>JBAMJR010000128.1:857500-1454753 GCA_038501785.1 Myoxocephalus aenaeus | reverse complement strand
TTTTACTTTCAGTGGAAAAGGCCTTCACTTTGAAGTTAAAATAATTATTTAGGATCTAAGAGTGTGGCAGGGATAGGATATTAATTGCTTAGCTGCTTTTTGTTGAAGAGATTGATACCCACTCTCATATATGTCATTTAACTATGAAGCTACAGCCGGCACCCTGTTCAAAACAGGAAAACAGCCAGCACAGCTCGGTTCAAAGGTAATCAAATCCACCTGTGAAACACCTCCAATGATCACAAGTGTAAACCACCTTGCATCTCCTTTGCTTAAATCAAGAAGAAGGTGCGATGAGTGTTTAAAAAAAAATGCCAAACTATTTTGTAATAACCAAATGTATACTATATATTCTCTAATGCAAGATGGCAGTCAAGTGTCTAAGTTGTGACTTGAACTCTTGCTCACTCTCTGTCCTCCTGATGTAGGCAGGCCAAAGCGGAGCTGAGGACGGCCACAGCTAGAGTAGATGAGATGACCAAATTACTCACAACAATATCCAGGACCAGATGCCAGAGACGCGGGTGCGAGAAAGATGAAACAAAATTACAGAATAAAATGTATTGTTTGTCCATAAATGGGAGTGGACTTGTTGAATACTTGATCAGGAATCGTAAAGGGGAACACCAGTTAAATTGAAGAAGTCCAGTGTGTTATTTCCATGGCCTAGAAAAGTTAAATCAATACAAAGGGAAAATATACCCTCTATCCTGCAATTTCCCCACTGCATGGGACTAATAAATGATTATCTTATCGTATCTTATACTCAGAGCATTCCCCCCAGGTGCTTTAGTGTCATCTGTAATGGACATTTAATTAACCTTATCAATCTCCTTTAGAGAAAACAAATGCGATGTGAAACACTTAAATGTCTTTAAGTATTTATTAAACAGAAACTTGAATAATTCATTGAATGGGCAGAGCTCGTCACCACAGATGGCTCGGAGGTCTGACCAAGAAAAATAGTTCAACCTGAGTTTTATACATCAACAATTATTATTGAAATGTTTGCCCTTTCCCCCCTCCCCCCTGCTCCTCCTCGCAGTGTCCTCCTTCCCTCCAGACAAGCCTTGATGCTGTCTGGTATAGGAGGACTGAAAATGACTTAAGTATAAATAAATAAATGCAGGAATAAATACAGGAATAGAATAAATAAATGCTTAAATAAATGTATAAATAAGTAAATAAATGCAGTAATAAATAAATAAATGCTTAAATAAATGTATAAATAAATAAATAAATACAGGAATAAATAAATACAATGCTTAAATAAATGTATAAATAAATAAATAAATACAGGAATATATAAATATAAGTTTATACCTAAACAGGACATCATTAAATAAATCTATTTCTACATTTCTGTATTTATTCATTTATTTATGCCTGTATTTATGTGTCCACACGTATTTATACATTTATCTTATGCCTTGTATTTCTTTGTCCTTGTATGCAAATGAGCTGGGGCGGTCCGAACCTCTGTCTAAAGCATGATTTGGTCACAGGAGTGTGATCGCTCCTGTTATGTTGTGCTCTACTACTTCTGCCTTCACATGTTGTTGAAGTTGGCAAGCTCAGCTAACCGTTAGCAGAAGTCCGGATTTTCAATGCCCTGTCCGGCGTCCGGCGCAGCATCAAGCCGACGCGTGTTTGTCCTCCTTTTTGCAGACCTGCAAACTTGTCACCTTACGGCGAAATTCGCCGTTTTGAAATCAAAATATGTGAACTGGCCGGCCAGCGTTTCTGAGATTGGAGTGGTCGTGATCTTCATAATAGAGGATCTTTGATAAGTCTTGGCCATATCAGCGTTAAGATGTCTCCAGCGGCCGTTTCTCATATGCGTTCTTCTCTGTACTTGATGAGGGAAACACACAACTGGAAGTTGACGTTCTCTGAATACTACTGTTGTTGAGTCACAACATGTACTTTTAGGATGTTTTCAGGCGAGAAGTTAGTTGTTTAAGCATCAAATCTGTGATCGGTTATTCAAGAATCAGCTGACTTAAAAAGATACGCCGACGAGTTGAGGTCCTGCTGAGGGACCCGTGAGTCCCGCAGCCACCGGGCCGTCAGCGCTGTGCTGCCCGCCGAGAGCAGCCTGATCGGCCGCAGGACTATTAGAAATGATCCGCTGATCCTAGTGGTGCTCAACCTGCCCTTTTGCCCTGGATATGAGAGAGAGAGAGAGAGCGAGAGAGAGAGAGAGGGAGAGAGAGAGAGGAGAGAGAGAGAGAGAGAGAGAGAGAGACGAGAGAGGAGAGAGAGAGAGAGAGCGAGAGAGAGAGAGATGAGAGAGAGAGAGAGAGAGAGACGAGAGAGAGAGAGATGAGATGAGAGAGAGTGGAGATGAGCGAGAGAGAGAGTGGAGAGAGAGAGAGAGAGAGAGAGAGAGAGAAGAGAGAGAGACGAGAGAGAGAGAGAGAGAGAGAGAGATCTCAAAATCAAACGCTCTGCAAGAAGAAAGCCTGGACCACAGCCTACAAGCTACTGATGGTGTAATTCACACAATACAAGCATTGAGGTCTGAGGAGAAGTTTGCTGAAATAGAAATATTTCAAGGTGCATCAGAGAAGCTGAGACTAGCGGGGCTTTCAAACAGTCCGTCTCCGCATTAAATGGGTCGACGTATTTTTTGCAAAATCAATAAAAAGATTTTAAAAGAAAAATAAATAAATACACAAACACAACTTCGATATGAACGTAAGAGCCGCATGAAACCAGGCAAAGAGCGCATGCGGCTCGGGAGCCGCGGGTTGGCCAGGCCTGCTCCAAGGAGATCAATTACAGTAAAAAGGGCTCACATCTCTCTTCACACTTACTAAAATCAAACTGCACCCCTCCTGTGCAATTATTCACAGCCTCACAAAATACTGCATAGTGTCTCCTTTTTGGTGTTATGGATATGGTCACCTGGCCGAGACAGCTTTTTGACTTCATCTACAGGGGCCATGTGCCAGGGATCGGTTGCTTCTGTCTTGCTCCCCTACTTGACCAATCCTGTTTAACAATGAGGTCAGACCGCCCAGCTCATTTGCATACACAGGACACAGAAATACAGAAATGAAGAAATACGTGTGGACACATAAATACAGGCATAAATAAATGAATAAATACAGAAATGTAGAAATAGATTTATTTAATGATGTCCTGTTTAGGTATAACTTATATTTATATATTCCTGTATTTATTTATTTATTTATACATTTATTTAAGCATTTATTTATTTATTCCTGTATTTATTTATTTATTTATACATTTATTTATTTATGTATTTATTCCTGTATTTATTTATTTATTTATACATTTATTAAGCATTTATTTATTTATTCCTGTATTTATTTATTTATTTATACATTTATTTAAGCATTTATTTATTTATTCCTGTATTTATTCCTGCATTTATTTATTTTATTCATAATTAAGTCATTTACGGTCCTCCATAGTCTGGAGGATGTTGTTTGGCTGCGGCCCTGAGAGCAAGAGTGAGAGGCACAGAAAGAAAACAAAACGAAAAGAACAAAAACAATACCGAAATCAACCTGTTATTGCTTCACACGGATGGCGCTGATGAGACTGGGTCAAGATGAACTGAACTACGCTTTCAGAGTTCAGCTACACATTTAAGAATAAAGCACTTATGATAATTTCCACCACATCATCTATAAAACATTTCCCAATTCAGTCTGTGAAGCTATCTTGGACTATACTCTGTCATAACAAATTTGAGTTTGGAGAGAGTATACCGTACTTTTCGGGTTATAAGCCGCTCCTACGGCTGATCAGTGTCCCCGCTGTAGCAAGCTAGTAGCGCTGCTAGCTAGCGCTGCTAGTAGCGCTGCTAGCTAGCGCTTCTGCTGCTACCGGCCACTGCTGCTGCTACTGCCCGCGTCCCCTCTGCCCAAGTCGGGTGTCGAGCCTGGTCCCGCTACCTTCGGTGGTTTTCAGGGAGCTAGCGGAAGTTAGCGGGGAAGTGACGGAGCGCTAGCAGGAGCCCCAGCTGGCTACAGCGGGGAGCTGTCGGGGACACTGACCGAAGGCAGTAGCGGCTTATAACCCGAAAAGTACGGTACATATTTTTAGACTTTTCGTAGACCCTTGGGATAACATTTTTTATATATTGAAAAAAATAGCCTTAGTTCTCCCTTTTAAGACTAAATGCAGTTTGAAACAGGAGTTGATTCTGTTTCTTAATTAAAATAAAGTGCATTGGGTTTTCACTTTGGGCTGCAGTGGCCCCTGACAACAAAATGATTAATCCGGTTAATTAAGATGTGTGTGTATGTATTTAGGAGGAAGATGTGGCAGAGGCTCAGGGCCGAGAGGACGCAGCGGACAGACGACTCCAACAGCTTCAAGCGGCCTTGACCCAGCTAGAGGCCAGGTGAGCCTCTAGCTGCTCATATGTCTGCAATTTTCACATTTTGTAGAAGAGTTTCAATAATTTGTGAAATGTATGGACCATTGTGAAATGTAAATTCTGTTGAGTTGAGGAAATTATATAAAATCTTACTTCAGCATATTTAAAAAATGGCTCACTAGACATGATCACAGCACATTGTTTTTTTTATTCCCATTTGACTTGAAATATATAGCAGTAGCCTAAAAGCAATAACAAAAAAAAAACTGTTGCTGAGCTTCTGGAAGCAGTGAGCTGTCAGAATCTTTTGGGAAGTCATGGAGTTTTACATCAAAATGACAGTGCCGCAGAGCCAAGCAGTTCCCTGCCTTTACTCGGCTGCTGGTACTCACTCGTTTTTCTCCTCTGCCAGACTAAAAGCTGCATCTCACGAGGCTGAGGCAGTTCGCAGAGATCAAACTGTGTGGGAAAGAAAGGTGGGGGAACTCCAGGCACATTGTTCCACCCTAGAAGAGGAGAAGTATGAGGCCCTGGCCAAAGTCCGAGAGAGTGTTCAGGTGGCCGAGGAGGCTGCATTGCAGAAGGACCAGGTGACTGTAATCACTGTCTGTCTCTCTGTTCACATCGGTTTAGCACTTCAGAACTTTGCCCACTGACATGTGTAGCCGTGTCTGTTTTTATTCTCCCCCCTTCAGGCCCTGTTAAGAGAGAAACAGAAGACGGAGGATCTTGAGAAGACCAAGGAGGCCATCAAACAGTTAATCCAGGATGCTGCAGTCCGCACCAGAAAAGAGGTGCAGAGTTACTGAACATGTCTGAGCTGTTTGGCTGTTTCAGTAGATGTTGAAATATTACTGAAAAATCTGCTTTTAACATACCAAATGTATTGTATCATTATTAAAACCACCGGATAATGTCAAGACATTTGGTGCCAACTCGTTCCCTAAATTCTCAAAGAAATTAATATCTGTAAAAACTACAGCAACCCCTGGTTCATAATTAGCCTAACATGGAGGCACAACCTCTAACTGCACTGATGTACTAAGCCAAAAGCAAAGCACTGCTCTTTCCACCCGCCTAACCTCAGTCAGGGACATGGTGGTTAATGCTCAATTAATGGGTGTTCGTCATCAAGCCCTTAAACTGTTTAATCCCATTAATGAAGCCTAGTATGACTGCAGCACTGGCTGTCATCTTAGTCTCTGGCTAGCCTTCAACAAATTATGTTATTTAAGAGAGTAACTGTGGATGTGTTTGACTTTCAGTAAATTAGAGACCTTCCCTTGAATTTGCCTTTTTAACTTCCAGGACATATTCTTTTGGAGTTAGAGGTTGAGGTTAAACATTGCAGCCCAAGCGAGGCAAGTTCTTATCCTTAATCTTCATTCCCCCTCATCTTCACTTTAAAATAAGTATGTAGAATTAAGAATTTATTTCCAAAACTGCTTACATTGGTGGTCTGACCTCAGACTTACCTGAAGTTTTAAGTACTACTCTGGCAGCTATGCATGAGGTTTTGAGTTTCCCTAAATAAAGTGTGTCCAGACTTATCTATTTTTCAGCTTGACCATGGTGGTACCACACAAATATTACCATGTACCAGGCACTATCCATAACTTTTGCTAATAGAAAACCCCAAAAGATCCAGTTAAGTTGAACTCTGCCTTACCATGCAGTGAAAATGCAGCATTAGTATCTTGTGCCCACACAAGGACGTTGTGCAAGTGGATGAAAGAGAGACATGCTGCAGATGGTTTAATTAAGTTTCAGTTAGTTGTGTTCTGCAACCTCGCCGCTAGTTGTTGCCAAATCCTACACACTGCACCTTTCCACATGATTGATTTATAGTAATCCATTTTTAATCTCATGCTAATTCTAGGGGTACATGCAGCATATTTTTTTATATGTCCAGAACTTTGGTGTTAAAGGCAAATGCTTGGTTGACATGATGGAAACGACAATCCTCACAGCTTCAGTGCGGTTGATAGGTCCTTTTCTCGTGATATTTTTTTTTTTAATCATTTGAACGGGCTGCCTAAAATAAAAAAAATCAATGAAAAAGTCAAAATATGGTAATTTCTTTTTTTACTTAACCTTTGAACTTAAACTGCTGAGTTAGGTCCCCGATTTAAGTACTTTTTTTTTTCTCTACATCTAATAAAAGTTATAGAAAGTCGGATAGAATTTCAAGCTATTGCACTGCCCCTATTCCAGTACTCATTGCCCATTTTAAACTGTGACTTTATCTTTAACAGGTGGATAATGTGCGTAAGCAGTGCAACGTTCAAATCCATCGTATGGCCGAGGAGCTGTCTGCTCTGCAGCTGGTAAGATCCTGGCTTGTTAAAGACAAATCCCTTTCAACATTACATTAAATCCTTTTTCAATCTCCACCTGTCTGCGCATGTGTTTTCATTTTTTTTATTCCGACTTATTGTTCTCTCTTTCCACCTTTCTGTAGGAGTGTGCAGATAAAGAGTCTCAAATTGAAAAGTCCTTGCGAGAGAGAAAAGCTGTAGAAGAGGAGCTGGAGAAGGTATTTATTAAAGTATCGGTGGAAACCACAAGGAAGAAGCTGCTAAACTATAAGCTCCCATGTTCTGATAGTGTTCGATTGCATGATTGTAAAATAGATTTTGCTTTAGGTTTATAAGGAGGGCAGGGCAGAGCCAGAGTTTAGGAAGATGGATGTCCTTCACCAGAGGTGTCTAGATGCAGAGAGGATGAAGGAAGACATGAGCCTCACTCTGCAAAGCACACAGAACAAACTGAAAAAGATGGAGATGGAGTAAGTTTAACTTAGCATTGTATGTTTGCCCTTCACCTTTACTCCATTCCTTCTCACAACACTCACAACAGCAGGGGGGAGGTGCCCACGTGGCTGCCAATAGTGATGTATATAAAAATGTTTAAAATGTTGTCCTTTTCAACATTTCTCTCACTTCTTCCTTTCTTGATCCATCTGTGCTTGTGCAGCTACAGTGAGGAGCTGTTGCGGTGCCAGGAGGAAGTGCGGCGGCTGCAGGGCTCTCTCTCTGCAGCCCGGGACGACTGTGTCGGTGTAAGTGAGGAGCGGCTCCAGCTGCAACAGGAGAGCTTGCAGCTCCGCAAGGAAATGGATGAGTTGCGCAAGGCTACCTTGCTGGTCCAAAAGAAGGCCAAACAACAGGTAATTTAATGATGGATACAAAATGAAAGAAATGGAGGAGGGTGTCTATACCAGAAATGCAAGAAAAGACTAGTTTAACCCTTGTGGGACCTGTTTTCATTTTCTATCAAAAGAAAAATGATACGATTAATTACTTTTTTCAAACTCATTGGCCGTGGCTCATTTTCTGTAAAGAACATAAATCAGAACACATTTTCAATGACCACACACACACTGTACACCCCCCTGCACATGTATATTCGTGAGTGTGCGTGCGCGTGTACTATCACATTTTACCCTCCGTCTTGCGGGAACCAGTCTTTATTTACTCATACTCTATCCCAGCTGCAAGTTAGGGGCAGGACACAATACATATATCTTTGCCCGTGTGGTTCCTTATCACAACTGATCAAGGTGGCCAAAAGATTATCTTTGAAGAAGAGGATTATGACCAACAGCTAGCAGCTAGCAAGTGAAGAAATATGGATGATCTGATCTCAGGGTTCTATGCTCTGACCTCAAGGTTCTATGCTCTGACCTCAGGGTTCTCTGTTCCCAGGGTTCTAGGCTCTGATCTCAAGGTTCTAGGCTCTGACCTCAGGGTTCTAGGCTCTGACCTCAAGGTTCTATGCTCTGACCTCAGGGTTCTAGGCTCTGACCTCAAGGTTCTATGCTCTGACCTCAGGGTTCTAGGCTCTGACCTCAGCTAGTTCCAAAATGAAGATGAGCCCCAGGACCAGAACAAGCCTGTCAGCAGCCACGAAGTGAAGAAATATGAATGGTCTTCTTGAATAAAGATCTGGCTGCCTGTGATGCCACTTCCTCATGTTTGGAACTTACACGTCTACACAGAGAAGCCTGATCATCATTAACTTGTATTAACTTCTTTTGTTAGACCATCCCTGCCTGTCAATGATCACATCTTTCATAACTCCCCACCTTCAGTTTGTAGTCAGCCTTTCTGCTACAAATTTGCTGTCTCAGAGCCCAAGGTGAGATAACCCTGAGGACAGGATTATTGTCAGGATTATTTTTGCAGATTCAGAAAGCTCCCTGATGACATTAAACAACTGTTACAGACTGTTTCAGGCTCAGAAGCAGTTCCTCACGACCATTGAACTAATCATTTAGTTCAAAATCAGTGGACTTACCTTTTTAAAGGAATAGTTTGGGTGTTTTAAAGTGGGGTTGCATGTGGTATGTATCCTCAGTCAGTGTATTACCGACAGTAAACAGCAGTCAGCACTACCCCAGAGATGAAAGAAAGATATAAATACATATTTAGAAACTGGCAAAGAAGGTGATAGGTTAACTTTAAAATGGTAAAAGACTGATAACATACATGTTTAAATATAACAAGTCATGCTTACATAGTGATACATACTAATATTATGCAATAACAACACAAACAACATACATTTTAATTAGATTCAACAAGATTGGGCATGTGTTTCTTCTTCATCTAATGAAATGATTTAGGACCACCAAGGTGACCTTGTACACCCCACCTCTCTCTGCTCCCTCCAGCTCTCACAGATGGAGCAGGAGTACAGCCTGAAGGAGCAGGGACTTGATGCACGCGTGCAGGAGCTGGAGGACAGCAGCCAAAGCTCCAGAGCTGATCTGACGCGCCTCCTTACAGCACAGCAAAAAAGTACCCAGCGATGGAAAGATGAAGCCAACAATCTTGTACAGACCTTCGAGACTAAAATCATTGGCCTCAAGTAAGAAACCTGTGAGGAAAGTTTAAAATTACAAAAGAAAGGAAATAAGGAAACAAAACATGCACTGAGAAATGGGCTTCATGACTAAAATGTTGCCAGTTAAAATCCTTCAAAAAGGAATAGGCCTACTCTAATAATATCTGTCTGTGTGGTGTGTTTTCCTTGTGTAGATTAACATGAAGCAATGTGGTGCACAAAAACAGATGGCAGGCTGAGCGAAAGATTTCTGGTCAAATAAAACCCTGCAAAATGAAGTGTACAATGATAACCAGTCAAATGGAAATTAGTGGATTTCTGACAGGCACATCTGACATATGTTTAAATGTACATGAATATTTACTACAACATGTGCAATTCATTATTTTTATCTGATACTACCAAAGGATAGTTTTGTATTATTATTATTATTATTATTATTATTATTATTATTATTATTATTATTGTATCAGTTACATCACTAACACTGGACAGAAGACAAAACAACAGCTAAAGTGGAGCAACAAAGATTTTGATCACAGTTGAAACAAAAAGGACTTTCCACTTAAAGTTGTTTTGCCCTCAGTAACAGCTGTACTAACCTGATATGTATTGGAAATATTGTACATGAAAACAATGCATGCCGAATGTTTCATCTCCTGATAAAATGAAGTATCTCTGTTAATGTCTATTTCAGAGCAGAGCTGAATCGGCAGAAGCAGCGTTCTCACGAGCTGGAGATGCAGCTTGAAACTTACCATAACGCTGTTGCTGAGGTTTGTGTAACGCATGCACATAAACAACCGTGCAGCTTGATTTTCAGTACAAGAGTGGTTGGTGTAAAGGGGAGATGAAATGGTGAGCAATTCTGAGAAAATTCTGGTCTTATAAAAATAAATGTAAGATGTGTGTCCTGCACTGTAGGACAATGTCCTCTACATTTGTAACACAGTGCACATAAAAGCAGCAACAAGAAGCAGAAAGCATTTTACTTGAAGCCTACAACATTAGCGTCAGAGGTACCAAGCGGCATCAAACAGCATTACAAAGACAGGAGGGGAATTGTTTAAACTCATGCAATCCATCCTATGGTTCACAGAATGCACATCGAAATGAAACAAGTTCTCTTTGTTAAAAAGAGCAAAAATTTAAAAAAACTTTAATGTAGTGTCTTTTATTTGTTTGACTCACAACATAGTTATGGGTTGACTCAAAGTTGTGTGTGTGTGTGTGTGTGTGTGTGTGTGTGTGTGTGTGTGTGTGTGTGTGTGTGTGTGTGTGTGTGTGTGTGTGTGTGTGTGTAGTATGAGAGGCAGCTAGTAGAGTATCAAGAGAAGACCAGTCGTCTTCAGAGACGACTGACACAAGCTGAACAAAAGGCCACTACTGCTACACAACAGGTATGGGTAATCTTGACTCTTACACGGACAGACGTGTATTTCCCAGTTCCTTATCTCATTTAATGTTGTCAATAATTTATCATGCGTTATGTTTTTGTTTTTTATTTTAACAGCTGAGTATGTTGGCGTCACAGCGAAGAAAAACAGCCATGGTGGATCCAGAGACTTTATAACAGCGACTGTCACTGTGCTAAAGGAAGAACAACATATATGTTTAGAGAACATTGCTGTTTTTGTCAATATGATTTTAACATTTTGGCCAAAGACATAAGACCGTGATCTGGTTTTTAGATGGCAATATGTTCTAATTGTATGCACTAATGTGCCAAAGTTGTTGAATTATATTAGGGATTGAATGTGTCTGATGTGTACTATGTAAAACAAACTTTTTCCACAACTACAAAATAAACGCCTCCAAATACACTGTGGTCTTTTGTTGTGTACACAGAAATATGGTTAAATGGAATTACAACGCTTTGGGTCTTAAATATATTAGCTACGCTTCTTTGCCTTTGTCAAACTGCCGAGATGCATTGCATGCCGGGAGATAATTGTGTTGCTAGGATACCGTAAACCTCAGCTCCGGGTCGTAGCGGTATAGATGATTATTATAGTTTCATGAAGTTTAGTTATGTATCATTAGCACGCGTTAAGAAGCCAGGCCAAAACATTTCGTCAGAGCTGAATCTTTGATACGGTAGGCATGTTTGAATACCTCGAAGACTGTTAAACTTCACAGATATTCAACACATTGAACAAAGTTATAATTAGCGTGATATTGTTTGCGTCAATTAACTAACCGCTAGGTTATTTCACGTCAATTAGCGACCGTTATCTTTAACAACAGTTAAAAATCCAAGGTATTTTATTAGAATACGCCGTTTTATTCATTTTTCAAGTTATTTGGTTATTTAATAACTCTTTATTTCCAGGGCTGGCTGTCGTTTCAAATGTAGGTAACTTTCTAGCTAGCGTTCAGTCAACTCTTCCGTCCTGCTGTCCCTCACCGTGTCACAGCCTGTAAGGAGACACAGTAGCGCCATGGCCTCAGGCCCGGCCTCTCCGAGGGCCTCTCCGCCTCTCCGCGGTGAAGGACGGGGCTCCACAGGTAGGCCCGTCTAACGTAGCGCGCTGTAGGTTTCAATGTATTCGTTATGTCTGTCGTGTTTCATTGTATAAGTTAAAGAGTAAGCTCAAAGTGTGGTAGCGGCAGCTATAGCACTGGCACGTCCTGTCCTGTGTCAAGCTCAGCCTTTTTTTGGCAGCTGAGCTTGCCACAGGAAGAGCCACAATTTGAGCTAGCTCCTACTGAGCTTTGGGTTAGTCAACTTGTTAATTCAGTGTCTATGTGGTCAATTTAAATTCCGATTGACATAAACTACTGTCCCAGAACGGCTGCAGCTCCCTGAACTACCGAGCTCCACCGCCATCTTACCAAGGCCCCCAGGTGTTCGAGACACACAGGTGAGACTTGGCAACATATGATCAAACTGATAATATGAAATATCATCTATCATGAAATATCATCTCAATTTAGTACTTCCCATTTATTTATATATAAGCGATCATCCTTAGCTCAGTCAACAAGTGATTGCAGTATTTAGATGTGGGAGTTTTGTAGATGACTTTCTTCGCCTTTATCTAGGCTGTGCTGCAAAGACGCGTAAAAAGGAAACAACCCAGCATCCACCACTTAAAAGACCGTGAGAGGATGTATTTTCCAGGCTGGAACACTCAGTCGCCGTCATCTCAACAAACAGAGCAGCCACACAGGCGGCGTGAACAATTGCCTGTCCATCTACCTTCTCTGAAATCCAGGACCAAGGTCAGTGATGGACATGTTCGAGAAAAGAATAAGCATTTGTCCATTATAGAGCATGATGGACAGATTCTTCAAAAGTATTTCTACACTTACATTATTTCACAAGTATAAAATACAAGCATTTCTAAAACCCAAGACCGTTAAATCTGTGCCAAATGTATAAAGTTCCCAGGCTTCCCTTGCAGTCTCAATAACTGGTGACAAAATGTAGTGTAATGTCAAAATGGTCTCGGATAAATCGAGCTCTTCAGGCAGAAGCTTGACAAAGCCTTTGTTAAAGCCCCAAGTCATTATTTATTTTACATTTTAATTTAATTGTATTGACTTTGAATAAGCTCTGTGTAGGAGGACATTCATCTTTCATTGTGTCTCTTCTCAGATGCCCCAGGATGTGGTGTCAACTGATATTCACCCCAATTCGCCCTTTTCCCTCAAGAATAGACATCTGGACACTCCCTTCGGAGTAAAACTTATTGAATACAGTAAGGATGCATACTGGATGATGAGCGATGAAGGTGTGGTATTGGTGAATGGCGAGGAGGTTGAATTCATAACCTGCAAGCGAAAGGAAGAGGAGGATTACTCCCACTCCAAGCTGATTCGCATTCCTTTCTTTGCCAACTTCAAAAAGTGGAAACCATTTTATGTCTGGCGCACAAAAATTCGCGCCAAGAGGATTCACATGGCCAGGAAGTCCCTCCAAAACCACTTGTTTATTGTGAATCAGGTATGTGACAGTGCATATATATTGAAGTGTGGATTTTCTCTATTTGTTAATGATCTTGAATATGGAATATCATTCTCTATAAATATGTTCACTGAGCAAAACATCTTTACAAGTTTACGATATTGTATGAATGAATCAACATTTGTAAATGTAATACAGTCTCTAGGTTCTGCACTGATAGACATCAGGAAAATGTGTTATCAAATCAGTGCCACAGGCTTGTGTCACATGGAGAAAAAACACACTTACACACTGCAGGAGTTCCAGGACATCCAGTTAAAAAAACTACAAGAGGTGAAATTATACATCTATACATAGATTGGTACAGATGTTTGAAGTGTGCCACCTCAGCTGCTCATTGCCCATATGTGGTCATTATTATCAGGTATTGAATGACTTGAGGAAGTTTCAAGAACTGGTGAAGGAGGTGACGGTTTGTGCATGCCGAAACTACTTGGCGGAACTTCCCGCCAAAGGTGATTAATCAAGTGTGTGCACACTGAGCATTTGGAGACACTTTAGTGTACATACCATGAGGTTGATAATGTGCTTTGTTTGTCACAGCTAATAGGGAAGGCAAAGGTCTTGCACAGATCATAAAGACATTTCAATCCAGCCGCCGATTCTGGTAAGTCCTTATCTTGTATTTTTTTTCTCTTTAATTCTCTTAACTTTCTATCTCTATTTTTGTACCAGACATGCCTCTTTCTTTTTTTTAATCACCGTAAACATTTGTAAAAATTCAATGAATCAATGCTGAATTCCAGTTAACTGTCATGCTTACTTGGGCACTAAATCCATCAAACACAACCGTTGGTAATATTAATAGTTTTGCCATTTGTTCTCCTTTGTGACACATCAAAATGTTTGCTGTGAAAAAGGCCTGTTACACAGTTATCACATTAACCCAGTTTACTCTTCTCTGCTCCTCACTTACCCAGCTTCATCCGTCTTGTTGACTATTTGGTTGTGAACACCTTACACGTCTTAGTTGCAAATTCAGTGGCCAAACTACTGGCTGTGCTCCAAGAGCAGGTATGTCGAACGCCCAGCCTTGCCATTATTCAGAGCTGGAGCCTGAGTTCTGAGGTTGACCCTGCCAAAAGAGAGATGATTCAGCAGGTAGTGTATTGTTTCAGTAATCTTATTGTATTATTTCCAGTAAAAACATGGTAATTACTATATCCATCAAATGGGGTTTCAAGCACATACAGATCAGTATTCAGTTTTGGTTTTGGTTGGTTTGTCTGTCTTAGTCAGAAACTTGCTGTGGCCAACCTATGTTCATCTCTGAGCTGATGCTGGACCCGAATGCTTTGACCTACAAACCCTCTGAGGAGAACTTTCAGGTTAGTTTTCCAAATTGTTACGAACTGTTACGCTTTAAGCTATTTATCACCCATTTATTACCCCACAGTATCTTTTTTAAATTCCTACAGGAAACTATTGCAGAGATCATTGGATCGTTTGAGAAAACAGTGATGTCAGTGAATACACTTACAGATGATCCGGATTTAAATTCCTTGACAAGCCCTGAAGACAAGGAGGTAGTTAAAAATAAAAATAAATCTCACTCTCAACCTGACAGGCCTGAGGTGTGTATTCAGCATTGTACTGAATATTAATGTGGTTAATATGTAAACACATGAAAGTATTGCTAGACTTCACTCTGTTATTGAACTTTGATATTGTCTATGTATACGTTTCTATGTGTGTTTGTTAACTTTTAGACATTTGAAAACAACTATGAAGATGGCCCCTGTTTGGAATTGATCATAGAGAATGATGGCCAACTTCAGAGTACCATCCAGAAAATAAAGGTCAATTATTACTTTGCATAGGTTTCTATCTCTTGAGGTTGCTCTTTTTCTGTCCAGTAGTATGTATGTATGTATGGGCCTTACTTGTTTTTTGTTTTTCCCCTTAGGAATCATTCCAATTTGCCTTTGACGCAGCAAAAGTGTACTTAAACACATTTGAGCGTTTCCGTCTGTTCTATAAAGAGAACCAGAGTCTGGATCTGGATGTAATGCGGCAAAAGGATCACGGTGATGCACATCACATTAACATAAACATAATTTTTGTTAAAGATCCCACATCCAACACAAAGAGCTGTGGTCTCATTTATAAAACAGTGCGTAGGACCCACACTAAGTGTCTCGGGACTATGCCTTTGGTGAAGTCTAAATAACAGAAAAGAAAAGACAACTCTTAACTTAACTTTTATTTAAGGACCAGTGCGTGCTTCTTTTAGTTGTGCATGTTTCAAATGTTTCCATTTTTGCCAAAAGTAGGTATATGTAATGACCTATATGGAAAACTGTTAAAGTAATTAACGGTTGAGACATAACACTCTGGTCACTGTATTTCCATAGATGGAAGTTTTTCTATCGTATACATTTCTTTTCTTCATTCACCTTCCATCTTAATCAGTAATACTGAGTGTTGTGTTATTAGTTCTTGTAACAGTGTCTAATTTGTTCCAGCAAGGAAAAATAAGCATTTCCTAGAGCAGTGATTTTCAACCACTGTGCCGTGAGACATCGTCAGGTGTGCCGTGGGAAAATGTCCAATTTCACTTAATCGGTCCCAAAAAAATATTATTTAGTTTTTTCAATTTTCCATTTTTGAGCGTCTGAGCCTGCAATATAGTGGCTTGCCTATTAATTAAATACTCTTCCATTCCAGTAAGTAGCGCAATAATTACCTACCATATACAATGTGACATTTTGAAACCTTTTGGGTTGTTGGTGTGCCACAGGATGTTTTTATTGTAGAAAATGTGCCACGGCTCAAAAAAGGTTGAAAAACACTGTCCTAAAGGATGTAAATGTGTACACATGTATGTGAATATTCTTGGATCTTCTAAATTAGGCATGACTTGGTCATAACAAAAAAAAGACAGCAAACATTCAGTAAGCAAACATACACACATTGTAGTTGGGGAGTAAAGCATGCAAAACAAAAAGCACAGTTCTTTTAACTGTTGGATGTTGACTGCTTTATCTTACAGATATGTCCTTTTTTGGAAACGCACTGGAGTTATACCACAGTGAGCACAAGAAGGCCGCAGCCATCCAACCGAAAAGACATCTCGGCTTACTGCTTGTGGACAAAACACTGCTGAAAGAGAAGCTTGTGTCTGCCCCGCTCCACTGTCTGGAGGTGAGGACTAGAAATGTGCAAACACATACAACATATCCGTTTATGGTTAAAGGGTTATGGAGCTTTTGACCATGATGAACAAGTAATTTAAACAGAAGGGCAGTGAGGCCACTCTGTATTGATCAACTCTCACTGAAGTGAAAACATAAGCGAGCTTCAGGGCCTTAGTGAGTGAAAAATCTGGGAGAAAATATTGTCTGACAAAACCAGATATTCAATTGGCGTGACTGCAATTTGTTTTTATGCATGTAGGAATCATTGTTCTGCTCTGAATCTCTGCTCCAGGTCATCAACGAGATGCTTACTCAGCTGGCTAGGATGAAGCTAGATGCTGTCATTGCTGAGGTTTGTGAAGCTCGGTATAAACTAGAGTCCAGTCGCTCCACCACAGCTGAGTTAGCCAACTTCCTCACATTCTTGGATGAGATTCAGGAGAGGGTAAGACACACATTTAACATTACATTCAGTTTCTTTAGCAATCACAAGTGTTTGGAACAAAACCAACAAAGTTAGTTTTAAAGTATGTACTCATCAACCAAGTATCCTCTCTCCTCTTCTGTCCCCTCGTCTCACATCTTGTCGTATTTTACTTTATTCTACTACACTTTCTTTTTCTCTCTCTTATTCTTTGCCAGATTACGGTGCTTGAAGCGGAGCAGGAGACAGTGTGTCAGATGTACAGTCTGATTAACATGTACTCAGTTCCCCTGCCACCTGAGGATCTGGTTGTTTTTGCCGAGTTGCAACCCTCCATTAACTCCTTGCACAACATCATCAATGAGGAAGCAGCAGAGAGGGATTCCAGCATGGACAAGTTGGGCAGCTCCATGCAGAAGGACATTAAGGAGCTGAACCAGGAGGTCCTGAAAATCAAGCGTAATTCACAGGTACGTGGAAACATATTATTCATTTTCCTATGAACCATAGTTTGGTTTACTCAAGTTGTGTCAATATGTCTTTGATTTATTTTGCTTTGTGGTTTCTCATGCATAGGATCCGCAAATCCTCGATATCAATGCAGATTCCTCCCAAGTGCGTCTGCTGCTGGAGGGGATCCAATTGTCCGTAGACGAGTTGCAGGCCCAGGCCCATGCCTACAACTCCTACCAGAAGAAATTCAAGGTGCTGTAATTTGTATGATCCTTTCATTAATTAAAAATGATTCTGATTGTCGGTTTATTGAAACCTTATGGGCAAACAAGCAGATTTACCCAGCCCTAATGAGTTTCCCCCTTCTACCTTCTGATGAATAAAGGTGGAGGTCACCACATTTGACACCCTGGAGGAGTTAATTGCAGAGTTTAGGCTGAAACAGCTGCTTTGGGACTCTCTAGAGAAATGGGACCCTTTATCAGATGGATGGAGGCAGGTGAGTTATACTCAAGACACTGTATCTGAAGGCCTGGACACATATATGCACAGACACATGTAAACAGTTCTTCCTCTCTTTTAAGTTTGACTGTGTCCTTCCATATTCACTCATCCCCAGAGCACACTTGAGCAGCTGGACCTGGAGCAGTTCAGCTCACAGCTCACAAAATATAGCAAATACATCAATCAGCTGGAAAAGGGCCTGTCACGCAACAATGTAGTGCCAAGTCTTAAGGAGAAGGTGGAAGTCATGAAACAGAGGGTAAGTAGGACAAAGTGTTTTGTAGTGACTGATGTGTGTGTGTATTGATTGTAGTACGTGGCATAAATAACTAAAATGATGCCATATTAAAATATGAACTGCAGTAATTTAATTGGTTCTTAACTACAGCTTAATGACTCTATCTAAATAATACTCATGTGTTTTCCTTCAGCTGCCTGTGATCACTGATCTACGTAACCAAAGTATGAAGCCAGAGCACTGGGACACTCTGGAGTCTGTTGTGGGGATCTCCCTGAACAGGGAGGGGCTTACCGTGGCTGCTTTGGAGGAGCTCAACGTCTTCTCCTTTGGCATGAAGATACAGGAGGTAACGCATGCATAAAGGCTACATAATGACCTTCTCTTGCTATAGTTTTGGGACCACAGTTACTGCTGACTATTGAAGCTATTACATGCACTTTAATGTCGTGTTCACTTTGGCGGTGCCTTTGGACAAAAGCGGTAGTGTTTCCGAGACTCTTAAGAAAAGCTCTCATTTTACTGTAGCAGTCTTCGCTGCACAGTCCTGGTACCTCATCTACCTATACCTTGCACTAAACTGATCATTTTTTTTGTATTTTGACCTCAAAGGGAGGTCAAGGATAGAAGCTTCTCATGCTTCATATATTGTCCGTGTATCTTGCCTGGCCTGTATAAACAGGACTAACACATCCCTCGACTTTTAGGTGTCAGGGCAGGCTTCAGGAGAGGCATCAGTGGAGACCGTTATTACAAAGGTGCGTGGAAAGGAAACTACCTTCCAACTATCTGAATTTCTATACGCAATAAAAGTGTACTCTCTTAAAAAATCAATCAAATTATTTTCTATTGATCCTTGCTACTACTGTGCAGCTCTGAGCAGTTGTCCATTATACAGATTTGATACTTGAACTTTACCCTCTGCCCTCTCAATGAGCCATGTAGGTGGAGGACGTTTGGAAGAACACAGAGTTCACTGTGCTGTCTCACGGGGACTCTAAAGACGGCTGCATCTTAGGAGGCACGGATGATATTCAGGTGGTAATATGTAGCACACAGTCTGTTAGCGTTCTAGTAGTGTTTCAGTTTTTATTGTGTGTTTTCATGCTTGTTTTACTGTGAAGGTACTCCTGGATGACAGCATCATCAATGTAGGCACGGTGGCATCGTCTCGCTACGTAGCTCCCATCAAGTTGAGGGTGGACAAATTGCTAAGAAACCTGACCCTCTTCAACCAAACACTGGTAATGGTTTTAAAAATAATAGAACAGAGTGATCTTTCATTTGACTCAGTAATTTTGTTCTATTTAGTAATGGCTTCTTTCCATGCAAAATGCAGATTTTGACTTTGAATTTGGTCTCAAATGTTACGCAGTAGCGCTCCCTAGTGGCTGCAAATAATAAGACAAAGTACAGAATACATTTTGCTTTGATAGTATTTAATGAGTGCTATATTCTGGTTCATATAAGGCAATACTAACAGTATTACTATTCATATAATAATTGCCCTTTACATCTGACACATTTCCTCCTGCTCACATTGTTCGGTCTGCTCTCCCCCTCTATCTCTTTCTTCTCTCTCTCCTCTCCTAACATCCTTTCCAGGATGAGTGGCTTACATGTCAAAGGAACTGGCTTTATCTAGAGAGTATCTTCTTGGCCCCAGACATCAAGAGGCAGCTGCCTGCTGAGTCCAAGATGTTTCTCAAGGTAGACAAGTCTTGGAAGGAGATCATGGCAAAGGTCAACAAGATGCCTAATGCCCTTAAAGCAGCCACACAGCCTGGTAGGTAGCCATAACACATTGGTGGAAACACAAGACATGAAGACATGTATATGTGGTATGGCAGACAGATTCACACAATTGCATTTGCACTTGTTCATGCTATGTAGATCTGTTGGAGACTTTTCAAAACAACAACACTCTTTTGGATGAGATACAGAAGTGTCTGGAAGACTACTTGGAGTCCAAGAGAGTAATCTTCCCCAGGTATACACACATGCTTGGTTTGTAACATACAATAACGGGGCTTTTACATCATACATCATACTCTATCTTTTTTTAATATTTTTTATATCATCCTGTCCTCCCCACCCCATATATATATATATATATATAGTTTGATTCAGGTTACCAGTTGTTACTCTATACATCTCTTCCCAGTGAACACTGGGGGATAAACACCATGATGTGGATCCTGGTGTGTTGTGGTAAATACTCTGATACTCTGATAAGTCCTCTACCCTCGCAGGTTCTACTTCTTATCTAATGACGAGCTGCTAAAGATCTTGGCCCAGACAAGAAACCCCCAAGCAGTGCAGCCCCACCTGAGGAAGTGTTTTGATGCCATTAAACGGCTAGAGTTTGGTTTGCTGCCCGAATCTTCTGGGACCAATACAGGAACGGGACTGGATGTTGGAGAACAGGAGACAGTCTGCAGCAAAGACATCCTGTATATTGTTTCCCCTGAGGGAGAGAAGGTCAGGTTTGAGTAACACCTTTGGTCATCATGCTCTGTTTTATAATCTGTTAACATCTTGTTTCAGTCCTTGCTGAGAGCATGAGTGAAAAGAAATACACTCGTATGCTACCTTCCTTAGTGTATAAACTATGACAAGAGATAACCCTGTCAGCCCTAAATAAGTGCAGTAATAAAGCAGGTTCTCAAATTATGCCAAAACTCGTGTGAGCAGTATTAAGGCAAAAACCGGACATGCCAAATTCTGAAAAAAATCATTCATAGTATTGTTTTAGAAACTACATGTTTGTTAAGAATGTGTTGGTTTGAGAATTTAAATAGTTAGGCTGGTCTTGTGCTCAACCGCAGGCAAACTGCAAATTTTCTTCTGCTCTGGACTATTTCTTAGTACCCAGATGAAGATGTAAATTATATTATAAATTACACAGCAATCGTTGTGATGTAATTGTGTTTGACATCTCAAATTCTGTAGGAAGGATAATGAATAATTATTTAAGTGCAGTAGCAATTTAACTTCCACTGATTACTGAGTTGCCCACTATATCAGACATCCTCATTGGCTGATTAAGAGTGTCTCTTTGCAGCTGTTTTGCCTCTCTTTGTAGTTGTTTTCAGTCTCCTTGTAGTCTTCTGTTTTTTTGTAGTCATGTTGATTCTTCTTGGTTGGCATGTGGCTTTTTGAGTGACACTTTTTGGGTGAAGTGCAGGGGGCCCCTGACAGGATTCACAGATAACTCTTAAATGACAACTGTTCTTGTTTTTCTGTGTGTAAGTTTAGGTGCGTTTGACTAAAGGTCTTAAGGCACAAGGCAATGTGGAGGATTGGCTTTGCAAGGTGGAGGAGGCTATGTTCTCCTCACTGCGACGCCTCAGCAAGGTTGCCATTGCTGACTACCAGTTAAAGTCTAGAGAGGAATGGGTGGTGGCTGGACATCCATCACAGGTACACATAGGCAGACACACACACAACCATTAAATGGATCAGTGCTTTTCATATTTTTTAATGATTTTTTAAGACATGTGTGCTTATAGTCCGTAGATTACAACTCTCCTTGAGTTTGTATCGCAAAAATATAAAATCTTTGTGACACAAAGTTGCCAACAAATTTCACTTTTACAGCTATATTATTTTACTAACCATGAGGATTGTTGGGATTTTTCCTATAACTTACTTACAGACGCTAACCAAGATATTAAAGGAACAGTGTGTAGGATTTGGTGGCATCTCATGTTGGGGTTATAGCTTGCAATCAACTGAATACCCCTCTGCTCACTCCTCTCTTACCAAGTCTTTGGTATTGTGAGCTGCAGAGTGCAAAACCTTGGTAACACCTTTCGCCTTGGTTTGTCTGTTTCGCACTACTGTTGAAACATGGCCTTGCAACACAGCGGACTCCATGAAGAGGTCCCGCTCCAATGCTACACACTGGTCCTTTCTATCATTTTACGTAATGCTTTGTGCTAAGTCTCATCAATTTGTACGCCGTGATTTAGCTTCAGTTTGTGTGTGTGTGTCCACCAGGTGGTGCTGACCATCTCCCAGTTGATGTGGTGCAAGGACATGGATGCTTGCCTAGATGGAGCCCACAACCACTTTGCTTCCCTGCAGGAATTTGAACTGACTAACTTTGATGTAAACCACATCAATTAACTCTACTGCTTGCCTTATCCTCAAATAAATCACCTTTTAACTTAAAATTATTAATAATACTTGTGCGTGTCTGTGTGTATTCCAGAGGCTGAATGCATTGGCGGCATTGGTACGAGGACAGCTGCCTGCTTTACACCGTAATATCATCACTGCCCTCATCACCATCGACGTCCATGCCAGAGACATTGTCACAGATCTAATCCGCCAAAAGGTACAATAGTACAAACACACATAGAAACCATCAATCAGCTTATATCAGTGTCTGTCCTTACCTTTGTATGGTTGTTGCAGGTATTGAGGGAGGATTTTTCATGCGATGAGAAAATATTTGTAACAATTCACTGACTCAAAGTAACTTTAGTCCTCTATTTCAGGTGGACACAAGGTATAACTTTGAATGGCAGCGACAGTTACGCTACTACTGGGACCTGGACCTGGACAACTGTGTAGCCAAAATGGCCCTGTCTACTTACATTTATGGCTATGAATACCTGGGATCCTGTCCTAGACTGGTTATAACACCACTCACGGTAACACATTAATACACGTTGATACTGAGACACAAATGCCTTATCCTGTCCCAACATTAATTTAACACAGAAACCTTTTTATGCATTATGTTGAATGCGACTGCAGTGAGGTCAAACTGGGAACACATCTTATCGACAGTTACACAAGCCTCCACCAGCCGCAGAGCTTCATAAAGATAATTGTACTTCATTCAGATTGTTTGTGAACCCACAGACCGGAATTGAAAAGACACAAACAACCAAACCACGATACGGAGCTGAGAGTGTAGCCTATATAATGTGTGTCCTGTAGTAGGTAGAACTACAAATATGACACAGAAACACAGCATAGTGTGTGTGTGACTCAAATTGTCTTTTATCTCTCCCCCTGCCCAGGACCGTTGCTATTTGTGTCTGATGGGGGCTCTCCAGTTAGACCTGGGAGGAGCACCAGCTGGGCCAGCAGGTACGGGCAAAACTGAGACTACCAAGGACTTGGCTAAGGCCCTGGCGATACAGTGTGTGGTCTTCAACTGCTCTGATGGACTTGACTACAAGGTCAGACATGACAAACTGTATTCATCTGTAACCGACTTCCTTTTATCAATCGTTCTTTTTCACTTGTTCGTCCACTCAGTTCTTAATTATTTCTTCCTTCATTTCTTCCCCTGCACCTCTTCAGCTACATGTGACTCAGCACTGCTTCTCCTTTTGTTCACAGTAAATAATACATTTAATTAACTCAGGAAGGCTTAATTTCACTCTCACTGTACCTGCTAAGTGATACCATTAGATGGCACTACTGCAAAAGCAGTAAAGTGCCAGTGCCAATTAAAGTGCCTATACTCCGTACAGAGCCTTGTGCGCTTCTAAAACATTGCCTTAAACCAGATTAAATTATTTGCTCTATGTTCCTAAAGCAATTATTCTCTCATTTCTGCCTGCCCCATCAGTAGCAGTAACTGTAACATAAGACAGTTGCATGCAATAGTATGATAATAGGTATCATACTATATCTGGCCGATAACAACCTAAAATGGGTTACTTGTGTGTGTTTTTTGCATTAGCAATCTAATAAAAGACACATTAAGTTGATCATATATAAATAAAAGGGATGACTCCTCAAAATTCAAATCACAAGATTAGAATCTGTTATCACTTTCACATGGAGAGAAGGTCTTTTAAATCAAGTTATTCATTGTTTCTGTTTGTTTACAGTTTATTACATCAGTCAGTTTGCATTCATTATGATCAGTTGACAAACATACACAATGTTGATATTGCATATATTAGTAATAACCTTTAATTATATGTACAACTATATCTGTATTTTATAAACCCCCAAACTTCAGATTGGGACCTTGAGGCACATTTTACATTTCATTTGAAAGCACACAAAGTGTGGCTGGGAAGCCATTCTTTCTTCGTCCGCTGTAGTTCGTTATTTGTTAGCAAACCCCTGTGTGTTAGAGCTGGAGAGGGCTTCGGTTTAGGACTGGCCAGGTTTTACGAGTTAGTGGCAGGGCTTTCTTCAGCTCTGCTCCGCTGTGAACATTTTACTTTAACATTTAATTCTGCTGTCCCTGAGATGTTAATAACTTTGAACAGTGTTTTTTGTTTCACCCATGGGAGTGGTTGTTACAAGTGTCATGGAATTTACTGATACTACCTGTGTTCTGCAGCTGCAAACCCTAAACATTGCTCTCTCGTCTTACTATTTTACATAAGATGTATTATTTACTATAATTATTCGAAACACGTTATTGTTACTTTATTTTTTTTTCAAACAAATTCTCTCTCTTGTCGTATGTCCCTAAGTCA
Organism: Myoxocephalus aenaeus; assembly: GCA_038501785.1. Lineage (NCBI taxonomy): Eukaryota > Metazoa > Chordata > Actinopteri > Perciformes > Cottidae > Myoxocephalus > Myoxocephalus aenaeus. The sequence continues at coordinate 1,430,361 of JBAMJR010000128.1, read as the reverse complement.
TGTCAATGGCTTGTTTACTACAAATGCCTTCATCTTTTCAGCAGGATCCAATTCAGTCACGGATATATGTGTAACCTTGGATTACAGTGACCTTTAAGGAATATTATGTATTGTATTTGAGTACTTATCCATAGTCAGTGTATGACCGACAGCAGATGGCGAACACAGGATCCCGTTGCGACGGAAAACTGAAGCCGTTATCTATCTATGCTCTCTTAAAAGTCAATGGACTCCATTGACAAAAACTGTAATTTTATTTTGCAGAACATGGGGATGCTTCTCTTCCACTGCTTTGATTGGCTTGTTTTTGTGTGTTTTTTTGTGCCTTTAAAACACCAAAGTCACACAACAACACAAACTAACTAACCGATCGAGGCATCGGTCGATCAGCAACTCCCGTGTTCTGCAAACTTGTTGTTTTTGTCAAAGGAGTCCTGTGACTTTGAAGAGAGCATAGATTGATATAACGGGGGTGCTACAGTAACAACTCAAACCTGCATTTTTATTTAACTGTCATTTTTTCTCTCTTTCTTTGTCACACTTCTGTCTTCCAGATGATGGGGCGCTTCTTTAGCGGTCTTGCTCAGTCGGGTGCTTGGTGCTGTTTTGACGAATTTAACCGAATTGACATTGAAGTACTGTCTGTCATCGCACAGCAGCTCATAACCATACGGAACGCCAAAGCTAATAAGGTACACACTCTCATTCCATATACAGAAAGTTATTTAATTAGTGTTTTTTATTCATTATAACAACCGTGGCATTATGTAAACAATCTGGTATTCAAAGAGTAAATCTCTGATAATTAATAATTATTGGTAGGCGATGACCAGAACTTGGTGAAAGTAGAGAATAATATTGATGTTTAATTTATGGCAGTTTTTTAGACACAGACATTTGTGTTCTCTGAGGACACTGGAGCAATTTCTTTTTAAGTGAGGCACAATGGTTAAGATGTCACACGCTCATAAACGAGAGCATCTCACTCAACTGTGTTACGCAGCTGTCAAGGTTTCAATTTGAGGGCCGGGAGATCAAGCTGGTGAGGACGTGTGCAGCATTCATCACCATGAACCCCGGCTATGCTGGAAGGACGGAGCTACCCGACAACCTTAAAGCTCTCTTTAGACCCATAGCCATGATGGTGCCAAACTACGCACTCATTGCTGAGGTAACAGGCCTTCTGCGTGTGTGTCATTGTATTTGCTTCCTTATTTCCCCTGCAAATCTTTTATCATTCTCTTGTTTCTCTCTCTACCTTCAGGTGATTCTGTACTCAGAGGGATTTGTGTCCAGTATGATCCTAGCGAGGAAAATGACCCAGATGTACAAGCTGTGCTCTGAGCAGCTGTCCCAGCAGGACCACTACGACTTTGGCATGAGAGCCGTCAAGTCTGTCCTGGTCATGGCTGGGTCAGAGGACATCACGCTCACGCATACACTGAAACACAGGCTAGGCTATCAAAAATACTATAGCATATATACTATTTACTATAGCATTGCCATCTGAAAGGGTTATGTTTATTCAGGATTATATTCTCTTTCAAAATTAAGTTTATGGACAGGAGTATTTAGAAAAGGCTGTTATGTTGTGTAAATGCTGTGAACATACCCCCAAGTCATGTTAAAGGGTAAAACATGCAGGTTGGGTGTTATTACATCTTTGGTGGCCCAAACTCTGAATAATGTAAGTTTCAGTATCCTTCAAATGTAGATATTCGTCACTGCTGGCTGGTAACTGTGGTAGTTTTTTTTTTTTTTTGGTAGTCATTTTATGATCAATATGTTACAATTTCTCAGCATTTTAGAGTTGATTTCATAGAAAAGTTAAAGCCATATATAGACTGCACATCTTTTCAACCTGACTTCCACAGAGAGGAACATATTAGTATATGGCACGATCCATGTCTGTCATACAAGCTAGATCATTACTGAAGATGTACTTAAAAATGATCTCAAGAACAGAGTGGAAACCATGGACAGTCATCCTCAGTGAGTTAGATGGGTGTACTTTCTGCTGAACTTTCAAATATAATTAGAAAATACTTGATCAACTGCAAAAGCCTTAAATGATCAAATAGGGTACCAGTGATTACTCAGATTAGAGGGTAAGATCCTCTGACTGTTGAAATAACCCCTTGTTTCTTACTGTGACTATGGGTGATAAAAGAAAATAAGCACTTAATCTAAACACTAGTTTCATTGTGTTTCACATTGTCATAATTGTGAATTTCCTTCACTTAGTCAACTGTATATTGTAAATTTGAATGGATATCTAAGGAAAGAAAAGGAACTTGAACACACTGATTGATTTGTAGCCTTCATTGAGAGTAAAAACGACTAATGTTGACTCTGATGAAAAAACAGTAGTGTCAACATGTTTGTCTGTTTGCACAATTAAAGGCTGCAAATCAATCAGTGCACTCCAGTTACCTTGGAGGTTGGCTGTCGTAGAAAAAATGTTCAGCTGATTCATCTGCATGCTTGAAGATGCACAAAGAACCTTGTTTCAACTAGATTTGAATGGATATTCTCGACTGCTTAATTTGCTGGTTGGTTATTAGCTGGAGCTCAGGGAACTGTAATTGGCTTGTGATTCATTGTCTGTCTTTGCTTACATATTACTTCTGAGTCTGCTTGTTCCTCACTAAGCACACATTCATTATCTCCCACTCTAATGTCTCTAATTTTTTCTAAATTCTAAGTTTTTTTTAACTTTGTTTTTAAACAGTCTCTTTATTTGTAATGAGTCCATATCCATTAATGACTAAAACATAATTTTACAATATTATTGATATCATTTCAACTGATTTTCTTTCAAATGTTCATGTATGTATAATGCAACTGACTAGTTAATTGATGTAGTTTGTAGTGAACAACATGTTAACTGAGGATTGCCTTATGATCAATACATCGTGTAGAAGGAAGGAAATACAGAAGAAACAAACAAGTAAACAGGCGTAATGACCTAAAGACAATAACTCCAGGAAGAAGCAAAAAAGGCATAGCCCAATCTTAGGATTGCCAAAATAAAGCTAGCCATATTGTAGAACAAGTATTTGTAAAATGGCAATGACTTGATGCTTGATGTATAAAGTAACACAATTGATGCGTGTGTTCTCAGGTCTCTCAAGAGAACAAACCCTGACCTCAGTGAGGATGTGGTTCTTATCAGAGCCCTGAGGGATTCCAACCTACCAAAGTTCCTCACTGATGACGCTGAGCTATTTGGGTATGCCGATCACACATTGTCCTAACAATCACGACATGAACAATAAGGACATGACATTAATCTATTACTCCAGCCTGCCTGCACAAATACAATATGTTTAAAAAAAAATTATGATGTTACATGTGAAATCTTGATGTGTGTTTGTATTATGCCAACAACCCCCTCTAGTGGTATCCTATCTGACCTCTTCCCCGGTGTCAGTATTCCTGAGCATGACTATGGTGTGCTAGAAACCACTATCCTGGAGTCTCTGGTTAAGCGAAACCTACAGCCACTGGCTAGCATGACCAATAAGGTACAGTAGGGGGAAAGTGATGTTCCTTCATTTATTTTAACTTTAACTACTTACCATCAAGCGGCTGGCTCAGTGGTTAGAGCAGGTCATCCACTCATCAACAGGGAGACGCTGAATATATATATATATATATATATATATATACATATATATATATATATATATATATATATATATATGTATGTATGTATGTATGTGTGTGTGTGTGTGTATTATAATAGTAGTTTGACAGCATTTGAAGTCTATAGCACAGGGGGCCACATAGGTCAATAGCTGTTCATAGGATCAATTCTTTGTTTTTGGATTATCTTCAGATTTGTTAACACTAATGAAAATGGTAGATTATGGCCAGCCACCCTCATTCCTTCTCTCCTCTTCTTTTTATACGACCAGGTGATCCAGTTGTATGAGACCATGTTAGTGCGTCATGGTGTCATGTTAGTCGGGCCTACTGGTGGAGGTAAGACCACTGTCTACAGGGTCCTGGCAGACACACTGGAGACCCTCCATCGCACGGAGCATGCGGATAACAACCCCTTCTATCAACTTGTCAAGACCTATATTCTCAACCCAAAATCTGTCACAATGGGAGAGCTCTACGGAGAGGTACTGCAGACGAAAGAAAAAAAGTACACAACGGCTTCTTTACTTCTCTCTCTACAGTCATTAATTATTTTCCTCAACCCTTCAGATCAATACGTTAACACTCGAGTGGCGTGACGGACTGATGGCGCTGAGTGTCCGTGATGCGGTCAGCGACACCACCGACGACCACAAGTGGGTGGTTTCCGATGGGCCAGTTGACGCCCTATGGATTGAGAACATGAACACAGTGCTGGATGACAACAAGATGCTCTGTCTGGCTAACAGCGAACGAATCAAACTCACACCATCCATACATATGCTGTTTGAGGTTAGAGCTGACCATAGTTTAATGTTTTGCCTATTCAATAAGAAGTTTTCTTTTTCATAGTCTCAAAGACAGGTCCAAGAATAAACAGCTAAAGCTTGAATACAAGTGTGATGCTTTCTGCTTCAGTGAATACATACATGGCTCCACATAATTTTGTGACCCTAGATTATTTTATTATTAGCCTTCTTTCTTGTTTTTCAGGTCCAGGACTTGGCTGTAGCATCTCCAGCCACTGTCAGTCGCTGTGGGATGGTATATATCGACCCAAATGAGCTCAAGTGGATGCCCTATGTCCAGACGTGGATCAGTGGTCTCGGAGACAAGGTTGTACATGTTGTATCTCTGCCATCTTGATAACAGTATTTGCAATTGCAAAATGTATTTTAGAATTGGCTAAAAGCATGATCATTTTAATTGAGGATCTAATCTAATGTTTTATTCTCTGTTTGAGAGACTGTGACTGTGTGTCCCCCAACTGTTTGTGCACTGGTATATGAATGGTAATGTGCTTTATCAGGCATTCCATTGAGAATAACTTAAGCTTTACCATTAAAGTTCATGACAGCACATCGCATCGAAGTTAATGCTTCCAACATTTAGCTCTGAGCCTTTCAGGATGACTTCACACCGCAGTGAGAGTGGATCATCTCTCCCCTTAACTTTTAACTCTCACTCTCTTTCTTGTTGTCTATCTCTCACTGTGCCAATGTCTAATTGACTGAGACTAGTCTTTTTGTTGACATCAGAATCAGCTTTAACAGCCATGTGTGTTTACACATACCGGTACATGGAATTTGACTCCGGTTTCACTTATACACAATATACAATAAACAAGATACATATAAAAAAATACATTAAAGACAACAGTTGTCGAAAAAGTGCAAATGGTGCAGAAGGAGGTGTCTGATTAACTGTTTATCTGACGGCCAGTGGATAGAAGCTGTTTCTATGTCTGGTGGTTTTGGCGTACAGTGCTCTGTAGCGCCTTCCAGAGGGGAGGAGTTGAAACAGCTTGTGTCCAGAGTGTGAGGGGTCTGCAAGGATCTTTCCAGCCCGCTTCCTGACTCTGGAGGTGTACAAGTCCAGGATGGAGGGCAGGCTGGAACCAATAGTTCTCTCCGCAGCCTTGACTATTCGTTGTTGTTACGCCCCGTGGTGGCTCGGAGTGGGACGCAACATAAAAACAGCAGGTTTGGACAAGGGAGGGTACAGTCACACAAAACGCCAGGGTCCGTATATGATAATAGAGTATTTATTTACAAAAAAACGCAACACAGGGAACAACAAGGACTGTCAGTGGCACCAAAGAAAAGAACTTAGCAAAAACCCATTCCCCCCCAGTTACAGGTGCTTTGCACCCAAAAGTACAGGAGGTGGTGCTCACTCTAACCTAGGGCATTAACAACAGGTAAACCTACGTGTATGCAGTATGTAAACCCCAGGGTATCTTACCTGTCCTCATTGACCATGTGCGCACAACAAAGGGACTTGACAAAGACAACAACAAAAGGAAAGTAGGCTGCTCACCAGACATAAAGTTTAAACGAGGGGGATATAACTAAAGACAAACCATAAAACAAGCAAGCAAGCAAGCAAGCAAGCAGCAAGCACTCACAAACTGGCAGCGCTCAAACCGAGCTCTGCCACAGCTCACAACGCAACGCAACCACAACACAACCACAACACAACCACAACACAACCACAACGGCCAGAGACCCAAGGCAGAGTGCTGAGGCAAAGTGCCTGGTGCCGAAACAAACAGAGGACTATTAACAGGGGGACTGGTTGATTGGAGATCTGGAACAGGTGGGGTGATTGGATGACAGGAACCAGGTGTGTACATCTGTGAAGTATGAGAGACAACAGGAGGGGGAGACAAAACAACAACAAAGCAATAGCACAAAACATGTACACAGGCCAGAAACAGGACATCGTCCGTAACACTCCCCCCCATAAAGAGTCAGCCCATGGCTGACGATACCTCAAACCATCCCTTAAAACCAAAAAATGAACGTGGAAGTGTTTTCTTATCGAACTGCTGCTTCATACCCTGTTGTACAACAGAGAGACTCTCCTTAGGAATACGGCAAGCCTCGTGCAGTCGTTCTCGGAAGCGACTCACGTAGGTCAGCACGTTTCGCTGGGTGGACGAACTCTCGCCTGTTAGCTGGTCCTTTAACACTCTTAAAGGGCCTCTAACTGTGTGACCAAATACCAGCTCTGCTGGACTAAAACCTAGTGACTCTTGCACTATTTCTCTAACGGCAAATAAAGCTAAAGGGACTCCTTCGTCCCATTCCTTACCGCTCTCCATGATATACTTGCGCAACACTGACTTAAACGTCTGATGCCATCGTTCGAGTGCTCCTTGCGACTCTGGGTGATAAGCACTAGAGACTCTGTGTGTTATCGACAGTGACGTTAACACCTGCTCGAAAATACCCGAAAGAAAGTTGGTACCTTGGTCGGTTTGCACGATCTTAGGGAGGCCGAAAGTAGAAAAGAACTTGATCAGGGCCCTAACTACTGACTGCGCTGTTATACTCCTAAGAGGGATCGCTTCAGGGTACCGGGTAGCTACACACATGATTGTTAACAGGAACTGGTTACCAGACTTCGTTTTTGGCAGAGGGCCAACACAATCCACTAAAACATGCTCAAACGGTTCCCCAATAGCCGGAACCGGGTGAAGAGGCGCAGGTTTAATAACCTGATTAGGCTTCCCTGTGACCTGACATACATGGCATGTACGGCAAAACAAAGACACATCTCGCTTCAATCCTGGCCAGAAGAACTGCTGCAACACTCTGTCATAGGTCTTTGTAATACCTAGATGACCAGACCAGAGATGCTCATGAGCCAGAGACAAAACAGACTGTCGGTACGGTGTAGGCACAACAATTTGAAAGACATTACTCCAATCGTTATCCAAATCAGCGCGAGATTTCCATCTCCGCATAAGGAGATCATTCTCCACGAAATACTCCATTTCTTTATTCCGAGCGCTCTCTGGAGCAAGAGCTGCAGCAAAACATTTGGCTAAAGTAGCGTCCTCCTTCTGAGCAGCAATAAGATTACTTCGAACCATAGGCAACCTAGCTGTCTCTAAGGTGGAAGTACCACACTGAACTTTAAGCGGGACACTCGGCTCAACAGTAGACTGAGTAACCACAGGTGGGGAAACAGTCTGCCCAGACAACTCAGTCGCGAACAGAGTATCCGACAAATCAACTGTTTCACCCAAACTACGTGCTTGAGCACGGGTGACCACACACACTGGGAACACTTCAGGGAAGTCCTGAGCCAACACGTCAGGCTGCAAAATCTCAGGTCGTCCAAGAACTTCTAAAACTGGCATAACTTTCCCACCAGCGATGTCATTCCCTAACAGAAATGTGATTCCTCTAATGGGCAAAGATGGGCGCACGCCCACTTTAAACACTCCATTTGCCAGGCCGCAGGACAAATGTACCTCACGGAGAGGCACAGACACAAACCCCATCTCAACGCCTTGCACAATCACACTAGAGTCACTGACAGTGTCATCACAAAAAGGCAACACGCCTGACAATATAAAAGACTGAGAGGCGCCAGTATCCCTAAGTATGCGCACTGGCCGCTGGTTCAACGGGTCTGCGCTGAGGGAAACCAGCCCGTCCAACATGAATGGCTTATAACAGGGGTCCAGAGTACCACCCTCCATCTCCGGGGCTAGTGACACTGGACCCACCAACGTTCGCACGAACCCAACCTCTTTTGGTCGTTGGCTTGGCTGTGACAGCTTCCGTTTTAACATAAAACAGTCACTCTTTATGTGACCTGTTCGGTGACAATAGAAACACTCCCGTTCCTCCGTAGAGCGGAGTGACAATGGACGTGGCGGACTGGACGGCATTCTAGCCGAGGCAGAAGGAGTAAACGACCTACTCTCGTATCGGGGCATCCCAAAAGTTTGCTTGTGCGATAACACAAACTCATCAGCAAGCACAGCAGCCTGCGCTAACGTCCCTACCTTTTGCTCATTGAGATACGTCACCAGTCGGTCAGGCAGACTATTCTTGAATTCTTCAATGAGAACTAACTGTGACAGCGTGTCAAAATTAGACACGTCGCTTGCCTTGCACCATCGATTAAACAAAGTCTCCTTCTCGCGGGCGAACTCAACGAACGTTTTGCTTGACAATTTTTTACAAGTCCGGAACTTTTGTCTATATGCCTCAGGCACTAGTTCGTAGGCCCGAAGCACAGCTGTCTTAATAGTCTCATAACATAAACTATCTTCTAGAGACAATGCAGCTAAAATCTCCTGCGCTTTTCCTGTCAGTTTACACTGAAGCAGTATCGACCAGACCTCTTTTGGCCATTTCAGTGAGGTAGCAACTCGCTCAAAAGCAGTAAAATAAGAATCTACTTCAGCCTCACGAAATTGAGGTACCAACGCAACATTTCTGCTCACCTCAAAACCTCTGGTAGACGCGGAGGGATCTGATTGTATGGACCCAGTAGGACTAAGAGACTTAGCTGAATGCACAGCAGCAGCTTCCAGTTCTAGGCGCTTTAGCTTCACCTCCTTTTCTGCTGCTATCTCTAACTCTATTCTGCGGTTAGAGACGTTCGCCTCCATTTCTAGCTCCATCTTTCGAATAGCTAACTTGTGACTATATGCGGCATCTCTCTCTTTTCCCTGAGCCTCAAGTTGCAAATGCGCTAAGCGTAGCTTATGGCGGGCATCATCGCTTACCCTAGGTAACGAAAAGGGAGAAAATTTGGGCACAGTACGAGGAGGATTCAGCTCCCCATTAGAAGGAACTGACTCATTCTCAACCAGCTCATCCTCAACTACCTCCCCCTCCCTGCGATCCTCTGTACTAGATGACAACAATTGGAGTGGACTAGTAGGCTCACCAGCCGTCGCACTGCTGGCTGTACCAAGCACTTTATTATGTACCAACAGACGTACAACCGCTTCTTTCAGTTCTGCTTTTAGCAGATTTGCTGAGACCGCAAAGTCAAAATGTGCCGCAATGGCATACAAATCCTTTTTTTTACAGTGATCGATCTGTTCCACAGAAGGATCACTAAGAAAACCAGCAATATCAAACGTGCTCATCATGTCTTTAAACAGCCTTAAGCCGAACCTCAACAAACCTAATCTACACTATCAGCCTACTTGACGTGTGCACTGCACACCAACACTCATCAAACCTGTTGCTTAAAAGGATCAAGGATCCCGGACGAGCCCCCACTCACAAACTGGCAGCGCTCAAACCGAGCTCTGCCACAGCTCACAACGCAACGCAACCACAACACAACCACAACACAACCACAACACAACCACAACGGCCAGAGACCCAAGGCAGAGTGCTGAGGCAAAGTGCCTGGTGCCGAAACAAACAGAGGACTATTAACAGGGGGACTGGTTGATTGGAGATCTGGAACAGGTGGGGTGATTGGATGACAGGAACCAGGTGTGTACATCTGTGAAGTATGAGAGACAACAGGAGGGGGAGACAAAACAACAACAAAGCAATAGCACAAAACATGTACACAGGCCAGAAACAGGACATCGTCCGTAACAGTTGTAGTCTAACTCTGTCCTGTTTGGTGGCCGATCCAAACCACACAGTGATGGAAGAACAGAGAACAGACTGGATGATGGCGGAGTAAACATTGCATTTATCTGAAAATCTGTCGTATGTTTGCTTTCCTGTGCCTGCCTTCTCCCATTCTCTCTCCACATTTATCTCTCACCTTTGAGTATTTAAAGCTCTTCATTAAGAGACTAGTGACCTTCTTATGTCTTTGTGCATTTTGCTTTGTCTAGGATAACTTTGATTACACAAACAAATGTGTGCATTTGGTAAGAGTTTATTAGAGTTTTTAATTTGTTTTGTATTGATTTACACTTTGATATTCTAACTCTGGGTCTCTGTGTTTCTGTGTCTCTTGGGGACAGGGAGAGCATTGGCTGTCTTCTCTCTCTAACACTCTGCTACACATTGGCAGCTTGTAGTCAGTACCTGCTCAAGGAAAAGTTCAAGACATTTGTTTTTAATTGGATCATCCTATTTCTTGCTCATAGATGAGGAGATTATTACCACTCTCATGTCTGGCATTTAGATATTAATCTACAACCCCCCCCCCCCCGCTTCCAGTCTTTTATGCTAAACTCAGCTAACTGTGTCCTGCCTTTCTTTACCGGACAAATATGACAGTGTGGTAACAATTTTCTCACCTAACTCTTGGCAAGGAAGTGAACAGATATTTTTCCAACATGTCCAACAATATAACTCAAGTCGAACTAACCAGGTTGCCTCAGTGGTTATGTAGATAAATGTAAAGATCCTTTCATAACCTTACCCTCCTCTCCCTGCATCAATCTCTTCACTCCATGCTGTCTCTATAGCTCCCAGGCCCAGTGAGAACATACCTGCTGGAGCTGTTTGAGCAATATGTGGAGAAGGGTCTTCAGTTCGTTCTGAAGTATTGCACTCAGGCGATTCGACAGGTGGACATCAGTAAAGTGACCACTCTGTGCTGTCTGTTGGAGGCACTGCTGCTGGGCAAAGGAGGGCCAGACCTTCAAATGGTACATTAAACACAAGGTTTAACTGTCACTTTAGTCTATTTCAGTTCTATCCATGGTGCCACACAGGGCCATTAGTGCAAATGAGGACATTTTTGCACAATAACTTAGCACTTTAATGAAAAAGATTCAGTATTGTTGTGGGCAAAGTCAGATGATAAAGGCAGCATCTGTTCAAACCACACACAACACTTATACCTTATAGAGTGAACTCCACAAATGCATACAGTAAATAAAGGTTATCCTTAATTTGAACTATACTGTTACTACTACTTATTAACATACAATTTCTTCCCGTTTTTATATTTGTCTGTGTGTGTTCGTGCCAGGAATCCAAGCACCTCAACAGTGTATTATGTCCGACCTTCATATTTTGCTACCTGTGGGCAATAGGAGGAAACCTGACCATTTGTCACTGGGATGCTTTTGACACCTTCATTCAAAAGCAGTTTGAAGGAAACAGCAATGTGAAGGTATTTATATATCTGTGCACACACCCACAGATACATACATATATAGATTGACAAGATGGAGGGTTTTTGGCCCCATACATATCACACTTAAAAACATACAGACAAAAATGTCAGTGTCTTACATTTCCAGTGTTACTATTAACACTGTCAGTCAAAGCATTTTTGGTAACACATGTTTGTGACGCATTTTAAACCTACTTATAATGCATTATTATCTGCTTAATGTGCTGTATAATTATAGCTATAAGTACTCATGTGTATTCATAATAAAGCAATTCATATAACCTATAAATTCAAGTATCATAATACTTCATAATTGCCTGTCACTCAAAAATCACATGTAATGCATTATACTCTAACAGTGATTATAATGCATTATTAAAACAGAGATCATAATGTTTTACAACTATGGGAATTATAATACGCTAGCATTGAAGTCAGTAAATTACCATCATTTCTTAAGTAGTATGATACTTGACTATATAAATAATTATTAAATATGTTATTTAGTGTTATCATTGTTATAAAGTATCGCGGATATTTGAGTGCTTATGAATATAATTATACAATGCAATCAGAAGATTATCTATACATCTCTTATCAGCAGATTATCTATATTATGTAATATAATCCTTTTACCAAAGCGTTTGCTGGTATGAGCATGAAATATGTGAAAAGGCCTGAAGGTTAGCTCATATTGTATTACATCAAAGTACTCTTGGCACGTGATGTTCCTAGCCGGAGCTCAGCTAATCTGAAAGAGGATTATGATACTCGCTCGTGTGTAATGAAAACAATAAGAAAAAGCATCCATATTATAAATTTTATTAATGCCTGAAGCGATTTACATGGAACATATTGGAAAGGTAAACAAATTGCTAGCTTGTGCCAAGGTTATAAAATGCCCTTGTATATCACTATCCTACCTTGCCAGCTTTATAGAATTATGAATTGGTCATTCTAGAATACAACGCACATAGAAAGATCATCAATAGTACAGTAGAACGGAATGAATAATGCTCTGATACAACAACAGGTGGAGAAGGGGGGCTACATAGTTATCAAAGAGCTAATAGTCTTTTCTGGCTCCTTTTTTGGATGTTGTTAGTGCGCTGGTCGAAGCTGAGTCTATTGCTTCGTGTCACTCCAGGTATTTGAGATTGACAACTGTTTTTTTTTTTTTTGGACAGTAGCTTAATTTACAAAGTATACATCAGCACAAGTGTAGTATTCAATATATACCATCCAGTTTTTCAAATTAAGTACATTTTGGGAGAGTGTATACGTAAACAGAGAAATACATCAGTCAAGGGGGGGACTAGAAAGAGAGAGGGATAAAGGTCAGAGAGGTTTCCTAATCTAGAGCAGCATTACAGGGTCATTCATTCATTATCTCCACAGAATCTGTCCGTATTGGTTTTGCATATCTCACCCACTTGTCCCAGAGTTGAATAAACATACTTCTCTGAAAGCGAAGGGAGAAGGTGATCCTTTCCATAACATAGATGTAATTTACTATATCTATCCATTCCTGTATCGTGGGGGGCTCAGGAAGCAGCCAGCATCTGGTGAGAGCTTTTTTACAAGCGGTTATTAAAATGCCAAACATTTATTTATCTCGACGCCCTGCTTGAAAATCAAAGTTGAAAATTCCAGGGGCAAGTCGGTGTTAAGTATGACTTTTAATGTTTTATGAAATTCTGCCCAGAAAGGCTTTATCACAGGGCACTCCCAAAATATGTGCCAGTGATTTGCTTCATGAGCCCCACACCGTCTCCAATATGTGGCATCCCCTCCCACGAAGCATAACTGTTTGGTTTTTGATGATGATAGAGTGCTGCGATGAGGAGGGACCCATTATTATTTTCTTTGTCTTGCTGACATTGAGGTGAAGGGAGGGACTTGAGATGGATCATAAGATGCCTTTGAATGGTGCTTAAAGCAGAGCAAAAGAGGATCTGAACAAAGTGGCCTGATGAATCCAGGTGCTGGAGGCGGAGGTAAAACAGGCAGGCCACAGCGTCCTTGGGCAACAACTGGCATAATGGTGTTCAGCAGCATCTTCTCCAGGCAGTTTATTATAATATAATAGAGGAAGGTAGAGGCTGATGTTAACAGGAAATGTAAAGTTAATTGTTTGAGAGGTTTGTCTTGAGTGGTAGTACTGGAAGAGGATTGAGGGGAGGCATATGACTCATTTACCTGAATGAAGGTGGGGTGAGCATGTAAGTGAAATGTTCATGAAGGAGTATCATCTGGAACATCTCACACACTTCCACATCCTGTTCATCTCTCTGTGCATAAAGAGCTGATGATTATGTTGTTGTTGTTTTTTGTGGTGGTGTGTGTATTTGGGAATTGTAATATCATTTAGGTCAGGGAACAGTTTGTGTGTATGTTGTTGTGTGTTTACCATGAGATGAAGGCAGTGCAGCCAACTCCCAGCTGTTAGCTTGATGTAAAACAAAAGGCACACACATGCTCACACATCAGTAATAGCAGCATTCAGGAAAACAAATGGGGCAGACAAATACTAATTCATATGCCGCAGGGCGACTTCCAAAATGCCACATAACAGAGACTACAATCAACAACAGAGTAAAACGAGTTTCTTAAATGCTTGTTTTCTGAGGAGGTTGTATAGCTAATGACATACACTCTAATGAAGGCACTTGTATATGTTTTGTAAAAGTCATTGCACTATATTTGCCCAGTTTCACGTGTGTCAATTAATGAACATTCACGTGTGCCATGTAGCTCCCGAAGCATGAGACCTTGTGGAGTGCGTATATGAACTTTAACCACAAGCGTCTGGAGCCATGGGACAACATAATCCCTGCATTCAAATACAACAGAGAGCAGCCCTTTTTTGAGATGCTAGTCCCCACCGCAGACACTGTCCGCTACGGCTACCTGATGGAGAAACTGCTGTCTGTGCGACGTTCTGTACTCTTCACTGGCAGCACTGGAGTGGGGAAGGTAAGGATTCATGGATACACTGTAACACACTGACCTAATACTGTAGATATAAATATTTTAACGCGTTTGCCTCACTTCAAGTTTTAACCAACATCAGTCCTGGTTATCATTACCAAATATACATTCATTTTCAGAAGTTTTACCCTTATAGGCTAGTTTGTTTACATAATGGCGCAAAACATAATTTAAAAACTGTATTATTTTCTCTATAATGCAAGGTTTTTATTTTTTCACAGCCTGGATCAGCAACAATATTGATGTTGATGCATTGCATCAAACACATAATACAGCAACTATAACAATAGTCAAAACCAAGAAAATAGCATGTATTTGCTAGTGCAAAGTCCATAAGACACCAAGAACTTGAGGAACACCTTAGAAAAATCTGAAACCTGGACTCACTTCCCAACAGTAATACTTCTGGTACTGTTTCAGTGAAGGCAGTGTCACTGCCAGTAGTGTGGTATGAGTAGTGTTGGATTTAACAAAACATAATGTGCAGGAACCCTTTTACATTAGGCCTATTACAAAAAGATTAACAGGGAAAATGCATTGTGTTCGTTTGATAGTTGGTTATTTTTCCCTTTAGTCTAGGTCATTTATGCACATCTTTACACCAGCAGATTTTCAACCCGCCTTTCTGTTGTCTAAACCAACCCTCCTGATAGAATTTAGAGAAGGAATAGCTGGAGATCATGACTTAATGAGGTTGAATTATACACACTATGAATACAACTAAATCTATAATATAAAGCACCTATTAAGATAAACTTTAAAAAACAAGAAATACAGTGGACATAAAATGAGTGAGTGTTTAGCTTTGGTACCGAGTTTCTACTATAGGGCTTATATACTATACTGTAGGGCTGTATTGTTGTGCTAAACTGTGTAAACTATATGGAGACAAAAATTCAAGATAATTTTTGAAAAGCTTTTGAAACAGATTTTTCACTATCACTGGTTAGACAAGAAGTTATCTGTGTCAGTGTTGGTGAAGTATTTGTATGTGTCCATGCCTTACAGTCCGTGGTGGCTCGGGGCCTTCTGAACAGTATTCAGGAAAGTGCAGATTACCTCCCAGTCTACATTAACTTCTCGGCTCAGACCTCATCCGCCCGCACACAGGAGATCATTGAGTCCAAACTGGAGAAAAAGAGGAAAAACGTTATGGGTATTGACTCACAGTTGCATTACCACACTCGTATACTGTAATATAGAAAGGCTGTGGTAACATATATATTGTTATTGCCATTGAATGAGTGTTATTGTTAAAGTTTTTATTTTTTTTAAACCATCTACATACAGTATCATCCTCTCTTGCCATCTGTCCATCTTTCAATCTGGACATCTAATAATTTTCTTACTCCTTCTCTCCTCGTCCTTTGCCTTTCCCTCCCTGCAGGTGCTCCTGGTAACAAGAAGTTAGTGGTCTTTGTGGATGACCTGAATATGCCTAAACTGGACAGTTATGGCTCTCAGCCCCCGATAGAACTCTTGCGCCAATTCCAGGACTTTTCTGGCTTCTATGACAGAATCAAGTTCACCTGGAAGGAGATCCAGGTATGGATATACTGTATATATAAATAAGATGAGGTACAGTCATAAGGCATCTTTGACAGTACTGAGTTATGTATGTGCATACATCTGACTTTGACTGCATACAGTTCAGTAGATGGCTGTTGTAGAGTCCTACGTATAATGTATGGCGGCCCCTTTTATGAGTCTAATTACAGACGAGTAAACATGCCCTTCAGTATTCAGTTAAGAAAACTTGTTTGCTGTCTGGTGATAATTAGCTGTCAAAAAGGACCACTGAAGTGCTGCAGTTTACTGGGCGTAGCTGTTAATTGGCCAGACTAGCTACAATCTCAAATCAAAGTGCTTGCTAAGGCTCGTTTTCTGTTTCTACAAATGTAAACACAGAGGATAATGCTAATGCTAATATAATTACTTAATTATCTACCTCTTTTCAGATGCTGAAATTACAAGTTTGATGTTATTGTGATTTTTTTAGGTTTTCGACTGAAACAAGCAGCATGAAGATGTCACATTGGGCTCTAGAATATTGTGCTGGGAATGTTCACATTTTATACACTAAATAAAAATGAAATTATTTGTTTTTATTTTAGAATCATTTATTTTGCCCTGATATGTCCCTAGACCTTTAACAATTATGTTGAATCCTGCAGAATCCCAGATCTGTTTCAGTTCTGTAGCAAGAGACATTTCCTCTCTTTTCTATTTTGGCAAACCTTTTTTGGTTTATATTCCAGGAAATGACCATTGCCGCAGCGTGTGCTCCACCAGGAGGGGGGCGCAATCAGGTGACCCCCCGATTCATCCGCCACTTCAGTATGCTGTGTCTTCCCACACCGTCGGAACACAGCCTCAAGCAGATCTTCAAAGTGAGGAGACACACATACACATCTACACACACATACTGTTTTGAGAGAATGACCTTTAAAAGGACTTGTATTGAGGATATATCACACACTTGTACACAGACAGGTTGTTACTTTTCCAAAATGTACACCGTCGGTGAGTGTCAGTCGCTCTAGTTTTTTAAATGTGTCCCGCTCCGTTGGAACTGGACTTTTTTTTCTTCAGCATATTCTATCGGCTGCTGAGATAATCGCTGGGAGAAATCCCTCTAATTGCATTGTCAGCTTAAACGAATCAGTGGACATGAAATGGATGTGAAGAAAGGATGAAAATGTCTAGTCAAGAGGGCACAGACAGAAGATTTTTTCAAATGTTTCATCTTCATCATCATTTAAGTTAATTGGTTATTCAGAGTGTTGTGAAAATGGTAGATAAACACTTAATTCCTTCTTTCATGCTTGTTATGATCTCTTTTCCCTCACAACCTTCTTCCAGGCCATCCTGAGCGGTTTCCTTAGTGATTTTTCCCAAGCGGTGAAGGACTGTGCTGCTCAGATTGTGGATGCAGCTGTGGAGATTTACAACCGCTTGAGTGTAGATTTGCTGCCTACTCCAGCTAAATCCCACTATGTCTTCAATCTCCGGGACCTCTCCAAGTGTGTCCAAGGTGAGACACACACAGACACAATCACATTCAGATGGACACTCAGAGCTCTGTTGTGACAACTGCAACTGTTCTTTTTTAAGCAACAGAAATATGGGAGCGACAAGGATAACATGCAGACAACTAAAACACAGGAAGAGGTATAAGGCGTTAAGCGAGTAGTGATCACTAAAGGTGCATTTTAATATTAGGTATGCTCACATCTCTCTTTTCCTCAACAGCACAAGCTTTGCTAAAAGAGACTGACAGATACAGAGAGTTTTTTTAATCTTTGTACCTTCACAGCCTGAGGGCACTGCTATGATTTGTCTCTTCAAGCCACATTAGCACAGGGTACCCGCGAGGTCTTAAAAACTTGAAAAAGTCTTAAATTTAGTATTCATAATTTAAGGCCTTAAAGAGGTATTAAATTTTGTCAACAGGTCTTAAATTTCGTTCATCAAGTCTTAATTTTTACCCCCTTCCTTATTTGATACGGCGCCACAACATTTGTTTATTGTTCGTTGTTACAACGAATCTTAGTACACCCAAACGTCGCATCCAAAATATCAGGCAACCTGTATATGGCTCTGAACTGGCTGAGACGCTGTAGAGTTTAACAGCTGATCGCGCGCTGATCGCGCGCCACCCCCCTCCCCAAGCGCGAGCGAACTAGCGCGCTCGCAGGTTTGCATCGAGCTATGCAAACCTGCTTTCCCGTTTCCATCGCGCGTGTCTCACAAGCAGGGTCAGATGCACCTGCCAGTAGTGTTACAGAGTCCACAGTCCTCCAGCTAAAGATTTTTCTTCTCTGTAAATTAAAGAGTTCTTCCCCAGGTAGCCAAAATGACCTTGTCCGGATCCGGCTTAAGCTAGACACGCCGGAAGAAACATGTCCGGCCCGGGTCCCGTTGCCGATTCTTCTGAGACTCGGCATGAATGACGCCCCGGAATCGGACCGAATACACTGGCCCCATTCCGGCGGCCGTCACTGCCGTCACTCGGCCGTAATTGAAACTAACCTGGGGCCAGCACTGGCCTGAAGCCGGCACTACAGAAAACACGTCGCCAGGGTCCGGTTGCCGACTCAGCGAAGTCTCAGAATGACGCCCCAGAATCGAGTTGAATATATTCATCATGACACAAAAACAATACTTTACTTACTAAATTAAGCCTATCAAGATCCCATTGTTTGGTAACACAAGCAGTCCAACAAATGCCAAATAAGATAACATTTTATATATAATAATATATGATAAGAAAATATTGTTCATTATTATATAACAATACAATAAAATAAGACACGTAGACCAAAACGTACACCCCTCACAGTTATTGTTTTAAATGGTTCTGTCTTATGATTAAAGTTATTTGATTGATTTCCTATTTTTTTTCATTCATACGCATATCAGGAAAGGTGCGATGTTGGTCTTAAATTTAATTTAAAGTGGTCTTGAAAAGGTCTTAAAAAGTCTTAAATTTGAGATGAAAAATCCTGGGGGTACCCTGTAGCAACATGTATAAGCTCTGTCTCAGCCTCATGTTCCCAAATCGTCTGCACCATCACCCCCTCAGCCTTCTTTCCTCATCCATCCTTCTCTTCCTTTACCCAGCAGGCATCATTACGGCA
The DNA here is from genome assembly GCA_038501785.1 of Myoxocephalus aenaeus. NCBI lineage: Eukaryota > Metazoa > Chordata > Actinopteri > Perciformes > Cottidae > Myoxocephalus > Myoxocephalus aenaeus. The sequence goes on along the minus strand of JBAMJR010000128.1, from coordinate 1,411,228 downwards.
CAAAGACAAGCTGAAGTGACTTGTATGACTGCTTTCTGTACACCACTTGTTCAACATTGCTAGTGTGCATTACTCAAACACACAGTTCCCCTTAGCAATGCATGCTGCTAAGAGTAATAAACGGCCACTTCTCTCATTATTTTTATTTTTTTACTTCGAGTTAGTTTGTTTAACAGTATTTTACACATTATTTACAAACCACAAGTAAAGACATATTCTGTAGATTTTTCAGAAACACTTAAGCCAGAGATATACTTGCTTTTAAGGACCTTTTTGCGAATCCTGCGTTTGTTTGGAGGGATGGTTGTGGATGTTCTGTCCCTGGACTTTTTGCTCCTGTGTATTATGCATTAAAGATAAATGAAACAATGATCCATTCCATACATCTTCTTGTTAACCTTTCTTGATGTCCAGGTATATTGCAGTGTGAGCCGAGTCAAGTGAGAGACACAAACCAGATCTTCCGTCTCTTCTGCCACGAGTGTCAGCGAGTGTTCCACGATCGACTAATCAACAACCAAGATAAAACCTATTTCAACACCATCGTCACTGAAATGGCCAGTAAGAAGTCATTCTCAAATTATAACTTGCCTTGCTCAATGCACAAACTGTTTGAATGGTGCACATGTTCGACCACTATGTGTCACTCTCCCCGTTTTCCACTTATTATGCATCGTTTGCAATACCCCTCCTCTTCCTTTCTGCCAGGCAAACATTTTAGCATAGCCTTGGAGCCCTCATACTTTGTGACTCAGCCCATCATATTTGGGGATTTTATCAAGGTCAGGTTCTCTCTTCTAATCAAAAAAGTCTGGCAAATTTATAAAACATTGAATCTGTGTGTTAACACTGAAATACCTAACAACCTGTATTTATTCCCATTTCTCTGCATCTAATGATCCCTGTAGCTGGGTGCAGAGAAAGAAGATCGTCTGTATGAGGATCTGACAGATATGAAAAAGATTCAGGACGTTCTCCTGGACTACCTCGATGATTACAACATGACCTTCTCCAAGGAGACCAAGCTAGTGTTTTTCCAAGATGCTGTCGAGCATGTTTCCAGGTGTGTTTATGTGAACTTGCACCACTGACTTGCCATATTTTTGTAACGTGACTTTTTAGTAGGTGGTTAAGGTATTTTAGCTGTAGGTGGTGCAGTGAGAAGTGAGAAGTTACACTCGTGAAAGGAATACCGAGAGAGACAGTGACATGCTCAAGTAGTTTGTCTCTTGAAAAACTGCTAAGTGGTGCAATTGCAATTTAGTGTTTTTAAATAGGCATAGATATATTGCATATGTAGCTACTAAAATATTTAGATGAGCTTTGATAATTAGTTGTTTGTGTACATAACATTTTTGTACATCAAAATGGACAGAAGCTGTTTATCAGTAGTTTTGTATCACTTTATATCACTCTACACAAATCTGTTCTTTAAAGGTATAATAGGAAATTGTTCTGCATTAAAATACATACAAATGGCTAAACTAATGATATAGAGTTTGTTGAGTAAGTATACTTACGTTTTCCCAAATTTTTACACTCGTAAATTTCTTGATTTTGTATCAACATGGCAGTTTGTTTCATCTAACTGCCTGTCAATACTGTCATATACCCTTTGCGTATGCATCAGCTCTGTTTTTGTCTGCCAGAAGCTGCCATAAATTGACTTTTATCCAGTTTTGAACCTGTGTGTGTGTGTGTGTGTGTGTGTGTGTGTGTGTGTGTGTGTGTGTGTGTGTGTGTGTGTGTGTGTGTGTGTGTGTGTGTGTGTGTGTGTGTATATATATATCTTTACAATACACAATGCACAACATTTCCTTTATTGTCGACAAATGATGACTTTTTTCCCCTGATCTCCTAGGATTTCCCGTATGATTCGCCAGGAGAGAGGCAATGCCCTGCTAGTAGGGGTGGGAGGCACGGGCAAGCAGTCACTCACTCGGTTGGCATCCCACATGTGCGGGTACTGCTGCTTCGAGATTGAACTGAGCCGAGGCTACAATTACGACAGTTTCCATGAAGACTTGAGGAGGCTCTACAAGATGGCGGGTGTGGAGGGCAAGAATATGGTGTTCCTCTTTACGGATACTCAGGTATTATGGGGCGGACATGGCTTATATGAAAATAATAATAATTTGGATCTCTGCAGATTGATTTTGCACATGCAAGTATGTTGTATACTGTGTGTTTCCTATTGTAGATTGTGGTGGAGGAGTTTTTGGAGGATATCAACAACATACTGAACTCTGGCGAGGTGCCTAACCTTTTTGAGAAAGATGAGCTGGAACAAGTACTAGTGGCCACCCGCCCTAAAGCCAAAGAAGTTGGAATCAGTGAGGAGAACAGGGATGAGGTATACCCAGACACACCAATGCTGACTGTAGAAAAACATTCATGATTTAGGCACAGTATATCTACAACATGTGTAAGCAATAGGTGATGTGCTAGACTATTATTTGGCCTGGCACAATAACACAAAGGGTCCTTTCAGAGAGAAATGAATGAACTGTTCTAATACAATACCAAATATACCCATCCAATGTTTAAGATGTTCAGATAAAATAAAGAGATCATCAGTATAAAAAGCTGGCAGTAGCCAAAAGAAGATAATAAAGAAGTGCATAACATTTCAGAGACAACACACATACAGTGTTTCCCACAAAGGGCCTAAATAGCTTTAGTCTGGGCAAGAGCATTGAGTTAAAGTCAGTGCCCCTGAGGGAGCTGTAAGAAAACATTGGCCTTTAATGTTATCTGTCTGCTGAGACCAAACCTGCGGAAATGATGGAATCTTTGCATGTCTGTGTGTTGCCCTCAGGTATTCCAGTATTTCATCTCCCGTGTACGGGAGAAGCTGCACATCGTGCTGTGCATGAGTCCCGTGGGCGATGCCTTCAGGTCCCGATGTCGTATGTTTCCTTCACTTGTTAACTGCTGCACCATCGACTGGTTTGTGCAGGTATGTTGAGATAGTTTGGTTACCGCTTTCTATCCATATTGTTCTATTCATGCTCTTTGTTAGCAAAAAAAAAAAAAAGGTAAACTCATTTGAGGAACCTTGTAATTTGCATCTTCATTGAATGTCTTTTATTGTTGCATTTTGTGAATTTTGTATGACTTTCATTTTGCTGTTCTATTAAATCACTGTGGCAATAAACAAAAGCTTAAATAAAAGATAAATATCTTAGTTCTGGCTGCACTTCGTATCTAACTCTTTCTTCTTTTAACGCTACCTTTTGGTGCTCAGTGGCCTCGTGAGGCGCTGCTCTCTGTCTCTCAGGCCTTCTTCCAGAATGTGGATTTTGGCGGGGAGGAGCTGAAGCAGAGCTTCTCCACCATATGTGTGGAGATACATGTTAGTGTCACTGACATGGCTGAGCGCTTCTACTCAGAGCTGAGACGCCGATACTACACCACACCTACCTCCTACCTGGAGCTCATCAACCTCTACCTGTCCATGCTAGAGGAGAAGAGACAGCAATTAGTTATTGTAAGTCCAACCAATACAGTGCACAAGCAATTATCAGTACAAGTGATTACTCGTGAATATTTCCCTGATTTTGAAAAGCAAATAGCTAGTTGCTTTAGCTGGTGCTTTCTAGTGATTGTTAATTGTTCATTTTTCTCAGTGTTTAGTTTCTTTGTCCTTGTTGCACTGCAATGCTTTCTTTTTGTTGATGTAAAATATAGATAATATACCTTTGGGTGGGGGTGTTTATGTACAGGCCAGGGATCGTGTGAAGAATGGTATGACCAAACTGCTGGAGACGAATGAGCTTGTTGACAAAATGAAAGTGGAACTGTCTGCTCTGGAGCCAGTCCTGAAACAAAAATCCATTGATGTGGATGCCCTCATGGAGAAACTGGCTGTAGACCAGGAGAGCGCCGACGAGGTCTGTATGTGGTTTTGCGTACGTTTGTTTGTGTGAGAGAGATTATAGTAGGACAAACACAGACCTTTCAAAAGTGTGTATATTGTTTCCTATAAGGTGCTGAAAAAGCATGTTACCCTTTCTCATTGCTGGAGTGTATGTGTACAAAAAATATCCGTTCCGTAGGTGCGTAAAGTAGTGTCAGAGGATGAGGCTTTGGCCACGGTCAAAGCTGAAGACACCCAGGCCATAGCTGATGATGCCCAGAGGGACCTGGACGAGGCTCTGCCAGCCCTTAACGTCGCCAATGTGGCCCTTAGTTCTCTCGACAAAGCAGACATCTCTGAGATCAAGGTGTTCACCAAACCTCCAGACCTCGTCATGACCGTCATGGAGGCTGTCTGCATCCTGCTCAGCTGCAAGTCAGTGTGCTTTTCTCTCACTTAAAAAAGGTTTCTTCCTCAAATATGTTTTATTTGAGGTAGCGCTGTCTCCTTATCCTTCCATTCCATTATTACAAACACACTTCTCACTAATTATGTCACATCCTAATATTCTATTTAAGAAGTAAATACACCAAATTATGGAGGGCAGGTGGCATTTGATAGGGGCTTTTCATATTAAAGTCATAAGAGCATAAATGGTGTTGTATGAAATACTTATCTATAGTCAGTTTGTTACATACAATAGATGGTGGTCGGCACGCCCCCAGTTTGGAAAAACAGACTCCTGGGCATGGGAGCAAAGAAATGTACTGCTATGATTGATGGTAGCATCAAAATATATTTTAGACACCTAAAAAAAAAAAAAACTATCAGTTTTAGTGTATGCTAAATTAAAGGATATTTTCACTGCACCTTGCTGTCAGACAGCCCTTTCGGATGGGGAACTTAAAAAAAACTGTAATTTTAGCTCACAGAATACGAGAGTTACTGGTTTACCAATGCCTCAATCAGTTAGTTGGTTTATGTTATGATCTGACTTTGGTGTTTTAAAAGGGATGGTTCAGATTCAGCCACACAACAAGCAAACTAACCAATCGAGTTAGTAGTAAACCAGCAATTTCCATCTTCTGCGAAGAAAAGCGTTTTTGTCAGTGGAGTCTAGTTGAGAGAGCATAGTTGGCTTCAGTTCCCCATTGAAAATGATTTAGACTCCAATGGTAAATGGCCAAATTCAAAACAGTGTCTATCAGATCAAAAGTAAATACTTGTTTGCATACCCACTCCAATGTCAATCCAGGATAAGAGAGAAAGAATACCAAACAGGAAGATGTTTTCAACCCACTGCCTGTGTCCCAAAAAGATTGATCAGGCATCCTGACCTCATCCCATAGATCATGGTGATCCAGCATTATAATCACAATCACCATTGTTGCCCCCTTCATCAATTTGGCATGTATGATAACTTCAGGGTAGTTTTTTTGGCCATCATTTTAGCAATTCTCAAAATGATGATGATCATCATCATTTTAAACACAATTATTCTCTCTTGATTTGCAGTCACTCGGTCAGATATATACGATTTTTTTGAATCCCACATATTTTATAGTCAACATTCCGAGGGATTACCCTACCTTCTCATGACTCAGTACGCATCCCTCTGTCAATCCTTAAATGTCATCAGTTATTAATCTGCTGAATTGCTGCACTAATCCAATCCGTCCCAATATCCCATCTACTTTTCACCTTTCAACACCCACTGTTTGGCCCGCAGCACACTAGCAATATCTAGAACTCTCACTGACTCAGCACTAAGCTAGGTGAATATGGTTGCGTACAAGTTCTGTTGATAGAATACACTCTCCTCTGTTGTTTCTTCTTGTTCTGGGGATTCACACATTTTAGTTACAGTATCATGACTGAAAGGAGTTGACATTACCATGTGCTTTGATTATTTGTTCTTTGATTCTTATATCATTGCTAGCAATGACAGTTCCAGTTTGGGTTTGCTAACTCATGCACCAGACTCAAACTGAAAATAAGTTTACATCATTTTTAACAGATGTATTTTGTCACCAGGTAAATTAAGCCACACATGGACACATTAATTGTTATTGTGCATTTTCTGACGTCTGTCTCCTTACAGACCGGACTGGCCCGGTGCCAGGCAGTTGCTGGGTGAATCCAATTTCCTCAGGCGTCTAACAGATTATGACAAGGACAATATCAAGCCTCAGATCCTCATGAAGTTGCAAAAATACATCAACAACCCTGATTTCATACCTGAGAAGGTCTGTTTGGATTTCATGACAAACACTTTGATAGATTTTTTGATGGCATACATTGTCAATAAGTTATGGAACGTAACACAGTCTGCTTCAATATCTGCTACTTGGTGAGATTCCTTATTGTGTTACTGCTGTTAGGTGGAGAAGGTATCCAAAGCCTGCACATCAATGTGCATGTGGGCCAGAGCCATGGATCGTTACTCCAGAGTCCTCAAAGAAGTAGGCCCCAAGAGGGAAAAGTTGTCTCAGGCGCAGGTCAGTAACATACAGTAGAGTGTAGTATGCACACAGGTTTCAATCATATTACAATGTATTTGAATGTGCTTTACATACTCTTGCTTTAAATGTCAATGCTGCCTATTTTTGTCCAGTGTATTACAATCAAAGCATTCTTTCACTAAACAATCCATTCTCTATTCTCTTACAATCTCACAGAAGATTTTCCTGCATACATTGGACCAAATAATAAGAAAAAGAAATTGACTTCATTTCCTCTCAATAAACCATTAATTTCCCTCCGCCCCTTTCTCTCTCTATTCCAACTAATGCAGGGAGAGCTGGATGTGACGATGGCAACCCTGAGGGAGAAGCAACAAAAACTTCAGGAGGTGGAGGAGCAGATCAATGTCCTGCAGGAGCAGTTTGACAGCAGCGTTAATGAGAAGGAGGATTTGGGTAAGGGGTGTGCTCAGTATATGTTACCACTTACAAACGCTCCCTGAGTTTTAAACTGCCCAGCAACTGTATATGTTGAATGGATTAATATTTTAAAATCTCTATAGATGGAGGAAGTTCTACCAGGAAGTTCTCAACTTAGATATCTCTTTCTGTTTTTAAGGCAGTTTTATTAACCATTTGAATTGAAAAAAAGAGAATTTACCTTGCTAATATTCTTTTTTTTCTCCCCAAAGTTAACACCATGGCTCTGACACAGGCTCGGCTGACCAGGGCAGGGAAGCTTACTTCTGCTCTCGGTGATGAGCAAGTACGCTGGGAAGAAAGCGTTACCTTGTTTGAGCAAGAGATCATCAACGTTGTGGGGAATGTCTTTATTGCAGCTGCTTGTGTGGCCTACTATGGAGCGTTTACTTCCCACTATAGACAGCTGGTAGGTATAGTGTTAATAATTACTCTGGTATGCAGAATGGACAATGTGTAGGTTCTGCATGAGTGTACTTTGGAGTTTACACCTTAGAATGAATTAAGCCCAATTGTGTCTCTTTATTGGACTTCTGCTTCAAGGCGCATTTCCCACTGAATCTGTTTGTATATTAAAACACAGAAGTACAGTAATAAAATCATTGATTAAGAAAGGAGAAAAAATACTAAAAAGAATACAAAAACACCTCGAACCAATCATCTTAAAAAAAAAAAAAAGACAAAATGAATACACATGCATATGTGTGTGCCCCCTTTCACAGTTAATTGACCAGTGGATAATACAGTGCCAGAAACTGTACATCCCCATCAGTTCCAGCTTCAGCCTGATCAACATTCTGGGAGATCCATTTGTCATCCGCCAGTGGAACACAGAGGGTCTGCCTCGTGACACCGTCTCTACGGAAAACGGGATCCTGGTGACCGAGGGCCGCCGTTGGCCTCTCATGATCGACCCACAGGATCAGGTGAACTACAAACTTGGATCGGTTTCTTATTTGTTGTGATTGGTCAATTAATCACACACACACACACACACACACACACACACAGAATAGACACAAACCAGCTCACTCAGACTTATAAACATGTACAGCAGGGGTATTCAACTAATGTTCAACAAGGTCCAGTTTGAGAAAATGTCAAATCAAATAAAGAAAGAAAGAAATAATATCAATAACAATATTTATTTTTCTAATTTAACTGGATGAATTAGAAATACTCTAATAATAAATACATATTCTTCTCACATTTCAATTACAATAAGGGCTGGATTTAAAAATGGAAAAAAAACATGTCATCGGTCCAGGGTCCAGATACAACGGCGTCTGGGTCCGGATCCGGACCGTGGTCCACCTGTTAGTGACCCGTGATGTACAGGATGAGAATATTGTTCCCGCTTCAGTTTTTAGGCCCCCCATTTAGCTTCTGTTCTGTGTCTTGCCCACTGAGAAGTCCAATTGTCTCCAATTGTCTCACCTGTCCATCCCTGTAACTCTATATGTTTTTCTTCTTTAGTACAACTGCTCTCTCTCTCTTGCTTTACAAAGACAGAATGATGCAGATATGGGTCTGACAGATGTTCAAGTTGTTTGTGACAATCCATGTCTGTGCCTAACATGGATTATTCACTATGGATGATGTACTATACACTCACACAACATTGAGCATGTTTTGTCCCGCTGCACTACCATTGCTACAGTCTCTCTTTGTCACATTAAGTGCTACCATTCATTATTTTCATATACAAACAGTGTAAACAGGCCGTCTTGTTATTAAATTAAGGTTATTTCCTTTACCCTCAGGCCAACCGATGGATCCGCTCTAAAGAGGCGAAGCATGGTCTAAAGGTGATCAAGCTGACAGACCCAAGCTTTCTCCGTACCCTAGAGAATGCCATACGCATGGGCAATCCTGTACTGCTAGAAGAGGTAGGGACACACAAATAATAGCACACATCATTTACAATTTTGGCATTTAACTGAACTGCCCATGTATCTCCATTTGACACCTTTATTGGATAATCTTATTGATTAAAGTTGTATTAATGTGTGCATATTACTGTATTATTGTATCGTGTGTGAATAGTTAAAGGAGACTATAGATCCAGCTCTGGAGCCCATCCTGCTAAAGCAGACATTTGTTGCTGGTGGACGGACATTGATCCGACTCGGAGATTCAGATATTGATTATGACAAAAACTTCAGGTTCTATATGACCACCAAGATGGCCAACCCACACTACCTACCAGAGGTAAGGATAGCACACACACTCACTATGCCGTCTTGGATTAGACTAACACCAACACACCTCTGCTGTTTGATTTTTTACAGAAGAAATTCTAAGCATTTAAAAACTACGGCACCCAGCTGTTTATAGGCTTACAGAAGTACGTTGCATGTTGTACGGACTAAGAGAACAGTGACACATAGAATCTTTGTGCCCTGAAACAATTAGTGCTGGCTTCCTGTAATGGCATCGACTTTGGTCAGTTTGCAGGCATTGTTTGCAGTTTGTCGGGATTTAGTCGTCAATATTTAGGCAGTTTTATTTTGTTGTGAAATGCATGTAAGATTTCAAGTGACATGGCAGTTAAGATATTTTTCCAAATTAATTGTTGTTGAATGGTGTGTGTGTGTGTGTGTGTGTGTGTGTGTGTGTGTGTGTGTGTGTGTGTGTGTGTGTGTGTGTGTGTGTGTGTGTTTCCCTACAGGTGTGCATCAAAGTTACTATTATCAACTTCACCGTTACCAAATCTGGCTTGGAGGACCAACTGCTTAGGTACTTACATGCACAGACACACATGGAAGAAAAATATTGCAACCTTCCCAAACCACATGATCCACATTTACAAACTTCTATACTATTCTATGCCCCCTGGTAATGACTATTTGTACTACTTTGCACATGCCATAATCTGTAGCTACTGTAGTGATATTTATATTTTCTCCACCCTGATCCTCCTGCAACCCCTAGTGACGTGGTGCGTCTGGAGAGTCCACATCTTGAAGAACAGAGGAACGAGCTGATTGTGCGCATCAACGCTGACCGCAACCAGCTAAAAGAGATCGAGGACCGCATCCTCAAGCTTCTCTTCACCTCTGAGGGGAATGTACTTGACAACAAAGAGCTAGTTCAGACTCTCCAGGAGTCAAAGGTAAATATCAAATGGATGTTTTCATCATCTACAAAGACCATTTCCCCTTTTGTTTTGTATTTTACTTGGTAGTATCATATTGTCCTATTCTGTTTCCCTCCTTTCCTCTACCATATCTTTTCTGTTCTTGTTTTTTTGCGTTTCCCGTCTTTTTTGTTTTCCTTTTTCTCCCCTTTTTCACCATTCCTCAGGTGACTTCAGAGGCCATAAAGCATCGTCTGGAGGAGGCAGAGGCCACTGAGCTGATGATCAACTCTGCAAGGGAGCGTTACCGACCTGTGGCCACCCGAGGCTCAGTCTTGTACTTTGTCATTGCCAGTCTGTCTGAGATTGATCCAATGTACCAGTTCTCCCTCAAGTACTTTAAACAGGTAAGTGAGTAACCAGGCGTCATTGTACATGCCACAGACAAATCTCCATCAGATTGTTGCACACATTCACAAATTACTTCAAGTCCTCATGTAGCATACTTATGTTCCTCTTGTTCAATATCTTTCCATCCCATTCTTAATGTTCATTTAATTCTCCACCATCAGCTCTTTAACTCCACCATTGAAACGTCAGAGGAGAGCAGCGTGTTAGAAGATCGTCTCCAGATCCTGCTGGACCAGATCCTGCTCAACTCCTACATCAATGTGTCCCGTGGCCTCTTCGAGCAGCACAAGCTGATCTACAGCTTCATGTTGTGCATAGAAATCATGAGGCAGCGTGGGGAGATTTCCGATGCCGAGTGGCAGCACTTCCTAAAAGGTGCTGTCTCTTTGGAAAAGGTGAGATGGAAAATCAAGTAAAAAAAATCATGCTGGTAAATTGCTGCTGTCTGATGGCAATCTATCTAATAGAAGATGGGGGTGGAGCCTCAGTGGTGTTCATCTATCTATAAAACAAGCAATCTCTGTCGATCTGTCTTTCTCTCTTTTTGTGTGTATGTGGTGGGTATGTCCTTTGCATATCTCAAGAACCATTCTTCCAATCTACTTCACACTTGGCAGGTATATTGCTGGGGACCCAAGAGAGCCCTGTTTCTAATTTGATGCAGTTTAGACACGCTGTACATTCAATATTAATTGATTTTGAATAAAGAAGCGAACAGTGTTGTGTGCAGCAGCGGGGGCTTGAGAGATCTGTGGACTGAGTTGAGCAAGTCGTCCACTATTTTTATTTAATCTTAGCTTAATGCTGCACGCTAACTTATATATTTTTGTATCTGTTTTTACAAAGCTATTGCATTATTTCCCCACTAAGTTCAAACTAAACTACGTTTGAACTTACACATGCAGTTGGTGTGACAGACTGCAGAGTTATTCATCAGCTGAATAGCTGAACTACATCGGTTCAGAGTTGTATCATACCAGAATGTTTAACTGTCTGAAAGGAGATTTGACCACTAAAGCCAGAACAAGTTTTGTTCTGGCTTAAGTGGTTTAATTGCCTGGAGGAATATAGATATAACATCCTTGTTTAACTGTGTCATAAGCTCTTTGGTGTTTTTAAGATTAGAAAAAAGTAGATAATTACTGCAGTTTGTTGGCAGGATCCACTTAACTGCAGATAAACAAGGTGTTTTTTTCTCGCCTTCTAAAAATCCCCTCATGTTGGCGTGTTAGCAGTATCTTAACTCTCCCAATCTTTTTGGGGGATTGAGTTGAGAGTCCTTTGTCACAAAGTGTCAGTCAGGCTCTCTCTTGGTCAGCTTATTGCTGAAGAACCTCTGAGATTGATGGAAACACACATAGTAAGCGACAAATAATATTTGTGAAAATATGTCAGTGGAGAGGTTGACAAAATAATTTTGTCTGTGGAAGAGAGATAAGAAAAGAAGAATATCTCTGTTTCTCAGCTGTCCTCACAACCTGTAAGTAGCATGCTAATAGGCCTTTGCAATCAGTGCAAAAGTCTTAGTCACTCAAGTCGGAGATGACAACTTGAGGGGGTAAATCTTATCTGAAAGTCCAAAAGACAGCTTGTTTACATTTCAGTGTTTTTCTTTGTTTTTCTTATAATCATTGTCTTCTCTCTCAAACCCTAGTGTGAGTCAGAAGGGTGGGCAGCTGCGGCACCATTGGTTTGGGCAATAAAGAACTAAGCAATGAATAGAAGGCCCGTTGGGTATTAGCGGTATTACCTTTGTGACCACAATGCAGATCAGTCGGTGCTGATCAGGGATATATTCCATCGTTCATCCACCATTTGCTGCCTGTTAGCCCTTGTGATCCTCCTGTTAATACCTTGTCTTTTGCATCGCAGCTTCAATACATCCATCATCTATGCTTCTCTTGCTAATTTTGAGTGTATTTCAAATTTGTCAAATACCCGTCTCTGCCCTGTTCTCAATCATTTTGTCTGTACACTTTTATTGAAAACCTTTAATTATTCTTTACTGCCTCTCTACTAAAGGTCTGTCCTCCATTTATTTCCCATCTCCTTCTTTTATGGTCATAATCGTTTCCTGTTCAATTTGTCCTTCTTTCAGGACTATGCAGAACGTCCAAATGTGCCATGGCTCAGTGATTTTCACTGGCGCACGTGTTGCGAGCTGGAGGACACATTGCCTTGCTTCAAGGGCATCTCCAAGGAAATCACCAGAACCCTTATCCACATCGAGCTAGGTAAACCCAACCCAACTGTTATCCTGTCTGATCTGGCAAGAATCAGCATATTATATGCATAATGTTTCTGCTAAATGTAAAAAACTAGAACATTGTATCTATTAACAAAACATAATTTTTCACTGTCAGGCTTAAATATTCTAACTCTTGGATATCATATAATTCTTCTGCCACATAGTGATTTATAAAGAAGATTTGTATCACGTTAAATGACTCCTGTCCTTTAGGCTGTTTTCAAGCATCTATTAATCCAGAGACATGGGAAGGCTATGTGCCAGAGTTGCGTCCTCTTGGGGAGTCCAAAGAAGTGAAGAAAGGGAGTGAGATCAGAGGTCACTGGAATGAAAGGTTGGGGGCCTTCCAGAAGCTAGTCCTTATCAAGAGCTTCATTGAAGAAAAGGTGAGCCGAGATGAAATCTGTGGAAAGACATTTTTTTCAACCCATCCAGATTGTTTTTCTGGCCCTTCTTGATCGACACCCTCCCCACTCTTGTCCAGGTGGTGTTTGCAGCAACAGAGTTTGTGATTGTCAGCATAGGGAAGCAGTTTGTGGAGAACCCTCCCGTAGACCTGGCAAACCTTTACAATGACATGTCCCCTTCCACACCACTGGTCTTCATTCTCAGCACAGGATCCGACCCCATGGGTGCCTTCCAGCGCTTTGCAAAAGAGAGAGGTTGTCTTGACAGGTAAAAAAAAAAAAAGATAGACAGACAGATGATATAAGTTTGTATAAGTTTATATAGGCAACGGCGCACAACCTGGAAAGTGTTTCCACATGATGACAAGGGTCTCTTTCTCTCAGGGTGGAGTCCATCTCATTAGGTCAAGGCCAGGGGCCAATAGCAGAAAAGATGATCCATGCAGCAATGGAGACTGGCAAATGGGTCTTTCTGCAGAACTGTCATCTGGCTGTTTCTTGGATGTTAGCCATGGAGGAGCTCATCAAGACCTTCACTGAACCTGGTATTTCCATATTGAAACAGCGTTTTAAACACTTACACCATGGCTGTGCACATGAGTTTACAAGGGCAGAGCAGCGTGACACCTATTGCAGATGTGACGCCTTTGTGATTACGTTTTGCACTGTTGCTCCTGTCTCATGCATGGTGACTGAAAGCCCAGCTCACTTCAACTTGAAAAGAAAAGCACCAAGTAAATACAGAAAACACGAGCAACACTACATAGCCGAGCATTCCGGGACTAAATGATTGTTTTGTTTTGTGAAAAAATTAAATTCATGCTACTTTATGTCATTAGAATAACACTCACTCAGTATGTTTTCTTTTTTTTATGGCTGTGAATAACATTCCCTTCTGTTCCTGTGCAGACACATCGATCCACGAGAACTTCCGTTTGTTTCTCAGTTCCATGCCGACCAAAGTATTTCCTGTTACAGTGCTTCAGAACTCTGTCAAGGTGAACACACACACACACACACACACACACACACACACACACACACACACACACACACACACACACACACACACACACACACACAGGACTAATGTTCGCACGATTAAGGAAGATTCAGTTCCAAATTGAAGTCCAGCTTTGAAAAAATTAACAATCTAACAGTTAATAAGATAATTATGCATTCTGCAGATGCATATGTCTCTTTATCATTGTTCTTCATGACGAGTTTTAACACCCTCATGCCTTAAAAATAAATATTCTAAATACATATACTGTGTTTAATTTCTTAGAATTCTGTGGAAAACTTACAGTTGATTATGCACATATTGATTCTGTACAAAGGACTATCAATAATACATGTCAATAATGGTGTGTTTCTATATATAGTAGATTGAAAAAAGGTAATTAATTACAAAAAGATGCTGATGGTAGTATTCTAAAGCATTCAATAATGGCATTTTAGTTGCGTTTGCTTGGATAAGGGAAAGTCTGGAATGAGTACAAAGAAGACTAATTGGACGTGATTTGCATTCATTTTTACTGGAAAGTTATGTGACATTTTGCATGCTTTGTAATTTGTTGAAAAGAAGGCAGAACTGATGCTTTCTCCATGAAAAGAAGTGTCACAACATCGGTTTAAACAGGCCGTGTGGTAGTAAAATTAGCCCAAAAGGAAATTATAAAGTACCTCGGGGTCTTGTTCACGAGTGAGGGTAAGGTGGAGCGTGAGATCGACAGGCGGATCGGTGCGGCTGCAGCAGTAAAACAGGCGCTGTACCGGTCCGTCTTGGTGAAGAGGGAGCTGAAGCTCTCCATTTACTGGTCGGTCTACGTTCCAACCCTCACCTATGGTCACGAACTCTGGGTCGTGACCGAAAGAACGAGGTCTCGGATACAAGTGGCCGAAATGAGCTTCCTCCGTAGGGTGGCCTTAGAGACAGGGTAAGGAGCTCGGACATCAGGAGGGAGCTTGGAGCCGAGTCGCTGCTCCTTCGTGTCGAAAGGAGTCAGCTGAGGTGGTTCGGGCATCTAATCAGGATGCCTCCTGGACGCCTCCCATTAGAGGTTTTCCAGGCACGTCCAACTGGTAGGAGACCCCGGGGAAGACCGAGGACACGCTGGAGGGATTATATCTCCCGGCTGGCCTTGGAACGCCTCGGGATCCCCCAGAATGAGCTGGAAAGTGTTGCGGGTGAGAGGGAAGCCTGGGTCGGCCTGCTGAACCTGCTGCCACCGTGACCCGACCCCGGATAAGCGGCCGAAAATGGATGGATGGATGGAAATTATTTTAATTTTAGTATTGCATGTTTTTAATTCCACTGTCTATGTAAGTAGAGAAAAAAATGTAATGCAATCAAAGATCCTGTAAATGTATTGGTGAGTCACTCTTCTCGTAACTTGCTTATTATGAGAGACTATTCAGTACTGTCGGATTCAGGAAAAGTTGAACAAAATATCTACATAAATCGGTTGAAATCTGTGTATTCTGTACATCATCCGCAACAAGCCACAGTGTCACAAGAACTTGAAATAATAACAACAAATGTGATTAATGAGGGGCCTATTCACGTCAGTCCTAATTTTAACACTGCTAAATCTTTGGCCTACGAATCATTCACAACTAATTTTAGTGCCAGCACCAGCACTTCATTCTGTAAATAAAATGTTTCTGTCATTGAAGGAATACTTCACCCACAAAAATACCATTTGTATATTAATCATTCACCCCATGTTATCTTGAATTCTTATATAAATGTTTGCTTTTCTTCCATGCCTCCATGGCGTATCATGGAGTATCAGAAAAAGGAGGAAACTATTAGATTTTGGTGGTCAGGGTCCCTGTGACCTCGTATCTTTCTCATCTGGTGAAGGCCATATCCCAGAAACGTCTGGAGGGAATGTCATTACATCTGGCTTCGGGCTGAACAATGCTACTATGCAATTACGATTTAATTTGTTTTTCTCGATGAAAATGAGAATAATTATGTGACCGTTATCATACCCTCTAATATTTTAAATCATATCACAATTGCAGTATTAGTCAAAATGACCCCACTCAAAATCCAATCAGACCTTATCTGGCATAAACTTCTTGCCTGATATCGGGCAGAATCGTCAACTTGTTAGACTCGATTTCCAATCAGTAAAGACTAATGTATCCCTGAATCTTATGTCATTTTAGGTCTCTAGGACGAGGTGATGTGTCACAATGACAACATACTTTGTCATGGTGTTAAGAGTGGAGTATAGTGAGTTAAAATAACAGAACTAGCCTAAAAGGATGAAAGTCAAAACTATTATTCAGAAGCCCAAACATGAAAGCGAGGCCATTTAGAGAACAAGTCTGAGATGTCGAGGTAATTCTCTCACATAGACCTGGCATCTATTCTAGGAGGATTTGTGAAAATGTTTTAGATTACTTTAGGCTTGACAGTGACACAAATGAGGACGGCTTGATAAGAGTAGAGAAGATGGACTGTGATACGCCATCGCAGATGCCACGAAAATATAGCTTTGGCAGACCCGGCATCTCGTAGCAGTATGACAGTAAATAATAAATTTTCCCAGACATCAAAGCAGAGGGCTGTTCAGTATTTTTAATAGCCTCAATAGCAGCTTGAATGTCTGTAGTGGTCTCCATTGTTGTTATTATTACTCTAAGGTATCAGGGCTTGACATCATTGTTAGTCTGACGCTGATTTGTTGGTTCGTTCATCCGCTGCGTTTATTGGTCGATTACTTTTCAATTTAGAAAACGCTGTTTCTTTCTTGATTCGAGCTTGGTGGAGTGGGGATATTTAAAGCTCTGCCTCCAGGCAAAAACACGTCCATATAAAAACCTGCTGGCACAACCAGGAGAGTGAGATTGACCCGAGCAGGGCCCCAAAATGTGTCAGTCCAAACAGAACTCAACGTGGTTTTCTATGTAGCAGCCATCAAGCCTTGTGTGCCTCTGTGTTGTTGTTGTTGCCAGGTGACTAATGAGCCTCCTAAAGGCCTCCGAGCCAACATGCGTCGGTCCTTCACAGAGATCTCCAGCAATTTCTTTGAAGACCACGTTCTGGGACGCCAGTGGAGGAAGATCATCTTTGGAATGTGCTTTTTCCACGCAATCGTCCAGGTTACACACTGTTTCACACACCTCACACATGCTTGATCATTACAGCTCTGTGTTTCTTGCATTCTGTTGTACGTGTTTAATTGGGTATGTGCCTGTGCTTCTTCACATGTCCTTATGTGTGTCTTGTTTTGCATGTGTCTTAGGAGAGGAAGAAGTTTGGTCCTCTGGGCTGGAACATCCGCTATGAGTTTAACGACAGTGACAGGGAGTGTGCTCTGCTCAACCTCAACCTCTACTGCAAAGATGGCGCAATCCCTTGGGACGCTCTCATATACATCACTGGTAGGGAAGCTTTCACACAGGGATATACACGTGTGTATTTGCAAGCAAGTCCATCTAAATGTGTACACACATGCATTTACAGTCAAGCACAGATGTATTTATTAGGAGTTGTGTGTGCGTTTATTTCGTTCTGAAAATACAACATTGTATAGTGCAATATGCAAAGCATAAGAACAACATTCAGATTGGTTGGCTCACTGCTGTTTTGTTTTGTCAACAATGTTCACAAACATTTAGCTGATTTCACAAAGCAGGTCAGTTCTGTGACACAATTTCACTCTGTTCTGCAGAAGTGATCCTATGTTTGTTCAACTCTTACTCAGTGTACTTTCATTCCTCTATTCCCTTTGGCTTTTTGTTCATAGAAAAATGATAACAACAGATCCATGCACAACAAAAAGTATTTTTCTATTTCAAGGGGAAAAAAATCTGAATGGTGTGGTCCTGTATTATGAAATAGTTTCACATATCACAGCACTTATCATGGTATATTGGAGTGTACACACAATCAATGATGGTAGAATAGATATAAGTATAACATAATACAATTATTCAGCACAACAAACTACATCCTCCCAAATAACCAAAACATTTAATAAACGTCTCATTAAACAAAGGCAGAATTTATTGCAGGACTGTTGCATTAGTTGTAGCCAAGTGTACCTTCTAAGTGAAAGCCAAATTCACTAAAGGATTGTTCAGCATTTGCGGCCGATACACCTTTTTACAAATAAAACAAAAAGAAACCATGTACTTTTAAACCACCTGCAAAGGGTGAAAAGCACCCCAAGCCGCACTGCCAGGAAGTTTCTCGGTGCTCCATTGCTATTTGCGCGTATTTAAATGAGGTAATGTATACATTCGGCACACAATTGGTCCCTCTCGCTGCTATTTTATTGAAGTTGTATTCTTGTCACATATCCGGAGCACACATACAATTTTAATAGAATTGTGTTGATTTAATATTCTAACAGACATCTTCAAAGTTATTATAAAGAAGAGGGAGGGATGTCTTTCATTCACAATAACTCATAATCATAAATCATATCGCTAAAGTTAATTTGTTTCCCTAATGTGGTTTTCAATTACACCTTCAAAGGATTATGTGCTGTGTCCCGTCTTAGGGGAGCGTACCACACACAATCAAATTGCTGTCTCTCATTGTTGCATTCACATGACTGTGTTATTAGTTTAATCCTTAAGTCTAACAGTCCTTGTGTGCTGGAGCTACACACTCTTTGAGGGAAATAATGTGGGCTAAAGTCAAGCATGATATTGCATTTCCTCTTTTAGAAGGAACAGTTCCTCTATTGCCAGCTTCACTACGCCTGCAGCTTTCTAAAAGCTTCAGCAGAGATCTGTCTGATTAATCACTCCCTTCCTTACTTTTTTACATAACTGTGTCTTTGAGAAAATATGTATTTTTAGCGTTGCAATGTTTGTGTTAAACATAATTTCCTCTTACTTTTTGCTCTTTGGTAATATTATGCCTGGCTGTCTTTTCACTATTCTTTCCCTCTTGTCTTTCTTAAGGGTATTAGTATTATACTATTTGTAGAGTTAGGTTCCTGTAGTGGCTGCATAGGATTGTTACACTCTGATTGGATGACACTGATTGGTTTAATTCATGTTTTGCTTAAAATGTACTTGTGATTAATTAACGGACTAAATACAACCTCTTTGCACCATGTTGTTTAGACCATGTGCTATAGCACATGCATATTTCACTGATGGAGACTGATAACATTATATGTGTGTTGTGTCTGTGTCCCCAGGTGAGATCACATATGGGGGCAGAGTGACGGATGCCTGGGACCAGCGCTGCCTCAGGACAATCCTCAAAGGCTTCTTCTCGCCTCAAACCCTAGAGCCTGGCTATGCCTACTCCTCCTCAGGTCATTTTCTATCTTAGGCTCTCTTTCTTTTTCTTGGTTTACATAGAGGGCATGGACAAAATAACAGGAACACTTAATATAATGAAATTCAATATATCAGATGTGTGTGTATTTTGAAAATTCCATTTGTCCCTGTTTATGCTTATGTACTGTTTATTTTCTTTGGATTAATGGTGTTCTCACTTGTGTGTTTAAGGGATCTACTATGCCCCAGAAAAGGAGGAACTAGAGCAATATAACAAATTTATTGAGAGTCTTCCAATCATAGATGATCCTGAGGTATTTGGTATGCATGAGAATGCCAACCTGGCATTCCAGGTGAGGATCAATAACAGAATGTTACAGAAAGAAATATGTACAGATCACAATCTTTCTCATATAAGCTGATGTTATAAACTAATTGACCAATGTTTTTTTTTTTCTTTGCATTTTGTTTGTTTTGCAGAAGGGTAATGTGTTGAATAGCTCATTTTAACCAGTGAATGTTATCATTTATTGGCCAATTGATGATTTAATTTGGATCTGTTTGAACAGTGTATGGCTGGCTAGAAAAGCATTTATATTCAGAGAGTATGAGAGAGCAACTGTAAAATATGAGTAATGTTTCCTTGTCGGTGTATTATGTATTTTCCTCCAAAGCGTCAAGAAACCATGACTCTAATAAGCACCATACTTGATGTAAACCCTCGCTCATCAGCCCACCTTGGAGCTAAAAGTAACGATGACATAGTCTGCGAACTCGCTGAATCCATCCTCGCCAAGCTACCAGGTACACACACACACACACAACATACACAGACACACACAAACAGACACAAACAGACATGCCCCTCATGAGGTACACATGCAAAGAACCAACTTACTTTGTGTCTTTGCTGAGAATGTGTCTCATAAAAAAACTGCTTATCTAATGCAGTGGTTTTCCATGTCCATCTGTCTGCCTACCTGTCTTTGTCTGTGTTATCGGTTTGTCTCCCTTCTGGTCCACCTGTCCATGCAGAGTGTCTGGACATGGATGAGGCAATTGAATCTTTGTATGTCCGGGATGGAAACGATCGCCTTAACTCCCTGACAACTGTATTGGGCCAAGAGGCAGACCGGTTCAACCACCTGCTGAGCGTGCTCAAGGTGCCTCACTGCTAGCTCCCATAAACATCTAGCTTCCTCAAGCAATGTTTGCTACATCTATCCGAGAGTAATTATACCTGAACACATCAGCAAAATACAGAAGCCCTGAGAGGCAACTGAAAAAAAACAATCTGGTCATCAATTTTCTAAGACTGATCTTTATTGTTTTCTCTGGCCTTTATTGTTTATGGCCTCAGAACAGACTTATGTCATGAAATGATCTGAGAAAAGACTTCTGTCATGAAATGATCTGAGAAAAACAAAAACTAAGGAATACATCGAGTACTTACATCTGGGAACTTGCCAATACCATGTACTGATATGAGTACGTAATGATACCATTTCTGTGTTAACAATGACTTTGAAAACATATTTTATTTCCATCAGATTCTCCTCACTTTCTGATTGTAACACATTGTTGTAACAACATGATGCTGTTGCTGATATATATTTTTAGATCTCCTCTGTCCTTTACACCACCTCACTGTGATGTATGATGTTTTGTGCTTCCCAGATGTCTCTTCTAACTCTGCAGAAGGCCATAGCAGGTCTGGTGGTGATGTCAGAAGAGATGGACCGTATATACACAAGCTTCCTGAACAACCAGGTTCCCACCCACTGGGCAAACTCTGCCTACCCTTCTCTCAAACCCCTGGCATCCTGGGTCAGAGACCTGGCTCTCAGGACCTCCTTTATCCAGGTTAGGAAGAGAAAGGAAAATATACACTGACACACACATATGTGCGTCTTCTGCACTTGCTCGTTGTATTCAATGTATTCAAATGTTGTTTAAGCCATTTGTTTTTATAAAGATGACGGAAATGCAGTTAAACTAAACAGACATTTAAAAACACAGGAAGTAATGTAATAGTAGGATTCACTTACTTCTCCTGGTTAAAGTCAGAGAGAAATCTCACCATGTATATACTGTGTGTGTGTGTGTAAAGTTGAAAACACTGATAACACATTCTGCATTCTTCCCTGAGGCACAGACCGTCTCTCTCTCTCTCTCTCTCTCTCTCTCTATCTCTCTCTCTCTCTCTCTCTCTCTCTCTCTCTCTCTCTCTCTCTGTACACCCTCTATCAGCGTTTGGTTTATCTCCCCTGACTTAAACTGCTCTTCCGTGAGACTGGTCGGAACATGTGT
Source organism: Myoxocephalus aenaeus (assembly GCA_038501785.1). NCBI lineage: Eukaryota > Metazoa > Chordata > Actinopteri > Perciformes > Cottidae > Myoxocephalus > Myoxocephalus aenaeus. Next base: position 1,389,711 of record JBAMJR010000128.1, on the reverse strand, counting down.
GTTGCGCAATCACTAAAATTCCCTCACAGACATACACACAAAGGGGACAAACGGGGGACAGTTGCATTAGTTTATGAAGTGATGCACATGATCGCCACCTCAGAGGAGAGAATCCACTTCACTGCCAGCCCAAGTTGAGTCAGAGTCAGACCCCGTTAATAACAGGATGCTTGCAATGAACCTTGCCTTGTTAAACAAAACAAAAATGAAAAATGATTTATAGATATGCAATTTTAATACTTTTTTTTTCTTGCTAGACTTGGATTACACGTGGTCCGCCCAAATCTTTCTGGATCTCAGGATTCTTCTTTCCTCAAGGTTTTCTTACGGGTAAATAACTGAAACACCAAAATAACTTGCTGCTAGAATACAATGATCACTTGAACTATTATTTGACATAAAAAATAATAGGTTTAGTTTTTAACTCCTCAACAATATCCTGAGTTGTTGCTATGAACATGCATTAGATCTTGCAAAGGAACATGATGGAATATATCTTGTGTTCTCCCCTCTGCCTGTAGGGGTGCTTCAGAATCATGCCAGGCACTACAATTTGCCCATTGATGAGCTCAACTTCCGCTTCAACATGGTGCCGGTGTACCGAGACCAGGTAGAAGTCTGTGAGGCTCTACGCACTCTGCCTGACGACCCTAAACTGGACATTGATGATGAGGTACTGGAGAGGGGGGTTTATTGTTGGGAAGTGATGTTTAGGGATTCTGATTAATCTGTGGGTCTATTTGTCTCCATACGATTATTTTAAACATGGGGTACCCTGGTGCCCCCAGTTTGCATCCAGTCTGGAAAATGTTTGCATGCCTTTCCCATGTTGCTCTTCCCTTATTTCCTGTCATTTATTTGAGTAAGACTCTTAATAATGCCCCCAAAAAAACATAATAATAAAAATATGTATTAGAGTATTTCAACTATCATTGCTGAGGCTAATAGCTGCGCAGCAGACAACACAACTGTCCATGGGAATAACAAATAATAAAAATAAAAATATTTAAACTTGTCTTCAGATTTGTTCTCAGCTTAATTAAACAAAAAATAAAGTTTGCCAGGCCACCAGTGCAGACCCCAGGAGGTATCTGCGCCCAGCCAAGATTTAGTCACTCAGCACATACTTAAACTCCTGTTAAACCATGTGTCGTTTTGACACTTTGGTATGTAAGGCTCACGGAAGTAATTACAGCTTCGGTAAAATAGTTGTATCAAGGCAAAGACAATGTAATGTTTGTGTTGGTAACTCAGCCTAGAAAAGGAGCAGTGACGGTCAGCACGATTGTGAATGTGAAAGCACATTATAGTCCTTTGCTGAATACATTTACTCTGAAAACACAGGAGGCAGCAAAGCATTAAAATGATTGATGACCCTGAATATATGTGGTTCACTCACCACTACTCCATCTCATTTGTGCACACAACAGTTACCGGAGCCAGATAACGGAGTGCTTGTGCACGGCATGTTTATGGATTCCAGCCGCTGGGACGATGACAACATGGTGGTTGAGGACGCGTTGCCTCGAGTGATGAACGCCGTGCTGCCGGTGGTGCACTTTGAGCCACAGCAGAACTACGTGCCTGAGCCTGACCTCTACCACGCTCCTCTGTACAAGACCTCAGCCAGAGCTGGGACTCTGTCCACCACAGGTATATTATACTGGCCTCACACGGGGACTCGTGTTTACATGTTTTAGATTGCCCTTTATCTTCTTACATTTTGTGCATTTAGCTGACACCTTGCAATACTGAATGAGCAGAAAGGATTTCATTGCTCAAGGGCACCTTACCAATTTTGGTGTCCAGGATCTCTTTTACCATTCAAGCAACGTAATGGATCGCTAATTTGATTTTACTTGTTCCTTCACCCTTCATTTCTGTCTCCATCCAGGTCACTCAACTAATTTTGTTGTGACAGTAATGCTTCCCTCCAATCGACCCAGCGACTATTGGATATCAAAAGCCTCTGCTCTGCTGTGCCAGTTGGATGATTAAGTTTTTATTCAAGGACAAAAAGGAATTTGAAATGCGACTAAAACGTTTACTTTTGCACAACCTTGAATTAACACTGAAGCTTTTGTGGAATTCTTCTTCTTTTCAAATATAATTTATGCTGAATGTACACTTACTTCAAATACAGTGTAATACACACTTCCGAGCTATAGTCCCGACTGATCTATCTGCTTCCTTCATACACTTGCGTATCCGTGGAGATTCATATCAGTTATATGCAGCAACAAAGTCTAATCCTGCTGCCACTTAATGAGAGCGGTACATCCGGATCTTTAAAGATGAGACATGTGTAAACAACATGTAGCGGAGAGCTCCATTCATGCTGTCTGGTAAGTCATTAGATGAATGTGCTTCCTGCAAATGACGGTTCACATGTAGCCTCAGGGAGAGAAAAGATGGAGGGACGGACGGCAGAGTAGATACAGTACATGGAGGAACAGAGATGCGTGGCCAGAACTGTGTAGATGTTAATGGTTCTAAAAAATAAACGGGATAGAAAAGTGGGGTCAGTTGGAACAGAAGGAGTGATGATCATCAAATGAGGAAATGTTTCCACCACAACCCCCACACACATCAGCAGCCTATTTGTGTCACTTAGGGCATGCAGTGCAAACACATAAAATCTGGCTTTTCAAACACATTACGTACACCCACTGCAGTACTGGGGCAGGGTGCAGACACTCCATCTCTATCTCTGTCACGCACATTGCCTCATTCAGCCCTTTCTGCTGGGTAAAGCCAAGCAGCAATGGGTGAACTTAAACACTAGATGAACATCAACCTGAGGAAGAGCAGCACAATAACAAGAAAAGTGCTGTAAAGAGAATACAACTTTAAAAGCACCAGTACAGATGATAGACATGTTATATAAAAATAGACCTCACCTATTGCAGTAGTTTCTGCAGTTTCACAACAGAGTTTTGAATTTGCCATACGCTTCACACAACATGCTGCATTAGAAATTGTGCCCACACATAATTGAGTTAAATAAAAAAATATTGATCATATCAGGTTGTGCATCATTCAGAAAGTGTATATGGCATATACTCTCTTTTTTTCTGTTCCTCATTCAATCTCACTTTGCCACTCTCTGTGTCTCTGTCCTCCACTGTCCCACCTGTACAGACTACAATGTACTTTGAATATTAAACTGAATTAATCTGTCTGGTTTTGTGCAGGGTTTGGATCGGTTATAGTACATTTAATGAAAAGGCTTCCCTTAAGCTGGTAATGGTGATGAGTTGTCTGGGGGCGTCATCAGGACATGTTAGTTCAGAGGGGAAACCTTCTATTTATTAATCTCACCTGTAAACACGGAAAGTGAAAACAGACCGATGGTACTTGCTGCCCCTGAGAGTGTCTGCACACAAAACAAATGTCTTTTTCTTTTTTTTAGCATTGGGAAAGCACAGTGATCCAGTTTAATTGATGTTTCTCCTGATCAATCCTTTTATGAGTCAAGATAATGCATTATAAATAACAGTGAATTTGCACACACTCACTCACTCACTCCTCTGTGGATTAAATCAGTGGGAACAGGACACGGCTGATGTTTGCTAAAGATGAGTCCAAAGAGAATGGAGGTGTTATTTTTTTAAGGAGGGAAGAAAAGGCAGAGAAGGAAATCAAATGATAATAAATAATAAAGCAAACATAGTTGATTCAAAAAAGCTCTCGGGACAGCTGTTGACATGAATATTTCACAACTAATCGACATGTTTGTAATGAGAAAAAACACCGATTGACAGTGGGTGAGCCTTGTACTCTCACTGGAGTGATTTGTAATTTGCTGTAGGATGTTGACAACAGTCATTTAGGCTATTCAAAGCCATTGATTTAATTAATAGTGATAAAGCCACTCCCTACAATACGAAGCTACAGCCAGCAGCTTCTTAGCTGGTCTGAGCATAAAGGCAATGTGCAAAGACTCCAGAACCGTGAGCAACTAGTTTGCTTCACTGTTGTTTTTACAATAACTAACATCTCATATTCAGCTGCTCCTAAAATGTGTTAATTTGTAAAAAAAAAATCTCAAATAATGGCTTCTGGACCTACCAATGCATTGACTGATTTTCCAGTTATTCAGTGTTCTAAGACTTGACATACTGTAGTATGTGGGTCCTGGTCTAATTAGACATAATGATTTGGACACGTGTAGGTTCAGTAAAGAAATATTCACCAGGATTGCATAACTCAACACTCCCCTGGGTCTCAGGACAGTTTACAAGGAGGGATGTACTGGGGACAAGTGTGTGTGTGTGTGTGTGTGTGTGTGTGTGTGTGTGTGTGTGTGTGTGTGTGTGTGTGTGTGTGTGTGTGTGTGTGTGTGTGTGTGTGTGTGTGTGTGTGTGTGTGTGTGTGTGTGTGTGATAGAGAGAAAGTGTGGTACAATTCCAGCCACCAACAACTGTATGTGCGCAGTAAAGCCTGATATTAGATCTGAGCAATTTCAACATGTCATCACTCTGCTGAGAAGCATTTGGTGAGTGTGTGCTTGCACGCACGTGTGTTTTATGTTTGTGCGTGAGCTGCTTCACATCCGAACTATCGGTAAGGAGATTTGGATCCCTCCTGATTTGACAATTACATTTTCCCATCTGATCTCATGTCAACCCATCATCTCTGGGTGCAGAGAAGCTTAAACACTTTGTAAATAATAACTTAACATTGTCCTTAAAGATGCAATGTGTAGGATCTAGCGTTAATTTGAGATTAGAAAAAAATAAGAAATCCTTTTTATTCGTCATAGTACATACATGAAATGTGTCCTCTGCATTTAACCCATCCTTAATGTCTTAAGGAGCAGTGGGCTGCCCTGTGAGGCGCCTGGGGAGCAATTTAGGGTTCAGTGTCTTGCTCAGGGACACTTCGACATGTGAGCTATGGGGGACTGGGGATCGAACCGGCTACCTTGTGGTTGCGGGACGACCACTCATCCCCCTGAGCTACAGCCGCCCTTGAAACCCATAAACTATAAAACATGGAGGTAGTCTCTGGGACGGCACCAATTGGTTTATGAAGAACCGATGTAAAGCTCAAAGTGGGCTCCTGCGGCCGTCACCATCTTGACAGCGAGGAACAGGCTCACTCGCGGCTAATCCAACTGTTGTTTGTCAATCAAAAAAAGTTGTTTGTCAATCAAAAAAAGAATCTGCTGCAATACAGAGAGCTTCATAGTTTCATGAATCAACAGATGCTGGGCATTTCTGTAGTTGCTCTGTATCTTACTCACTGTGTCATTTCCTGATGACCATTGTGTGATCAGGTTAAACATTCAGAATGTTTGCAAAACGTTAAAGCGTGAAAGGAATTTTTTTATACACTTAATTGCTTTCTTGCCAACTGTTATATTTTATAGTGAGAAAAAGCAACATTTCCTATTTTGGCTTTATTTCTTTAAGGCTTTAAACTGTGAAATGTCACATTGTATTGTACGTGAACATTACCATGGTAATCACATGCTGTGATTCACCATGCACATCAGATGACAAGTGGCCATTACACTGTCTGTCCAGTTACATTGACAACATCAAGCCTGTCATAACCCATTCACTACAAGAAAGGAATGAGGATGGTCAAAAGCATTCTAAAATGTTCAATTTAGTTAATTGTTGCATGTCAGCCACTCAAATACCAGTAATTATCACATGGCTCCTTTTATTTTTCTCTAAATTGGCATGTACAGTGGGCATTTATCTTTTGAAATAATTATTAATTATACTGAGCAGAGAGGCACAGACCACAAAGAAAAAGACACTCAAATTGAACAAAATACAACACTGGTGATCAATAAAAAAGTAATTGCATTGTAAAAGTAAACAGACATATGCTCATTTTGAGTGTACTTTCCAATATCAGTCAACAGACTTTTCACATTTGCAACAGTTATTTGAGTAAGTTGTGTGGTCGCTGCTTTCACAAAACTTTGATTGGTCAATTACAGAATGTAATTTAACACACTTTGAACAGGATCAATGCCATTAATGCTTCTCACATGAAAATGTGTGCTAAATAAGTAGACATCAACATGAGTAACAATACAAATGGGTCAGGTTATCTCACAAAGCATCTACATAAATTAGTCCACGTCTCATTGAAGATACTTCTCATTCCTCGTCTCATATGAGTCTTTGCATCTCCTCTGTTTATAAATTCTCCAAGATGAGTCAGTGATCAAGGTTTTGCATTATTCCTCAATCTATTACATAACATTCTTACAGCGACCAAGACCCTTCTTATCACATAAGTTACATGAACTTTGACAAGCAAAACAACACAACCAGCATTGGTTTCCTTATAAATCAAACAAACAAAAACAGCTTTGTTCCCTCAGTTCATCAGTGCTCATCTGTAAGTCTTCACCTGCAGATTATAATCATCACAATGTGCAAAGACTAATGGAGCGGAGCAGTGCCACATTTTTTGGGGAAAAAAACCATCATATTTACCATTCAGACATCTGTGTGGTATCAATCTCATCTAACTCACTACAACAGTGGTTCTCAACCTTTTTTTAGTGATGTAGCCCATGTAAAATATGTTTTCACCCCATAACCAGTGCAAAGCTTTTTGGCTTGAAAACACAGCACTGTGCCATCAGTGTCTGATTTAAAATGTAACATTCTGTTCATGAACTTACACTTATATTGAATTGAATATTTATTAAATAACAATTTTCGAATGGATGCTAATTTTAAATTTATAAAAGAATATTTATTTTAATTAAATAATATTTTGTACACATCTCACATACCCCCTGGAGTGCCTTCACATACCCGTATTTGAGAACCACTGCACTAGAAGAAACTCAAAATGTTGAGCTATACCTTTATCATTAAAACAATGGTGTATCTAATACAACTGACGATATTTGAAATGTTTAAACCAAATAACTATCACATTCTTGGCAACACATTAAAGGTTGGTGGTGAGAAGGTTTAACACAGATCTGTTACATAAAGTCACCTAGTAATCCTTGTTGCATGTTACTAGAGATTAAAGAAGAACGTGTTTGCCTTTCACTGAGTATTAGAGAGTAAAAACACTCGGCACTACAAAAGATTAGTACCGAATGTTGTGATGTCCCTTCAGAATTCATTTAAAAAGCCATCAGAAGAACACATATTGTCTTTCAATCACAACTTGCATTAGTCTTTTTTTGTTCTCAATGTAAGTTTAGCTCCGAATTTGTCAACACATTGTGTAACTAGTGCAGATAAACAAGGAATAACACGTGAATTAGGAATACATTTTGAATTAATGTGGGTGATTTACAAATAGCCAGAGTGTATCATATAAATAGTGTTCAGCACAAGGGAAATGTTGGTGGAATTACAGCTATAATAAGAAATAGCTGAACTGTATCTGTCTCTCATGTCACAGTTAAGGAGGACGTTACTGGCAATAGTAAAACTTAATCAATTCACATTTAAGGATATATAACCTGGGTGTAAGCTATATGAAAAAGGAATGAGAGGATTGATGGTAAAAAAAAGAAAGGAAATGTAAGGAAATAGTGAGGATGACTGGAATAACAAGAAAGAAAAGAAAAAGAGTAACAAGCATGTTTTAAGCAGATAATAAATTGATTAGTTACACAAGTTAATACTCAACCATTTAGATTTTATTAATGAACCATTTAAGTAATATTTTTAAAGCTAAGATTTAAAACAATCACTATCTCCATCGCCTCAAATGTGATGTATTGTATTGTGTTTTGAACTGTTATTTGAATAAAAGAAGCAATCTGAAGATGTCAACCTGGGCTCTGGGACTACTTCTGACATTTTATATACAAAATAAGTAATTGTATAATCAAGAAAATTCTTGGCAGATTAATCTACAATGTATTGTATATTATTTGCCTTAAAAGAGATGTGTGGTGTACAGTGCGGTGAGTTAACACGTCAGTAGCTCTCAATAAGTTCACCAACCTAATAAAAAAAGACTTCACCACATAAAGTAAGATGTAGATGTATTTACAAATACAAAATAAAACAGTGTTACTAGAATACAGGCCTGAAAAAGCTTTACCTAAAACTGTTTATTGAACTCTAGCGACTGTACTATATGTAACTGTTAAAGACATTAAGACAACTGTAGATGTATAGTACTACTGGGAATATAAGTGGGAAAAAAGTAGCAGAAAAAAAAGCTAGAAGGGAAATAGTGTTATAACAACATATTCTGATGAGACGTGAAGTGCAGGTAAATGATGAAACGTGCATTTATGTGAGTTGCTAAAACATTAACTACTGCATGAGGCCTCAATCACCTTGGTGGTGTTCAATGTGTAAGGTGTTGGTGAGGAGAGCCACTTTGAAAGGGGAAAATCACATCATCATCAACAACAACCATATATTACTGACAAATATGTGAAGATAGAGGGAAAGGTTTGCTTCGTACCGTGACTTGTAACAACCCCTTCAAAATAACTGATACGCGTGTGCCCTTCACATAGTTGTAGCAGGGAAGCTTGTGCAGCACAGTTCTAGTCGTGTCAGGATTCCCAATGTTAACTTTGCCTTTCTTTTTCCTCTCCGAGAGGGAAGAGATCGGCCTTATGTGAAGTCTTTGGACACAGCCTCAATGAAATTGGGAGCTGACATGAGGATAGTGAAGGTGCAGATGATGGAGAAGAGCGAGAAAGCCACCAGGCACAACCGATCCACCACCGCCGCTGCAAACTTCCACTCGCTGCAGATCGCCTCTCCCTCGTCCTGCTGTCGAAAGCGCCGGGCAATATACTCCACTTCCTCCAGGATCCTCGAAATTTCCGGCACCTGCTCCAGCAGCAAAGTCCGCGTCTGTTCTGAGTGGATGTCATGCGGGGAGGAGCCGTTAAGAAGACCGCCGCCGCACATCACCACACCTGAGTCAGTGCTCGGTGGGAAAGCCGGGTTGTCTGTGCCCATCGAGTGGTAGCCAAAGTACAGGTTCATGTTCCCGTTGGTCGTGGTTGACTGGGTGGCCGCCTGTCCTGGTATGGTGCTCATCTGAATGCTGCCGGAGCTGGTGTGGTGCGTAGGATTGTGGGAGTACTTGTAGTCTGCGGGGCGACTGGCACTCGCAGCTGTTTTATTATCCTCTCCAGGTTTCTTCATGCGGAGAAACCAAGCGCACCAGTTCAGGAGGATGACTCGGACCTGGACGAAGAGGCATCGAGATAGAAGGCAGGACAGAAGGAAAGGAGAGATCAGTGGGTCATATACCAAAGTATGAGCAGTAAAATCACATGGAAAATAGAAAGAGAGTCCAGGAGATAATACAGAGAAATGTAGAACTTTTACATATAAATACATTTAAAAAAAAGATAAACATATATGCATATTTAACTGCCCGGTTATCACAACATAACCTGTACTGTTGGTGGACCCTCTTGCTCATGATGGGTTATTACAGACAGTCAAAATGAAGAGTTGCTAACTCATACTCAACAGCCTAGATGGGTATTAAATGTACCAATATGAATAAATTGTGTGGTTATTTGAAAATAATCCACTGGCTGGGGCAATCGGAATTTGCTGATGATAAATTATTGGGTTTGAAAGGTATTAACCTACCCATTTAGGCATTTTCCCTCCATGGGGGTCATGGTGGTGGAACTGCAGTACCAGGACTGTTACCATCACAGACAAGCCCACGATCATCATGGTGCTCGCAAAGTACTGAGCTGGAAAGAAGAATAGCACAACAATTTCCATTGGGAATAGAAAACAACAGTCCATCAGTGTCATTTGTTAATAAAAAGCTCATGTCTCTGCATACAGTACAAGACGAAACACAAGAGGTAGGCACAGTATTTTGGGCAGTCGGTTGGCTAGTTAGTCAGACGGGGGCCGGTGGGAGGAAAACTAACATTTCACACCCCAATGTACACACCAACCAAAACACGACAACATGCATAACATATACGTGTAAGCAAGCGTGCTCCTCCAACCACACATACACCGTAATACACTCAAACATATGATATATTTCACTCTAAAAAACAGAAGACATTTTTATTTTTAATCTGGTCCATGTCAAAGTATGATTGTCAGAGTGAACGTGACAGAGTGAGTTTTTCATTTTGTCTTCAATCCATCAGTTCTGCTCCACCTGCAATGTGTTAATATGTCTACTCCAATAAAGGAACATTTGCTAATGGCTTCGTTTTCCATCACTGAGCTGCCAAATGACATCAAGCAGCCTCTCCGTCTGCAGCCTCCTCTCCCATCTCATTTCTATTGTGGCAAGGGCATGACCCACCCCACTCAACCAACGAAGTACGAGCAAAAATGTCTCTTGACGGAATTTGTTGGCACAATATCTCAAAAAGGTCTGGATAGATTTGAACATTGGTCAAGGAGGATGCTGAGGGAACATGGGGCTGACCCCCTGAACTCCCCTTTACAGATGTCCTTTCAATATATAGCTAGGAGCTCAGCTTCAAATAAAGGCTGAACACAGGGAAAACAGCTAGTCTCGCTCTGTCTGAAGGTACACAAAGAAAAAGCCTCAAATTTACTTTTTTTTTTACTTTTCGAAAGAGCCAAACAAGCCCTTTACTGTCTTTGTGCAAAATAAGCTACGGGATTATAGGCTTCTGGTTGTAGCCTTATATTGACCAAACAGATATGTACTCCACTCCTGACAAAATAAAGTGTGTATTTTCAAACTATTCCTTCAAGTTTTGAATGTGTTTTACACATTATTATGAGTGAAATGTTTGGGAGATAAGCTGCTGATCACTTTGTGATCAATCTTAATTATTTTTGCTTTCTTCTTCATCACTTTGAAAATCACGATGAGCAGAAAAGTGTCTTACCAATCAGAGGAACGGAGTCTGAAGTGGCAGGCATGATCTCTGCTACCAATAACATGAACACTGTTAGAGACAGCAGCACAGTGATGCCTGCAGAAAGACAGAAGAGCAGAAGCACAGAGGAGACATTCTTTCATCACGGGCTTGTTTTCTCTTAAATGGTGACTTGAGAGTACTCAAAATAAATGAAGCCGGTTGCTTCAAAATAGGTGAAAACCGCTGTGGATTTATTTTGGTCTATTCTACCCTCGAGGGACTACTTACAGTTCTATATGTACTCGGACCCCGTCTCTCTGAATGCCATTTTTAAAGAAGCTGACATTTGCAGGTGCAGGTGACTTCGCTGCATTTATGATGGAGCTTTTATTTATCTGCTAATGAGTAAAATCCAACTCAAAGGCAAATTAACAGCCAGAATGTCAGACATAGCGAAGAGCAATGAAAGATAAATGGGTTAGCAACAGCGTCAGGATCAGCAAGGCAGGGGAGAGAAATACTTGTTTGTATGCATGTATGATTATAATCATGACTCATTGTCTCTCTGTGTTAGTGACAGAATGTGTGTGTATGTGTATGTGTGTGTGTGTGTGTGTGTGTGTGCGTGTGCGTGCGTGTGTGTGTGTGTGTGCGTGTGCTGCCCTGTACCGAGTGAGATCTTCTCTCCAGAGTCAGCAGGGAGCAGGAAGACCAGCAGGGCCAGACCTGAGATGAGCACACAGGGGATGAGCAGGTTGAGGCCGTAGTAAAGTGTCCTGCGGCGCATAGTGACTGTGAACGTCACATCGGGGTATGGCTCCTTACAGCAGTCGTAATACAGCTCATTACGTTTAGCCGGCACACCTGGGGGAGAAATTAAAAGGTGGGTCATACACACACACAACTTTAATAAAGGTTCAGCTCTAGGTTCTTTGTGGCTGAATAAGACCTTGTAAAAAAAGTAATTGATGTGCAGCTGTGGCTACTGATTGAGTGCTTGGCAGAGATCAGTTAACAGTAATTATTAATACTTTTTTTATATTATTGGTAACAGTAAAGACTGAATGACAGTTTCTCCCTAATCCCTCAAAGATGCCACTTAATCTACATGTTCTTTATCTGAAGGTTGAGACTTAAACCAAGCACAGATATAGCGAATGCTGAGAATGTACAAAGATTAGGATTTTACCATTAATGAATTGTCTTGGTGCCCATGTGAAAAGCAGCTTGTCGCTGAAAAAACAGCAAATGCACTCTTGCCTAAATTAATACTGTATATAATACAGTAATGGCATGATGTAATATTTTATATAAAGTAATAATCCTCCAAGCACATTTTCACCTTTTGTATAACAACATATTTTAGCTGTTATAAAATCATTATAAAGCACATCTTATTGTGGTTTGTTGTCAGAAGGACAGACAGAGGTCCCAAGTTAAGTGTTTTGAATCATAATGTGTTTTCTTTTGAACATGGTCAGATTAGGGAGAATCAGGGATTCCTTCTAGGTATGTGTGACACCCCATATTCTGTGTTTACTTGAGGAACAATCAATATACTTGATTCACAAAACCCAAGTGCTTGTATGTGGAATGGAACAGTAAAGATCTGTGGACACTTGAAATTACCCCACTACCTCTCCAAAAACAATCCTCAATCATCCCTAATGCTCATATGTCTTGTTGGCATATTCACATTATGCAACTAATCTGCCTTGTCCATCAGATCAACAGAAAAACAATGTCACCTTGGTCCAGTCAAGTCAAATAAATCCCAAAGTGTGAGTGCATTTCTGTTTATGAGAGCCATTGTGTAAGAAGATGAATAGTATTACTTTGATATATGTCATACACACAGTTATTCCAAAATGGACTACAGGTTATGTGTATGTGTGTGTGTGTGTGTGTGTGTGTGTGTGTGTGTGTGTGTGTGTGTGTGTGTGTGTGTGTGTGTGTGTGTGTGTGTGTGTGTGTGTGTGTGTGTGTGTGTGTGTGTGTGTTAGTTGGTAATGGGATGGGAATGTTCTGAAGCACCAGGACTGTGTGTTCTCCGCCAGTTTGCCGGCTGGCTGTGCCTGAATTAAGTGAACCATCCCTGGGCCAGCTGTCACCACACACACCCATACCCACCACTCTCCATTCACCCAGTCAGCTGGGTACACTCACTTTGTGTTTTTAGTGTGTGTGTGTGTGTGTGTGTGTGTGTGTGTGTGTGTGTGTGTGTGTGTGTGTGTGTGTGTGTGTGTGTGTGTGTGTGTGTGTGTGTGTGTGAATGTGTGTGAATGTAAATTATTATGTTGGTCCCGAAACTTGAATTAGAGATAATGTGGGCTCTACATTTCCGCATGGACAGAGAAAGAAAAAAACAGAAAAGGAAATGAGAGGAGAAGAAAGAGTCACATGGAGAAAGGAACCAGTATGCTTTGTTACCAACAGAGACAAATAAACTGAGAGGGAGTGTGGACAGAGTTAGAAAAAAAAAAGGAATAAGAAAATATAGGAAAATCCTGGCTTTGTAAAGCTGTAATGTTAAAGGAATAGTTTCACACTTTATAACTTTAAAAAGTGTATTTGCTCTTTTGCAGAAATAAATCGATACCACTGTCTGTTTGGTGAATATGAAGCTAGAACCAGGAGACAGTCAGCTAAAATGAGCATAAAGACTGGAAATGGGAGGAAACAGCTAACCTGTCTCTGTACGGGAACAACATCCTCCTACCAGCACTTCTAATCTTGTTTAACACTTTATATCTTGTTTATATAATTTGTAAAAAATAGTATTAAAACAACAGGTTATGGGTTTATGTGCCAGACTATTTCTCTCTTCAGAGCAGTAACCTCCAGGTTTCTTGTTGACACCTTGTGGTTGCCAAATAACAAACAAAAACTTTGGTAAGATACTGCACAAATTATCGTTTTCCCTTCAGCCAGGTTAGCTTTTTCCGGTCTTTAGCTAATCGGCTGGCTGTAATTTTTTAATTAAGCCTACAACACAGACACAAGAGTGGTGTACATTCGTTCACCTAACTCTCAGCACAAAAAGCAATATGTATTTCCCAAAACTTATTCTGAAGCATAGATGTCACTTAACCTTTTTGTCCCATAATTATAACACACAAAACAATGTGCTATTAATCATCTGAAGTAATTTATCAACTTACAAAAAAATTTAGATAATCAAATAAATGGTTAAAGAGTTTAGGATGAAACGTTGTTGATACTGCTGCGCTAAACAGCAGCACTATTCTCCAGGAAATCTGTAGTGTAGCACTCTTTAACCAGGACGAATAGACAGGAAAGTCGACATCACCAAACACCTGCTGTCAGAGCTGTGTCATACTGACGGTTGACTAACTCCCTGGATATGACATGGAGGGCCGAGCTAATGTTGAAAGAGTCTGTCAGTCTCTCTCAGGAGTCTGTCAGTCTCTTGGATGCCTCGAAGGAATTTTACAATTTGCTGCTCAAAACATATCCCATAAATATTGTAAGTCCTGTCAGTTAATCATCATGTCAGCTCTCACATGTCATCTTAATCCCTCTTATGTGACCATGCAAGTTCTCATACATTTATTTTTGTATTCAGAGTTTCTGATTTAACCGCACCAAAATATTTAGTGATTCACAACACTGTATTGCTGTTTACTTTATTAGTAGCCTGCTAAACGGTTCTTCTCTATGCAGGTAATTAAACATTCCTAAATGAATCCTGTCAGAAATGAACACACATTTTAAGAAAAGAAATGTTGGTAAATATGTTTTTATGACCAGGCAGATTGTATGTCCCGGTGTAACAGGCCATAGTATACCCCCAGTCCGGACTATACCTGGGGTTAAAGGGGCCTAGGCTAGATTATACCCCGGGTATATTATGGCCTAGACCAATTTATACTCCAGGGTATGAATTGGCCTAATAGGCCAGATTATACCCCCATCATATCAGTAGTGTTGAGTGATATACACAATAATTACTTAATTTTTCTACATTTTATTGGGGGTTCAGCTTTGTCAGGTAAGTTAAGTGAGAAAGCTAACTGACTTAAATCTTTAAACTCTAAAACATAGACTTTTATTACTTCAACCAGAAAAACAGAAAAAATATTAGACTTCCACAAAGATCAAAGATTACTACGTCAACTAAGACTAGTAAATCCTTGCTACAATATAAATGTTCAAAGTTAAACACTGATAACAACATCAAAACGATCATGCTAGTTTTCCAGATAAAGTGCATGTTCTGTTGATGACTGCAGAGTGAAACTTGCGGGATAGGTCTACCAATCCATGGAGTCACCGACTTTTGTGTGGATGGCGATGTCGCAACTCAACAGACAGTTTATCCCCTGGGGTATACTCTGGCCTGGAGGGGAATAGTATGGCCTGGGCTATTTTACACCCCCGGGTATAGTTTGGCCTAGGACAGTTTATCCCAGATTAAACCTGGGTATACTCTGGCCCAGGCCAGAGTATACCCAGGTTTAATCTGGGCGGGGGTTAATTTGGCCTGTTACACCGGGACATGATCAACTTCAGCAAATTATACACGCTGAACAAGTCTGGAGCATTTTCTACAATTTCACCTATAAATGTCAGTAAAAGATTTGAAGAAATTGCTGTTGCAGCAGCAGTTTCTAGCGAGCAGGAGCAGTTCCTGAGAGCAGCAGCAGTTTACATCTGAATGTGCCTCAGTGTGCCTTAGAGTATTTTCTTCTTCTTACCAACAAGATCCCATTCTCCGTTGGGTATGTAGGTGGAGATGTCCACGTCCATCATCTGGAGGTCCAGCAGCCAGCCATTGTGGGTCCAGGAGCCAAACTTCAGGTCACACTTCTGCACATCGAATGGGAACCACCGTACATCAATGTAGCAGGTACTCTTCAGGATGCCTTGAGAGAGGCACTAGGGAAAATTACTTTATGTGCTTTGCCTAATTTGTAAAAGCAAATTGATGCATCGCAGAGCAATACATCAAGTTTCTCTAAAAGTCCCTATGAAAGTGTACTTTTGTGCTTTGTTTTTTTTAAGACAAATAAATGTTGTCTTTTATTGGCATTTATTATTTATCTATAATTTCACATTTATTTATATTATACATTTTCAGTCACTAAAACAATCATTATTTAAAAGAAAAAAAGGCACAAGTTGTTACAAAGGATTAATTGAACTGAAAAATGTTAACTTTAATGAAGTAATAACAATAAAGTAATCTGAGTAAGGATACTACTTTGCTGATTTTTGGGAATACAAACTCAGGGTTAAATTTGGTTAAAAGATGAACCTTTTTAGAAGTGTAGGTCACACATAACTGTTGTTTCAATAATAATCAACTTGTGGTAAATCCTACGAGATCAGACACGTTGAGTGACACTCTGCTGCAACAGCCACAATAGTTTTCTTTGTTTTAATCGTGACACCTTGACATGTCTTTACACCTAGAACTATAAGTTTTAGCTCGTGGTTTAGGTGACAGTCAGGGGGAGGATGATGATCAAGTTAATGATGTTTCTCAAAAATAATAACTAGGAGATGAGAACAAAGAGATAAAAATGTTAGACAGGATCCAGCGAGGAACAATGAAGCAAACATTTTAAAGCATTACATTTCAGAGCTAGACATGAGTACAGAAGTGTTGCTGAATTAAATAGTATTTGGTTGCTCTCTTGTGAAAGTGATGAAGTTTGCACCGACTGTAAAGTGATCAGGTTTCCTTTTACAGAAAAATCTTTCTGAGCAAAAGATGTTCTGCAGAAGGGGACCTTAGAGTTACCAATTAAAGCTGCTCTGGTAGATCTGCTCTGTAATCTCTTGATGTATTTGCGGAAAGGCTGAGAAACAAGTCCATTTTCCCATTTAAACACAAGCTTTACATAATGGAAAACAATAAAGTTGGCCAAAGTTAAAATCTTGTTTTTTACTTAAAATGCAGCTTTGATACTGTAAGAACAACCATCAATATGATTTACCCAGTGACAAGAGATATTTTATATAACTACATTTAAAACTGGGTTATTTGTGAAATATAACATGTAACATTGAATGTCTCACCTGGTGGGATGTACTGGCAGGATCCTGAAGAATTTACTAGCACGTTTGTATGGAACGTAGCATCAAACCTCTCGTCAGCACTGCAGGGAGAGAAAGCGGATAATGTAAAGCATTTTGGAAAAAAACAAGGTAAATGGGGAGACTTCTATGAAACAAACGAGAAAAGGGAGTAAAAGGAACAGAGGTTATACAGTTGGCAGTTAAGAACCAAAGTAAAGACAGATACAAAGATAAAAAATAAAAAAAGACAACAGACAACAGAGACAACAGGGATTAGTGTAGATCCAGACAGACAATTTTACTTATTATCTTAAACAAACATGGTTGTCTGCCATGTCCTTCAACCAGACAGATTTGTGTACACCCAAAAAACAAAGTACGGATATCCTAATCACAAAATTATACATTTCACACAAGAACAAAAACATCCCTTTAACATTCCAACAATACTCAATACTGAAGAGTACCTGCTACATAATTGTACCTGCAATAATTGTTTTTCTTTTAGAGACTCAAACCAAAGAACCCTACATAACAGCCATTCTTAGCCTTTGATTAAAAATGTGGAGGACTGAAACAAACAACAGAAACAAACCTTACCCATAATGACATTTCATTCAATGTGTGACCATGGTTCTGCTCCAAATTTAAACTAGCTTTTCTTCAGCTGGAGTAGGCGGAACCAGAGGAGCCCACAGCTTAGAGGGCTCCGCATCGTGACTAACCTTCTATTTTGTATAGACTTCGCCCTCTAAGAGCTTTTGTTGTTGGGTTAAGGCCGAAGCTGATGTAGTCTGTGCCCCACTGTGGCAGCATGTTCCAAGCAGAAAACACGCACCAGATAACGAGCCGTAGATGCCAGGGAAAAAAGGGAAGGGGAAGGCACTTACTGTGCCTGGGTTAACACTGTGTACTGAATATCAGAGCTGTGCAAAAATATTGAAATAGCTTACTATCGGGATATTGTTTAAACAATATTGTATCGATATGTCTGCGTCTACTATCGTTACTTTCCCCGACAGACAGTAACATTGCATATTTGATTGAAAACTGAACCTGGATGAATGGGACATAAATGGGAAGGACCCAGTCATAGTGACAGACAACTTTACTGAATGCTCTTTATTTCATATGATGTTTATGTACATGTAAGTTAAGAGTGGCCAGAGACAAAATGAGAAAAGAATACGGTATGCATTTTATGTTCAAATTAAGTTGTGGCAAGTGCATTTTAGTAAAAAAGTGTTCCGGGACATAATGGAAATACATAATGCACTCTATTTTCATTTATTTATTTTTTATGGTAAGTGTATTTCAGTTCAGTGTGTTCTCTCCTGAGTGACTATATGCAATGCAAATGCCTTTTGAAGTATAGTTTTGATTACATTTGTCCGCTGAGTTATCAATCTGTTATATACGTATGTGTTAGATTATTAAGGTGGTACACAGCAAGTTGTATTTTCAGCTCCAAAAAAGTATTACAATGTATCACAATATATCGTATTGTGACACGTGTATTGTCACACAGCCAGTGAGACAGACGCTGTTTTGACAGAGCCACACATTGAAAGTCCCTACTGTTCAAAGAAAATGCATCTATTGCTTTTTTATGTGTGTGCAACATACTTAGACAAAGTGAGCAGTCGGTGTGACACTTCTTCTGCCTCATTTCTGCACCATGGTCGGAAACCATTCTGGTGCAACCATATCACCCTTAGATTCTCTTTCAGAATGTGTGCAAAGAGACAAGGATTTAGAGGAAAGGAGAGCTCTGGGCCATGGTCAGTGAAAGAAAGCATCCACTAGGGGAGGGTAGTCCGTGTGTTCATGGAGAACCACACGGCACATTTAGCAAACAAAGCATACAGCCATCTACCTTAGATCATACACCAGTCTGGCTTTACAGCACTTGGCTAACTGGGAGAGACGACCCTGCCGTGGCCTGAAGAAACAGAATTTACTGTATGATCAAGCAATGTCAGTTATTAAGTCCCGAGGCGGCTTCTTCTTCTTCTTAATCCCACCAAGTGACTCAAAGAAGATCAGATACTTTAAATTGCTGTTTCCTGCAAAGGCGTAACAAACAGCCTGAGCATCCGCTTCATAGCATGCAGTCACATAGGGTGGAACATCATGTTATGTTTGAGAAAACTCCAACATAGCAGCAAAAGGTTTGTGATCTTTGATACCTTTGTTCCTCCTGCACTACCCAGTGGTTGCGTTACACCTTCTCGTTGTCCTTCATTTTGACGGACAAGGTTGAAAAACTCATGATCTATGGTTACCCGTCATTTTAATTTTTGTTATTATAAAGGCGGAGTCTGTGATGTGATGTTTATTCTTTTCCAAATTCAGTGAATATCTCATCAGGGTCCGCTGGCTGTTCATTCAGTGTGTGCAATGAAAACAAATCGGATGTTTATACACAGCCCAAGCTCTGTAAATGGGAAACAAACAAAGTGGACCGAGCAACTATGGCGGTACTTAATATCATTTGTTTTTACATTGAAAGCTCCTATTTAGGCTTTCAAATGAAGTCTTACATTTCTGTAATTCAGTCAGTTACTTTGTGTGTCCGCGGTTGCAAGTTGGCAGAGCAAACCGTTTTTGACCACAGTGAAAATGTTGAACATTTTGGAAATCATTATCTCTATTACATCTGAGTTTTGTGACTGAGGACGGATACGGTATCACACACGGCTGGAGTGGCAGCGCTCTCGGTACTGTATGTGTGCGTGTTCGACTTAATAAATAAATAAATATACAGAAGAAGCTTATGGTATCTATAAGTGAATGGAGAGAAAAGATGACAGTCACTTTTTGTGTCAAGATCTTTTTTTCTCCATATTTGGCTTGAACGGACAAATTCTCATGGCCGTTTGAATCGTGTTCTCAAGGATTAACACTTGCTCTGCTGCCACACTGGAGACTGGATTTACCAGACTCTCTGAACATGGGATTTCCTGATTCGGCAAGCACTCGCTTCACATGGATGAAAAATCCCACAGCATGGGCTCCTTCTGCACCTGTGGCACAGCTGCATCATGCACCACTCTGTGATCCTGTCACGTCTGTTTACAGGCGTACTCCAAGGCCTCCAGTCCATCAAAAATGATGGACATGCCTTCATATTTTTCTGTCATTGTTATAAAAAATTCAGTCAGTGACGGAAAATATTTGGTTGTCGCGACCTCTGGCACTACCTGTGGCTACTTCCCCACCGGAGAGCTGACGTTCCACGTCCACAAAGCCAGTATTTTTAGACAGAACTCAGCACGCCAAGGATCCTACCCTCACCTCACGCATGATGACGGAGCACCAGACCTTTACGACCTTTACAACTAACTTTACAGGAAGTAGGCTAACATGGTCCAAGCCGGTTCCCCTCCCAGGCTTGGCTCAAAGAGGACACCTCAGTCAAGGCTGCTTATCCAAAGGTTGCTCTTAAGCCGGGGTATGCTTCAACAAACAAGTGCACACAAAGTGTCAACCACGCCGAAAGGCAAATCTGTTTATAGCTGTTCCAAATAGCCACACTTGCAGGCGAGACAGTGAGTCATACAAACAGAAATAAGGGGAAATAAGGGGATACGATTTTGGACAGTCTCTACTCAAGAGCATTTGTGTTATTGCACTTGGTTATACCCACAAATTAATTAACTTTCACACCTTCACACACAGATGGTCGACTAACTCTGGAAACCCGCTCCCTCCACAGCTTTCCAACGGGAATTGGGCACTGTCCGACAATTTATATAACTTTACATTCTTGACATAACAATTTTGGTCACTTTTCATGTAAACAACCAAAAGCAACACTATGAATGGTTTCATTGAGTTCAATGTGCGCTGTTATCCAAACAATATTGTGTCTCACCAGGCAAATATTCTTAGACGGGTTTTCCGGATGTTCTTTTAAAAGTTTTTATTTTTATTTTGTCCCTGCTGAAGTCTTTCTACTGCAGTGACCTAATTTACAGATGGCGAACAGTACAAGTTCATCTTGTTATACAGTTTTAATCTCTCTTCCTGCTTGCTTTCTTGCTTCATAAAAACAGGAATTAATGACTCTAATCATGATTTATAATGCATGCATAAGGAATGTCAGATTCAATCTGGGTCTGTGTCAGGACTATATTGTCGTTATCGTTAGCGATCACTGATCCCCACTTTAAGCTGCTTAATGTCCTGTAACATCCCTGCCAGATAGCCAAACCTCTCCCTTCTCCCTTTCCGTCATTCATACACTTATATGTGGGAAACCTTTCAATACCCCCCCCCCCCCCCCAATCCTCAATCACCTTGAAGGTACAGCTGAAAAGCCAACACCATCAACTCACAGTGTATTGTGTTGTCTTTCCCTCATTACAAGTGTGATTCTTTGGGTGTGTATTTGTGTTATTCTAAGGAGTCATGAGAAGAATTATTAAAAACATCTTACTCCCCAGTTAAATACCCTCTTTTGGAGCGTGTCGGTTTAATAATGTTAACAATCACATAACCTTTCTCCCCTGGTGCCTTTTACAGCAAGCAACACTATAAAAATGCTGTTTGACTCACATAAGCAGGAGCACCAGACACACACCGCTCTCATCTTTCCTCAAGTGTGATTCCCTTGCACATTAATATGATTAATGTTTAGTATGGAGGTTCTCATTCAAAACAGAATGGCACTATATTTACTGTGTGAAAATGCTTGCCATTGCAATAACATGATAACAGCATTTGATCTTCCCAGTTACTGCATTCAATCTAATGTATTAGTCTATCGTGGTGGAATAAAAGATGTAATCTTCTAGAGCTAAAAAAGTTAAAAACACAGAACTGCAATTTTATTCTACTTCATTTTTGACAGGCCTTAGTCCTGTCCATTTAGACACAGCGTTCCATAATTACAGTCGTCTTATAGTTTTTTTAGCAAAGGAGTTAGATCACTCATAGGTCATGTGAGTCATAGAGGAAGTCACAATAGTTTGGTAAGAGGGTAAATGTTCTGAATGCCATTTGTTTACCATGTGGGCCCCGTCTGTGAGTCATGTCTGAAGGTGGTTTGTTTTGAAGACAGAATTGGATACATTATTTTAATATGCACAAAAGCATGTACACACAAGTAATTGGAAAATCAGCAATCAGCTGAGTGGCAGACCGGAGAGATTTTACAATTGTTCTCAGAAACTGAGCAGGTACAGACCACGCTGTGGATATCAAACTCAGCAACAGGAAAAGGAGATACATCATTTATTTTTTTCTTCCATGAATGAAAGTCTCATTCTTTGACAAAAGTATGAAAAGTGAAGCACTCAGTCAGATGATTTTTTCGAATTAGACCTAACAAATTTGATACGAGGGTGAACCATTTTTACAAACATGCTGAAATGATATGATGAAGTCTAAAATAAAGGACCAAAATAAATAACAAACATATTGGACAGAAATAAAGGTACATACAATAAATGTCTGTGTCTAGCCACTTGGCACATTGTTTTCAGTATTCTAATTCCCACTGCCCATTGTAGGCAAGAGATGCAAAGCCCCATGGGAGTTCTGGTTTACGTCCTCCCAAAGGAAATCGGCTCAATCATCTCATTAAATGAGACTCTAACAAAGAGTGAAATTTCATCTGGGGAACAGGCTCCAGGAAATCAAGAGTATCCGTCCATGTAATACAGACAACTAATTCATAAATAGAGGAAGAAAAGAGAGAGAGAGAACAGTAAACAACATAAAAATAAGGAGTATGCAAAATAGAAGGAAATGGCAAGAGCAAAGACCGATTAACCACTGTGCTGATCATGTCAGTGGCCAGTAGCCACTCATACAATTACCAGCAAAAAAAATGGCTTTCATAATTTTTGCTGCCTTTCTTTATCCTTTCCTTTATATCAATATAAGTTAGAAAACAACCATTGTAATTTTAAAGAGAAAAACTATGTGGGTGATTTTAGATGCACTATGGTGCGAAGATCAATCACTCAATCATTATAAAAGTAAAGAGATTATGAGGGCATGTGGAGTAGAGATTACATATGCAATTATTATATTAATACTGATGTAACATCAAATATGTTATCTTATTTTATGAACTGGCTAGCTTCAGATGTTAAAAAGTAGTATTAAGTAGTATTTAATCAATACAACTTTAAAAGCAACTCTCACATAGCAGGTGTATGCATGCAGCAATTGGGGTAATACTAAGGGAGGAACACAAAACAAGGCATCATGAGATGAGACGAGGCAAGGTGTTTGTGAGTATGCCCTACCTGTTGTAGAGGAGGATATCTGGGACCCAAACCATATGAGAAGGGAAGCGCAGATTCTGAACCCCAGGGTAGCTCTCTTGATTCCATGAAAGGTAAATGTCTGTCCAATACTGAAACAACAACAGAGAGAGTAAATGAGAGCGACGTTAAGGTGAGGGCATTGACACAAGGACAAAACATATGACAATGAAAGAGAAATGAACACACGACAGTTAAGAAATAAACAGATGTTGAACAAAAAAGAAAGAATTCAAGACTCAAATGGAGCTTAAACTGTAATTCAGGAAGGAAGACTCTCTCAGAAAAAGAAAAAAAATCTCTCAGTCTCTAATTCTCCCTGTGATTACTCTATCGACTGGCGTCCACTTTAAATCAACCAACCAGACGCTGCACTGTGTCCCTAAACCAATCATATCGTTGCTGTCAAACTTTTAAACAGGTTCTCCTCTCTGCTGCTGTCAGTTGTCATTTCAGCTCGAAAAAACAGATGTGACCCTCCTCCACCCCAGTCACCTCCAGTCAGCATCAGCCATGCTCCTCATTCATCATCGGATTGCAGCAACTCCCTTCATCACCACCAGTGTCTGGATAGTATTCTTCCTTATAAGAACTCAGCATCACTGGCCTCTATTATCCTGTTTAATGATAGAGTCCAATTGCCAAAGACTTTGCACTATTCAAATGTTATGCATATGTAATAAATGTATTGTTAAATTCAAAACAAGTCTCTCTTGATTTAACTGTTTTTGGTTTGTTTGGCAGACAGGTGAGACAAGTTTTAGTTTAGTTTTTTTGATATTATTAGCAACTTGCATTTCACAGCTTAAATACTGTTGGAAAAATGCTATGAAAAATGCATATATAATCTGTTTGCATTGCATCTTTCCTAAAATATAAAACACATCCTTGAGCCAGGCTAATATTTCAACAACTGTTGGCTCTTACAACTTTTTCTCTCGCTCTGCTAATGAGGCCTGGCAGTGAATGCTTGCCAAGCCAACAGTTGTTGGCTCTGACCCCTGTTCTCCCATTTGAGTCCAGAGAGAGCAAGGGGCCAACTGAGCCCAGCATCAAAGCATCTAAAGGCAAAGAGAGTGAGTGTGTGTTGCTTTTGTGCCTCTTTTCATGACTTAGAATCTGTATCAAGATTATATGTGTTTGTTACTGTGTTTGTGTGTGTGTCAATGTGTGTAAATACTATATGTGTGTATAGCATATGTATAACAGTCATACAGATGGAGGCACTCAGATGTTGTAGGGCACATTCTCTATGGAGCAAACACAGTCCCATAGCTAATATGGCCTCTGTACACTGGGCACATCTGTTTGTACCTACATTGGTGTGTATGTCTTTGTGCATACATGGTCATATGCATACGGAGAGTGGGGAATGTGTATTTTTGTGTTTGCATGAATGTGCTCTTGGGATTGTTAATGTGTGCATGTTTCCGTGCACATGCCTATATGTATATGTGCTTCACTCGAACAATTTCAAAGAGATGCCATCCTTCTAAAGTGGGCCTGCTGACATATGTCTCCACTCATGCAGCTAATGACTTAATCACTACACTTGTCATCTGTGGGCCTTTGCTGTTTGGTGCTACAGAGCCTTCCTTTCATGATGTTCACGTTGGCTTGGAAAGCACAACTAACAGCCAAGAGAACAAATTACAGCTCACTAACTTTGTAGTCTGTCAGGAATAGACAAGGAGGACACTAGGCTACGTAAGGTAACAGCTTTCTAAGAATAGGTTTGGACTTACATAACAGAAATTTAAGAAAGCGTCACTAATTTGAAACAACTAGGTTCTAAATTAAGAGAGTGTGAAATTAATTCTCTGAATGCAATATTTAGGATGATACTTTTTGGGTGTAGGATGCAAACATGTTCTGTATTTATGACACTTCCAAGAGAAGTAACATACTAAATAGTTGAGCAGATATTTACATATAGGACTGATTGCCTTTTATCATTTGTTAAGACCTTCAAATACATCCTCCCAACAAATCTGCTGCCACTACAAAGCCTCCTTAGCCAGACTCTTTCCAGTTTTTCCATGTTCCATTACATACAAATTAATTGTATATACATATACTGTATATATATATATATATATATATATATATATATATATATATATATATATATATATGTACTGTATATATATATATATATATATATATATATATATATATATATATATATATATGTACATATATATATATATATATATATATATATATACAGTATATGTATATACAATTAATTTGTATGTAATGGAACATGGAAAAACTGGAAAGAGTCTGGCTAAGGAGGCTTTGTAGTGGCAGCAGATTTGTACATATATATATATATATATATATATATATATATATATATATATGTACACACACAACACTTGCATTTAAGTCATATCTGGATTTAAACCAAGATCATTACAATTCTCAGAGTTAAAAAAAAACACATAAAAGCCTATCCATTCGGATGTGGGACATTCATTGCCTGATAAACCTCTAATCCTAAAATCTCTGGGATGAAGCGAAAGTGAACCTGACCCTTCTCCGCCTGCCTGTGCTCTTCTTAATGTACTTCTCAAGTCTCCTTCCAAATCTGCTGCATCTGCAAAGCCCCCTCAAGCCATCACACCAAAGTGGATGCCCGCATTAACGAGGTGGCTTCCTGAATAATTCATTCATTCATAACTTGTAAGCCAGTCAGCAACCAACTCAAACTGAATGAGTGTAGGCTGTGAACTCCTTAATGGTCTATTCTGACTGGAGCTGCTGTGATAATGAGGGTGTTGCACCTACCTGACTGGCCTGATGTAACATTTCTCTGAGCATCATAAACTCCCTGTACCATTAACTTAATTGTACCTTTACATAATAGGATAGTTGTGCTGTAGCTGAGCTAAGTAGCTTAGTTTCCACATGCCTAGATGGCAGTACTTGATGCTGTTAAGATTTCCTCCTGTGATACTGAGCAAGCATAGGGGTGTAATGAGAGCAATACTCTGCATTAAGAGTTTGGAAGGTTGTACCTTCCCAAAAACAAAAAGACAAAAGCAAAAAATTTATCAACACATCAACTGGTGAGGACATACTGACTTCCTAGGACATAGAGGCTGAGCCTTATATGAACATAAAGTGCAGAGGCCTATTTAAAAAAAAAGTCAACCAGAGACAGCGTTGTCTACCAACCCATGATGCTAATGTTAAATAATAAAAATTTGGAGGAATTAATCTACGTTATTCTTTTGCGGAACGGAACGCTTACAGGCATAACAACAGCAGCCAATGTAACATAATGTATAAAAGCTTAACAATACATTGTTCTGAGATAATATCTTTAAATGTTTGATTTGGTGGCTGATATTTTAATTCTCATGTTCCTGTGATATAGCCTAATGCTGATGATGTTGCCCTATTTAAGTATTATAACATAATAAATGACCCACAACATATCATTTTTGACAAAACTTAATGCTACTGCTTTTTATTTCAGAGGAAACAACAAATCATGACATTTGACACTGTCTAAAATACACTTAAGGATCTTGTATTTTATTTTGTGACATGAAGCCCTGGAGATTCACTTACTCATAAATGTCTTTGTTGGTCACAGAGAACAGCTTCAGGTTATTGGTTTGGCTCTATGTCTTCAAATGCAGAGAGATGTGAACACTTTTTGAAAATGAATGAATAAATGGCAGAGCCCAAAGGACACAAACATCACACACGCATTCCAAAAATAAACCAAATAACAATTATAACACAGTGATCACACGGAAAGAGCTTGAAGAGAGGACATACCATCTGCAGCCAGGCGTTTGTGATCATAACCTGGTTCTTTTCATCCTGCAGGGGAAAGGAGGGGAGAATAATCAGCATGGAGGAGACATTGCTGTGGACAGATAAGGAAGTTAATTATTTTGCAACGTGAGAAAGAAAAAAAAGAAATAGAAACATGTCTGGTAAACATGAAGCGAGATTAAGAGACAGATCGGCAATAAAGTAAAACTGCAGCTCAATAGACTCGGAGCAGACATGCTCTCCGAATGCCAATGTTGCACTCAGCTTTTTTGTCTTCTTTTATGGCACTCTTGTGATGTAAAGTAGCGTAAAGTGGTGTTTTGCCATTTTAAACAATTCATCGATAATAAGGAAATAAAAAAAGAAATAAAATAGGTCAAACTGCAATTTTTCACCTGAAATAGACAGTGACATTGAGCAGAAATGATGTGGCTCTTCAACAAAGAGATGAGTTTACACCCATTTCTATCTACGGTGTGAAACAAATAAAAATAAACAGACTCTTGCTCCAGCTGCATTTCATGTATCCAAGGGTCAGTTTGTGGTAAATAACCAGAGAGAAAATAAAATGGCATGGGAAAACAAGTAAAGAGAGGAGAGTGTGATCGATAAGAGTGACAGAGAGAGAATCAGAACAGACAGAGGCTGAGATCATGAGTCCACAAAGACAGAAAAAAAGAGGTCAGAAGAAGCGCCTCAAGAAAGAAGAGCAAAGAAGTCTTGTGTGAGGTTGGACTTCTTTAGAGTTGTTTAGCACAATCCTACATGACAGCGACAAGTTTTACTCCTTGTTGCACACTGGTACGCTGTGTGTCTAACGGATTACCGCCCTCTTACCTCTGAAGAAAAGGCGGAAACAGCTCGACAGCATGGTCTATTCTGTTTCTTCACGGATTATTTCGTTTTCATGTTTTGTAGAATCACTTAAGTGATTTATCTCGTTATCCTCTACCCGTGACTCAAGATAGTTCAACCCTTTGAAAACTTTTCCTTTCTTGTGACTGTATGAAAATCAAATCACAAAATCAATTTGCTCACTTTATTTCACTCTATTTGTCATCCTACTAGACCTCATCGAATGTATAGTTTTTTTCTTCTTTTCTTCGTATCACAGTTTCATACAGTTCTTGCTCGTTGCAGCCAGCTTTTCTTCCCTCACTACATTTCAGTTGCAGATTTTACAGAGAAAAAAATGATAAGCATGTGAGATAAAACACATTGCTAAAGATTAAACCACTGGTTTGGGGCTTGTAACCCCACAGGAAAAAAGTAAATGGAAAAAGGATTTTGGACAGTGACGCAACAGAAGTCCTGAACATGGACATGAACACTCAGGTTTGGAACAACTACTAATATGAATATAAGTATTGTTTTAAAATGACCATATAGATATAGTAATAGGAGGTTTTTAACACCCATATTAACCTTTGTGTTTAGGCTGTGACCTCTAGTAGTAATTATGAGGGAAGCAAAGGAGGACGTCAGGTGACATAGTTTAAAGGGGGGCAAAGGCTACATAAGGCTACATGCAGGAGACCGCTGTTCATGCCCCGTGTGAAACCAAAAGTCAACGCGTTGAGTTATTATAAAAGATGTATGTAATTATGTTAGTAAGTAACCATGTCACATATCATGTAACAACCACACTTATGTGAACACAACCACGATCTTTTCCTAAACCTAACCACCAACATTTTTAAAACTGCAATATCTGACAAGGTTAAATAGAACGATGACTCTTGACTTTTGGGAATCATTGGCATACAACCTATTCTGTTGTTTGGGTATGAGGACATGTTGCTTACAGTACATAATTCCATATTCATTGTCATTCCATAACATTATTATTAAGATGTATGGATGAATATTAAAAAGGTGTCATCAATGACAAGCAAAGCAAACATCGCTGCTTTAACTTCTTGTTTCGTGAAAAACAAATCATCATCTTCACCTCCTCCCTAACTCCCTCCCTCTTATCTCCCCCTGTATTTTCTGATCTGTCCCTCTTTAAAACAGCCTCCTTTATCTGGTGCTGAAGTAGAACAGCCTCCCATTGTGTGCTTCACAAAGCACGTCTTTCTGTTCTGTTGGCGAGGGTGGTGCGATCAAGCTTGCAATCATGGAGATTTGAGGTTTTCAAGGTTTCTGTGTTTTCACTCTATTTTGTGCTTGACCTCTCTTTTGTTGTGATTTGTGAGATTTCGCTCAGCTTCAATAAGCTGTATCAGCCCTCTCACACCCACTCTAATCTCCTGATGAATCTGACCTGATCGGTTTTATACGGACTGGCAATGGACACTTGAATTCAAAGACACTCAATTGAAGAAAAAAAAGAAGTGAAGAACAGACATCTTGAATCATATCTCAAAATCATCTAGTGTGCTTCCTCCACTAAGTTTCACTTTAGATTGTCAACACTTTCCTAAAAAAACAGATATTTAACAGGGCATGAATATATGGAGGACCAACAGGATGCCCCAGTGTTTTAATGCCTCAATGGATATGGACGGATTTCTGCTGCACCACAACAGAGAGTGGATGCAACATTGTCTAGTTTAGCAAGGGCTCAATGAGAAATGTCTCCCTACATTTACTTGCTGTCTCAGGGTTGATATAATTAAATGTGAACACAAGCATAGCAATTGGAACTATATAGTGCAAAGCAGCATTCCTTCAGAGGAATGTTTCTGGCCGTGTTAATCTTCGTCAAGAAGAAACTATGATCGTCATGTTAACAGCCCTTGACATATTTTTGCATTTTTCTGTCATTCTTTCTCTCTTTCTTTCTTGACTTACATGTTAGTGTTTATGCAATACATGGCACCTTGTAAGTGGTGCAGGAAGTGTATTCCTTTACGAAAAGCAAACATTTGAGAAAATAAGTTTATTCGCTTTCCGGTTGGCAAATGAAGCCCCATTTGAAATGGATTTATTTATCTAGAGAGGTAGGTTTATTTTACCATTACCTGAGCACATATGGGGTTACTTTTTAACCCTCAGTAATAACTACAGCTGCAGTCACCGAGTTTTTTCTGTGAGAAAATCTGTTTTCGTTCCCCTGCATTTTATTGGGTCAGTGTGAAATTTTACTTTTGTGTGCAAATGGAGGAAATTGAAAAGGTTTTTGTTAATCCGTTACACATAAACATCATAGTATCACCACGTGGAGCATCACCACCTCTGAAGAGCAAGAGCCGGCAGCTTCTTCTGTGAGCAGCTGTGATGCACCTGCTAGCGCAAGAGCAGATACCCAGTGTACTGACTCCTTTCAAATGTCTTAACATTCGGGGCTCCAGGACTTAACCCAAATATGCCCAACGAAAGTGTACACCGTTCTTAGGGGGTTCAGCACCAACACTCACCGCCTGCAACTCTTGTAAAGGTAAGCTGCGCCTTTAATTAACTTTTTAATACCGGCCTTGACTTTCATGATTATTATGCAAAATGTTGACTTTTAGCTATGTCTACATTTATTTGGGAAGAGTGCAGTCAGTGTGTAGTGAAATTTAAACGATGTTCTCACAATAATCACAGTACACTGAAGGTGTGTGTGTGTGTGTGTGTGTGTGTGTGTGTGTGTGTGTGTGTGTGTGTGTGTGTGTGTGAGAGAGAGAAAGACTTTGCAGCATGTTTTGGAATTGGAACTGAGTTCTTACCAGAGGGAACTCAAATAGACTCAGGGCATTTAGCTAAAAAGAAGGCCTTTACAGTTCAAATGTCACCCCGGATGATGAGTTTAGTTCCAGAGCAGCAAGGTGAATATTTTATTCACCACCTATAACACTGTAATGTTAATCCTGTCTGAATGGGGCTTTAGATGAGGAGATTGATTATCTGCCCATTTAATACAAAGCTAGGAGCAGCAGCTGCTAGCTTCATCTTAGCACTGGAAACATGAGGGACACAGCTAGCCTGGGTCTCTGCAAAGGTGACAAAATCCACTGACCTAAAGCTTACTAATTAACATGTAATATCTCATTTGTGTCAACCATGTACACTAAAAACCAGAGGTAAAAATTACAATCCTCCTTTTCATGGGATTTTGTGATGGACTATTATTTGACTCGGAGCAGTTGACAGCCACCAAGCAGAGACTCCAGAAAGTCACAGATGCATTGTATTACCTTTGGACAGAGCCAGGCCAGTAATTTCCCTCTGTTCCTAGTCTTGGCAGTTTTAGGCAAATTGTAAAGCATTTTGGATAAAAACACTATATAATGCAGCTATTTATTTGTATTTATTTCCTGTGAGTGTGATACTTTTATTATAAGATTATCAATACTGATGTACTAATGCGTAAGTAGCATTGTAGTGTTACATTTGACTAAGTGAACCTGAACTGAACCTTGGCATCTTTTTTTAGCTACATAAGGCACATGGTGGCCCTTCCCATACTGGATGGTGACCAGTTCATATGCTCGTCTGTCAGTCTGCCTGTGTTTCTATCATTATTCATGCTGATGAACTCAGTCTGTGGCATCAACCTGCCCCAGTTCCCTGGTTAGAGAGTTACCCAGGAGCAGATGGAGGAATCAAAGGCCACATTACACACACACACACACACACACACACACACACACACACACACACACACACACACACACACACACACACACACACGGGAAACAGCTTTACATTATTTACAAACTGCCCAGTAAGCTTATCCATTATGTAGCGATTTTGCAATGTAGTTGTGGTGGCGTGGGCGTGGTTATGCTCAGCTGCAGAGGGGTGTGGTTGTGGGTGGCTCGGGGGACGGTGCCTGGAAGAGGCCTGATTGGCCTCAGGTGTACTAATTGTGTGTTTGTCCCAACATAAGGAGGAGTAGGTAGACGCTCGAGAGATGGGCAACACCGGCGTAAGACGGTCCGTTAGAGCCAGAGCGAAAATAAAGCTGTTACGAACCTTGAACACTGGTGTGCTGTGTCATTGTGCTGAGGGGAAACCCACTGCGGTAACGAGAGCTCGTTACAGTAGTTAACAACAATATTTAAATAGCAAACGCACATATCATTCACATGTCAGCCATATTCAACAACATACAGTAGATTAGAGAACTGTATGTTTTTTCTTTGGTTTCTGTACATTGAAAGTGATTGGTTCATTCGTTCTTTATAATTCAGGCATAACTTTTCAATCAACAGCACTTAAATAACATAAACCTAAAAAGCACGAAAGACTCTTGACACATTGTGGTTAAAAAGCGGCATGTGTTCTCTCTGGAGATTGCCTCGCCTCTTGACTCTTGTGTCTCCAGTCTGTCGTTTGCAAGTTTCTAAGAATACATTAAAATGTTGTTGTATATTTATGCTGCAGGGGACTTGCCCATATTAATAATAGAATACGAATGATATATCACATCCCAGCGTATATGGCTCTTACCACCATGTAGTTATCATAAGAAGACATGCACATCTTGCGACAGGGCTGGCTCAGGGATGTGACGAAGTGTCGGCTTGGGTTTTTTGGATGAGTGCTCCGGTTGTGTGGTGGAGCTTGCAGGCAAGAAGTTATGTGTGGGTTGGAGAGAGGTTTGGTGCATGAGACGGGGAACAGGAGGAAATACACAACGAAGCGCAGGGCGAACAAAGAAGAAACAAAACATTGAGCTAATTTCCTTGTGTTTCTGCGTAACATTGATATAACTCTGGAGCAGCAGCCAGTTATTTGTGCTTAAAAGACTAGAAACAGCTAATCTGTTTATGTCAAAAGGTTAAAAAAAATGGCCAATGACCTGTCAGACCTAAATGCTTCAGTTTGTGGGATTGTATGATTAACTGTATCAAATGCTTTTGAGAAGTTAATGAAGAGGGCAGCAAAAAAAAATAATGTTTTTGTCAAGGGAGAACACATTGTTATCAATGACTGCAGCTGTTATTGTGCTGTGACCTGCGTTAACTGGAGTTATACGCCTCACTTTTTCTCGGCTGCGTTATTTGCTCAAATTTGAATGCTGAACCATGTCTGCAGTTTGTGTTTATTCAACCCAAACAACCAATGTAATGTGAAGGTCACAGCCAGGTGACAAGCAGAGACTCCAGTGAGTCATTGCACCGGGTCAAGATATAGTCCAGCTCTTACTCTTTATTCTTTCTGCTAAACTAAGCTGCTGCTGTAGCCTTTATGTTTAACAGACATATATAATAATAATAATAATAATAATAATAATAATAATAATAATAATAATAATAATAATAATAATAATAATAATACTTTTAATTTAATAGCGCTTTTCCAAATGCTCAAAGACGCTTATCTGCTTATTATCAGATAGCAGATACGATATATATATGATAGGACCAACAGTATATATATATATATATATATATATATCAGATAGCAGATAAGCTATATATCTGCTATCTGATATATCAGATATAAGATAAATAAGCTTATCTGCTTATTAATGCTCAAAGATGCTTATCTGCATATATGGAAGTGGTATTGATCTCTCATCAGGAAGGGAAATAAGCCTATTTCAAAAAATGAATAGGAGACACATAATTGTGATCAGAATGGGGAAAAAGCTCAAAGCGGGAGGAAGAGTGAAGAGCAGCTGGTAAAGTGTCGAGAACATATCTCGACAGTAAGATTACATTTTCTTGTTGAATGAAAGATAGGACTGACGGCCTGTGGTGCCACGGAATGAAAAAGGATCGAGGGGAGAAACAAAGAAGTTGCTTATTCAAAGACGAATAGTCTCAGTTGGTTGGGTGCTGCAACTGGTGCAAAAACAGTTTTTTTTTTTTTTTTTAGATGGAATACCTTTAACAGAAAAGAAAATCCTGAAAAACTGTTTCATGAAGAGTCTTAAACTTTTGTGGCTCAGTGGGGATCAGGGTCGTCCTTCAATCAGAGGATCGGCGGTTCGATCCCCTGCTCTGCTAGCCCAGGTCGATGTGTCCTTAGGCAAGACACTTAACCCCAAAATTGCTCCCGTAGCTGGTCCTACGGTGTGTGAATGAGTGTGAATGTTAGTTAGTCCTGATGGGCAGATGGCTCCTCCCATCAGTGTATGAACGGGTGAATGATGTCATGTAGTGCTAAAGCGCTTTGAGTGGGCGGAAGACTAGAAAAGCGCTATACAAGTACAGATCCATTTACTTTCTATTTTTCACTGTTGATTTTC
The DNA here is from genome assembly GCA_038501785.1 of Myoxocephalus aenaeus. Taxonomy (NCBI): domain Eukaryota; kingdom Metazoa; phylum Chordata; class Actinopteri; order Perciformes; family Cottidae; genus Myoxocephalus; species Myoxocephalus aenaeus. The sequence goes on along the minus strand of JBAMJR010000128.1, from coordinate 1,355,666 downwards.
AAATTAATTCCACACACATCCTTGCTTTCTTTTTTGTCTGTCTTTAAACATTCTCTACACCTTAACTGTGCTAAAACACACACAGGCACACACACTCACCACGTCAATGATTTGTAGCAGTGTGAGGCCGAGTTCCACAACAATGGGCGCAGAGTCGTTTTGGACGGGTCTTTCCAGACGATTGTAGTTTACCATCAGGTCGCGGTACAGCTTCCTTTGGTACACACCGCCATGACAACCTGGGGAAAAAATAGGATTGAATATGAAAGTGGACAGAAAGAGTGTGAAGGATGAAAGAGAATGTCATGGTAAGTAAAATAAAACATTGGAGTAATGTTGGAAGGAACTGACACATTTAAGTTCTACTGTTTATATATTTAACAGAGACTCAATCAGCCCAGTAGTTTAATAAAACACTTAAGATATACTCCCAACACAGTTTAATGCCTGTAATCTAATTAACATTATTATAGCAATTATGTCCAACATTGTTCATGCGGCCTGTGAATTTAGTGGATATTGCAGCTGCAGTCCAGAGTGGAGGAGTAATATACTGTATATTACTGGTTTTGGTGAAATGAGAACTGAATTCAGGTGACGGAAGAACCTTATTTTAAATCTTGATTTGATGTAAAGATTCCTACATTAGCAGAAATGTACCACAACATGTAAGTGAAAGCAGTGCTCTAAACGTGAAAGTGCAAAGCAATAATTATGTCCCTAAAATAACTGTGATTACAATAGTTGAATGCAGTTGTTTGCAAATATATTAACCATTTCCAAATATGGTAATCAGAGACTTACAAGAAGAAAAACAGCATCATTATACAGCAAATGCCACAAAACAACATTCAAGTGACAAAGTCCTACAGTGACCGTAGTGATTATGACGGGAGCATAGGAGGAAGTAAGGTGACAGCGTGTCAAAGTTAGCAGGAAAGAAGAGGTCAGGGTGGATTTATAGGTCAACAAAACATAGAATTTTAACGTCGCAGACTACTGTTCATTTCCCATTTCCAACCACAATCAACGTTGTTGACGTCAATCATTCCTGAACCTTTTACCCGAGCCACTGAACAGTTGTCAAGATGTGATAAAACTATATGACGTGGCCTCATGTCCCCTTACATTTAATGATAGGAACTTGGAGCACCTCCGAGTGAGGACAGGCATCTCCATACCTTATGCACAATCATATCAATATGCTTTAAACTTCATCTTTGCAACTCACCCTCAGTGAAACATAATTTGTTGAGTTTGCTCAACGGGCACATTCTTCGCATGTGACTTAAGTTTCTGCCCTGCCTTTGATGTGTTGACCCAAATGCCATAGTTTCAGTGGTAACACTCTATTTTAAGACCCATTAACACTCATAAGCAATAAACATTTGATGAATGGTTATTAAGCCACTTAATGTAGTTGTTACATAAGTGTTTATTAATGTATTCATCACAAACCATAAGTCTCCCTGTGGATTCCTTTAAGCGGAGGCTGCTGTGAGAACAGATAGCGAGTGACAATATAATAAACCACAGGCTGTAATAATATAAAATGTCTTCATGGGGGAACTTGTTAAAGATACTGTACATTATTAAACACTTAAAACATCCTTGCATCTGCTTAAATAGTATCATTATGAAATGTTCTAAACTACTCAATAATATGAAAGATCCCATAATCACAAAATAATCTAAGCATAGTGACTTTAAGTTTCCCATCTATACCCAATGCAATTTAGGAGGAGCAGCTTCTTCTCTTAAGTCAAGGTTGCCACCATTACAAAAATAAATTAAAAAAAAAGCAGACTTCCTTATCCTTCAGTGTCTCATCTCAGCCAGAACTAAAAAGGTCTGCCGGCATCTCCCGAATATTGGAACATATTCCAGCAATTACAGAGTGACAGCCAAGATGCAAGTTCACCGACAGTGACTGAGTGGATGACTAATTAGCTAATAAGGTAAAAATAAACAAAGACAGGTCCCTGTGTGTGAGGGTGTTAGCAAGTGGTAGATGGGGAATCTTGGCATAACGGGGAATCTGCATAATGGCAGCCAGCAAAAGAGTTGAGAGTCGACGGAGCGAAGCAAATTGAGCCAAAACAAGCTGAACATAGTTGGCCTTAATGTAAAGAGCCCCGACAAAGAGCTCCTGTAAGAATGAACACATCTCTGACTGGGTGGCAACTTTTTGTTATACTGCAGTTAATCTCTAATAGTAAGTTAAGTCATTAAATCAAAGCCCAGATGACCAATGACCAGAATGTTTCCATTGTTTGCAACACATAGTGGATGTATCAAGTTTTCTTGTCCTTCCAGTAGCAGCACTCCACAGCAAACACTGTACCTGCTGCCTGTGAGACAGAAGATGGCACAGTCCAATACGGTAAGTCATGAACAGTTTGTTTTTAAGGTTAAAGCCCAGGAACATACAGAGTACTTCCTGAAGAAGGCAATTGCCATCAGTTATTATTTTGTCTGTCGGAAATCAAGTGCTGGATCTCTAAACACTTTCTCAAGCTGAATGAAAACAAACACCCATTTTGAATGTTATCAGCTGATTGTTTGGATGTTTTCAGTGGTCATCAACTGACTTCCTCCTTTACTCCCGTCATAATTACTACTGCCACTAGAGGTTGGTGTTTTCTTCTTGCACTGGATGGTTTTACATGGCTGAATTGTTGCTCTCCTATGAGCCTCACATCCTCAGGCTGCTGGCTGTTCTGACTACAGGTGGCTTGGCTCGTGCAGTTAGTCAACCGTCAAATGTTTTGTATATCTTAGCACCCCATGAAAGTTTTGCTTTTACTGACCTTCTGGCGTTTGACTTTTCACTTTGCTGTAGTGATGTACAAGTGTACTTCAGTGACAGCAATGCTGGGTGTGGTTACAGGTGCAACAGAGCAGAGGTGAAGCAGACTTTAAAATCTGCCTTTTGCTAACCTTGTTTTTGTTACAATAATAAGCAGTATTTATATTCAATGGCCCTCTAACAATATTTAACCCATCTCGAGAAAAATTGAGATAATTAGTTTCAATTAGTTTGAATTATTCTTTCACGTCAGCAGGTATTGCCAATGTTTCATGTGGTCCAGAGACAAAGAGAACCATTTGGGAATATTTGGGAAGATGGCAGAAACAGATGATTAGTCACCTAATTTAAATGTTCACTATGTCAGAATTTATTCGCCAAATGTATTTCCATAATTCAAGTACACATATATGAATGGAAACACAGCTATTGACAGATGAGCAAAAAATGTAAAGCACTTTATCTTGTTGTTGAAAGTGAAATACACTCTGCCTTATTCATTTTATACATCCCATGCATTGCATAATGTGGTGTGTGGCTATATAGCATCTGGATTTGGAGGGAGATACAGATGGACAGATGATTAAATGATGCATTGAAAAAAAAATGAAGAAAAAGTTCTGTCTCATAAAAGATAGCTTGATAAAGCATGTGTGCTGTGAGGGATAACAACACATAGCTCAACATGAGTGTTCTACCCTAGTGTACTTAACGTGGCTGACAGTGTGAACCGCCACGATAAAGGAGGTCACTAGGGTTTTAAGGAAAACCAGATTACTGTCTCATTATGTTGTGTAGTCCTAAGGGCAACTACTGTGTGGAGAATGTAAACAGGAAAAGGCACTCCGTCTGTCCTCTTCCTCACCTGCTTCCACACCTCCTCTCCTTTCAACTGTGTGCAGCAGCAGCAGATGATAATGGATCCATCATTTAACAAAATGCTCCACTCTTACTTACTCACAATTTATGCATTTTCACATTTTATTGATTTACAAATCATTCCATGATTGTTAACCTCTTATAGATGTTGTCATTGTTCATCTTTATCTCTTTGTGGTTGTCAAGTGTGCACCGGTGTAAGCATGGCTGTGCTGAAAATCAACATAATGCTCATAGAATCATTACAAAAAAATTGGAAAATGAAGACAATACACTGTTTTGGTTCAGGGACGGAACTGATTTTCTCACTGAAGTCTCATTAATCGCTGCAACTAACTCTTTTTTTTCATTATTGATAAATTAAAATAAATCTAATTTATTAATTTTGTCTATAAGGTATCAGACAATAGTGAAACATGTTCATCGGTGACTGAGAGCCCAAGATGTGGTAATGAAACGTGTAAAGAATGTAATCATCAAAAGGTTGTCACTTTTGGTTGAAAAATCACTGAAATGGTTAATTGAATATAACAATAGTGTATATCTATATATATATATATATATATATATATATATATATATATATGTATATATACACAATATGGTAACTAATTGTTAGCTCAGAAAAAACACAGTTGTATTTTCCAGTCACAGTTAGCAACACATATAAAAGTTTTGTAAGAAAGTAATGGATTGAATTTTAAATGAAGTCGGTGGTTGTGGTCTGAATTGCATTTAAATTGCAAATGTCTGCAAAGGGCTCTCAAGCTTGCATGAGAATATAATGTAATATATTGTAACACAAGAGATACGGTACGGTCACATTACCCTTCTGTCCTGAATATTTTTACTCTCCTATTGTTCCCAGTCTCCCATTCATTTCAAGTGGAACACATATAATGGATGAATTAAAGCTATTTATACTTGTTAGACACTGTTTACAGTAAGTAATCATTCTGCTCAATATTTATTCAATATCCACACAGGATACATTGTCAAACTTTCTCTTTAAAAACAAAAAAATCCTTACTGTCCCAATATTCATCTTTCCCTCAGAGCTTCCTTCTGACATACAGAACTCCTGAGTGCTCCACAGCCAAACCAGTTCTCATTCTGTCCTCTTTTGCATCTCCCAGAATGTCGTTCAACGAGCTCTCACTGAATTGCTCCATGATCCAAAACCTCAATAGACATACTGAACACACCAATGCAGACAAAGCCCTAATGTGGCCTGAAGGCATCTATCAATTTCAAATGACTACCATATATGTCTCTCTCATGGCATCGGAGACCTCTCTCAATTACATTTCAGAGCCCACTGGGGGCCTCCTTCGATCCTCAATCATTAAAGCTCAGTTGTATTGTACAGAAATAAAAAGGGAGTCTATTATATTGCTGTGATGCTGCAGCAGTAGGTACACAGGTCATTCACTTTATGAGTCACTCCCTGCCTTCAAAATCATTTTTACAGACTTATTGTTCATGGTGAGCTTGTTTTTGTTGTTGTCACAAACAGTGACACTCACAGGTTTAACAAATCATTGAGACAAAACCTTCCAACGGTTTACTTGAAGATTTACAAGTAAAGATGTATACCTGAGATTACGTGAAGTCTCTTTCAGTTCAGTGAAATGCTTTGTGAATCAATTTGACAGAATACAATCTGGGAATAATCATAGTTTTGTCACAACCATATCAATGCATATCCAGTAATTGACAATGCCACCTCCATACAGGTGGTGGACTTGTGAGAGACAGATTTAAAAAAGAATGGACAATTGATATGTAGAGGGTGAGATATTTTGACTTTCAGTCCCATTGTTCAGGCTCCAATAGCTGTAACCTACATTTCCAACAGTCCAACTGGGTAGCATATTTTTAGTAGTAAGACATTCATGTCTTTCAAACTCCACACCTCCAGTTTGCCACACAGACTTTCGAGCAGTTTCATAGCACCATCAGGGTTATTTTCTTGAGAGCTACATGAAATGGAACTGTGCTTGCATAATAAAAGTTTCAATCCCAAAGTAAAATAAAAACTACGATACAGGTCCATCAAAACACCTGTGCATCTCTAAGTATCCTCTCTCTTCTCAGCTATGCAATGTGGTATTTCTACTTATCCTCGTACAACGGTTGAAATGAAAATCCAGCAACACGTGGCAATTTCAGCTGACAGTCTTTAGTTGTTTTAAATAAACCTCTGTTTTAAAAAGAGGAAACAACTTAGTTGGGTTTAGGCAACTAACTACTTGGTTAGGTTTAAGAAAAAATTGTGGTTTGGGTTAAAATAACTACGGAAGTGGAGTTACTTAAGTATGGAACTCACATAAGAAATAAATCAACGTTGACTACTCGTTTCCCACGGGGCACAAACAACTGTTTCCTGGTTGAAAGACGGATTTTGTTTGCTCATTGTTGTGAGTTAACACTGCCAGGTTACCTGCCATTACGTGCCATTTCATGGAGCCTCCAAAAACATTCACATGCAATCAATATTAAATAAGCAAATAATTACGTTTATTAACTATTTGTTTGGCTGACCCCAGCGTGCACACACCTTGCATGATCTAAAGTTGTATAATGTAACACAACACACCCTTAAGGTTTCTCTGCAGGTCAGTAGAGAGCAGCTGCAAAAACTATTTTTACACTCCTAAGACATTTTTGTGTGTATCATATTGGAGCTTTCAAGGGCCAGAAGGCAACCCCTAACAGCATGCGGCTCGCAGCAATATTAACTTTACACTAAGACGGACAATGCCAGAGAAGTGTCAATGTTTAATGTCCCCAAGAGGCAGTTCAGTTTCCACATTGCAGTCAGAATTATTAACACATTAAGAACTAAAATAAATAAAATACATATAATACACAATGGACCATTGTCACCACGACCATTTGAGTGAACACTATGAAAACAAGAGACAACCTGTGATCAATCCAACAGGTGACACATTACAATAATAGTGTATAATACTTTTAACATATTGTTGTTATAGCTTCTGCTTATCCACATGTTGGTTTAATTAAGCATGATTACATTTTATCTGACAGATGTTCTTTGGTTTTTCACATGGATGTTGCTGGTGAAAACACTGTATTCCTCATTTTAACATATTAGATGTCTTATTGTAGTGCTCATCTCAAATGTTTCTCTTTTCAACATGAATAGATATAGAAAATTACCAATAGTCACTATTTGGGTCTTTGCTGCTGATCTGATGAAGGAATTGAGCCGCAACAAGATAGCATTCAACTCGAGAACATGACACCACTCATAAGGACTATCCCACCAGAGAGCCCAGAGAGATTAAATATTGATAAACTTAATCAAATCACATCAAAGCAGCTGGTTCACAGATATATGTATAAAATCAATACATATCCAATATATGAAAAGCAAAGAAGACAGTAGAACAGAATACGATCGGGTCAACTTATTTTCCTCAAGAATATCAAACAAGGTCACTTTCTTAGCTTGTGGAAATATATTAAAATATGTTTCCTCTGACCCAAGAGTACACACACAAGTATGATCAAATACAAATTTACAAGAATGATCCATTTGTGCTAGTTGTGATGCTGCATAATCTGTTTTCCTCCAGGGACAGTTTCTTCAGCCTGTCAGCAAAGCACATCCAGCAGACAGAGCACAATACTCATTAATTTGAAGTTGTGTTTATGGTCACTTTAGGAATGTAAGTCCAATATTCACTCTCCCTTTAACTCCATGTTGGTCTCCACCAACTCTTGAGGAAAATACCTGACTCTTAAGGTGCAGACCTCCCGAAAAACAATGAGCTGAAAGACGCTAACAAGAGAGCCAAGTAGAACTGCAAAGTCGAGCATTGATCATTTCTACTTCAAGAAAGCCCTTACATTTTTTTCCATTATTAATATCAAAATATTGACTAGTGCATGTTAATTACATTATTTATTTATTTATATTAAAAGGGTGTTAGATCAATAAGACAAATTGTCGGCAGTGTAATTAAGGCGGCTGAATAGTAATCTACAACTAATCAGAAACCATAGAAAAGGACTTGCCTGTGAGTCACCGTGGATGCAGATGAGTCATTCAATTGCATATTTTTTTTCATTTGATACATGCATGGTGATGTAGTGGCTAACTCAGACAACCTATCTACAGGTTCAGATAATCTCAAGGCTGTATCCAGACTACATTTGACACACTGTACCCTGAGAAGCTATGGACTTCGTCTGGAACAGAGAGTGCACATATTGTAATACAAACAATTGTGTGTGAACGGGAGGGAATGAGTCACCTTGTACTTATGAAATAACTTAAATCCTGCTTGTATGTTGTCCTAGAAAATGTCTGTTGAGACACCATATCACTCCTCAATGAGGAAAGCATTGCTTCATTGAGGGATACAATAGGTAGAAATCTACGTCCAGACATTTCCATATAGACATTTAAAAGACATGCAGCTCAGGTTAATTGGAGGCTCTGCATTTGCCCGTAGGTGTGAATGTAAGGTGGAATGGTTGTCTGTCTCTATATGTGCCCTGAGATAAACTGTCGACCTCTCCAGGGTGAACCCTGCCTTCGCCCAATGTCAGCTGGGTTCGGCTCCAGCGCCCCCGCGACCCTAATAGGGTAAGCAGTTTGGAAAATCGAATGGAACATTTCAAAGATGTTTACTTATGATGATTAGGGATCCTATGAGTCTTGAATCTATTTAGCAGGGTATCACCACTTTGTCATAGGATCAACTACACCTGCTATTGTAGCCAATACACCTTATGATCATGCAGAGCACTGAGTTACAGTGTCTGTCTATGTCATTTACTCAGACTGAGCAAAGGTACCAACACAGTTTAAAAAAAACAACAAGATTGCATAAGTAAAACTTTTATTTTAAAGAAAACACACTTCCATATATTAGCCTAGATAAAGTCTAGAATCAGGGATTAAACATATTAGAGAGATTTAACCTCCTCTGAGGGTCCTCTAGCTCTCCAATGTAGTCACGCATTCAGCAATCCTTTAGCTGCTTATACATTAAGGGATGAACGGCCCCAATAGGCTTCCTGCAGCATCGCCGGGACGCCCTCCTTATTCTGGCCCAGATGTGGTCGGACTATTAAAAAGAGTTCACTCACGTGAGCGCACGATCACAAACTGGTCCGTGCGCTGCAAGCTTGCAAATGTAGTAATACAGAAGCTTATTAAAACTGTGGTGATCTCAAGGGATTCAGCAGCACAGCTTATAACAGAAACGTAAACATTCGAATATAGTAAGATTCAAGAAGGTGATTATTTGAGCGCTACTTTAAATTGCCATTCTTAATGAATAGTATTACATAGTTTTCTTTAGAAGCTTAATAAAATATATTGTTCGGACAACTCCATGCCTTTGACCAGTTCTGCAAACAGCACGTGCAGTGAACTAAGCCGAAGTGTGTCTTAACTGCAGCTCTCATCCATCTGACAAATTGTATCGACACGCATGACGTTCAAATGACAAACATATTAAAGAAAAGGTGCCTGGCTGCATCACTTTCTTTCGGTCCCTGCATCCTTTGACAGACAGCCAACAGACTGAAGACTCCATCAGTGACCCACCTTTACAGCAGAATGTCGCCCACAGGTAAACTCCAATAAATACAGATCCAGTACACTTCCGAGGCTCCATGGCAGCAGCGAGGAGCGAAACTCCCTCTGTAGCCCGCTGGGGATGTCAAACTTCGAGGGAGTGCAGCTTTGTCAGACTGCTGGTACCTCTCTCTCTCTCTCTCTCTCTCTCTCTCTCTCTCTCTCTCTCTCTCTCTCTCTCTCTCTCTCTCTCTCTCTCTTCACCTCAAAAGTCACTTTATATTCCGCTCTCTTCCCTCTCTGTGCTCAGCTGTATTTTATATCAGACATCTCGAGCTTGTCCTTTGAGCGTTTCCTGTCGCAGCCGTGTGCTGTGCGGTGATGATGGCAGCCACCTGTCCGCTGGCTGCTTTTGCGCAGTGCCGTCAAGGTTTGTCCCTTCCAGACATGTGGGGTTTATCCTCATCTGGTTTATAGCCAATGATGACTAATATATGGCTGACCACGCACGCAGGGATCCGCAACAGACAGAAAGAAAACTTTTTCTACGCATGCAAATGTTTTGAATTAAACATTTGTTCTAGCCTTGTTTTTTTTGTTTTTTTGTGCATGCTTAATTAACTTGATCACCCGGATTTTGGTGGCAGTTGTTTTGGGAGTGGTGAACATGCCCTCTCTAATGCAACTGAGCAACAATAAAGAGCTTCCTTTAAAAGCTAAAGTTCAGGGACGAGCCTGAAATCCCCCCTCTCAGCCTTGTGCTCTTTTGTATAGTGTCAGGCACTTTATTTTTTACGTTTTTTTCACGAAGCTGTTTTTCCTTATAACTGTGCTCCTCCCCTCCTTTTCATTGTCCCCTCTTCCCATACCTCCATTTCATAATCTGCACCTTCTCAGCCATTAACTGTTAAACATTGTCGGTAAATGGTTATCCAGCCTGCTGATCAGGAGCCCATGACTCAGGATGACACATGTCTTCTCTCCATACATATACAATAAAGATAAATTTGGATTTTGAAAGTCATACATTTCAGCATGTGGCAAAGAAACAATTAATCCAAATCCATTTGTTATATATGTTATCCCTCTTACATTGGTGGCTTAGCCCCAAATTTGTTTTTGCTTTTTTGCACCGCATTTACTTTGTGACTGTTGCTATGTTGCTATTTTAAACATTTCTGCATAGCGGCGGTGCAGATGATGAATTAAATCAGATAAACAATTCCATGCCAGCATGTACACCATGGGTTCATCTCAATCAACGTGGCAGCCATCCAATGGGGTGCATTTTTGTGCATGATGCCAGTTGTTAAAGCGTATTGCAACACATAATTATCTCAGACGAGACAGCCTGAGCTTCAATGTGGTTGCTGTCAGCGGGGAGGGAAACATCTTCAGGGCAGCACATTTTACACCGCCGAGACATGAGATTGGGGAATTATCGTGTGTTTGTGTGTGTGGCAGTCAGTATGCGGTTTTAGTATGGAGATGCTTCAAGTTGTTGGTTGGTGTGATGCAGCGATGATCTGCGTCCTGAGCTGTTAGCTTTGCGTCATCATCTTAATGCTCTTCTGCCTCCTTCTGTCGTCCTCTTAGTCACCCACTGACTCTCACTTCCTCCAGATTTCTCCTTTTTTTTATCCACTGCCCATCTGCCATACCCACTCATTCATTGTCCGTTCTCTTCCTCCTCCTCTCCTCCTCTCCTCCTTCATCCTCCTCCTCCTCAACCTTCCATCTCTCTCCCCCCCTCTGTTTCCTCTCCTCCACACCCTGTTCTTTCCTCTCGCAGTTCTGCCTGTGAGCATCAGATGTGGTGATGTCCTCGGACCATTACGAGAGCGCCTGCAGCGCTTCTCTAGCCCTCACTATATATCACTCTCCCTCTCCCGTTCGCTTCAGTCTCAGTGCGTAAATCCCCATCTCCCCTCCTTGTATTTCTGTCTGCCTCTGGCTTCAGTCTGGACACAGTGTTGTACATGTATGTAGACTGCCTTCAGCTCACATTAAATAAATGTCCTATTGGATGAACGTGCAAGGATTGGAGTTGGTACGGTGTGTGAGTGTGTATTTGTGAAAGTGTGGGCGCATGTTTCCATGTGCCTTTTTCTCTTTGTGCACCTGTTCATTTGCAGTGCAGTCCTGTACTGTTGGCCTGTCTCTTGTAGTCCAACTGAAAGGACCCCCTCTCTATTTAGTACACATACTAACATCGTCCGCAGTAACTAGCCAGCTTGATCATCAAGCATGGCTAGACACGTAGGTCTATGCTGAGGTTTATGTCATTGAATATGTGTCAGCATACTTCACCATGTTAAATCAATGTACTGTTCATGTATTGCGAAGAGAAATCACTTGAATACAGCTTCTGCCAAAGAACATTTGACGGAAAATGACAATCATCCTCTGAATATGCAGCTGCCCTTGGCTTTATGGAGCTTTATAGCGCGTTTCAGCTCATTGTTTGGCTGTCTGGCCCACACTCTCACCAATCTAGTTTAGTAGACAGCTGTTCTCAGTGAGACTGTTCTAATAACCCATTGTACTGGCTGATAAACATAGTGCAGCATTTAGGCAGAGACAGATATTTCCCTCTGAGGTTAGTGGAGACCAAAAGCAGAGCTGAAAAACATGCTTCACCATCTAGTTGCTAACTTAATCTGTCTGCTGTTAGATGATGGACAGGTGGCATACGTGAACTGGAACATTAGTAGGCTTTCCGTCAAGGTAACTTTACTTCTCCTGGAAGCCAGAGGGACAAGCTGAAAGATGCTGGAACGCTCTGCAGAGCTGGGTGATCATTCTCTATGTATTCATATTGACGACAATTCTCACATTAGTCAATGCCATGTTTTGTCTTGTATTTATTATATGAATGTATTGATTACTGTGCCTTTTGAATACAGAGATAAAGCTTTAAAATCAGCCTTGCTCTATTCTAGAATGCAGTATTTGACTTTTATTGTATTTTCCATCTACACATTTATTTACACAGGAGGAGTATGAGCAGTGTAGGCTTGTCTTAAAATCCATAACCACTAACACTATGTCAATGTACTTCGCAATGTAGCACAAAAGCTAATCCTTCTCTTTGTCTCTTTGGCCTCGCAATCAATTTCTAAACTTGTATTTCTCTTGTGTCTCGGTGAGCAAAAAACATGAACACAAACTTGAACTTAGACTGTCTACTCTCGATCAAATCAGACTGTATTTTCTTTGAAATGCAGTATCACACCGAGAGACAGGAAAAGGAAGGCTAGCAATGGAGCATGTGTTGCACCTCCTAAAATGACCGTACGACGTTGTTAGTGTTATTGGCAGTCTGAGTCATGTACTTGGGAAGTAATGAGGCTCTCACTCACAGTTTGTATATGTGACGTTATAAGTTATAGTGCAGGTGATGCAGTCATCTTTTTTTTTTTTTTATCTCTGGCAGTTCAACCAGTAACTGATTGCATGACCAGCTCTCTCCCAGAACCACACAGCTCATGAGACTATGTGGAGAACTTGTGTTTCAGCCTTTCCATCCAGATGAGCTTCAATTTTTCAACAGTGATAACAGATGTGAAGACATTCCTCAGAGTCCTACCCTGATCAGCTTTTCAATCTTTTCATGTTCATTGCTACTAGAGCTGTACACAGAAATCACAGAAAATCAAGTAAGACAATTATTTGTATTTCAAGCCTGTGAGCTCTGCCAAGCAATATTTGCAATACCTGATATATAAATATAATATCTTGGTAGAATAGTATATATTGGATTCAGACTGCAGTAGATTAAGTTTAGTAAATTGTGTTCACTCAGATGGATTAGGTTGCCCTCTGGCATAAGGCAACAACTACTATTGAGTCAACATCTCTATGAATATAAAATAGTGCATTTAGAGTATATTCAAAGTATTTCCCCCAAATGTATATATGCAGTTCTTATTGCATCCGTTAAACACTTCTGGTCTTTTATATAAGCCACACTATCTGCCTGGCTCTAGGGAGAATATTGTCGTTCTGCCATACGGAAACATCTCCACAACTATTGGATGGAATGACAGAAAGGTTTGCACAGACATTTATGGCCCTCAGAGGATGAATGCTACTGTGACTTTTCATCCAGTGGTATCAGCAGTAGCTTTACTTATCTTGTGAAATATCATTACATTACATTACATTTTCAAATATCATATACTAGATGGAGTGGCACAAAATGGTGTACATAGTTCCCAGATTATGGACCTTTACATACGTTGGTGATCCCCTGACATTTCCACTAGCCTCCACCATGAGTTTGACATTTGTGGTTTTAACTGAAATGTCTTTACAACCATACGATGGATTTCCATGAAATGTGGTACATGTGTGTTCCTCTCAGGGTGAATTGTAAAAGTGTTAGTGATCGCTGAACTTTATTTATCCAAAGACCTGAAATCTTGTTTATTTTTGTTGAATCCTGAGGGGTTCACACCTTGCTCTGTCACAGTCTGTCTGTGTCACAGACACACACACACACACACACACACACACACACACACACACACACACACACACACACACACACACACACACACACACACACACACACACTGTGCCCTTCTCGTGCACTCTCATTCTGTCACACCCAAACAAAGAGATACCTGTGCATACACACGCACACCTGTCTGCCTGAGTCAGATCTGTAGCTGTGAATAATAGAAGAGTGGGCTGAGGTCAGACTGTTTAAGTGCAGGGGAAACAGGGGAGAGACTTTCACTTAAGCAAGCCAGGAATTTGTAATAAGTCAGAGAACAAACTCATGTCTCTCTAGAACTAGGCCAAAGCACACAACACAGTGATATCACTCGGGACCGCCACTTGTAACAATATTTGGTGGGTGACAAAAGCCCGAAGGCTAGACAAGAAAGTTGCAGCTGCTAGTAACCGGAAGGTTGACTGATCAGACAGAAAAACTCAGCCAGCTGGGAAAATAAGTGTGTGGGAAATGAACGAGCCACTGTCTCCTCTTGTAATTAATATGGTAATGTGCCCTTTAGCAAAGCTGACATCTTGGGGAATCTTAAGTATAGCCGATCAGAAGGGGGTTGACAATATAATGCTATATATGACCTATACCCCACCACTACAAATATGTGGTTGAATCTCAACAAAAAGTTAACATTGTGAGCTTCATAGAGTATCTGCTGTTCCTAATCATCTTGTTGGATAGCAATGTCAACCTTCTCCCATGCAGCTACTCATCTGGGTTGGAACTGTGAATGAAGATATATTATTAGTTTTCAACATGGCCACACACATATGCACCATGGCATCCTGATGGGTAATGTGTTAACTTCTTTATTTGTGTGTGCATACATGCTATATTTGAAATACTTTTGTATCATTAAAGTCTGTAAATTAAAATCACCTGTTTAAAAAGATGTTTGCTGCCATTTAGTGGTGATACTGTGCCATTACAGCAAACAAAATATATAATTGGTCCACTCCATCGGGTAGTCCAAGGTTCTTGTGTACAGTAACAGCGCCAGATGAACCCTGTAGCCAGGTGAAAAAGTAAGACGTGGGCTCCTATTAACCCCTGTTTCTTGGCACTCTTTTTGCATTGTGTTTTACTTAATAATTATCAAGCAGTTGGTAAAAAATCCTTGGGTTGTGTGAGGTATTTATTTATAGTCAGTGTATTACTCACAGTAGATGGTAGTCAACAAGCCACAGGGCACGGGAGCAAAGCCATGTACTGTGAAAAACATTTTAACAACCTAAAAGAATGGCCCACCTAAAAAAAATCTGTTAGTTTAAGTCTATGATATATAAAGAATATCTTGACTGTTTTACCTTTGCCATCAGACACTTTACAACTGGGATCTGAAGTTGTTCTATTCATCTTTGCTTTCCTAAGAGTGAAGATAGATCTTCAGACCTCGATCATTTAGTTTATTTCTGTTATTGTGTGACTCTGGTGAATCTGAATTAATCCTTTAAAACACCAAAGCCACACAATAACACAATCAAAATAACCGATCGACGCAGTGGTAGACCAGCAATGGTAAAATCACTGTTTTTGGCAAAGGAGCCTTGTGGCTCTGAAGAGAGCAGATAATGGCTTCAGTAGTCTCTCAGAAATATATCCCTGATGCTTTTGTGTTGCAAACAGTATTAACAAACAAATTGCCATGCTGCAAACCTATAGTTGCCCACTTTGCCAGGTTGTAAGCATTACAAAGCCTCCAAAACAGAACTGGAAAAGGATTTGGTACATTGGTTTTCTTTTAATCATCAGTATTTACAGCTGGCTGGACAACATGGTGCATGTGACACAGAAATTAACTCATTCATGTTGTGATACACTGCATGTCGTTGCATGTATGATTCCAATGTTAGAGTTATACAAACATGCTTGTTTAAATCATACACACTACTATAACCTGTTTATTGCTTTCATTCCCTTGCACTCCCGTGCATGCACCTCACAATGAGTGACACGTTGCATAACACTACAGTTCAAATAGTAATAACAAAATGCAAACCATACGTTAGAACTACTACTAGAAAATAAATATGCAGTGTGAATAGTTTATTGAGCTTTATCATTAAGTCGCTGTCAGACAAGACAAACTGGAAAACAAGATGGAGCTGTTGAAGAGTACTCATGAGTTTGTGTGTGTTCATCAAGGTGTGCTGTAGTACATCTGCAGAGCAGGGGTGAAGATTAGGACAGTTCCCAGTATTGCCACTGTGAGGAAAGCCCAAAGGAAAATCCTGTCTAACACCTGAGCCACGAACTTCCAGTCTTGAACAACCTGGATGAGACAGAGAGATATATATATAGATAGATAGATAGATAGATAGATAGATAGATAGATAGATAGATAGATAGATAGATAGATAGATAGATAGATAGATAGATAGATAGATAGATAGATAGATAGATAGAAATAACAGAGACAAAAAAGAAAAGTCCATAGGTGTGAATCTGTGTCAACCTCAAGCCCTTTTTTTTAAAAGCGATAACATTCTTCATTAAGGTCACAATAACTACGTTGTGTCATTTTGATAGCCATTATTGAGCAAATAATAAACTGTAACTGTATAAACTAGAATTACTCACTTCATCATTTTATTCTATCAAACATTTGTCTGAAAATTGTCAAAATTAATATATGAAATCTTAAAAGTTATGCCCAAAACTGTGACCTTGACCTTTGATCAAATTATACTCAGTTTATCCTTGAGCCCAAATAGACTTTTGTGACATATTTAAAGAAATTCCCTCCATGTATTAAGACATTGTGTCCACAAAAATGGGACAGACAGAAAGACAACCCGAAAACACAATGCCTCAGGCCATGGCTGCCGGCACAGAAGCATACAAATTAGAAGAGAATGCAACATGTAAGCAAAGACTTTCATCCCATGTCTGCCCACACACCTCTCGTATGAAATGCTCCTTTTTGATGTGACGGCTGATGTAGCGAACTGAACTTGTGGCTTTCTCCAGCATGTTCAGCCAGGCTTGGTTCTCGTCCTCCTTCCCTCTCTGCTGACCGCCACTGTGGCCAGGAGCGCCCCTCCTCCCCGCACCTTTCTTCTTCAGCTCCGGGCTGTGCATCTCCATATCTGCAAAGTGGAATCTGAGGAAATTGACACCAACTGTTTTATTTTTATTTTGCATATTTATCTTCTAATGTGTATTGGCAGATATTAAAAGAAGAGTTCAACATTTTGGGAAATATATTTGCTTTCTTGCCAAAAGTTAGATTAATACCACGCTCATGTCTGCATGCTAAATAGGAAGCTGCCACCAGGAGACTGTCGTGAGTAAAGACTAGAAACAAGCGTATCAGCTAGCCTGGTAAGGTGACAAAGGTAACAACAGCTGCCTACCTCAAAGGTTTGCTAAGTAACACGTTATATCTCGTGCGTTTTACCCAAACAAAAACAAAAATGTCAAAACAACAAATTGCTTTTTAACGAAGGCTGTATTTTTTGGCCAGGGCCAGTAACTTATTTGGTTCATAGTTATGCTAAGCTATGCTAATCTTCTCCTCTAACTCTTGGACAGAAAGCAAATAACAATTTTTCTCAAAATGTTGAACCATTCCTTAAACGATAGTTGGTCCTATATTACCTGTCTGTGTGCCCCCTCATACACAGCAGTCTGGGCAGTCTCTGGAGGAAGAGGCTCTTTACCCAGGGGGCCATAGGGTGGTAAGTGGCAGAGGAACGGTGGTGGACATTAATGACAAAGACGGTGACGATGATAGAGAAAGTGAC
Source organism: Myoxocephalus aenaeus (assembly GCA_038501785.1). NCBI lineage: Eukaryota > Metazoa > Chordata > Actinopteri > Perciformes > Cottidae > Myoxocephalus > Myoxocephalus aenaeus. The sequence goes on along the minus strand of JBAMJR010000128.1, from coordinate 1,338,156 downwards.
GAAGATCATGATGAAGAGCAGGTATTCTCCAATCAGTGGGATCACCTAGTGACATACAAATGTAAAGGTTACTGTATCATGACTGTTTGAAATATGTGGTATTTCCACAGGAAGCAAGGATGAGGTGGTAATGACTTAATAAGGATACATTAGTCTTTTTTTTATTATAATACACATTGACTGCTCTTTAATGGGACACTCCATTCATTTGTTCACATGAAGTTCAGTTTGCTCTTCAGGAGGATTACCATTTAGCCTGTGAAACTGGCTCTCTTGTGGCTCTGGAGGGGTTATTTTTACGTGTCTCTTTAAAAACATTAATTTATGTTACAGAAGTTTGATGTTAGACATCTTGATTAGTTTCTGGCAGTTTAGTAAAATAAATTACACTTATCCACTATAGGAAGACAGCTATGCTAGCAGCTCAGTCACAGCGTTGCAAGCAAAGGGCTAACAGTTCGCTAACAGCTTCGTTTAGCATGTTAGCATTCTAACATTTGCCAATTAGCACTAAACATAAAGTATAGCAGATGCTGGGAACGTCATTAGTTTGGCAGGTAATTGCTGGTATTGGAAAATCTTTACCTCAAGATGGCTGTAGATGAAAAGTTACAACAATGTAATTGCAATTACCCTGTCGAGATCTTGAATTTCTGTCTCAAATTTCACGGCTATCCATCCAATGGCTGTCAAGATATTTCACTCACAAACTAAAAAATCCAACTTAATGGTAACACTAAAGGTCAAGAAAAGACATCATCAACGTTAATGGGATTCATTGTTTCGAAACCATCAATGCCTGGACAACATTTTGCCCCAGTAAATCTAGTAGATATCAAGCTATTTTACCGAATGAGTGAAAATGTTGACTCTCGGGTGGCATTAGATGAAATGTCGGGAAGTAATTACATTATGTCCTCTACAAAACTACCCACAATGCATGGTAATACTTTTTACGTTGAATTGTGGGAGGATTTTGGAAGCAATCGTTGTATTTTAGAGCTCTGTAGGCTTCTGTAATGAAGATAAATAGATAAATCTGACGTCACTAGCTTCTTACAGTAATTGAGTTGACATGCAGTTTAAGCTTCAGTAATTGAGAGGGCTGTGGTTGTGATCTGAACATAATGCATTTAAGATTACAAAAAGTAAGATATATTGAGCCCAGTGGAAACTTTCAAATGAAAAAAGGCTTATATGTAAACCCCCAGAGGGAACCCACCTTTGAAGATGAAGGGATGATTTCTTCTATGACAAGGAGGAACACAGTGAGCGACACCAGCACAGACGTGGAAAGTGACAGTTTCTCTCCTTCGTCGGATGGCAAATAAAACACCAGCACAGTTAGAAAGGAGAGGCCGAGGCATGGAATGATGAGGAAGAGGGTGTAGAACAAAGGTAATCTCTTGAGGATGAAGGAGTAGGTGACAAACGGGTACCAGTACACCTCATCCCTCCTGCTTCCCCTTTGTCCTGTTGCATTCAGGATCTGCCACTCCCCGTTATCAAAGAAATCTTTACGGTCCACGTAGTGATCCACTAGGACCAGGTCCACCATGTTTCCATCGTAGGTCCAGGAGCCGAACTTCATAGAACAGTTCTGACGGTCAAAGGGGAAGAAGGTGACGTCCATGGTGCAGGAGGACTTGTAGCTGGCTGGTGGAGTCCAGGTTATGGTACCATCCCAACGCACAATGGCTTTGGTCATCAGGGAACCCTCAAAGCGACCATCCGCACTGGGCGAAGATGAGAAAGACAGAGAAAGGATGAGGCGGTACGGACATTAACACACATCGTATTGTCTGATCTAAGATCAAATAAAGTCTTGCCATGGGACAGTGACGACACACATATTACCCTGCAATCATCATTGCGTTAATGTACATGACAAAAATATCAAATACATGATTCATTCAATTGAATAGCTTTTTATAGTTTAGAATATTTCACAAAAACAATCATATTTAAACTATGGTGGAGATGAGTTTGCCATTTCCATAAAAGATGTGGCAAATTGCACCATTTTAAAGTAAATACTACATTTGTTATCACAGGTTTATTTCCTAGGTGGCAATCTGAATCACCTTAATAGCACGTTCTTCACTCATCACATTGTTGGAGGGCCCGCTCTCTCTATGGGCCCCCTCACCCCACAGGCCCCAGTGCAACCTCACTGCCTGCACTGTCTATATTTACACCCCTGGTAAGATGTTGAAGAAACATCAAAAAGGAAAGGAAAATGTATGTAAATGCTTCAGAGTTATCAGACAGTTCCTCCGAATGTGCTACTGATGTGTGTAGAGTGCTGCTTAACTCACTTTTCATACAGCACGATATCAGGCAGCCAAATAGTCTCTGAAGGCACTCTGATGGAGGTAATACCCCCATAGTCATCTGGGTTCCACTTCAGCTTCAGGTCCACCCACTCCTTTAAATACATAAATAACACTGCATGATAAGTAACACGATTTGACACTCGACTTAAAAGAGCTTAAGAAGTCTTTAAGTGCATCTTTTTTTATTTCCGCACCATGTTCACTGCCCAAAGCAAATGGAAACAATTTGTCCTATCGCTGTCCCAAGTTTGCTTGTTGCCTTGTCAATGTCCGTATGTGTCTTGGCTTAATATTGTATTGCTGATACACTTCAACGCTATGCTTGGATTTTATAAACCAGGGCCTAACAAGAATAATGGTTTATTTATTTATCATTTATCAAGCATCTTATATGCTCATGTGTAAGACAATCAGATACAAGGAATTACCCATCTTGTTTTGCATTTGTTTAAATTGATTGATTGTTAAAATGATTTTTCTGAATCAATTAAGAAGGATTCAAGTAGGGATTAACATGTTACATTTACAAGAATATGTATATTATATCTAACTTTTTTTAACATATTTTAACTCTACTTTAATTGTCTTTCAGTAAAAGTATACACAATATGTGACATTAAATCTTATACTGGCTACATAGCATATTTCAGCTAATGAATCTTACGACATGTTTATCAAACTGTTAAAATGAATTGATCATATCCACTCCAGTCATGGAAAACCTAAAATGCTGCACACTCACAGATGTTAAAATAGCACCTAACAATTTAAATATCCAGTTTCGGAGCATTGATGTTTACCTGCCATAGCCAGACATTTGTAGTCATCAATTGGTTCTTTTCATCCTGCAGGAAAGAAGACAAGGAGGAAGTTTTGTTCACTATTTATCCATCTTTGTGGTGCTTACTATGAAAGATAAGAGAGGCTAATGAGGAGGTGAGGAGCAAACCAGAATCTGGAAACAAAAGGTTGAGTGGGATGAAAGAAATAACTTAAACCTAGTGAAACAGAAATATTTTTTTCCCGCAAAGTGGGTTAATTGCTTCTCTTGCTTTCCACTAAGAAAGCCCACTAAAACAGCTTGGGGGTTAAGTGCCTTGCTTCAGGGTACATCTACAGAATTTAATGAGCACAAGATACTCAGTGGCCAATATCACTGGCAATACTTGCATAGGCACAGCTGCCTCATTTATTCAATGAGTATCGGCATACAAAGTACAAAAAACTAAAGAAGAGTAAGAAGAGGACAAAGACAGTAATGAATTTCTGGAAGTTGTTGAGTTTCTCTAAAGGAAAAACCTTGCAAAAACATAAAAAGTTAAACTATAGAAGAGAAAAAAATCCATGTAATAGTCTGAAATAGTTTGTCTGCTCACGAGAGGCGCTGAGGCAAACCTGATTGCATACCCATCCGCTCTGAATACAAATGTATCGGAGGTGCGTTTTTTTTTCACAGTAATTTAGCTAGAATACCACAAGATGGCACTCTTCTAAATGTTAATCTTGCATGGCAGAATGTGACCCTCTGCGGAATTGTGGGAGCAGCTTTGTGTGTGTGTGTGTGTGTGTGTGTGTGTGTGTGTGTGTGTGTGTGCACCCATGCATGTGTGCGCCCTTGTCTAAATAATACATGTGATCTGGTACCTCTCAGCATGATGGCCTTATTACTTCCTCTGCTACTATGAAAGACCACTTTGGACCACACGCTCTTCTTTGCTCTTCTTCTGCCCATTTAAATCCATCAGCAACTTATCATCCTCCTTGCTTATGCTCACACTTTTGTCCTCAGTTTAACCTCTGCACTATACTTCCTCTGTTGACCATCCCTTTCCATCTCTCTTAACTGCCTTTCTGTCTTTTGTATTTGCCTTCCTTTGCCCTGGTTTCCTTTATCATTTCTTCTGAACATAGTAACCCTCTGTCCTTTGCTAAACAGATGAGCCGTCTCTTAACCAAATATATTTTTCATGAACTTCTTTCTATAACGTCCCATGACTCTTCTTTAAAAATAATCACCGGTTCTGCTTATTCGTATGTGTCTTAGTGATGTTGAGTTTCACTTCTTCCCTTCTGTCTTCCTTTCCTCTCTCATTACAAACAATAACCATCATATCCTGAGCAGACTGTAACAGGATTTTATTAACCATGTTACATAAGGTAATTCAATTTTCTGAACAGGTACACACAGAGACTGTTTACTGTGTTGCTCTCCTGGAAGCATTAGAGCCTCTATGTCTGGTTTCACTTTGCTCAAGGGCGCTCAGAATGTGATCAATGCAGAGTCTGTTTAAGATACCCCCATCTATCTAATATTAATATAACATATACTGTATGGCATTAATGGCGCCAGAGCCATTCAGGACAATGAGGTCATGTCCTCAGCCTTCTGCTTTATTTGTCTATCTGATTGGATTTTCAAAGGTCAGCCTGGCTATATTGATTCTCCTTCTTTCGTTCTGCCTCTGTCAATTGTACTAAAACGCAAAGTAATTTCAAAGGCTGCATACAAATGAGATGGAGAATACAAATCTGTTGAGTACTCCACATAAATAAAAAGAACGTACATATTTATTTTGCTGAGAATTTACAACAAAAGTGGCCTAATTCTTTGTCATTCACTTCCACTTTGTTATATATTTCATATAAACCTACTCCCTTTCCCATCTAATTCAATTGCAGGAACCTCAAAGCACAAACTGGCCTTCAAGCTGACTGTAGAGTGGAAACAGACACAGTTGATCAGGATAAATTCCACAAAGGTATATTAATGCAGATGAACAGGACATGAAGATGCAGCATGTTCCTCACGACAGAGCCTGCTGTGTGTTTGTGTATCCTGATGTTGTTTCCTCACCACATCAACCAACTGTGAGATCTTGAGCCCAAAGCATACAGTGATGGTGTCGTTTGAGTGCAGGACAGGCCGCACCCACTTCTGGTAACCCCTGAAAAGGCTCCTCAACAAGGAATCCTCCATCTCGGCCAGCGACACAAAGTCTTCCTGCGCTGAAAGGAGCCAGAGAAGAAAATAGAGATGAAGACAAAATAGCAAAGAAGCAAGTTTGGGAGAGATGGAACAGTGTTCATAAGAATATGGATAGCTATGGATATGATATAAGCAGTGCTGAAATGTGTAGATCATTCTGAAGCTGATGCTGCTGCTCTGCTAACATGCTGCTTGAGCTGTGTAGACATTGTGTTACGCTCAATACTGAGTCTGAATTAATCCTGTGTAGACACTGATGGAGGATTGACATTGCTGCTGTTTGTGTGACTTCAGATGTTTTGGTCCTCCTTTGCATCCAATAATTGTCGAGACATTTCGCTTAAAACCACAAACGTCAACTTCCTGTTGGTGCTAGAGGAAAAGTCCGAGAATTGCCAAAGTTGTTCGGTTTCATCCTCTGGGTACGGTGAATATCTGTGAAAATATTGACAAGTCATACAAAGGCTGTTGAGATATTTCAGTCTGGACTAGGGGTCCTAAAATGTTTTTCTTTTTCTTTTGCAGTGATATTATATTACAGTATTACAAAATCAAAAAAGGGACACTCCACTCAAAACATGATTCTCCCAATGTTCACACTATTGGTAGTGTTAGGGAACATATATTAAGTGACTGATCAACCAACAGACTGACATTGCCATACAAGAGCCACGCCACTAAACACGGACAAAGCAAGACATCTGAAAACGCTACCTTACACTTTATTTGCATGCATCAAATATTCATGTGCATATTCATGTGCATCTATTTCTTCCTTTTTTAAGAACATATAAAGACACAGTTTTGCATGAACAAAGTCAACCACCTCCCCAGAGTCTCAAAAGTAAGTGGAGGGAAAAAATTAAGTCAGGGCCTTAGAGTCAGGAGCACACACACTGTCAACCCTGGACTGACAGCTGGCCATGGCCGACTGAATGCATCTCAGCTCCCAAGGCTGACAAAATGATCATGCTGACATGATCACCACAGACAGAACAATTGCCAGGGGAGACAAGCTGAGCTCAGAGCGCTTTGTGCAGCCAGGCACGAGACATAATAGTCAGTTAAAGAGTGACGCTCACTGTGAGCAGGAGACGGTGCATTGCAGGAACACTGCTTTCACATCATCAGCCACCCGGTCAAGAGCAGACAGTTAGGAAATATCAGGTCTCTTAGGTACACAAGTGCAGAAAACACACTTTAATTTAGTTAAAAGTACATTATCGGAGACTCCTCAGTGGCTTAAAGTTTGCATACTTGATTTTACTGACAGCCGGCATGCTCATCAGGAGCTGTGTGTACTGTCAAATTGTCCTTGAGCAAGACACCGCACTGCTTCCCTGTTACTCATTATAACTCATGAAAGATGCGGATGACAGCAGCATTTGCTGGCCGCTCAGAGCATGATTTGGTATTTATATGTGAGCTGCACAACAGAGGCTCCCTCAGCAACTCTATCAACACTGAGTTCTGAGCACTTAACTGCTATAAGAGGACGGTATCTGGCACTGCCAATGGTAGTGTTGCACCAGAGATGGCGGCGGATAGACAGAGAAGAGACGTGTGAATCAATAGCCTCTCAAACAAGGGGAATGGAGCAGAGGAGTGGAGAGAGCTGATAAGGAAAGGAGTGAGACAGAGTGACCAGGAGCAATTTCCTCCAGTTACCGAGAAACAGAACAAGGGGCAGGGAAAAGGTTGGTATCGGAGGAGAAGTTAACTGGGGCAAGGGGAATGAGAACCGACAGCGAAACAGATAGCCAGTTGAGAGAAAATTCCTATTTCAGCTTATTTCTTAACACAAGGTTGTGGACTGCTCAAGCAGATCCCTTTAATTTAACATACTATATAGATTACTTGATGCACTTTTTTAAATATTTACTTTTGGGATTGATTATAACTTCTAATTTAGATTTTCTAATGCAGTTTGTCTCATCTGTTTTGTTGCATCTTGTTGTCTAATTCTCAGTGGATTGTGGATGAATTAAGGCAATCAATAATTGTCCTTCAAAGAACCGGTAGCTCAATGGATTTGAATGCACAGACATTACTTGTTAGTAGGATCAATTCATTGTTGCGTTTGTTTTTTATTCAATTCAATTCAATTTATTTTGTATAGCGCCAAATCACAAATTTTGGCTCAGAGGGCATTACAATCTGTCCACATACGACATCCTCTGTCTCGGGACCTCACATCGGAACAGGAAAAATCCATTTATCAATAGTTTAATATTTAGTACAGTAGGAAGCACATGTATGTCTGTTTTCCAATACCTGTGTGCATGTACAACCTTGTCGCTCACAAATGATGTTCCCATAAAAGAAAACTCCATTCTCAATTATGTTTCGAGGGAAACATATATTACAGTTGCAGTTTTAAACATGTGGTTTACTTTATGAATTTAAACAACTTGGTTATGTTTAGGTAACACAGCTACTTTGCTAGGTTTTGTAAAAGTTCATGGTTTGGCTGATGTATGTTTTGTTATGTAACTTGAATTACGTAGGTAACTTAGAAATCTCCGTTGATTCCACCCAGGAAACCACACATACTGTGGTCTCCTGGGTTAAAGTCTGTGTTTGTTTGATCCATCCATCCACCCGTGGACTTTGATTAGAAACATAGACTGCAGACAACATCATTTTTAGTAGACCAGGCTGCCATGTAACGAAACGAGAAAACGAGGGCTTAAGGGTGTGTGTGCATGGACACAAACATACCCTTATATTCCCTGTCTTCAGTCTACTCCTGTTTCCTGTTGGGTGTGTTGAAATCTGAAGTTAAAATACACAGCCTGTTTAGACTCAGATTACCTCCCATTGCATCAGATCCCCTGTGAAGCACAGTTTGTAAGGGCTTGAAACGGCCCGTCAGTACACTCAGTCTTCCAGCTCTACAGGAAGCGACAAAGCACAGAGGCCAAACAAGTTAAGGGATGGATTCCTCTACAAGAGTCGTCTCCCTCCCTCAGATAGAGACTGATTGAGTGTGTGTGTGTGTGTGTGTGTGTGTGTGTGTGTGTGTGTGTGTGTGTGTGTGTGTGTGTGTGTGTGTGTGTTTGTGTGTGTGTGTGTGTGTGGGGGGGGGGGGGGGGGGTGATTGAGCAGAGGTGAAGGGCATACTATTGATTCTAACGTGCAGGGGAGATGCGTGTTTACATAGGTACTATACAAAGGACATAACAAGATAGTGTACACACGTACACTCTGTGTGTGTGTGTGTGTGTGTGTGTGTGTGTGTGTGTGTGTGTGTGTGTGTGTGTGTGTGTGTGTGTGTGTGTGTGTGTGTGTGTGTGTGTGTAAGTAAGACAGACAAACTACAGCGTGCTGATTATTGATGCAGACACAGGCTGACCCAGCATTCAAACAAACACCCTGCAATCTCTTCAATTTAAAACACCCCATGGGTGACACAGTGGTACGATCAACTTGTCCCATCCACCATCTGTTCACTGTGTAACCACAGCAGGATACATCATTGAGGGGGGGTATGAGGATGGGACGTAAAACAGTGGGGAGCTATTTTTTACAGTTTAACTTTGTGGTTTTTTTTCTCCCTTTTCTCAATGCAGATGTCATTGATGTATAATGATATTCTTCCAGACCTTTGGGAAAGGGGACATTTTGAAGGCAATAATCAATAGAAAATCATAAAGACCGAGGGAAGCATACTTTACCCACAATGTAACAGGACTCTGGGGGACATTATTATGAATCCCAATGCTTTCCTTTTTGCACTCAAGCACTAAGATTGGCCAGTCATCCATGCTCTATGAAGTACCGATAACCTGATTTGTTGAGGTCCTATGACCTAACCAACGGGCTATTCTGACCCTAGCTAGTCACGGCCAATGTCCAAACTCAATCAATCATCTCTGCCTAAACCAGTTACGCAGGGCGGGTCTTGTCAAGAATGGAGTGGATTTATAATTATGACTCTGGTGGAGCCAAGACGTTTCACGATGGTTAACCCCATCAGTCATTATGCCCTTGAGGCATGTACTGTAGTGTGTAAGAGCATATACACGCCAAGCCATGTCGGTTCACACATAGGCGTTGGATGTCAAAGACACTCAGCATCACATGACCAGTATCACATGACCAGAGGTGACTGCATGTGTGCTGTATTACTGCACACAGCCTACACATGCCGTTTCCATTGGAACTACTTTCAGAGAAATTGTTCCTTTGGAAATTGTTGTCAGAAAGGTATCTGGATTATCCAGAGTAACTAGGACAATATTTCTGGAACGATAGGTTGTGTTTGAAATTTTAAAGGTAATTTTCCATTCATGTATCGGAGACCAATATTTGACAACCTGCACAATCCAAAAAATCTGCATGATTTTGTTTGAAATGTGGGTAAACAGAACATTTAAAATATATCTGAGCATGGCATAATTGGCATGTCATGCCAACCTGCTAGGTGACATAATTCCCTTGCAGGAAGCGCAGTGTCAGATTTCTCAATAACTTTACTGTAGATTGAGGCAGCCTGGGACAGATAATTGTTCTCTGATGGTGATGGATGAATTGTTTTCATCAACTTGTCATTCCTTCTCTCTCTGTTGCTCCCTGTCACTAGCACACACGCACACACGCGCGCACACACACACACACACACACACACACACACACACACACACACACACACACACACACACACGCACACACGCACACACACACACACACACACACACACACACACACACACACACACACACACACACACACACACACACACACACAGTAATAAAAAAAGGTGAGAGAAGACTGACTTTATGTCGCTCAAACCCATGACACAATATGTGATTCTTTACTTTTTATAACACCATACCACACAGAGTCACAGCTCTAGTGTGTTATGGAATTATTTCCCCATGCAGTGTGATATACAGCCACGCTCAGTCATACATCCCAAGGGGGGCGCTGCGCTCCCTGTCTTTAATAAATCATGACCGTGACCCCGTCGTGTTGTCCCGCTGCATCCCGTAAAAGTATAATCCCATCTGATTTTTACAATATGACCGCCTGTTCATAAAACAGTTTCCAAATTAGGAATAATTGGGCAGGACGGAGCACATTGCCCAATCACTCTGCTAGATCAATGAGACAAGGCGGTGGGATGCTGTGTTTTGATCACGCAATCCAATCGCAAATGCTCACCAAAAACACCAAAACATGTGGGTATCCCAAGTCAATGTATCCTTAGTTTAGACAAATCAGCTGTTCAGTAGCTCAGATTCAACAGTTAAAAGACGCGTCTGTGTTCCCCGGTTCTTACCTTCCATAGCCTTCCCGAGAGCAAGGGACAACCACAACATCGCAACTGCAAACTTCATGCTCCCTCTTATCATCTACCACACCGATTGCATGTATCCAGTGCGACGATCAAAGCATTGTCCTGCTCGCACACAGTCCTGCAGCGTGCACCTCATCAGCCGGGTGGGACCTCCGGAGTATCACCGCGCGGTGCTGTCCAGTTTAAATAATAAAGGAGCGTCGGTTGTTGGAGGCTTTGTACAACACGGTCCGCCGTCACAATGTCGAGCAGCAACAGCTCGTGTGGTTTATTCTCTGTCACCCCTTGTTCTGTCTTTCGCCTGCTCTGGTTCCCCGCTGCCTCTTTTCGTGTGTGTGTTTGTAAGGGATCCAGTGCGGAGATGGATGCTGCCGGAGCGGAGAGGAGCCGGGCTGAGGGCGGGACGGAGGAGGGCTGACCCGGTCGAGGATGGAGGGAGGACGCGGACCGGGGAGGACAGATCCCATCCACAGGTAAATAAATAATTAATAACAGACAGACAGATATACACACACACACACACACACACACACACACACACACACACACACACACACACACACACACACACACACACACACACACACACACACACACATATCTATCTATCTATCTATCTATCTATCTATCTATCTATCTATCTATCTACCGATAGATCTATATATATCTATATATCTACCGATAGATAGATAGATAGATAGATAGATAGATAGATAGATAGATAGATAGATAGATAGATAGATAGATAGATAGATAGATAGATAGAATGTGAGACAATATTAGATGGCCAGTTGGATGCAGGTCAAAGGCAATGTAAAATAATCAAAAGTGAGTAACAGGCTTGCCTAATATGAAATAATATAATATAATACTTTTAAAGCAGTGTATCCTCTCAAGTTCAAATGTCAGGGTCAGTAACATTACATATTTACACCATTGATGGGTGTGATATGTTATATAAGAATTGCTTTAAGACGGACACACACAACCCATTAAGCACACAACAAAAGTGGTCCTCAAAACTTCAGTATTTGTCAACCTGGACCCTATTTATTCCATGTGTTTCTGTCTAATTGACTAATAGGACAACACATAAATCCTTTCCTTTCCGGCTGCAGCACTGGACCAATTAAGACAAATGTGGTCTCAATAAGTCTCTTTGACAGAAGGTTGAAAAATACAGAAAGTACCCTAAGACACTTCATCAAGGATCCAAATCAATTTACTGCACAACAGTTACCATAAATAAACAAAGGATTGGTTCGAACAGGGTTTGCCACTTTACTTTAAGCGTAACACTCATAGATGTCGTGTGCCACTTTAGTTTATGAGAAATGACTTGAGATCATCTTACGGGAAGCTGGGACCTGTACGTTTCCTCTCAGAAGCTCATCACATTGTTTTATCGGCAGTGAGTCTGCACATTATTGTAAATCATCAGAGTGCATTTTAATGCTTTATTCATTGAGCCACACACTTATCATGCCATGTCACTGCATTCCATACATGGCATGCCATCATCTCGTAATGTCCCAGGGGGCTATGGATGAGACAACATGCACAAAGTATGTTTTAAGCAAAACTGAATCCATGCCAATCATATAAGGACACTTTAGTGAAAAAAAGGATCCCAGATCACTCAAAGAATACATTTTTCCACATCACATCCTGACACCAAATGTGATTAGAGCTCTTAATGCATGTGGGCATCATGGACCCTGACTAGAGCGTGATTCCAGTACAAGGTAGGCCACAAGACTGGGAGTGGTTGTGCTCTTATTTTACACATGTTATTCCAAAGCTATCACCTTTCGCTGATGAAAGCTGAAGTGACGAGGATGAGCACTTACTATGGCACAATCTATCTAATTACTTGCTGTACAAGCTGAGCGGATGAGGTGATCTATATTTATCGATCTGGCAGAGAGTTTCCATACACTGTTGGGAAATTGAGAAATATGCATCTCCTCCAGTTTAGTCTACTCCTATGAGAAGAATGAGAGTGGATTTATGGAGGGGCAAAGGTCCGGACAGTTGGAGTATTTTACAGAGAACAGAGAGCTCAGATTAATTTGAATTGTGTAATTTATTCAAGCAATCAAATAAGCTGTTAGTTGACTCGTAAAGAACTCGAGGCGAGCCAGTGTAGGAGATGGACTCTCTCTCTGTAATTAATTTTCAGCTACAGCAGATGGAAGAAGAACTGCAAGGTGAATCATTCTGCACCCACACACAAACACACAAACAAATGCATGGGATTTGATGGTCCATTCATCATCAACATGGACACATACCTCTTTGCTGCACAAATGCAGGTCACATGGCACTCGGATGCTTTTGTTGGCTTTGAGCATCTCATTAAATGCTGTCTTGCTCCGGCACCTGATCGCTGCTCTGCTATGCCAAGACTTGCCCAAGGGGAACATAGCCTATCTGACACACACACACACACACACACACACACACACACACACACACACACACACACACACACACACACACACACACACACACACACACATTAAGTTGGCACGACCTCCCTGCTTATCTAACACCCAAACAAACTCTTCTGTGTCAGTGCACACAAATTGCTTCAGTCTTGTTATCCAACGCTGGAGGTAAATGTAGATTCTGGATGGTCTTTAAATTGCAGACTACTTCAGTAATTAGTCTAATTCCACTTCCAATCCATGGTAATTAAGGAAATTAGTTCACATTAAGGTCATCAGAGCTGACAGAAGGTCCACAGAGCAATCTGTACTTTAATTATGAAAGAAAGCAACCTTTTTGACAGATTTCTCAAAACTCCTGAATTTTTTGGAACAGGAGACACATATTTGTTCCTTTCTTTCTTCTTTCCTTTCTTTTTTCCCTTTCTTTCTTTCTTTCTTTATTTCTCCAGCTTTACAATAGCTTTGTGTGTATGTGTTTGCCCTCAGTTGTCATCTAGATTTGATTTCACCTGTTTTATCTTTGAGGGGGGAAAAAAGACTAATTGAGCATATCAGAGTGCACAATGGAATCTTTTTTTTTTTTACACTTGTGTGATTTTCAAGGATTATTGTACTCATCTCATATTGCATTTAATAAGTGCCATGTTTTTGTCTAAGAATGTGGACTTGTGATAACCTAGATTAGTCACTGTAGAGTTGCAGCTGCCCTTTCAGGTAACCTCAACAGGCTGATGCTTAATGCAACAACATATAGGCATGACTGCATGGACACACACACACACATACACACACACACACACACACACACACACACACACACACACTGCATATGCAGGCAAACAAACTACACATGTCCCCGTGCTCTTTATAGAACTGCTGTATTTAACAGTCATGCTCCAGTGTGTGTTCAGTGACCTTTTCAATCCAAACAGAAAGGTAACAACAAGAGGAGCATTTGCCTGTGGCTGTGTCATGAGTGTGTACTTTTGCATTTGTTTATATTCAGTTTGAACCCCTCAGACCAAGGAAACAGAGGCCACCTTAACCAGAATTAGGATGACTGTTAATTGAAGGTTAACTCTACCGATTACATGCAAGATCAGTTTACCCGTCATCAAGAGTGCAAGCATACTCAGCATTTGAATACGGGGGGAAAAGTTTTGGAAAGAAAATTCCCTTAGGGTGACCTCAGTTTGGGCTTAGAGACCACACATTTATAATATAAAGCCTTGCTTTACAAACTGAAGTTGTCTGAAATTACTCATCCTTTTTGGAAGTGACATACAAAGAAGGGTGACCCATTTAAGGTTGAGGTTGGGTACTTGAGAATAAATATAGTCTTTCTTTTTCACAAAATTAAAAAGTGATGAAATAGAAAGGGATGTGTGTGTGTGTGTGTGTGTGTGTGTGTGTGTGTGTGTGTGTGTGTGTGTGTGTGTGTGTGTGTATTTACCTACCAAGCACACTGAAAATAGACAAGACAGTATTATGGTGCATTAGCCTGATGACTTTGAGACTGGATCTATGCATTGCAGTATAAGCATAATCAGCCAAATTTCACACTAGAAGATTACAGAAAGCTGACATGATTTTGACTCCGCACAAGCTAATACCTGGGACATCAGCTGCTGTCATTTGTCATACAGATTTTATGTCACGCTATTATCCTTCCACTGCCACCACTTGTGCTCTGTTGTTAGACTTTCAAGAGGAAGTGCTTACAAAATTATGTAGTGGAAGGTTCAGTGTGACGAACTCAACTACACAAAGATAAAATGGTCAGAGAGAGAAAAGAGGACATGCTCTTGGCTTTGTTGGCACACCAGTTCATGCATAAAAGCAAGATGAACACACACACACACACACACACACACACACACACACACACACACACACACACACACACACACACACACACACACACAACACACACACACACACACAAACAGGCTTGTTTCAGTTCCTTAGTGAGGTAATCTTAACTACTTACAATAATTCATTGGAGACTTACACTAACATTAGCCATATGTGGTATGTCTCATAGAGGATATGGCAAAAATTCCCATCACTTTCATGTCATCAGACAATTCATGATTTCAATTTCGTCATTTAAGGCTTAAAGAAATACTGTACTATGTCACCTGTCCTTTCTCACAATTATGTCAATTACATACGAATTGATGGATTATATAGAAATGATGGTATAAACGGTTGAACCTTCAATTGTAATAGAGACAGTCACACGGCATTTGTGAATGACCATGTCCACATTTTGCTAGTAAAACTGAAATATATATTTGGAACACTTCAGTTGGGGGATATATCTCACTTATGTGTCTTGTCCAAGTCATTTTACAAGTTTGTTTCCTTCTCCTCAATCTGGTGCTCGAGGAAGAGGTTTATTACTACCGCCTGTGGAAAATTGGTAAACAAACAACAACTGCTATTGTTGTTATCGTAGGTTTTCACTCAGGAACCAGAGGCGGCAGCAATGACACAATTTTGGTAGGACTCTAAAAACCATACTTGTACAAGGTTGCTTTGGCAAATGTATGTTTGGTTAACTTTCCCTTCTCTGATAAAGAGCAGTGCACAACAGCTTCCCTGAACTTTTACATTGGAAACATCTGGCACTGTCTCTAAAGCAATGGATGAACCAGTCCTATACAACCCCAACCCTGACTCATTAATCAGTGACCTGGCCCTAACCCTAACCAGATAACAAGTATTAACCCTTAAATTGAATGGTTTACCTTGAAGGCACCAGTATGTTTCATCAACTGGAAGGTGAGTCCGCTCAATGTGAGTGTGTGAACTAATTTAGGACTCTGTGTGATGTGATTAATAGTGCATGTTGCAGACTTGCAGTACATTCTATTGGGCTGATGCAGTGTATAAGTGAAGTTATATGTGAAAGCCATCACTTTATTGTCAGGCCTGTAACATCAGCTCTGTTGTGTGCACTAACACATCAAGAGCTGAACTGATGTTTTCTTTGTCGAACGTGTTGTTTGTTGTCTGAAGACAGCTGAAGGACCTTTCAGTGAAAAACGAGGGCATCACAAGAACATACAAGCAAAATACAACACACACACACACACACACACACACACACACACACACACACACACACACACACACACACACACACACACACACACACACACACACACCAGAGGGACAGGAGTTGGCATTAAGTAAAACCAAGTCTGTCATTTCCACTCTACTTCTCTGTGTCTTTTCTGCTGAAGCTGTCACAAAAATATTCTGATAGAGAGACAGAGATCTGAGTTAGTGCGACTCACTGTCTGCACTCGTGGATCCTGCATACCTTGATACATGCACTCATGCACCATCTGCACACACAGACGTACGTACACACACAGACCTACACACTCCTCATGCTCCACCACTGAAGTTGTCACAAAAATGTTCTGGACCCTGAGATAAAGGTATGACTCAATCAGACTCTTTCTCTCTTACTTATTTTGCTCCCTCTGCTGACACACACACACACACACACACACACACACACACACACACACACACACACACACACACACACACACACACACACACACACACACACACACACACACACACACACATACACCCTGTGATCTACTGTCTAATACCACCCTGGAACAGACCAGTATCTGAAGCTCTGCAGTATCCTGGGGGTATAGCTGTGGCAGCTATCAAAGAATAATGATTCACCCAGCCCTGCCTTAATATGGAATATTTTTTCTCTCTAATGTGCTTACAGACACACAAACACACATAACACACACATTGTTCTTGTCGTATTACTCTAACCATCCTAAAAAAAGAAACTTGTGCAATGATTCATAAGGATTCTTAAAAACCTCGCATGGGATTTATCATGAATTTCTGTCCCTGGATCTTCAAATATCTGCAAACGTGTTCATATCATAACAGTTGATTGATTATTACTCTCTCTGCTTCGGTTGGGAATAAAAGTAAAATATGTAGCATTAAGAATCTTTGTTCCGATAAGTTAACAGACTGATTGTGAAAAATGCTTTTGGGAAATCAGACCATGCGCTGTTTAAGTGTGCCTGGCAAATCTCACATGCAATGATTGGAGATGATTGAAGCTAAAACTGTGTAGAGGAGAGGCTCGTGAGTGCTGCTTTTCAGAAGGTCTACAAGTAGACTGTGAGTGCAGCACTTGTTCTAAAGTGTATAATAAAAAAAAACTTGATGAGCGATCAGTGTGTTATTATAAAAACATATCTCTTGCCGCCCACTCCTGTTCTCTGAACAGCTCTTAGCACTGGGGTCTTTAACAAGATGTCTAATGAGTCGGTCATTAAAGCTCCGTTATCTTGTCACAGTGCTGTCAGTTTGTACCACCGCACTTATTTGCGAGGACGATAGGCAGGATGAATATGTCATTCCAGTTGTCTCAGTGTGTCAGATCATAATGTAGATTGCGTGACTTCCCTGAAACGACCCTTTGATATCAGTGATGGAGCCTCCTGAGAGAGCACTTTAAAAATGAGTACCGTGGCTGACTAGATATATTGATATTAACTTCAGCAAAGTTGCTTGATCTGCTGTGATTATTTTCCCATGGAATTCCATGTTTATGTGTGATAATGTGGCCCACTCATTTTACCAATATGTTTTATGATTGCGAGATAATCTATCTCATGTTTTTTTTTATTTTTACAAAAAATCTCTATAGAACCTGTTGATTTCCATATATTAAATAAATAATTGAGCATTTTGGGCAATTCAGTTATTAGCTTTCTTACTGAGTTTTTTTTATTTATTTTTTTAAATGATTATTCAGTTTCCATTTTTTTTTAAATCTTAGAGCAAAATACCTCTCTTTTTTATGTTACGATAGTTTCGATGATTGATCTTGAATTTGAGGGCAAAATAAATAAATGGGATTTGCGTTGATCAACCCCACCTATCATATCAAATAGTGCCTGACCGTTAGCTTGGTATAGTAGCGAAATATACTGGAAGAGGTGTGCATTAGGGTATCAGTTGGCGAAAGCAGGGTTCATGCTTGATTTATTAATTTCTCTCTTGTGTCACTTGCTAGTGAATAGTCATGAACAGCTCTGTATTTCTCTGCTACAAACTGTTTTGCACTGCCAAAATATTGAACTAATATTTTAAAGCATAATTCTGGTTTGTTCCAACTTTGGACGGTACTATTGTTTTCACCGAAGTAATTCTGGTGATCTGGAAGACAGCAACATCAAGTTCAATGTGGTACAAGACACCAAAGCAGTCAGGGAGGTTTTAAACAAGCCAACCATTTTGCCATAATATCTACCGCTATTGGAGGTTAGACAGAAAGATACACCAGATGTCTGCAATAATCTCTCATTGCATAATAAAAATGGA
The DNA here is from genome assembly GCA_038501785.1 of Myoxocephalus aenaeus. Lineage (NCBI taxonomy): Eukaryota > Metazoa > Chordata > Actinopteri > Perciformes > Cottidae > Myoxocephalus > Myoxocephalus aenaeus. The sequence continues at coordinate 1,319,691 of JBAMJR010000128.1, read as the reverse complement.
TGCATGCACAACTATGAACGTGGAGGTCAGTTTGTGCACCTGTGTGTCCTCTTCCTAAACAAAGTGGCTATTGGTTAACATGGGGATTTATGTAAAACCTTCAAAAACATCTGACTATACATTTTTAGACTTCTTTTTCAGTGCTTGGTTATTATTACAACTACAAATGATGGCTGGAACCTTTAAAAAAAAGTTGGAATAAACTGTTCAACAGAGCTCTTTATACAGTAAGGATGTACTAAGTCCACAATTTGAATCTCTTTACTTACAGAATTGTGAGTGAAGGACTTGGTTGGCTTGGTACTTTGGGGTCTCCAACCTTCATAAATTATTGAGAGGCATACAACCTCTTACTTGTTACCTTCTTTCCTATCTGGCGTGTTGGCTATAATAATGAAGAGTACTACACATGTGGGGTTGTTCACAGTCAAACACACATATGATACTTATCCTGCCACTATCTCCTGTACATGTACTATGGGAATACGTTTTTGCTGCTGACCCAGAAAGAGCCTTACATTGTTACTGGACTGGAATGGTAAAGGTAAACAACTGTTAACAAATCAGATTTGTCCCACCCTCTTCCTGATGTTGTTGGAAACACGGTAAGAAACGATGATAGTCACAGAGGTAGACGGAGAAAACAAGTGAATAAGACCGTAAGATGTAGGGATGATGCCTGGGTCTGCCTGTGAGAGCCCTGGGACATGAGCACAGACTTGTATGTGATCCCGAGGCAAGCGCTCACATGCCAGAAGGGTTCAAATCAGGGGTACTGAAAGTATGATGACCCAAAAAAACATACTAAAACCATGAATAAAGCAGTGAATAGAGCTAGACAAGCTGACAGTTTGTCAAAGCTACTTTAGAAAAGCAAGCACAGAAAACAGAGATTCATTTTGACGTTCAATCTTTGATAATCACAGCGGCACACCTTCCCTCGTTTTATGATGTATTGTTTTTCTCATTTTAAAGTCAACTGTCAGTAGGTTGAAACAAGACATGGCAGCTGTCACTGTATCAAAAAGACATTTGAGTGTAAATGTACCCTTTGTGTTCAGTCAAGAAGAGATCTGGACTGTTGAATTGAGATACGGGTTGATATTGTAACTCTATTACGTTGTTCATTCTGTACACATTTATTGCTTCTGTCCATCCGGGAAGAGGGATCCTCCTCTGTTGCTCTCCTTTTTTCCCTGTGAAAGGTTTTTTTCAGTTTTTTTGGGGGGAGTTTTTTCTGATCCGATGTGAGATCCTGGTATGTGTACAGATTGCAAAGCCCTTTGAGGCAAATTTGTGATTTTGGGCTATTCAAAATAAACGGAATTGAATTGTTGCCATTTCCTCATTACTGAGCTGCTAGCTGTTGACTTAACTAAACTAAGCACAAACAAAGCATTGTTTATGTGATGGACTGTAGGGTTGGACCCAAACGCAGACACAGAAAAGAGGAGTAAAATAAGTGAAAGTTTTATCGCAGGGATAATGGGTGGTGAGAATGACAAGAAGCTAAGACGGAGCAGTGGTGACCGAAGGTGAGAGGGCGATGGAGGATGACTGAGCCGAGCAAAGCAGGAAGCAGAGTTTGAGCATAGCAGGTTGGGGAATGAGCTGGCAAGGCACAGAAAGACAGGGAAATAACTGGTAAGCAATGACACAAGGAACAAACTCTGAGAGGCCAAGAACAACTATCACTGTGGTTACTGTGAAGGACAACGGCCTGGCGATGAGTGGTCGATATACTGCTGAGTTGGTGAGAAGACACAGAGACAGACAGGGGGAAAAAAGAGAGAAAAAAGAGACACAGGGGAAAAGGAAATGCAGGTGGATACAGGAGGCACAGCCTGACAGTGAGGATTTATTTGTGTTTATTATTCAGAGCATTGAGAATCATCACTCAAAATCTCTCTCTCTCTTTCTTGTAAATAACAGCTTCATTATTGTGGGGCATCACAATTTGAAAAAGTTGGGAACCACTGCTGTACGCGAATGCTCATTCATATAACATTAGATCCATGGAACAGACTATTGTTGACACTTGTGTCTGTTGATTGCTGCTTGTGCATAATATGTGGCATAATTGTGTGTTTTCTTATGGAGAGGTGTGTTTATGAAGACAGGCTTTTGCACCTTATAACTATATCCCTTAAGCTGAATATCTCCCCTTGTGTTTAACACAAAATGACATTGTAACTGTTGTAACGTGTGTTTAACATATTTTTAACTCAAATACTAAAAAAGTAACACTGTATCCCTTTACTTTGTTTCAAAATGCCAGATATCTGTGTTTGTCATGGATATGATTTTAACGTTCAAATTGTTGCATTGTTTTGCATTATGCATTTCCTCATTTATTTGTGGGAATGTTTTGTTTGGAAGCAGCATGCAATTATAATATATTTTTGCAGTGAAATCACAATATCATCGGCAGTATGCAATGTTCTACATTTCCCTCCCACTGATCTGTCTGAAGTGTGCCTGTGAGAGTTGCTCAGTTTAACATCGAGCATTACATCTTGTGATTTCCTGCCTCCGCTAGCCATCAAAGAAACACCTCTCTGCTGCTGTGGACCACATCTCTGTCTTTCTTCTTTTCCTTTGCCTCTTCCTCCTCCAAAATCCCACAAGAAAAAAAGAGGAAAGTCAGAAACGCCCTCATAAGTACAGCTGAAAAAAGTACATGAAGGATTTCAATACATACAAACACCTTGGATATGTTCAAAGGTATCAAAAGCAGTGCACGTGTTCAATACATGTGTCCTCCAACAAGGTTTTTAAAGGAAAACAAAAAGTGGTTATATTCTTATCTTGACTACATAAGGATCTTGTGTGTGTTAAAGACTCAGTGTCAGAGCTTTGTTGGTGTGGTTCTTCTTAAAAGGGTATTTGTCTTCATAAGCTATCTGCGTTTCTCGGTCCATCATAACTCTGAAAACCAATTCCCTCCCGTGTTTACACAAACTATTCCAAATTAATTTAAAACTGATGCTCAGCTGCTCACTTTTTCAGTGTGAGCGATCTCCCTGAGAGCAATAGAGCTTCAGATAACACAATATGTGGTCATACATTTGCATACCTTTTCATTGCCAATGCTAAAGTTAGGACATTTAACACAATTTTCAACACTCATCATCCCTCTCATTCATTGTATCAAATATGATTTCTTATTCACCTCCTGCAAACTCCTGCAACAATATAACTTGATTGAATATACCAGTGCAGCATATAAAGGTCATTTTCTAAAGGGACTCAGATGTAAATTTGTATGATAATGTTTCCTATGAGGATTGAGCACAGTTCCTTTTGACAAATCCCACAGAAAATAAAGTAGTCACCCTATACATTGTAATTCCAATTCTGTTTGACATCCCAATTTCATTTGACCTCTGTCAAAGAGCCGTTTGTAGACCACAGTCCATATAGTATCAAGTTAGGCTGAGCCATTAATGTTTTTAATTCCTCCATGTTTCTTCTGCCTTTCAGCGTCAAGCTAAACTGGTTCTAAATTCAAATCAAATAGCACACTTGAATACAAATTGGGAATTCAAGCAACAGAACACATAAAACCCCTGCCAGTTGCAAAGCATGGATTATTGATGCTTTCAGGCCAGATGATTACAATATTTACATCACATGGGTACAAAAAGCACCGTGGTTTTGCTAAACTCAATGCACACAAAGCCTTTTACAAGAAAATAAATTAATGGCTCCCCAAATAGCAAATGTGTTGGTCTGCCAACCTAAAACGAAATTCCCTTCAAGACAGTTTATAGTCCAAAGGTAAAATTAATAGTGTATGTAAATAATATGGATGATCTGATCTCAGGGTTCTATGCTCTGACTTCAGGGTTCTATGCTCTGACCTTAAGGTTCTATGCTCTAATGTCAGGGTTCTATGCTGATGCAGGAGCATCACTCATATCTTGATTATAATTGATTTTATTTTATTACATTTTATAAAAAATTAAAAAAAACGAGTAGCACATAATAATTCATACATGTGATCTAACAAAGGTAAATGGCAAATATTAACCATACAGGCTGTATTGTATGTCAAAAAAAGTCATTTGAAAAAGTATGGAACAATTTATTCTTTATTTTAGTGACAGTGCAACCATCAGGTGAAATCATTGACATCATATATTATTTTCTCCCATTGCTTGGCTTTAGCAGGTCCCTTCATTCCATAGTTGACACTGTTAACATGTACAGACTTCATTCATGGATCTCGGAAAGCAGGACTTCAATGCAGGACAAATAAGACAGGATGCATAGCTTTATATGGTATTATTGGGGCGTTAACACTTGGAGGTCTGGTGGTCAATTTCTTGATTTTTCTTGATTTTACATACTTTTTAAATTCCCCTTTTTAAAGTCACTAGCATATGATACAAAATCATGTGTTGTATATCAAAAAATACAGAACAATCTCAGCTATCTATATAATGAGGCACCATTGTCCCAAAGGCACAAGTGTAAATATGAAAATATGACTAAAGCTGAAAAATTGAATCTTGATTTTGGAAATGTCTCATATTTGTTGTGAAAACATAACTTTACTCATGTGGGATAGCGGTTTTGGTGATGGAAATTGGTTTACCAAAAGGTCTTAGGTTCACAAAAGCAGTGGAATATATGAATAAAATGGTAGACACATGTAATTTAATGTCTAAAATTTTTTATTATTATATGGTGGGGATGATGAGCTGTGGCTGGCTTTGCGGCCTGCTAGGTGATGTGTTCAGGCAGGCAGAGGGACAGGGAGGCTGCTGCAGCGATGCTGCATGTTGTCCTCTGGACCCTCACAGCTCTGAATCCACTCTGTAAAATACATTAATACAGTCAGTATGAGTTCACTGTAAGAAAGTTAACGGTGATAGAGACAACAGTTGATTATGCCCCGTTCAGTCATAGACACGGAAGATAACAGCCAACACGGAACTATTTACTGACGTGCTAATCGCTCGTAGCTCTCGTCAACACACGTTATTTACTGTCTTACAAACATATAATGGAGGTCCAACACTACTGGTCGTACTGTGTTCACTGTAAGAAAGTTAACGGTGATAGAGACACAATTGATTATGCCCCGTTTAGTCATATATACGGATGATAACAGCCAACACGGAACTATTTACCGACGTGCTAATCGCTCGTAGCTCTCGTCAACACACGTTATTTACTGTCTTACAAACATATAATGGAGGTCCAGCACTACTGGTCGTACTATGTTCACTGTAAGAAAGTTAACGGTGATAGAGACACAATTGATTATGCCCCGTTTAGTCATATATACGGATGATAACAGCCAACACGGCACTGTGTACTGACGTGCTAACCGCTACGTAGCTCTCGTCAACACACGTTATTTACTGTCTTACAAACATATAATGGAGGTCCAACACTACTGGTCGTACTATGTTCACTGTAAGAAAGTTAACGGTGATAGAGACACAATTGATTATGCCCCGTTCAGTCATATATACGGAAGATAACAGCCAAAACGGCACTGTGTACTGACGTGCTAACCGCTACGTAGCTCTCGTCAACACACGTTATTTACTGTCTTACAAACATATAATGGAGGTCCAACACTACTGGTCGTACTATGTTCACTGTAAGAAAGTTAACGGTGATAGAGACACAATTGATTATGCCCCGTTTAGTCATATATACGGATGATAACAGCCAACACGGAACTATTTACCGACGTGCTAATCGCTCGTAGCTCTCGTCAACACACGTTATTTACTGTCTTACAAACATATAATGGAGGTCCAACACTACTGGTCGTACTATGTTCACTGTAAGAAAGTTAACGGTGATAGAGACACAATTGATTATGCCCCGTTTAGTCATATATACGGATGATAACAGCCAACACGGCACTGTGTACTGACGTGCTAACCGCTACGTAGCTCTCGTCAACACACGTTATTTACTGTCTTACAAACATATAATGGAGGTCCAACACTACTGGTCGTACTATGTTCACTGTAAGAAAGTTAACGGTGATAGAGACACAATTGATTATGCCCCGTTCAGTCATATATACGGAAGATAACAGCCAAAACGGCACTGTGTACTGACGTGCTAACCGCTACGTAGCTCTCGTCAACACACGTTATTTACTGTCTTACAAACATATAATGGAGGTCCAACACTACTGGTCGTACTATGTTCACTGTAAGAAAGTTAACGGTGATAGAGACAACAACTGATTATGCCCCGTTTAGTCATATATACGGATGATAACAGCCAACACGGAACTATTTACCGACGTGCTAATCGCTCGTAGCTCTCGTCAACACACGTTATTTACTGTCTTACAAACATATAATGGAGGTCCAGCACTACTGGTCGTACTATGTTCACTGTAACAAGTTAACGTGATAGATTCAACAATTGATTACTCACCGTTCAGTCTCACAGAAACGCTGTGGCCAGCTATCTGGCCCGTTAGCTCCGGCTAGCTCCTTGTTAGTGAATCCTTCAGGCTCTGAAGCTGCTCCGTCTGTCCCCTCCAATATAGCTCTGCTCAGGACTCTTTGCTTGGCACCTTCTTACTCACAGTGAAGCTTTGCACGCCTCATGTCCATGTTTAGATGCTCAGACGCGGAAGTGGAAACCATATCTATCCGCCAGATTTTTAACCATATTTATGTGACGTATTATTGTGATGATATAATTTTATTAAACATTTAGACACCTGGTGTAACGCTTCGACGCGGGCGCCGACCTCAGAGGGTTAATAATGCTAATTTACAATTCTCATGAATGAGCCCCCATTTACACATTCATCATCTTGACCTTGAACATTTACATATTCATCTGAAGTTACAAAAGTACAAAAAAAGTAGGACAAAATCAAGATAAGATACAAAAATGTTCTTGTTTGGCCAATGACGATATCTTCAGGTTTACAGAGTCCACACAGAATATATGTCCAATTGTTTTGTTAGGTCTATATCCACTAGGCAACAATTAGTTGCCACCCAGCATGCACAGTGTGTTCTCTTCCAGCCACCATATCCCTGGTAGCTGCCCCTGTTCACTGCAACACAGAGGCCTTTCCAGCCTCTGGGCTACAGCCATGCGTTTCATGCTCGGATGGCACCATAATTTACCATAGAAGAGATTATCCAGTGAGTCAAACTGCTCTTTGATCTCCTTCAAGTCTGTGTGTTTGTGGGTGCGTGCAGCCATGCCTTCCATGGATTAGGTTGATATACAACCACAGTGCAGATTTATGTTGACTTTTCATTGCAATGCAGTGATTCAATGAGACGTTCATAAGGTTTGTAAAAATCGGGTTGGAGCATGGAAGTCTACTCTATGTGTTTGCTTTTTTATTTCAATGTTTTAACACAATCTGTATATTGTTATCAAAGACATTTACAGGAGAAAACATCAAAAAAAAATCTCCTAGAATACTATGACAGAAGCATGTGAAGGCTCGGACATTACATTTGTGTGATTATTGAACATTTCATTCCCAAACTATGGGCATTAATCTTCTGCTATCACTCTTTCTGGAAGGAACCACTGTTTGTGTCTTGTGTGAAACCAATAGTTAACGCTACTTCCGCAGTTATTTTAACCTAACCCACGATCTTTTCCTAACCCTAAGCAAGTAGTTCTAACTCACACACCTCATCTGGTGCAACTGAGTGTAGAGACGGCTCCGCTTCAGCAGACGACTCATGCTTGGATTAGACCAACGGTGTAGAAATACATTACGACAGTGAGGGTTGCGTTCCCCGGGCCTGTGCTTGAGGTGTTGGTGAAGGTTCCCTTTGAGCAATTGGAGCGCTCCTCTGTAAAGGTGTTGTTATTCAAGACAGTTTTGCTGCGGGCACTGACCTCAGCGAAGAACGTGTGAACTCACCGCCCTGTCGGTGAACCCCAGTTGCTTGCTGCTAGGTGGTGGCCGCAGCGGGGCTATACCCTCAGACCAAATCGCTCCTTTGTTCCCAAGAACTTAAAAAGTTATTTCAGGTTGATGGTTATCCAGCTGGATGCTTTTTCTTTAACCCCATGCAGTGGACAGGGAAGCATAATGACATCTGCTTGGTCCAGTTTGTGTTGAACCAGCTCAGTTTATGTTGATGCGTGGCCCCCCATCAGTCGCAGCTGTTTGTGTTTTTTGGGGATGGTGTGGCCATTTTCAAGAAAAGCCTGGTGGATGGCTTTGTGTGTGCATCCCCTATTATCCTCATGTTATGTCGCACCGCAGCATGCATTCATTAAGCCTCCACCCGCTGTACATATAGAGCGTGGTAGAGGGCAGAGCCTGTGTGTGTTAGAATGAAGGTCACAATATTTTAGCCCTTGTTCTACTGAAGGGGGCCTGTCGCTTCTACGCCGCTCGCTAAGAGAGCAGATAGCAGACAGCAGTGGTACTGTGGGATCCACACCTATTCAGGTAATCACATCATGATTCATAAACATTTATGAACATTTTCAGTAGGCGAAGGTTGTGCTTGGAAGAGATTATATCCCATAGATTCTAGAAGAGGGCTCCAACTGTGCTTATAGGTTACAATAGGTTACTTTTAGGTTACAATATTATAACCCTTTATTGCCTGAACTTGACCAGATAGTTTGAACCTAATGATCACTTGTGTTGCTGAACATTCATCAAAATGCCCGAAAAAAATAATTAGTAACTTTTTGTATGAGGACACACTTCGTTGGGTGGGGCCAAAATGGTGGCAAGTTGTGCATGGACCATCTGAAATTTAATTGGCGGCCTCCAAAATCCAGGAGTGCAACATAAAATGTGTTAAAAAATTACAGCCTGCAACAACTGACTCTGCCACTGCAACATATGTTTACACATCCACTCTACAGCTGAGAGATCGACCTTTTGATAGATAAATATGATGATTTGGTACTGTCATGCATAATGATGCAATTTAAATTGTAATTAGACATTGCAACTGGAGGCCTAATTATACCTCTTGTGGCTGTTTTTCTGCATATATCCCAGCAATCCTCCCATGTCATTGTGTCAGTGTGTGTGCATGTGAAATGATTTTGTGTAAAGTCAAGGTAGTTATTGATTTTTTGGTGCATATTGTAAAACCTCTACCAGCAAATGTTCTGCATTTCATTTGAACAAATATTGCATTTATTTAGGTTCAAAGAAACAAGAAAGGCAAAGATCATTTGTACAAACATGTTTGCTCCCTTTAGCACGAGTTGTGCATTTCCTCATCCTATAAACAAAAAGTATGGGGATAAATTAAATTGAATAAAATAAGCAGTACAATTATACTGATGTAATCCAACAACAATATATTTGTGATCAAAGCAATCAAAAATGATGTCATGCATGTTGTGTGTATTGCATGTTTGCTCTTAATAGTAAACTTAATCAAAAGTGAAAAGAAAATTAATAGGCTTGGAATTGGATGATAGAATCCTAAATTAATAGAAATGCTATTCCAGGAGCAACTAATCAAGTACCATTTAATCCAATATTTACCAAGCCAACCAATTACCTTGTGGAACATTAATCATAGAGAACATTTATAAACACATGGTTTCTAATTACAAAAAAAGAACAGCCTGTCCTTATTTGCGAAAAGAACTGCCAGGCGCACTGCCTGAACTCTGAACTCTGATTGTAAATGACAGATAAAAAGCAATGAGCGCGATCGGCTCTGACAGTGAGCAGCTTGATGAATTCGACTGGGGAGCGGGTATGACAATCATCAGTCAGCTCAATGGGGGGAGAGTTGTTTGCTGCAAGGTTGAGTTCAGTGTGGTAGAGTTTGTGTCACTTCTACTGGAGGTGGAGTGTTCCCAGTTTGCTGAATTTGAATTCTCTGGGCCCAGTCCTGAAGGACTAGTGGATGTGCAAAGTTTTGATCCCACCCAAACTCTAATATACCTCTTTATAGCCATGCAGGGATTAAGACTATGAGGCTAAAACGCAGTAAATAAACATGTTGTCAAAATTACGTTAAGACCTTTATATAATTTCAGTAAAGACATGATGTAAAATAAAAGACACAAACAAACAAAAAAACAGCTAAAGAAGCAAACCACAGTACTGGCCAGGCTGCACACTGTTCAGTAATGTTTGGGCTCTACAACATGCTGTCACACATACTGACAAACCTAACCAAACAAAGACACATTAAATTACTGTAAACTATTAATAATTTATAGAAATGTTGTTTTCTTAAACTTCTTTAAATTATCAAAAATGCTGAACGAACACATTTTGAGATACTGCATCATAACCTTGTTTTTGTGAAGGTTATCAGAAAGGCAGAGTCCAGTTTTTGGTAGAAATAAGCATTCTTAAAGGGCATAAACATTAAGGCATTCTAACCTTTGTATCTCTTTAGCAGTTTATCAGCCTAAAATCTTCCTTTTTTTCAACTTTCATTTTTCTATATTACTGCTCTTTGCAAAAAGCAAGAAGCAAAACTAGCACACCAAATAGTCCTTTAGGACTCAAAATGCTGTCTTCTGATTGGCCATCTGAGAACTGAGAGTTAGTAGCTTGTTCGGGATTGTTCTACGCAGGGTGACAGTGAACCCTAATCGGTTGGCAGTTATGAGAAAAACCCAATAAGAGGCTGGAAGAAGAGGCCCACAGTTCCCAGGATGCACACTGTCACAAACACCCAAAGGAAGATTCGATCGATCACCATGGCAACATACTTCCAGTCATCCTCCACCTGTGAGCAAGGGAGGGGAGAAAACAACAGGTGAGAGTGTCAGCAGTGACAAATGAAAGATGACATTTTTTGGGGGGTTTTAACCATAGAACACTAACGTTGAGTGATTTTTTTACCCGTGCGATTGTGGTTACGTAATTTTCATTGTGTTGCTTCATAGTTTCATTATTTATATTTCTAATCATGTTTCATTGACGATTCCCTAATTTTTCACCAGATTTTGAGCCTTTTTTTAGGGTCCCCCCATGATACATGTTTTTTGTTTTATGAGAAGTTCTATAGGGTAAAATAAAAGAAGAGTACTTCAATTTGCCTTGTATTGTTGTATTTTAATATATTTTGATGAGAAGTATTTTTTATCAGGTACATTATAACGGGTAAAATATACCTGACGTTATAGATGGTGTTACTATTTGTAGCGTTAGTGTTCTAGGGTTAAAGCAGGTGAGGATAGGTATGCAGTGAAAGGAAACATGTGATTTACAGGTGAGAGGTTTGTGGGAGTGGGTGGGGGAGTTGGGAATTACACAGAAAGGATGGAAAAACGGCAACACCCACAAATAAGACAAAAAGAAAAATTTAGTTAAACATTTCTTGCAGTTCAAAAGAAAATGTATACATCATTCACACTGGAGGAAATTTCTATGATAATCGGATTCAAACCACAGCGTTAAAAGAAACGACAGGCAATTTGACAAAGCTGATTGAGCCACAATATTTGCATATCAAAGACTTTTTCTACCCTTTGGGACATTTCACCCACTGTGTTTATAACACACACACACAGACACACACAGAGAGAGAGAGAGAGAGAGAGAGAGAGAGAGAGAGAGAGAGAGAGAGAGAGAGAGAGAGAGAGAGAGAGAGAGAGAGAGAGAGAGAGAGAGAGAGAGAGCTCTCGACTCACGTCTAAAATTATTTGATTTTGATTTACACTACTGTAAACTTATGGAGCAGGTTCGGCTCTGCAACAATGCTGCCTAGAATCACAGTAAAACTCTCCAGGGCCGGAGCTGTTTAGAGTAGTTTTGCATAAATACATTATGCATTGACACACTTGCTGTGTGTTTGCTTTCTATGAGCGGCTGGAGTTTTTTTTTTTTAAGTTTAGAAACTGGAATATGTGACTTGATCGCAAAGGTACTGTATTTCCAAAAATGGTAAAGGTCAGAATAGTCAAATTGCATTTACAGTAAGAGGGCATAATGAGCATGTTATTATAGTATGTGTTATATTTAACACATACTATAATACAATAGGGCTTTTTTATGGGAATTTACAACGAAAGCTCTTTTGTGTGGCTGAGGGGTCTCTCATGATTTGGCCATGTATTATTACATTAAAGTCTGACGGAGAAAAATACAGGTTATTAACAAGTTTAACCACATTACCACATTTTCCTGTGCAATAATTGGTAATTTAAGTACAGTGGGTCCAAATTAATACAGGAAATGGTCTGTAAGTTGTGCTGTATGTTTACAACATTTAGCCTAGTTCATTATTTCAATGTTTGTCTTTATTTTGTCTCAAGAAAATTAGTTTGGCTAACTAGTCAATTATATCTGATATAACTTTTTCACAGCAGATGTATTGACATGTATAAAGCACAGGTGTAAATAATGCAATTAAGGATAGCTGAATTCCATTCAGCCATTTAGTCCTGGTATCGTGAATGCCTGCTGGGACATGAATACAACAGAGCCATTGTTAATGCTACAATAAACACCTGTGACAAGTTAAAATATCTGGCAACTATCAACTCTGACGGCTACCTGGGGATGGTTTACTTCTTATTATTTTCCCTTTGTCCATTTTTTTGTTTTTAATGATATGCTTTTGCTTGCAGTAAATGTAAACAAAACACTTTTGTTGGAGAACATTTGAACAGCAGCGGCTCTAAGCCTGGGTTGCATGTGATTTGTTTTACCTATGAAACATTGACATTCTGAGTAATCAAATACAATGAAACAATGAAGTACTCACTTCTTTGGCCTTGTTGCGACTCCTCATGTTTTCAGCAATGTATTTGACGCTGTCGATTGCCTGTTTGATCTCAGGCGACACCACAGAAAAGGCCACCACGGTGTTGATGCTCTGAGGACTCAACTGACGCGTTATCTTCCCCATGTCTGGAGTTCCTGGGGTCTCCTTCCCATGCTGGCAAGGGCAAGGGCATTTCTTACCAGTGCAGCCCTCCGCGGACGAGAACTTACTGTCCCCGAACTCCAGACAGTTGAGAGAGCCTCCTCCAACCTGCTGGGGATCACAAACCGAGTTTGGATTACATTTCACGTTCTGCTTCAACTCAAAGTTGACATTCTTGGGTAATTATTTCATATAAAACATTGGCATCTCTGGGATATATCTGTACAGCAAGTGCAACATTAACAAGGTTGCAGGATATAGGCATCTATAGATCCCAAAGGGTTTTAGAAGAGCACTCGAAGATGGAAGACTGTTGTATGGTCTGACAAGCAAGCTATCACATTGTTAGAAACACTCTCTGTTGGTGGATCCTTGGGTCGATTCCCAGAAGGAGGACTACATTTTGTACAGCTATATTTTGAGTATTACTGCAGGATGGTTCAGTTACTTCCCCTAGTTGCTCTCGAGCTAAATCAAGGACCGCTGTGATGGTTCCCTGTACCAGAGCTGAAACACAATTGATTCAATTTTAGACGTAATATTGAGTTGTCTTTCAGAGCTGCAGCTGCAGAATTAACTCTCAGTTATAGTATACGTGTCAAAGTCCACGTACCTCTTCCTTATCATTGATAGAAGCAGACAGGAACTGGATAGCTATGGAACTAAACTAACTTAAAATGTTTGGACATTTACATTGGACATGTGACACTTGCACAACTGTTGATGATGAGAAAAGAGTGTGACCATAGTTCTATTTTTTTAAATATTGATACACAATTCAAAGTCTTTTCTTGTGGACACTATGAATGCCTTCCAGGGGAGATTGTCTGAAAGTGTAGAATATGCCATAACAACTGTGCTTGGTGTGGTGCCATTACTCCTGGCCTCTAGTGGGCTTTCATAAAATGATGTGGCCCAGGGTAACAAGTTAAACTTTCTGTCGTTTATAGAAGTGTCAGACATTACACTCGGGTCAGAGCCTAAGAGCTCAAGTGGACTAGATGTTTAGGGATGGGGATGCCTTACCTGTATCAAGCTATTCTTTCGTTTCTTCCCTCCTTTTCCTCCTTTCCCTCCTTTCCCTCCTCCGCCTCCTCCTCCCCCTCCAGCTCCTCCTGCCTCCCCACTGATATCCAACCCCCCTTGCTTGCTGTCTTCGTCAATCGGTCTCCGCATCAGCATAATCCTCGGCAGCACTTTGAGAAACACAGAGCGCACCCAATCCGGCATCGTGTGGGTCATTGGCGTGCGGTAGTGTACATTCAGCACAAACACGGTGATGACGATGCTGAGTGTGACGAAGATCATTGTAAAGAGCAGGTACTCTCCAATGAGCGGGATGACCAGCGAAGTGGAGGGGATGGTCTCGGTGATAACGAGCAGGAACACAGTGAGGGAGAGCAGGACGGAGATACAGAGCGTGACCTTCTCTCCACAGTCGGACGGGAGATAGAAAACCAGCACTGTGAGGAAAGAGATGAGGAGGCAGGGGATGATGAGGTTGATGGTGTAAAAGAGGGGCAGGCGCCGGATGTAGAAGGAGTAGGTGATGTCTGGGTAGATCTCCTCACAGCAGTTGTACTTGATGTCATGCTTGTAGCCCGGAGCGTCAATGATTTCCCACTCTCCGCTCTCCCAGAAGTCTTTCAGATTCACCTAATGGATAAAGATCTTAAAATCAAATAATGCATTGATTTAACACCAGAACAACATGCAGGGTCTGCTTACCATTCTTAAAGGTCCCTTTCGGTCAGTGCAATACATATAAGGCTCATAGACTTGGTTTTTACAGTTTTTTTTTTCCTGCTGATGAATACGAATTTGTTAGAATGTGCAAAACAAATTCAAACAGATTTTCACCTGAGTTTCATGTCCACATGGACCCACAATACTGTATGTTGCTGCAAGAAGACGCTGATCACTGTAGTTTACAGTAAATAAGGCCATTTTGTGATGTTAACGGCTCTTAACAGCACAGAACATTGGACAATAATCGGAAGTGAAGAGGAACATGAGTGTAGCCACTGATTATCCACCAGAGTCCCTCTAAGTCAGCAACAAACAAAATTGTTAAACTCCAGAATGGTTGCGCGCCCAATCTTACTTTTAACATTTAATTTCATTCTCATAACTCTTCTTGCTGGATCTATATTCAAAACAAACAATGTTAAAAGATGTTAATAGGGGAACTCCAGCAATTTATTGCACTTTCAAAACGTTGTGGCACTCACGAGAGATACATAATACAACTCAGTAACATCCTTCATTAAACCCTCCATGCACCCTAAATTAGAGTTAGGTTGATTTCCGGTTCTGCCAGTCTGGTGTACACACTTACATCGGTTTGATTTCATGCAAACTGACTGAACCGGTATTTGTCATTATGACACATTCTGGAAAACTGAAAATGTAGCTTACATCAGCAACTTGCGCAGACGGAGTCACAGCACTAAATCCATCTTGTATTGGAATAGTAATAAGCAACATGATGAACATAATATCATGTTTGTTTATAAAATGACACAGACTGTCCACAATATACAGCCAGGCAGAGGCCGGCAACATGAAGGAGATTCAATTTCATAGAGATGGAAAGAGGCGCTCGTTGCACATTGCAAGTTGTATTTGTTTACTAGGAATTTCATGTTTTTTGGACTGACAAGACAAGACAGGTTTTTGCCAGTCAGTGTTTTGCAAGCCCGACGGCACATTATTTTAGCAAGTGTGCAGTTGAAAGAAAGAGAGAGAGAGAGAGAGAGAGAGAGAGAGAGAGAGAGAGAGAGAGAGAGAGAGAGAGAGAGAGAGAGAGAGCATGTGTGATGGTGAGTATGACGTTAACACTAACATTATAGCAGTGTTGTGTGTGTACAGTTTAGGCTGTTGGTGTATAAATGATACATCTCCCAAGCCACGTTTCTGTGTCTTGCTTGCCACCTGCTGATTAAACTGTAATGAGGTTAGTGCCAACTTTGACCCAGGCTCACTTAAGGTGGGCTGACCTTTAAAGCGGCATAGTGTTCTCATTTGAATGATAAGCCGCTCTTCCGAGCTGTGGTTAAGAGGTTGCTAAGTCAAGTGTGACACCTAATGGTAAAATGTTGTTTGCCAGTCCTGTCCAGTGTCCGGTTTTAAACGTGTTCCACTTGCCCAGCCCTGTTTTAAATACCCACTTCATTCAAACACCTTTTCCCAAGTTTCTAACGCAGGTAACCCTAATGATGGTAACCCTGATGGTCACCATGTCTCCATCAGGGTTATTTCCTCAAGACTGGAGAGATATATTTCCCAAGCTACAGAAGACATTATAAAACAGTTTTCACAGACGGTTAAGTTAATTTACCTTGTTGTGAAAAAATCTGTGAAGTATCTCTTTTAATGTAAAACAAAAACACTAATATCTGCATTAATTAAATACATGCAGTATCTATATGGATGAGTGTAAGCAATGTTTTTTTCTTGTGGGAGGGATAAGACAAGAAAGAAAGAAAAATAATGAAATAGTTGATAGTTATGCCAAACTCAAACACAGTCATAAACACTGACCTTAGACCCAATAAGTACCAGGTCAATCTTGGCTTTATCATAAGTCCAGGAGCCGAACTTCATGGAGCAGTTCTGATAGTCGAAGGGGAAGTAGGTGATGTCCATGGGGCAGGAGGATTTGAAAATAGCTGGAGGAACCCAGGTAATGGTACCATCAAACTTCAGTAGAGCCTTGGTCTTGTCTTCCACCAGGAAATCACCTACAGCGCTGTATATGATTGATGTGTGTGTGTGTGTGTGTGTGTGTGTGTGTGTGTGTGTGTGTGTGTGTGTGTGTGTGTGTGTGTGTGTAGTGTGAAGTAGACCCATGGCAGACAGGATTTTAGGAGATAATGAGACAAGCATATGTGGGTTTTGATTAGGACACAAAGGTTAGAGGGAGGCAGAGATGAAAGTGAGAAACACAAGAGGGGAAAAGATAAAAGGTAAGGTTAAGGAGGTATGAAATATATTATTAGGATTAAAAGACAGAGGACAATGAAACTGCATTATGAATTATTGTAAAATACAAAATTGCCTTTGATTGACATTATGATATTGTTAGTACAAAGACACAATTACTTTGAAAGACCAGAGCAGAGCACAATCTGACCCTGAATAATAGTCAGTGTAACTACAATCCACTGTGTTGAATAGTGCAGCAGCTAGAGATATAACATGCCTGCGTGCTTCAAGGGAATTTGCAATTCATGTCATATTTTGATGAAACACAAGTTCTTGTGCTGAAAGGATAACATATTTTTTACAAAATGATTCACATGGTGTTTCTGATCATCTTTACGGAAAAGCTGTAGTTTAATTTATTGAAATAGTGGTTAAATAATGGTTAGGTGACATCATTATGTGACCATATGCGACAACACTGCCAAGCACTTTCACTGCTGTTTTTATAGCAAGCATGTTCACAAACAATTGCCTATTTACACATATACAGACACAGAGCAGCATTAGCAATCATTTGGAGTTGGGATTCTTGTCATTTCCGTTTTAGCTCTGTTTTGGTCTCTACCAAAGTATGAGGGAAACGTTTGGCTCCTTAGCTGCTAAATGCTCCACTATGTTCACCAGCTAGTCTGCTGCTGCTGCTGCTGCTAGAAAAAAGGTTGATGAGAGTGATGAAAAAGAACCAAAGCAGTGAGGTTGCGGGCCATTAAAACCAAAACAATAAGCTGGAAGAAGCTAAAATGCTCCATAGAGCTGAGGGGAACTGCAGAGTGGGGGGATAATGATTTGCAGTTGAAACTAAACAACACACTAATGATAAACATGATGAGTCTCACTTGTTGTAGAGCACAATGTCGGGTCTCCAGATCTTGTTCGATGGAACTCTAATGAACTCAATCCCGTCAAACTCTGCCGGCATCCATCGCAGCTTGTAGTCATTCCAAATCTGAAAGAGAAGAAGAGAAAAACATTGAGATAATGTTGGGGAGACAACCATCTGTTTTGTTTGTTTGCATTGTACACTGAAGACAGTATTAGTCACTTGAGACATTCCCCTTCATGGGAATATTTTGAAATGCATATTTATACTGCAGTCATAACTTCCTTTGATGTATTACAGCAGAGCAAAATAAAGATAATGGAGCAAAAAATCAAATGTTTATTGACAGGAACATTCGCGCTTTCATTGCTTTTTCACATAAAATCAAGCAAATGTGTAGTTGTTTGATGCATTTCCTTCTGGTAAAAGAGACACAATGCTTCAGTAGGCACATAATAACACATCTACAATACATCTGAATGAAGAGCAGTTCAAAGAGGAGGGGACCATATGAGTAAATAGCTCACTGACAGAACACTGACTGCAGTTGATTCACATACCTGCGGGTAACGTTTCATGAGCCATAGATCCATTAGTCTTGGCTATTTGCATTGCATTCAAGATTAATTCATTCATTAGCAAGGCAGATTAATAGCCTGCTATGACCTGGGAGCTGTTTAATTAACCACTTCATGCTACACTGGCTTTGTCATCTATCTATCCAGGGAGTTTACAATATGATTGGCTGGAGATGTAATTCCTGATATGTTGAGGTTTATGGCTTATAACAAATAAATTATCCTACTTTCTATGATCATAACAGCATGTAGTGGGTCATTTTTGTTAAGTGTAACAATAGTCAACAACGTGAGTTTTCATAAACTAATAAACTTAAGCGAGAAGTGTAGGGAACCGAAACAAAATGATAATCATTATTTTTATCATTGTAACCATCGTTAGCAAAATAGGAGGTGGATCATATTTTCATTATATTTGGGAATTAGTAGTTTTACTTCTTCAAATGTATGTAATATATTAGTATTAGTCTTGCTACTTTAAGTAAATATTGAAAAAGGATACATCAGATAAAATTCATTATATTTAGCATCTCTCAGTTATGAATAGTGAAACTATTTGTAACAATACTTCATTCTTTATTATTTTAAATGCTGGTGAGATTGTCTGTCTCAATAGCTTCCTTCTGTATCTCTGGCGAAAAACAGAGCAACCAATGATAAGTGTTGATCCCCGTAGATTAATTAACAACCAAGTTTCAACCTGAAATTCATACGCAATGAAATACATACAAAAGCCAGCCCTGACACTCTGTATTAGCTAAAACACACCAATAAGAAGGAAGGAATCTATCTTTTACTGTTTAAAATCAAATGCTCTTATCCCTTTCATAAAAGTAGTCAATGGAGCTTATTTTTTTAGAAACACTGTATGCTGTTACAGAAGAAACCCCCTGCAGTGTCACTGCAGAACAGATGCAATGAATGCATCAAGGGGCGCTTTCTAAAATGGCTAACACTGTAAACCCACTGGCTGCGAATCAAAATCTGTATCAGTGTCTGTGGTGTTTACACAGCTTCTCATTAGTGATGCCTTGTAATAAATAAACAGCTCAGCCATTACCAATAAGATCATCCTATACAGGCCTTTTCAATGCTTTTTAATTTGAAAGCTTGAAAGATCCCAGTATCATCTTAGCCACCATTGAAATGCAGCAGCATACAACAGCTGTTTGGCCTCAATTAGTCACTGATTTAAAAGGGCAATGTCTCTATGTTTATGATGGATAGAAGGTTAAATTATATGGGTTTTAAAAAAAGCTTGGAGGAAAGATAAAAGGATATGTTATTTGGGAGAATGGCTGTAGGAGGTCTGGAGTTCAGGGTCCATGTCTATGGATCTGCTAAGAGACAGAGCGTGACAAACCATAATGCTGACACTGATCCCTAGCTGATGCCTTCAAATATATATCTAAGATGTGTGTGTGTGTGTGTGTGTGTGTGTGTGTGTGTGTGTGTGTGTGTGTGTGTGTGTGCGTACTTACATGTCTGAGCCATAAATTTGTTTCCATTATCTGATTCACCTCATCCTACAAAGAGAAGGAAGACAGCTTGTTAACAACACACACAGCTTGTTAACAACACACACACACACTGTGTGTTGTTGTTACATCAGCTCAAGTAACTACGAGCAATGTGTACGCCATGTGGAGTTTTAAAAGAAGATACAAGACAAATATAGCCAGGAAAAATAATTTACAAACTTTTCAAGAAGAAATTTAATTTTTCCTCTAATCTTTGTCCTATAGAGCTGGAGTTGATTGACTGAAAAGGTCGACAGTGAGTAAGTTAATAATAGATGGAGTGGGTTACAGATGTCACTTCCTCTCAACCTTTCTCCGTGACCCAAGTTCAGTTTGATTTGCAGTCCTGTGATTCGCAGAATTCCACATAAACCACATACAAAAAAATATATCAGCTAAAAACACTATGTACAAGCAGATATGTGAAACTATGCCCACAGACACACACATACATTCGCTCAGTGCACATCCACACACTCACCTTTAGATTAATCTCACCTTGCCGAGCAAGCCGATATAGCTACATATCCGCCCAGTCTGAAAAAGGTTCCTGTAGGCAATTTCCCCTTAATCTCAGGATTTCCATTTTGAGCTGAAAACCTATTTTCACCGGGGGATGTGCAGCCATCCCCCACCGCTTTAAACTTAACATTGCCAAAGCAAAACAGCAGTGTATAACAACACTGTGTGACATTTTCACAATCCATGAAATTGAACAGACTAAATAAAGACCGTATTCACTTTCTGCTTTCACTTCTCTCGTTCTGCAGCTTATCTTTTGCCTTTTCTGTATCAAAGGTATGAAATATGATCAAGATGCTCGTTGGAAGACGTCTATCAGTTCACACATATACTGTTGGGAGGTTGCTATTAGTGAAACAACATTTGGGTTACAACCTTTGCTCATACACACTTATAAAACTAAATATTAAGAAAAGTATTACATTAATCCGCAAAGGTGATTAAAACACCTTCGACATCATATTGAACTGAGGATTTACACACTTTGTGCAAATGGCATGATTAGAATATCTACTCAAGTGTGTGTGTGTGTGTGTGTGTGTGTGTGTGTGTGTGTGTGTGTGTGTGTGTGTGTGTGTGTGTGTGTGTGTGTGTGTGTGTGTGTGTGTGTGTGTGTAGCTTGGGTGTGTAGCTTACAACTTTGACCAGCTGCGAGATGGAGACCTCGAATTTCACAGTGACAGGGTCAGAGACATTCTCCACTGGTCTGATGAACTGGTTATATCTTCTGAACAGTTTCCTGAAGAGCCGGTCCTCTGCCTTGGATGAAAAGCAGTCTGGACAGGCAGAAAGGGCACAGAGACAAAGAGGAGAGGAGCAAACAGAGTGGTCAGTGACTGAATTACGTGACTGTGAATAAGAAGAGCGGAAGAGGTTGAAAGAGAAAACAAATTATAATTATAATTGTCTCGAAGAAATCATATATTTCTGAAAGGCTAATACTGGCAGTGCTAATCAATCAGAAAACTGTGGGAGAAATATACCTTGTCAGCCTCTACCAGTTATGATGCAACATCACATTAATAGGTCTTTTAAGTTTGTAGATGAAAGTTTAATGATATTTGATGAATCGTCTATAAGGAAGTCTCTTAGGATTATAACTTCTCTGCTTATATCATCAGAGTCTACTTTGAAGAGTTAACTTTTTGGGTGTATCTTTGTGGGCTCGGGCTGCTTTAAATGGAGTCACAACACTGAAAGTTGTTAAGTAAGAAAGCACAAAGCAGACACGTCCACTCTGAATGGTACAAGTATTGCATTAAAAGCGCCAAGAGCAATGGTGTCTGTTTAGTTATGGGCAGCTGGTGTATATCTATGGAATTTAATTTAAGCTCGATAAATAATGTCCTCGTCTCTCGGTGTGGGCAGTTTAGGGTGTTCATGATGTATTATAACTTATCTAATAGCTGTGCACATAACCTGTACACATAACCGATTTATGAAGGGTCTTATTTACTAATCATCCAGGAAGGAGCCTCAAAGGCCTGAGGCACAATATCAGCATGTCTACCTTGTGGAAAATGCATGGCAAGCTATTTTAACTTAGTGCAGAGGAGTTGAAGACTGTAGCCTGAGGACAGGAGATGAAGTGCTGAAAGTTCTTCTTTTTCTTTTTAGCCCAGGTGAAAAATCGAGTTGTGGGAGGAGCTGCTACTTATTTTCTGTGCTTTTCCCCATTCTGTATTCTCATTTATGTTCCTTTAATAATATACTCAGTGTTACTTGATATAAATACATTGCACTCTCTGGCTAATGTAACAATGAGATTTTATCATGTGAATCCAAAATGTAGGAAATGTAAAACAACCAAGGACATGGTTGGATCCTTGAGCAAAATGTATTAAAAAAAAAGAATCAAAAGTGAATTAATTTAAAGTCATAATCGTTAAGATTATCAAACTCCATTGCTGATACTATTAATTGATACTCTTGTCACCAACAGTCATTCAGTATATTTACATTCAGTAATTACCTCTTTAAATATATCTTTAGTCCGCCATTCCCACCAGGGTTGAAATGACCTTCCTCATATGAGGGATTTACAGGAAATGGTGTTACAGTTTAAAAGTTTAAAATTAAAACTCTTCTGTATCAGCCTTTATAGTTAACTCTATCGATGCTTCACATTAAAAGCTTTTAACAAAATAGCTTTTGTTGTGAAACCGCCACTGGAAACACAATGCATTTGTCCCTGCAGTTTGTGGTGACCACAATTGTTAATAAAAAATGCATTTATAATACAAGACACAAGTCATTTTCTGGATCTTTCTGACATTCTTGGATCTGGGGACTATTTCATAAAACCACATATTACCATAGAGATGTATTATGTGCAGCTGGCCTGCTCCAGACCAGGCTAACAACCAGACTTGATTAATTCTGGTGCCTAATCTGTTCAATCAGCAGGCACTCCCTTTAGTTTGACAGTTATTCCATGTTCTGGTGTATGTACTTTGCCCTATTTTATTATTATTATTTTTATTTAACAGCGATCGTGGAATATCTATGAATTACAGTGTATTATTTTTCGTACAGATATTGCTATGAATGCTGAATGGGACCAGCCTGCTCATTGTGTGTTAACACACTGAACGTATCTGAATTACTTAAACATGGCTCAACCTAGTCACACCTCCTCAACCATTGCTTGGCCAACGTGAAATGTATAGAGCCAGGATGCACCGACTCACTAGACGAGGTCAAGCCTCTGTTTCCCGTTAATATTCCTGTCAAAAACTAAAGGCAACATGAGACCATCCAAAGACCTAAAAGTGCTAAATACTGACATAAACTAAACACCACGAGTGATGCTGTACTGTAGAAACAGGCTACTAGCAGACAACCTGACACTTAAACATGGTAACACATAGACTAAATACACATGGAACAAATTAACTAATTACAGTCAGGTGTGGTGGAAAACAGGGAGGGAAAAAGACAAAGTAAGAAGATAAAACAACACATGACATATGGTGAGTGTAAATAAAACAGAAAACAGACTAAAAACAAAACATGACAAGGATTACAACTTTAAATCTAGTTATGACATAAAATAACAGTGCAACTGCACACTTTACCAAGATAAACCTGTTTGTGTTTGTTGTGTAATCCACGAACATTTTCAAAGTGAACCGTATCAAAGCGACAAGTTGAAGGTTCCCCACTCAGTTTGCTGCTCTGAGGCCAACTGAGTCACAACCAAACATACTGCTGCCATTTGTGAAGGTGATCACCCACTCTTCCTCCTTCAAGACCCCCAGTGCCCCGGAAGTTCTCACGCAGATACACAGCTCTCGCCCCATCACCCTGTGAAATATCTAGATCAATACCACATTCTTCTCTGTTGGGCTGCTCTCAAGTTTGTTAGATATAGGCGAGGATGCAGGATAGAGCTGCACCGGAGACGGACCATGCAACAGAGATAAAGACAGCAAGAAACAAAAAACAGACAAACAAGACAACAAACAAAGACAAATAAATATGGGAAGCAGCAAGACAAAGACGATGTCTACTCTTCCGAACTTTGCAGAACTCAAAGACAGCAGATTTTTCCGAGAGGTACTTCTGTTGTTTCCCTCTGAACTCTTTTTAAATATAGCCTAATTTGACAAAAAACAGCCAAACTGAATTTGGGATAGATGAGAGAAAAATATCTCAATTAAAATGGACTTCTATGGAGAAGGCCTTGAACTTCTGATGATGAAACAGTGCTGACCCTATTAAATCAAGATCCTCCACTCAAAGTCAAGCGATAACCCTATTCATGCAGACAACAATGACACCAGAAACCCAGCTGGTTCTGAACTTCTGGTGACAGCCCTCTAGAGAGAATGACAAGGGAAATAAGAAAACACAGAGACAAGGAGAGGAGAAGAGAGGCGACTGAAAGCAAAGCCTTCTTAAAATGTCACTCGGAAGATTATGAGAATCCAGACTGCATAGCTTCTGTCTAGTAGCTGCCTAGCATGTGCAAATGCTATGCTAAATAGAGTAAAAGGATCATGGGTCCAAACACATCTAATCCATGTTTGGCAAAAGAAAATCCAATGTTGACAGGAGTATTTTCTAAAATGTTTCACTAATACAATAGAACAGAAGCAAAGGGGAAGGAAATATGGAAAAAAGGTTGTTTTAATTAGAAGATAAAAGAAGTGGAGAAATTTGATGGACTAAAATGGACTTGTATGGTGCTTATTTAAAAGGCAGAGCTGCTCTCTGCTACACGTCTCTTACTAAACCAGCTCTTTGATCAAAACAGACACACATATGCACACGCACACATGCACACATTTAACATGGTCAGATACATTTCACGTTTAAAATCATAAAATAACCATTATGAAGGAAAATGAGCAACAGATTTACCCACTTTCATCTGGATTTGTCACGTTCCCGTCCCCTCTCTCTCTTTCTCTCTCTCATTAGTCAACCGATCTCATTCGACAGTTTTTGCTGGCTGCTTTCATCATGCTAGGATTAGCATATTATGTGGTAAAATGGGAACGGGATGAGAAACAAAGTAGAACACGAAGAAGAAAGAGTAGGCCTATGGCAGACAAAACTCTCAATACTAAAAATGATGTATTTCATGATGCAGAAATAAAACCAACATTTACAAATGTTTCATTTGTAAATGAATCAAGATGTAAATGCATCTTGCTATCCATCACTACCAACTAAATAAGCGTGACACAATTGTCCAATTAACGGTTCACCCCTCCCCCATGGTGATGATCTAACCAGTACATGGGGCTGTAGTGGTGAGACTCTGCATTGAAGAAGAGGTTTTTAAAACTGGTTAGACTGGTTGTATCTGCTCTAATGTGAGCCACAATTTGTAACATGTCCGTGACACACAACACAACATTTGACACATTAAATATTAATTAAAAAAAAAGACAAACAAGCAAACAGCGCTCTGTGGATCAGCGGAGGCGGAGCCTCAAGGCCCTGCAGACTGAGTCCAGCATGTCACCTGCTGTGGGCAGACAGCGGCTCATTGACTGCAGTTTACTTTGGCTGCTGGATTCTGAATATAGCCTGCCAACACTATACTATATGTAACACTGTATCAATGTTTGATAATGTTACAATCAAACTTTCCTTCACTTCTCAGGAGTCAACAAGCACAAGCTGATAGCCTGAGCAATGCCTCTCTGTCATTACAACTCCATACAATAAATTGTAAATAGTGTAAATGTCAATACAAATTTTACCATACTGACTTATAACACATATAGCATTGCCACAGGCTGCATAGCCCCCTGTGCTTCCTCTTCGTGTGTCCCACTGGCTAGCTAATGGTCGCTGCACTGCGCTCATACTGTGGTTAAGTTTCCGTTGACAACAGGCCCGACTCACGGCATCTGAAGCCTCTGATGTAGAAATGCACAGTAAGTAGAATACAGTTGAGTTGCATATGTTTAAAGTGCTTTGGATGCCTTTTGTAAGTTCTTACATAGTTCAATAATAAAATAATAAAAATGTTTTAGTTAGCTTCTTTAGTTAGCGAGACCCAGGTTGTTTATCTTACGGAACAGTAAAGTCTACACATACTTTTTTTTCCAGAGTGTATTTCACCTGTGATTCTGACCGTGAATAGCTGAACTTGGGTGTGTGACGCAACTACTATATGTGTCATGGCAGGTGTATAGCTCACAGTGGCGGGCCGTCAGGGCCTGCTAAGCCTTCTCTGTGCTGTCCTAACCACAAGGTAGCCGGCTCGATCCCCAGTCCCCCCCATAGCTCACATGTCAAAGTGTCCCTGAGCAAGACACCCAACCCTAAATTGCTCCCCGGGCGCCGCTCAAGGCAGCCCACTGCTCCTTAATACTAAGGATGGGTCAAATGCAGAGAATACATTTCATGTAGGTATGTACTATGACAAAAATTGAATCTTAATTCTAAACAGCCGCACCACGTGCCGCAATCAGCTGTTAAACAGCAGCAGCGTAGGTACCAAATCCACGGCCCGCCACTGATAGCTCAAGACCCAAGGATGCGACTTGGAACCTTCTAATTTATCACCAGGCCTTGGCATGTAGTTGACGGGTAAGGAATTAGACGTCCGGGGTGTTGAGTGTGAAATTGTTTGTATGAGTTGTTCTTGAGATAGCTGCAAGCAGCAACACCACAGTTAAAGCATGAAGCTCCTGCACTCCATAATTCTGGTTTTAATTTTAGCAATTGTTTTGCACAATACTCTGTACTGTCACATCAACCATGTGCTGTGTCTTTGTATTTCCTGACTACTGCATAGGGATATCTATACTCATTGACTACTGTATGTCCTAATATAATGATAATTCAATAATTCTTTATACAAAGCTATATTGCCAATGGTTAAGCTTATCTTTTCAATTGGACTCCTTTTTTTTAAATCAGGAAAAGAAATAAGCCAGCTGCAGCGTATGATAGAGGGCAGGATAGGAGTTTGTGAGCTCAGAGTAAACCCAGCAGCATGTACAGTTAATGTACTCAAATGTTAAAGTATCAATTATTCAACTAGCTATGCAGAATCTGTCAAAAAACACTTAGAAAGCAAGTTCATTAAAATATAGATCCCGTGAGATATTTAATGCACCCAAGACAAGAGGGTTGAAGGTCAACCCAACTAGAAAAAGATGAGGGGGATGATGAAGAGTGAATGTGAGTTGAAGGAAGAGGGGGGAAATGGGTAGAGTGTGAAGGACAGAGAATGAGTGATGGAGAGGAAGAGACCATTTTATGGGCTGTTTGAGAGGATACTGTTAGGGAACCATTTAGCCTTCATTCTCCCCTGAGCTTGCAAATGCTTTTAAAAGAGAGTGAGAGCGAAAAGAAGAGAGAGAGAGGGGGGTGAAAGAGAAAGTGTGTTTTTACTTTAATATCTTCATCATGCACAGTGTTTGTATGGTAAACACTGTATAAAGGAGTAAATGCTTTGCCATGAGCTGAAATGCTCTTTGTATACTGTTTGTTTTCCTTGAGTTGAAATGAGCTGAAGTCAACTGACAGAGATTAAACAGCAACAAGCCTGAGAGATTTGTGAGTGAGAAAGTGTGGAGACAGAGAAAGTAAGATAGTGGAGCAGGGATAGGAGTGTGTGTGTGTGTGTGTGTGTGTGTGTGTGTGTGTGTGTGTGTGTGTGTGTGTGTGTGTGTGTGTGTGTGTGTGTGTGTGTGTGTGTGTGTGTGTGTGTGTGTGTGTGTGTGTGTGTCCAGTAAAAGGTATAGGAAACGATGTGATGCCTGACAGCAGCATGCTCTTTCAAAACCTTGCAAACAACTTCCCTTCATTTTTCTTTTCTCACATTCTTTCATTCTGGCTTTTTCCAGCAGATACACACTACTATAGGTATAATACAGTGCTATGAATACACACCTTATGGCATTCACAGAAGACCGCACATGTATCAGTGCCCTAACACATTTTCATGTGAAAAGAAAATTAACTTTTTTCACGTTCAAAATGAGCAGATCAAATAGAAATTGCACATCTTTGCCTGAAGGCGCGTTCCCCAAAAAGTGGGTTACATGAATTTGAATATGTTTCATGTAAGAGAGTCATTCAGCCTTTGTAGTTCAATATCTCAACAGTAAATTTCTCATTTAGTAATGTACATTTTTTGTGGTGATTGGGTGTAAGTGAGACCCTGAAGTGGCCATATTATTTTTCCTGAGGTTTAGGAAATGTCATCTATCCAGAGCGGGAAAAATTGGGCATCAAAAACGTGTCCTCTTTGGGATTCATGTATTATATTACACTACATATGCTAGTATAAAAAGTGTTAAAAGTAAAACATGTGTTGGCTTAATAGGTTTAAAAAATATAATAAAAAAATTGGATGTGTGTTTTGTGGAAATATTAAAATGCTCCCAAACTTTATGTGTAAAATGGTGAAATGTTCAAGAAAAAAGGCGCTCGACACAGTGTTTTGAAGCGGGCACTGCAGTATGAGGTGTTCTCCACACATTTATCTGTGACTCAATTTGTGTTTAGCCACGCCCCCTCTGCTCTGTGTTCTGCTCTATAAATATTACTGTGATATAAGCCTTGTGACCACGCAACTACACACACACGCCACAGTTCACTGACTGGATCATCAGTCATGCATTCAAATATATTAAGAGAGCAGCTTTATTTGAAAACAAGGGACAGCATCATGAATATACCTGCAGGCTGAGGGAACACGTTAGTAGTAGCATATTTTGAAACCACCAGAAGCAACATGAATACTGTATATGTCTGTACATGCTATTTACTCTGTTTTCATGTTTTTTTAAGGCACTGGGGACCTCAATGCACATCAGTTGGTGTAGACGTGTATGAGGCTAAAATTGTAGCTTACGGTATGGTCACATGAGCCCTCTGTTCGCCAACATTTCCCAACACACAGCCCAAAAAACAAATGTGATGTCATAGTTTTGATGTGGGTTCTGATAAATATTGATCAGAGCAATCACAAACTGTAATCAGCCTTTTTAGAGAAATGCTACAGTTACAGTATTGTCTGGTAGTGTAATGTTGTACTTGACAAGGTGATGATACACGCAATAATGACTTCCCAAACAAAGTGCATCTCTGGTTTACTGGCCGGATGTGGAAAATATGTTTATATTCTACAAACTTGCTCTGAAAAATATGTTTTGTTACCCCAATTACATTCATTAGCAATGTTTCCTTTAATCCATATCAGTGTTTTTTTCAAACATTACTACAATATTTCTTTCACTTTCTTATGTGCTATAAGATCAGTATGAACATTACATTCAATACAAATGTTATTTTATTTGATCTTATTATGTTGTTGTTCTGCTGAAAATGCAATCCTTGCAATATTACAGTTTTACAAAAGTATGTATTATTACAAATGTTGGCTACTTATTTTGTGATTCTGTAAATACATCTGTAAAAGTAAACTGAGATGTGTAAGTGTTCTTGAATTTGTAAGTAGTCTTAAATTGGTGGATGTGTCGAATTATATGGATTCAGATGATGTATAATGATGTAAAACATCTGTAATTATATACTTAGAATTGTAAGTGTACTCAATTTGTTAAGTGGTTGCATATTTGTGAATATATAAAATGATAGGATAGGTGAGAGTATACTTAAATGTATAATTATTGTTAAATGTGCATTGAGATTTTGAAATTGTATTTGAAATTGGGAAACTGTATACTAAAAAAACTATTGTAAAATGTGTTACACAAGAAGATCCTCACCATCAGAGTAAATGTTTGGGAGATCTCAGCCATAGCTTAAAGCTTGCCTGCCAGCTGGCTAACATTACTGTACATGCCCCCCTAGTAAATACCAGGAGCCTGGGAGTTCTCAAGTGACACTTAATTCCCAGAAGTGCCTTTGTGTGTCTGAGCCATTATTACATGTACATATTGAGATGCAGGGTCACAACTGTCCACAAACATTTACAAATGATTTAAGTATAAACTTGGCTTCTGAAAATGCTATAAGAGAGTGAGAGAAACACACATACCAACACACATACCAACACACACACACACACACACACACACACACACACACACACACACACACACACACACACACACACACACACACACACACACACCCCAGCCAAGAGGGTCATGCATGGAATCAATGTGTGGAGAGCCTGATAAACCATAAAAGAGCCTATCTGCCACCTCGCATAAATCAGATAGCTGATATTTATGCCTTTGGAGCAAATGTTTACGTTACTGCTTTGAAATGCCGCGGCATAATTACCGTCTCTGCATCTATTCCACAGAGTGGCTCCAGGTCACATATGGCTCTCTGCCTCAGCTGCGGACAGTGATTAAGTCTGGGTGCATTTCAATAATACCAAATCACTCCTTCCTATTCTCCTACTTCCTTTCCTTCCTCACTCCCCCTCCCTGCCCTCCTTCCTTCCATTAATCATGTCTTGCTCCCTCAGCTGCGGACAGTGATTAAGTCTGGGTGCATTTCAATAATACCAAATCCATCCTTCATACTCTCCTACTTCCTTTCCTTCCTTGCTCCACCTCCCTGTCCCTCTCTTCCTTCCTTATCCAATCAAATACAAAATCAAATATGTATGTGTATATATATATATATATATATATATATATATATATATATATATATATATATATATATATATATATACACAAATACATATTTTATTTTTTTATTTGTTAAATAAGGGAGAATAGGCAGCTTTGTCTGTATGCATTCAGTTGAAATTGATTGGATAAGGAAGGAAGAGAGGGACAGAGGGAGCAAGACATGATTAATGATTAATATATATATATATATATATATATATATATATATATATATATATATATATATATATATATATATATTACCTAGCCCTAAGGTCAACCATCAATACATCCATAATGTTGACTCCCACCTTACCTTAACTTAATCGTATTAAACTTAATCGAGCTAAACACAACTTTTATCCCAAAAATTATCATTTTAATAAATTAAGGATCCATCAAAATAACCTAAAATGACCACACAATCACAAAATATTCTCACAAAAAAAGATACTTCCATCTTTTCATAAAGCAGTAGAGAAACAAACACACTAATACAAAATGTAGATACAACATTTGATTCATACCATGATGGTATACAATTAAATAAGGTTGTAAGACTTATCCACAGACGCACATGACAATGAGAAAGGTTGTTATCAAAATCTTGCAGACAGACAATCTCCCCTGCCTGAAACACGCCTATCTGCCCTCTGTCTGAATAATACAGTGCCCTACACTCTCTCACCAGCCACAAACAGGAAAACAGATCCTGTAAACAAATTCTAATCTGTTTTGGTTTCCCTAAATCGCGACTCACGCCTCAAAACTAAATTTGCATTCATCAAAATTCATCTCTCGGATTCTTCCGCATTTCATTTTTGTTTGCTTAGTTAACACGGAACCAAGTCCGTGTTATATATATATATATATATATATATATATATATATATATATATATATATATATATATATATATATATATATATATATATATATATTATAACACAACTGGGAAAAAAAGTTATTGGACTGATTATCAATGACTATTAAATGAGAGAGGAACTTCTTTGGCTGTAATGCACTGGACAGAAACTCAATAACGTAATTGCTGACTTTCACAGCTGAAATACTAAGACAAAGTTGTTGTTTTTAAAGCTTTCCACTGAACCATCTCCGAGTTAATTGTCTAGTCACTGGCGCGCAAACCTCACACCGTATCATCGCATACTCATTTAAACCAAACAAATCTGAAATAAAAACGAATTTGAAAGCATCACATCTACATGACACAAACGCCTACCTTGCACCCTACTTACCTTGCGCCATCCAACCCGCGAGAAGAAGCAGCAAAGTCCATCTCGCCGCCGGCTGCATCTCCCCCGTGTCGTTTGAGGATCCTCGTCACTTTTTTTTCTTCTGAAGGAAGTCTGTCTGTTCAATCGATGAGCGAAATAAATAATGTGTAATGGCATGAAAACGTGCGTCTCTCCCCTGGCACCGTCTGTCTGCCGGTGCGCTCCTTCCTGATCTGATCCGAACTTGACTTCGTTCGTCCCTCCCCTATGAGTGCGGAGCTCCCCTCTGGCGCATCCATACGGACTCAGCACGGGGAGGAAAGAGCCGCCCTGACTTGCTCTGAAGGATAAAAAGGCGTACTTTGATTCCGTGGATGACAAGAAGAGAAAATAAATAAACACAATACAAATTGAGCCTATTTTCGGGAGAAATGTTTGTCACTGGTGTCCAGTAAACTACGGGCAAGTGTTGCACCACCACGGCGTAGTTTTCTTTAGGTTTAAACAGAACAAAGATCGTGTAAAATAGCCTTGACTCACAATAGGAAACAGTCAAATGCCCGTTAATTTCTTTGTGGCTGAGCCATACAAAGGTCAGTAAATACAATAATAAAACAGAATAATGTCTGACTTAAAATACATTTTAGTCGTCGGCAGCTGCTCTGTGTTTATACTCCGATGGCAGAAAGTTTTCGTGTGATGGTAAATGCAGGACTGAATGACGTGTGTGGAAATAGCGATTCTGGTGATTTCAGCCACGCGGACAGCGCCAACGAGTTTCAATCAGAGCTGTCCGTGGTGCTGAAGTCAGCTGGTCCTGACGTGCACTTACTTTATTTAGAAGGATATTTCATATTTTATTTAGCTTTGTTGCATGACACGCTTAGATGTTTAAACATCTATTTGAAGCACGTGCCAGCGTGTCACAATGAGTTAGAGTACAATCCTTGCATGACTTCAGATTGTTTGCGTTGCTAAATCCAAGATTAGAGATAGAGCGTGTTGCATGCTGTTTCTTTTCCCAGCCACTAAACTGCAGCACTGTGCTGTGCTGAGGAGGAAAGTTTAGCTGCTCTGAAACATCGTTTCTGTCTCATTGAGAAGGCTGCTCGTTTTATTTGCTCCCCAGGTGCCTTCGGATCGCGCTGATTATGTTTAATTTTAGCCTGCTATTTTCCACGCCTGGTTTGACGTCATCAAGCAAAGTAATTAAGGTAGTAATGCTTAGCTGAGCTGAGCTGAACCTAGGCGACATAAACACCTTCAGTGAGTGGGTAGTGAACGAGACACACTCAATGGGCTTATATGTGTGTGTATGTGTGCCTGTACATGGAAGCACACCACAAAAAAACAACAACACAGATGTTATGTAGTTTGGCATTATGGAGTCATTTTGGAACTTTTGCAATCACAACACTCTTGCTTTAATACGTTATGTTTAACTTAAATATATATATTATTGTTCAGCGTTATTCTAATTGTTCATAGCTATAAAATAATAGGCAACTGGGCACATTACAGACTGAGTCCTGTGGCTTTACAAAGAACAATACTAATAACAGTCACTTCAATCATGGCCTATGCCTGTTGGCTATCCAGTTTAATGTTATTTGATCTTGAAAATGCACTAGATGTTTCAGTTTGTTGAACTGTTTTGTCAAATTGGTGACCTATTGTTAAAAAAATACAATATTTGGTGTAAATCTTTTAAATATACTGCATCCCCTCATATAAATAACACCAACAAATCACTGAGCCACATGCCATCCATCTAATACACCAATAATCATATTCAATTTAGTTTAATTTATTATGATATTTTAAATGAATTACAAAGGTTAAAGAAAACAATGCAGTATGAGACTGGATGAAACAATTACCACATCACAATTATGATATATAAGTGAAAGAGGGCGGTTGCCTCTGGTGAAACTGTGCCAGACTTGGCATGTGATGTAAATATCCTGTTAGATATGCAGCATATGTTTGTTTACACTGGTACTTATACACACACACACACACACACACACACACACACACACACACACACACACACACACACACTTTATATCAATACCTCCCTTCACCCTCAGGCCATATTACCAAAGATAAAGACAATCTACCTTCACAACAACATCTGAGTGTTGTCACAACAAACAGTATCGCCTCGTTTCAATACAAGTAAAACCATCAAAACATTGTGCATTTCTCCTTCTCTTTCTTATTTAGCGATTGGAAGGAGTTTACCGAGTCTAATCGTAAGCGCTGCATATAAAGGATAGATGAAGGGAAACAGAACAAGCATGGTGGGGATAATGTGTTTTTGCTGTTGCTGGTGTCACCAGTACTGAGCTCACAGTGTGGCGTCACGACACGCTTGTCATCGCCAGCCTTATTAGTGAAGCGGTTTAGAGGAGGAACTAGGTGAGAATCAATGTTTCTGCCAGGGTTGTTTAGCGTGACGTACCATGGCCTGTGCTGCTGCTCTGCCCTGGGCAATGTTTAATTCATGTTTTTCATAAAAGCTGGATGCACCGAGCCCAAAAGCCATTAGTGTCATCCTCTTTTCTCTCCACAGCATCATCTCTCCATTTGCACTCCGTCTGCTTTCAGTCGTCATCCCATCAATACACCAATTTTCTTTATCAATCCGGATCATCCTTTTAATACCTTTATTTTCTTCTTATTCCTCTTTTAGAATCAATTTGACTTACTTGCTGAATACATTTCTTCCTTTCATGCTTTCTGATGCCCTTCTCTTTTCACCTCACATACCTCCAACATGCTTTCCCCCACTGCACATGCTCTTATTGATACAATCACATCTTTCTGCCTTAAGTGAAACACAACATATAAAAATATCTATCTGCCTCGCTAGAACTTTTAGACCATTGTGAATTATTCACATCCACATATCTGCACCACATCCCTGACCCTGAGAGAAGTGCTTTTATTTTCAACTCCACGTAATGAAATCTGGATGGCCTTTTTTATTCTCCCTGACATGATCGTCTCACTGAGGTGGGGTTTAATGGAGCGGCGGTGATCAGAGGCTTCTGGAAGCTTCCAGGAGGCAGGAAGGTGGATATCACGTCTTCCTTATATGGTGAGAAAAGAAATATGAGTGGTGGTAGAGTAGTAAAGAGGTCATGGTTGTGATATGTAAGAAGGCATGACTTTCAGGGAGGTTCAGTGCAGCTGCATTCAGGAAATCACACCAGTCAGACTCATGAAAGAATAGTTGCACTCTGATGCAATGCATTACACAAGAGAAATATATCATCATAATACAATACATACACTTCCTCAGTTCATAAAATGAGGTTATTAGCAGAAAATGTAATACAGTTTTGATTTGTCAAATACTCTATATGTATACTTTATTTAGTGCCAACAGCTGTGTCCCCCAAAACGTTTTCTTAGGTTCTTAAAAATAAGTAGGTCAGGATTTTTGCATGCATCACAGAATTGTGATTTCATTAAAAAAAAATTGCTGCTAATATGCCCGTGCTTGCAGTCCATATGTAGTCATTTCTTCTGCAATCTGCTGACCTCTTTCTGGTCATCGAATAATGATGTAGAAATGTGTTTAGAAGGTTTTAATTTAAAAACTGTAAGGCAAAGTGCTCCAATGGGATCAGTGAATAGGGAGGAAACTGTCTAGATGAGAATGTTGTAGGTGAGTTAATGTGAAATAGAACTGCTCTGCAGAGTTGTGGAAAATAAATACCAAAGATACTTCAACAGGAGTTTTTTTAAACAAGTTACTTTTCCCAAGATATTTCTAGCAGTGTTTGTGCAAATAAAAAAGGATGCCTAAATTGTAGCTGGCTGGTGGCTGTAGCTGAAACGGTTAAGTAGGATGGCCATTAACTGTATGGGGAGTGGGACCATCAATGGCTCCTTCTGTTGTACATGATTGTGTATACGGATGGTAATCTTCTTAAAAACATTAGTTTTATTTGTTGAAATTCTCAGTTCATCCTGACAGCAATCAATGGATTAAATGTTCTGACAATAAAAACATGTTTAAAAAAAAGCCAGTATCTGTGGCTGTCTCAGTACTAAAATAAGGCTGTCCAATAATTTCAGTTTCATGCATAGTGATTGGAGAAGCTACCTGCCTTTGCGTAATCTGCCCATGTACTCATTCCTCGTCACTGGAGTCATCCACAAGATTAGATATTCCTTTATTAGTCCCGCGGTGGGGAAATTTGCAGGATTACAGCAGCAAACAGGATAAAGTGCACACAGAGACATAGTAAAATCAAAACAAGTAATATAAATAAAAACGGTAAAAAAACAGTAAAAAACAAAATACAATACTGAATTGTATATAGACAGAATAAATATAACTATTATTATGAACAGTGTATTAATATTGCACAGGTTGAACATGTTTTTGTGGTCTACAAGCTGCTGGCTCAATAGATAAGACAATGAAGAAGCTGGTCGAGCTGAAGAGGGTCCAGCAGTCTGCAGTGGATGTGACACTTGATCCTGATACAGCACATCCCAAACTCATCCTGTCTGATGATGGAAAACAAGTTAAACATGGTGATGTAAAGAAGAATCTCTCAAACAATCCAGAGAGATTTAATAGTGGTGTTAATGTTTTAGCGAAGCAGAGTTTCTCTTCAGGAAGATTTTACTACGAGGTTCAGGTTAGAGGGAAGACTGAGTGGGCTTTCGGAGTGATGAGAGAGTTGATCAACAGGAAGGGAAGCATCTCAGCGTCTCCTCAGAAAGGTTTCTGGATGATATGTTTGAGGATTGAGAATGAGTACTCAGCTTGTACTAGCCCTTCAGTCCGTCTCTCTCTGAAGTCTCAGCCTCAGAAGGTGGGGGTGTTTGTGTATGAGGAGGGTCTGGTCTCCTTTCACAACGTTGATGCTGCAGCTCTTATCTACAATTTCTTTTTTTGGGAGGTGGGCTTTTGAGGGAGGCCTGACGGGATAGGTGACTTGTTACTTTTGGCGCTATTGCTACTAGCTACTTTCATTGGAAAAGAGCTGGCAACACTGGGCCGGATTTCTCAGTTGGATCGTTTTATTTTAATTTTTTATCTAGCATACTCAAGAAACCTTGGCTGTAATGAAATGAATGTTTTTTTATTGCTTCAATGGGGGCTTAATTGCAACCATTACATCTTAAGTATTTACCTGAGAGCAATCTTTTCTATCAATTACATTCTCAATCAAACAACACTTAAGAAGTGTATATTCAGACCAAGAGAAGCAACCTCAGTAAAGACTTTAAATAAATCGTATCAACACATCTGGTTGCGTCAACATAAAATCACAAGCACTCTGCCAACAGGGGCAATCTTGTTCTTGAACGGAAGATTACCAGCTTAATGCACATGCGTACAGATAAATGCAGGTGGAAGAGCAAATACAAACACCTACACAAGCACATGTGTTCATTTGTCTGATTAAGGAAAGCAATATTTGATTGATTCTGCCCACGCAGATCTATAACTCTACAGTGTCAGTGTACTGTTGTGTATCTTTAAACACACACTAAGTGTGATTACACCTAGATAGAGATAATTTACATCAGCAGCAGGTAACATATTTTACACGGAAGCAAAAGTGAACACACACACACAGAAACATACACATGCTGGTCTTGCAAGACAAATTTCCTCTGGGACAGTAAATGTCATATGGTCTGGTGCATTTAGTCCAAAACGTATACTGACTATAACTGCAATAAATCAAATTGGGGAACCCAATGTTTGCCCCAAATTATATATAAAACCCCCAGATTACTAGTTTGAAGTCCTGAAAGTCCTTTGAGTCTTCCCATGCACACACTCACAGTCATGCAAATCACTGAGCTCCAAAGGTCCGTGTCAGGGATTGCAAACTGATGGGTATAAATCCGGAGATAAATGTGACAGCTCACCAGTCTGGCAATACTTTGACTGTTACAGCTTGTGATAGCAAGGGAAGGAGTATCTGACACTCATGTACTCGAGCCATAGGCGAGAGGAATACTTAAACAAGCTCAAACCTCTGTTAGTACATCATAAGTACCGTCTAAGAGCATCACACTCATTACTGTCTGCTGGGTATCTTATATATTTCGCTGTGGCGGCAGAAGAGGAAGGGGAGTATAATTAGACACCAAATGTACTGTTAACACTGGGGAGATTTTTACATGTTTGGATATCTAAAATTAACTGAAAAGCCAAACTTTAAACGTAGCTGCTAAGTACAGGGCATTGGTGCTGCGCAGACTGTAAACTATCTGAAAGGGTAAGTCTGTTAAATATTCAGAGTTGTTCCCAGGATGGGAAAGTCAGTGTTTTTTCTTTGCTGGTGTCCTTTCTGGTCATCTTCAGACAGCACACACACACACACACACACGTGTACACACATGCAAGCTGACGCACACAGCGGTCAAATAGTGTGTGCTGCTGAAAGTGGGTTATCCTGTGGGACAAGCTGACTTAAGCCATCATGCTTAGCATGCGATATCTTCTGGAGCCAAACTCAGAAAGTAGTAATACTGTAGGGTCATCAGGGAGCAGCCTACTGCTGCACTGGCACAACATTATCTTTGCTGTTTCTCTCTCTCTCTGCTAGTTTTCACTGAAGAAGATACAATACTTCTCTAGTCCAAGATAATAATTGTTTAAAACATCTATTTAAATGTCTTACAGTAAGCATGAATTCTGCGTTCAGTTGATTTGTAGCTCCACACTGGAAACAGCAGTCGTTAAATTACTGTACTACTTAAATTACAAACCCATAGAAATCCACACTGAAGGCTGGTATTTGGCACACAGCCTGTCCCATGTTTTAAGCTATTTGGGCGTGTAGCGTGCAAACGGACAGATAATTGGGTTTATTACTGGCGTATTTTTACATTTCTCCACACGCAATTTAAAACAGACTGAAAAAGGGGCGGGAAGAGTGAGGGAGTGGAAGAGCAGAAAAAGAGAGGAGGAGGAAGATGAGAAGGATGGAAATGGAGGTTGACAAAGGGAAGAGAAAGAAGGAATGGGCCACAGAGATGGAGCCTGGCACGTGTCCAGGTTTGGTGGAGTGTGTGTGAAGGAGCAGCAGTGTTTCTGTCCTCAGGCTCCAGTGCGGGTAGACGGAGCAGAACAAGCCCTCTGTATGACTGCAGGGGTGCCCGACAAACCATGCTTATTTAGGAGAGCAACCTTAGGAAACTTTAGCTACGCAGGGAGCCGGATTATCCACCATGATGCAGACCTCTGTTAACCCTGGCAAACATCACAGGGAATATAAATATGATGGTTGTTGTGTGACTTAAGGCATCCCGTCATGTTGCTAAGTGTAATGAAGAAATAGATAAATGTGAGTTCTGGAGATTCCATGAAGTGGTGGTCTGAATGATAAAACGAAAAGAGAAATATCACTTGACAATAAAATAAATTGGATGCTTTGTTTCCATGAATGGATATTTAAAGAAAAGCTAGGAAAGAAGAATTGTGTTGAAGAATTGTGTTCAAGGTAAAATAATAGAGAATACTACAGGAATAGTTCGACATTTTAGAAATACATGCGTATTTTCTCTCACATTTACAGTTAGCTGAGAAGATAGATACCATTATCATGTTTGTTGGTTAACTATGAAGCTACAGCAAGGAGATGGTATGGTATGATATGGTTAGCTTAGCTTAGACTGGAAACAGGGGAAATAGCAAGCTCCGTCCAAAGGTAAAACAAATCTCTCTACTGCCAGCCCTAACATTTTATCTTGTTTGTCCAATATATACACAAAACAAAATGTAAAAACAAAACCATAGTGTTTGACGGGAGCTGTGTCTTTGTAGAGAGCTGGGCTAGCTGTTTGCCCAGCTTTATTTCGAGTTTCTGTTCCAGTTTTATGCTAACTGAGCTAAGCTAACTATCTTCGAGCTGTAACTTTATATTCAACATACAGACATGAGTGGTTTCTGATCGACATTCTCAGCTCACTCTTGGTAAGAGCGGTGAAAAGCATTTCCTTTAAGGCCAATGCAACAATGTAAACTAATCTTGTGATATGACTATTTTTGGAAAAGCAGAGTTGGAGTCTACATCAATGCACAAACCAAATTCTTTCACCAAGCTATTTCTACATTAAGCCATTCACGACCCCTTCAAGAAATATTTGGCTTAAACCAGTGCTTTATTTTCCAGAGAGCTAATTATTGGACTTTCACTGGGAGCTATGGCTATTGAAAAAGTGCACTTCCATCATCACAGCTACTGTACCTTAACAAATGGACAGAAGGCTTAGTGTGACCATTTTGTGTTGGACAAAAACTGCTGATCTGAAAAGCTGGCTTCACTTAAATTAACGCTGCAGCAGAGATCCGATGGGTGAGGGGTAAGACGGTTGCTGCAGAAGGTAGCACCCAATGGGAGCTGGAGAGAGATCAGTTAAAAAGCAGTGTCCTGGAAAAGTGCTGCTCTGTGAAGAACTGTGATACCATTCAGAAAGCATGGTCACGGTTGGAAGAGAAATGAAAGCAGCAACTCAAATTAATTCATTGTTGTAGTTAGTATGGCAACACTTAAACACTAAATGTATATGCTCAGGTTGCTTTGGTCAAATATGTATTTGTACTTCGTGTCAGGAAGTTGTTTCAACCATTTATCAATTAATTTTAGATAACTATTTTAGCTGTTCAATTTAGCTATCTGTTCCACCAATGTATTACCTTTAAACCATTCATTAAATGTTCCATGTCTTACCTTTAGCTAACTCTTTCAACTATTCAATCATAACATTTAGCTAATTATGCCAACTGTGTACTGTGCACCTTTAGTAAAGTAGTTGGTCTTTTAGTAATTTGAAATACCTTTAAAGTTTAGATTAGAACTCTTTATTATAACTCTTTAATCATTACTTTTTTAGATTTCTGCTAGCATTTTCATTTGCTGACTTAATTATGGATGGAGGGATAGAGTGATATATACGTATAAGCTAATGCTAAATTACACATGAGAGCTTTACATTACACAATCTAAGAGTATGTATGACAGCTGGCCTGCTTTGTTCTCTTCTATCTTTCCTCCAGACACATCAACATCACATCTGTCACCTTTATGCTCCAGTCAATCTCATATTGATAGGGTGGAGCACGTTACATATATCACACACACACACACACACACGCATGGACCAAGGGAGCACAGTAAATATACGTCTTGTCGATAGCTGTCCACAGCAGCAGAGGCTCATAGTATTTTTGCTGATGTGCTGACTTCAGGAATCAGCTTTTCACTTTTGCTGAGATAAAGGATTTGGGCCAGTTAAATCTTATCATAGTGTATTATATGTGTGCGTGTTCATTCAGTGGTAGTACATCAGAAGTAACAGTGTGATCGGTCTTCAGAGGCTGCTGACATTTGGAAGGTGATGTTATTTTCACCTGATATTACCTTTTGGTTGGCAGATGGAGTTCACAAATTTGGGCACATCGCAAACCCACGGACACACACACGCCTGCAATGGAACAAACGCTCATTAGTGCTGTCGAGCACATTTCC
The DNA here is from genome assembly GCA_038501785.1 of Myoxocephalus aenaeus. Classification (NCBI taxonomy): domain Eukaryota; kingdom Metazoa; phylum Chordata; class Actinopteri; order Perciformes; family Cottidae; genus Myoxocephalus; species Myoxocephalus aenaeus. The sequence goes on along the minus strand of JBAMJR010000128.1, from coordinate 1,278,596 downwards.
TCCTCCTGTCAGACTGAGGAATGAAGCTTTCTCGTACACACACATAGACACACAACAACCAGGATGTCCATTAACGAGATGTGACCCTGAATGTGGGTTCAACCTTTTTTTCCACTTCAGAAAAAAATAAAATGTCTCCATAAATTGTCACTGTGGTTAATTTGATCTCACCAATAAAGCAGATGAACATTAATAACATTTTACAAGTAACACATGTATGTTGACTGAATATGTGTTTCAGAGCAACACTTACGCGTACATTTACAAGACCTCAAACACAAAACACACACAACTGCTTGTCCTCCGATGTCGTTTGATCAAAACATGATGAAAACAGTTTGGGAAAAGTGGGGTTAAGGTCATCCAGATAAAATATGTCACAGATGACATTTTAGTGTCATTATACTTACTATACTTATACGTACTATACTTTTGAGAAGTCTAAAAATACTTGTACCACTTTATGTCAACCCCGTCTGCCCCCTGAGTGAAGAACACCTCCTTTTATCGCTTACTGTCAGGACTCAGCCGCGTCAGTTATCCCATCCACAGAAGCAATAATATTATTTTGCCTTCTTCTAGTTTCTCACCTCCTCTTTTTTTTTACTACATATACATTAACAATGTCTTTGGGTACACCATGAGGATTGCACATCTTTTGTGAGCCTGTGGAAAAAAAGAGTGTGCAAAATATTATATGTAAGACTTGTAGATAGGTGTTGATTTAAAGTATATTTATTTTGAGTTTTTCTTTGTACATGTGTTCATACTGAAGTTGTAAAAGAATATATAGTAAAATTGTCTAAAACAGCCCTGTAATATTCTCAAACAGCTGGACAGTGTATATTTTGGCATACTTTTAGATTGCGATACGTTTGGTGCAGCAGGATGGTGCATGTGAGATTTGGTCAAAATAAACTACAGTTGCTGTGTTTATGGTAATAATGCAACATGTGTGGAACTTGAATTAGTCAAGAAAAGTGCAATAAGAGCAATAATAGTGGTGTATCAACATTACTTTAATATAGTACAGCTATAAATATGCATGACTATGACCTTCATTTAGACCAACTTCGGGACCATAGCAGCGTTTGTTTTAATTTTTAAGCCAAATAACTACTCTCTGATAAAAACAACTACAATGAAAATCAGTGTTGTTGTATGTTCCACTGTTAATTAATGTCATCTGACACAGGTGACTGTTCTGTTTTAGTGCTCCTCGACCTCAGTTCGGCGTTTGACACCGTAGAGACTCTATGGTGTTGTTTTTATTATCGTTCCTTCTGATCGTGGCTCGTGCTCTTGAGTGTGCAGTGTTTTAGTGCCGCAGTTCTGTTGGATTGTTTTGTCATGTTGTGTTATAACTAAATGTGATTGTTTGTTGATGTGAACTACATGCATTGTCCATTAATGACGCAGCATGCACGTATTTATGTATACGATATCAGACAGCACAGAAGCCCCAGGTAGAAAATGCACGGCACGCCACTGGTAGACCATAACATCCTGATTGAGAGGCTATGTGATTGAGTGGGCATATCTGGCGTTGGCGTGGTTTTCGTCATACCTCACAAACAGAAGTTTTACTGTCTCTGTGGGAGAATTTGTGTCAGACATCTCTCCACTGTCTTGTGGGGTACCGCAGGGCTCGGTCCTGGGGCCTCTGTTATTTCCTTTATACTTATTACCTCTGGGACAGATCATCCATCCATCCATCCATTATCAGCCACTTATCCGGGGTCGGGTCGCGGTGGCAGCAGGTTCAGCAGGCCGACCCAGGCTTCCCTCTCACCCGCAACACTTTCCAGCTCATTCTGGGGGATCCCGAGGTGTTCCAAGGCCAGCCGGGAGATATAATCCCTCCAGCATGTCCTGGGTCTTCCCCGGGGTCTCCTACCAGTTGGACGTGCCTGGAAAACCTCTAATGGGAGGCGTCCAGGAGGCATCCTGATTAGATGCCCGAACCACCTCAGCTGACTCCTTTCGACACGAAGGAGCAGCGACTCGACTCCAAGCTCCCTCCTGATGTCCGAGCTCCTCACCCTATCTCTAAGGCTGAGCCCGGCCACCCTACGAAGGAAGCTCATTTCGGCCGCTTGTATCCGAGACCTCGTTCTTTCGGTCCAGCATTCACTGGGGTGTTTTGCAGCCGAGTGTGAAGCGGCAGGGATGAGAGTTAGCACCTCCAAATCTGAGGCCATGGTGCTCTGCCGGAAACCGGTGGATTGCTTCCTCCAGGTGGGGACAAACTGGCTACCCCAAGCGAAGGAGTTCAAGTATCTCGGGGTCTTGTTCACGAGTGAGGGTAAGGTGGAGCGGGAGATCGACAGGCGGATCGGTGCGGCTGCAGCAGTAAAACAGGCGCTGTACCGGTCCGTCTTGGTGACGAGGGAGCTGAGCCGGAAGGCAAAGCTCTCCATTAACTGGTCGGTCTACGTTCCAACCCTCACCTATGGTCACGAACTCTGGGTCAGATCATAAAACCTATAATGTTGCTTATCGTCTATATGCAGATGATATCCAACTCCATGTCTCCTTTAAACCCAGTGAGGCCTTCAGGTTAACCAGCCTCCTTGATTGTGTCAACGCTATTAAGGACTGGACAGCAGTAAATTGTTTACAACTAAATGATAATAAGACAGAGGTTCTAGTTATTAAACCTGATGATGCTTTCCCTACGATCAAGCAGAGCATTGGTCCACTCTCCTCTGCTGTCCACCTCAACCTGCGTAATCTCGGGGTAATATTTAACAAATCCTTGTCGTTTCACCCCCATATTAAGCAGCTGTCTAGCTCTTGTTTCTTCCAACTATGAAACATTAGCAAACTGAGATCTGTTTTATCTACAGCTGAATTAGAGATGATCATTCATGCTTGTATCTCTTCTCGTATTGATTACAGCAATGCACTTTTCTCCTCACTCAGTAAATCTGTGATTAACCGGTTGCAGGTAATCAAAAATGCTGCTGCCAGATTACTGACGAGGACAAATAGACGGTCTCATATCACCCCCATTTGTAGGTCTCTTCACTGGCTCCCCGTAGAGCATAGGATCCACTTTAAAATCCTCACCCTTACATACAGAGCACTACACGGTCAGACTCCTGCATATGTGGCTGAACTACTTCGCCCTTATTCAACAGCCCGCAATCTCAGGTCCAACCAGTTAAACCTTCTGTCCGTCCCACACATTCGCCGTAAGACACGTGGTGACGTAGCTTTTGAGGCAGTAGCACCAAAGCTATAGAATGCTCTGCCTGCACCTCTACGGTTTGCTGATTCGGTATTGTCATTTAGAAACCAACTAAAGACATACCTGTTTACACTTGCGTTTGGCTAAACACATGCTCTATGGTCTGCTTTTTATCTGTTTTTATTTATTTATTTTCCTTATTAGTTTTATTGTGTTTTTTACTGCACCATCTTTTAATGTGTATTTTACTGTGCGCTCTTAACTGTTGACATGTGTTGGCCCCTGTTATTGTCAATCTGGTTCAATGTACGTGTTTTCCTTGACTCCTGTACAGCACTTTGGGACCTTTGTCTGTGATAAGTGCAATATAAATAAACTTTACTTACTTACTTACTTACTTACTGTGATGCATTAGCTATATTCATTTTGTAGTGTCTGCAAGTTGATTTTCATAAATGAACTGAAACCAATGGGCCCGTGGAAGGTAAGAAAAATGCATTAAAAAATTACACTTGTATCCATTGGGAAATGTTTGTCGGTAATGTAATTTTTAAGCACACAGGATTTACTGGGTTGACTGTGCAGCATTATTGGAATAGTCCTTTAATTAAGTAAAGGGGAAGATTTGAGGAAGAAACTGGGGAACATGTGACTGAGGGAACAGCTTTTTATTCAATACAGTCAGTGTCACATTTATTCTTAATACCGTATATGTAACCTGGTGCTGCTAAAAGTGAGAAGTGGTGCACAAAGGAGAGAAAATAAGAAAATAACCAAACAAGTGACAGAAAGACAAAGAGAAAGCAAGAGGAGAATACACATTCTTCAAAATAAGCCAAGGCGGTAATGATTGCAATGCTGCTCGGGAGGTGGATTGTGGAGATCAGGCACAACGCTCTGAAGCAGAACATGAAGAAGAACAGAGCGAGAGATGATGGATTCATCATTTTATGAAGAGAAAATGTGTATAGGACAAATTGTTCTTGCGTTGTTACAATAAAGCTTGGTTTAAAACAGGATAACATGTGGTCCATTGTAATGTGCCAATAATTGGTATAATGTCGTATAATGTCTTATTTTTCACATCAACAGTGGTGCAGAGGAGAACAGAGTTTTTTTTAGGTCCACTGTTACAAATAGTCAATGTACCTGGCTGCATTAATTAGGCTGTATGTATCAGATCAGAGCCAGACCTGGTGCAACTTCTCAATTATAGTTTCTATGGGAGACGATTATTTGGCAGCTTTCTATCTCATGTCACACAAATCTTAGAAATCTCCATACCTATGAAAAGAGAAACACAAAATATTAAATAGAAATAGATCAGAAGACATGCAATGAACACCTGGTCCGTGAATGCGGTGATTTATGTATCTGACAGCACCCAGGATGTCTTCGAAATGAAGATAATCTTTATTTTTGCATGACTAAATATAACTACTTCAGGTTTGGTTATAATTTAGACATTATCTCTTTTGATTTCACATATTGATTTTGGCTTATTGATTCTGGTTCATAAATTCCTTCAATTGTTAGAACAAACTGAAAAATGTCAAAGCAATTATCAACTATTTATTCATCGGATTTAGGCAGCTCATTATTTATAAATAACAAGATACTTGATTCTACCATACTGTATCTCAACCGCGTGCCCATTAATCTGCATCAACAATCAGACCGTAATAGTGAAATCACGCCATTATCTTATCTGGAAAGATAACACTTTCTCTTACTGCTTGGAAAGCTTTAATTGTGGAGACTGCAAAGTGACTTAGCATGTTACCAGTTAAAATCAAATACAGTACAAATGCACATTAGCATTGATTGGGTATACAGAAGACAGTCGGTTTCTTTCATATTTCAGACATTTAAATGATTTGTTTTCCCCTAAGATATGTCGCATTGTACTTTAATGTATGTTTTAGGGTGTGTATGTGACTCACTCTGTGTCATCAGCTGTGGGTGTGTTATAGCTTTGGAACAGCGGCTGCATGAAGAGCCCCAGAGTTCCCACCAGACACACCAGGATGAAGATCCACAGGAACAGACGGTCTATCACCATGGCCACGTACTTCCAGTCTTCTATGATCTAGAACCAAACCAACAAGTTACAGATTGTTAACACCGATCAAATCATGACTATAAAGAAAGTTTGTAGGAACAGAGATTCAGGATTCGAGAAGAACATAAACTTGTGAGGCGTCTCTAAAGATTTGTGTGCTCACAATCCACCTATTTTACGGCTGAATGTTTGCTAGACCCCTCCCCCGAACAGTTACTGTCCAATAATAGCTTAGCAACTAGATTACTACCCACAGTAGTAGGCCACGGATCACATCCTTATTTAATTATATTAGTCTATGAGGTTAAGGGTTATGTAACATTTTTTGAAAAGACCCGTTTATGACTACATGCACTGTAGTACTTCCTACTGTGTGAAAATCTATGCAATGTTAGAAGCAGGTCCTAAATGCTTAAACTGCAGTAGCTCAGTCAACATTACTTGAGCTTGCATTATGTTTTCTAAACACATTGGGTAGTCCTCGTCCTCGAGCCATCAGTCAGACAAGGTCTTTGATCTTGCATTTTTCCTTATCATCTCATTATAAACCAAGGAATATCCATATGACTGTCTGTCTGTCCTTTGCATATCTCGAGAACCACTCATCTGTTCTATTTCACAACTTGTCATCGCTTTCCTGGAGTCTACAAGCAGGTAGACTACACATTAACAGCACTACTAAATGCAAAAACAATAACGTTATTGTATCCCCATGTCTTCTGCATGGGGCTACAGTAGAGGATGTAGATTATTTTGCCTGAGAAATGTAGTTTTAACATCAGTTTTATAACACAATATGGTATGTAGTCATTAAGTGCATATTTAAGCACTTATATTAGGTTCTTATTTTAATACAAGCTAACTGGAGACAATAAAGTCAGCCAGTGACAGCGTTTCTAACAAACTCAAGGAGCTAACTCTTTAAGCTTAACATTAATGATGAGAACGTGTGTCTATGAAGCTTAAATGACACCAAATGCATATCAGGGTGTAATTGTAACTGCTGCTTAGTTTTTTGAGCAATTACAGCTGCAAAACTTGTTTGTAATGTTTATTAAGTGTCTTTGTCTCCTCACCCCTTCATCGTCATCTTCTGTCTTCATATGTTCGGCAATGTATCTTACTCCGTCCACTGCCTCCTCCACATCTGCATCCCACTGAACAGCCGAAGGCCTCCGCAAGTCTGAAAACCCACGACCCCCATCTGGGATGTCGTCCCCCTTCCAGCAAAACTTCTGTGCCAAGTCCTCGTTCACGTAGAAAGAGTCGGCATCTGTTCGGATCCCACCGAGTCTGACGTTTGAATACTGCCTCTTGTCTGTGCCGCTCTGGGAATTGTTTTTCTCGATGGTACTCCGGTTTGCATACTTCCTGCGGAGTTTATCACGTTGGATGTTGGAAGATCCTGGACGCCTCATGAAGAGGAAGGTGGGGAGGCGGACTAAGAAAAAGCGCTTGACCCAGTCGGGCATGTGGTGGGTGGATGGGGAGCGGTGGTGCACATTGAGGACACAGACGCTGGTCACAATACAAAAAGTGACCAACACCATGGTGAACATCAAGTATTTACCTTTGAGAGAGAAACAAAAATATGTCACAATGAACACATAAATATCGGTGCTGCCTTAAATCACACTGCTCTCAGTCAGTCACTTGTTACTCTGTAATTGAATAATCACTGAGTCTCAAATAATTGAAGGCATAATGTCCAATATGAACAAAAAGGCCTCAAATAAAGGTTCCTTATGGCTCACCTTTTACAGGCTGTATATTTCCACATCACTCCATCAGTACAACAGCAGAATCACGTCACATTCACCAATTTGCTGCTCTGAGGTTCCAATTTGAATAGAAATACAGTTCTCATTCACTGAGCAATTCCAGAGGCTACCACTTTGCTGTTATTTTGTTTGTTGTGAAGTTGCTGTCAATAATAGAGATGACTTGTAACACATGTTTCGCATTAAAAGCCTGCTGGAAAATCAAGCGATTTTGCCCCTTGAGGTTTTTGATGTGAGTTCAACAGCAAATAATATCAACAGCTAAATAAAATGGGAGCCAATCCAAAAATTAGGATTTATGATCAAACATACTTAACCCATAAGGACCCATAGTGTCACACGTCTTTTAAGTGTTCTGGAAAGTTCCATATACAGCTTCATCCTTGATTTTAACTCATGAAGTCCCTAAGTGACGCCTACTGAACATTTTGGTGGGTCATGTGACAGGGTCATGTGATTTTGTGTTCCCATAACAACCTTTCCAAAATGGCTGATCCAGGTTGTGACAGATCTGAAGAAAATACTAAATTTAAAAAGCTTGTTTTTCATTGTCAAATGTAATATTTACCCATTTTAAGAATTGTAATGCTTAATTAACATGTCCTTTAATGTATTGAACCTGCTGTGAGCACATTTCTTGAAGAAACTGATATAAAACAAATCAGATAAAAATTGTTGTGACACATACGTCACATAGGGACGTTAACCTAAAAATTGCCCGAAGAACCCAATGTGACATATATGCACAATGCGAACAATAATTATGATCTGCTCAGTTAATTTGGCTGATTCAATAATATTTAGCTAACACATTTTATATTGTTCAATCCAAAGCATATTAAAACAAATAAAAAGTAAAAAATTGTGTCGTAATTACGTAGTTATTAATACCATGTGTTTACTATTAAAGCCCAATGTGACATATATGTAACATTTCAAATATTTAACACTATTTTGAAAATAATGTCAGAAATGTGTTCTACGTGGTCTATTTAGTCTGTATTATGTCCCCCATAATTTTCCTTGAAGGAGAAATGGGTCCGGGTTCTTATGGGTTAAAAATCAGGAAGTGACCCGATCAAAAAATAGACAAATGCATAACCTCCCGTAAACTCATAACTTTACACTTTGGCTGTTGTACAGATTAAATAAATAACATATGATGGCTTTATTAGTGAGCTTTAGAGGTGCAGGTAGAGGAACAGTCTGACACTTTTTATCTTTTCATCTAACTCTCTGCAAGAAAGTGAAAATGTGTATTACCCTGAATGTGAAACTAGTCTCTCATGGAAACATAAATATAGCTGAAGAATCCTACCTAATTGTCATAATTTTAATAATACAAAAAGTATTAACAATCTTGATTATTGAGGCAAAATCTGAATGAAGAATATGTGTATTATATTTGGTTTTAAACCGTGTCTTTGAACAAGATATCAAAAGGTTACCTGTGTGTCATTTGTTCATTTCAGATCAATCTTTAAATATTTTAGATTTTGTTTCAGTTTATTAAATTCCCAGTAATCCAAGACCCATCTGTAAGTAATGGTTCACACCCCTAACTGCCTACAGCTGAACAAAGATGCAAATACATATGACTGACCTATGAGTGGCACTGCGAGAGAGGTAGGTGGCACTATCTTTGATATCAGCAGCAGGAACACAGTGAGAGCCAGCAGCACAGAGATGCACAGCGTCATCTTCTCCCCGCAATCTGAAGGCAGATAGAACACCAGGATAGCCAGCGACGTGATCAGCACACATGGGATGATCAGGTTAATGGTGTAAAACAGCGGCTTCCTCTTGATCACAAAATCATAGGTGATATCCAGGTAGGTGATGTCATTGGGGTCCTCGTTTTTGCGCGCCGGAAGCGAGACGATATCCCACTCTCCGCTCGGCGTAAAGTCATCACGGCTGGCAAAGTCGCTTGGGAGGATCAGGTCGACTTCTGTGTGGTCGTAGGTCCAGGAGCGGAACTTGAGAGTGCAGTTCTGCTGGTCGAAGGGGAAGTTCTGCACCTCGATGGCGCAGGCCGACTTGTAGATGGCCGGGGGAAGCCAGAAGATGTCTCCTGTGTTGGAGACCACAGCATTGCAATAGAAGGAAACCTCATACACGCCATCAGCACTGTGAGAGGTTGTGGGTGAGAGGTAAGATCAGAAAGGTGATGGATTCAAAGTATACAATTACAATCATTACATAAATAAGACATTTAAAGTCAGCTAATTCTTAAGGCAGCACCGTAAACCTTTTTTCCCTTCATTGCAATGATAATAATCAGACAAACCCAAACTCTTCCACATGTCTGAAGTAATATTAAAAGTAGACATTAATTAAGTTCTTACTAATCCTCTTCACCTTACCAAAAAAAACTGGCTTAGTAGAGAAAGATAGCAACATTTTAATTACAAAATCCCCAGTGAGAAACATGCTTTTTTTCGCAACAGTTTTTTTGCTTGTAAAGCCCTGATGTTAGAACGTTGAGCGTTGGAAAACCTCTAACTACTATAGAATTATATGAAACTAACTCCATTAATGCCATACAGTAATCCATTTCCGCACACATAAAACACATGCTGTATATGTAGTTGCATTCTTGTATTACACTGACTTTAGCACAGCATAATAGATCCAGATCACCAACATGAAATATGGACAAATTATCTTTGGTGGGATGACATGCACATACGTACTTGTTGTATAGCACTATATCAGGAAGCCAGATGTGTTTGGATGGTATTCGTAGTTTCTTGATGCCTTCATACTTCTCTGGGTCCCATCTAAGCCTGTAGTCATTCCACTCCTGCAGAGAGAGCGTTTATAAACTTCCTCACTGTCAAACACACCCACACACTGTATGTTGAACATTGTATGTTATTATATGACAGAAAGATGACATTTTTACCTGAAACAGCCACAAGTTGGTCGTCATTATCTGTTCTCTCTCATTCTACAAGAAAACAATAGTCCGCTTGTCATTTAATAAGCATAATTGCCATAAGAATCCCTTTGTAATATAAATGCTTGCATTATTAGTATACTGTATTCTGGCAGTAGATTTAACACACTAAAGGTCAAACCCAAATATCAAAGCACCTATATAGAGAAGACGCACTAACATAAACATTTTGGGGGCAAATATCCCTTTCAAAACATGTCACAAAGGTAGATTAAAAATGTAGCTACATATATCCCCCCCCCCCTAGTAAATTATCAAATATGTATGATTTAATGCAACACAAGGCATCTGTAACAGGACTGTACGGAGGACACAGGCAGAGTCAGTTCTGCAGGTTTTAAAGGTTTTTAATTCAACAAACACAAAAGAACTGAAAACGTAGCTCAGTCCAGAGCTCTATCAATTCACTACACCAACTAAACTGTATCAGCCAGGCCGCTATCCGATTTACCGGCTTAATCTCCTTCATGAAGAGGAGACACCTCTCTTCTCCTCTTGTCGCATGTCTCTCTGCTCCATTTCCCCCCCTTGCCTTTTGTCCACCTCCCTGACGAGGAGATCAGGATCAGGTGCATCTCTTCCCACCCCTGATCTCAATGCTCTCCTGACGAGGAGTGGGTGGAGCCTTCTGGCAGGAATGTAGATGCCAGACACTACCCTTCCCCTCAGGCCCTCACACATCCAACTGGGATCTGTTCGTGACACGAGGCTGAAGTATTGCATAATTTAATGAACGATGGTGACTGCATCATAAGCTGTCTTGTGCTAACAGGAGTGATGTCAGTCAACAGTGGCACGGAAGACAAGCATTGAGAAAGACTATTTAGAAATAGTCAATGTTCTTGCTGATGGTCTCTTTTACTTACGTATGTAGATCATATAGAGGCGCAAGTATTACATTGAGACTGTTAAAAGTAAGTAAAAAATCTACTGGGTCGCTCTTACAACGAGAACTTAAAGTCGCATTTTAAGACGAATCATTTCAAGTCATATAACCGTTCTGAGTTGGACACTGTTTGAACCCTGCTCGAGTGCTTTGTGCAGCCCCAAAAGAGCCCTCTAACCTTTATATATTCTGCTGGGGGGAACCTTTGTAGATCATCTTTTCCTGGGCAAGAGCAAGACACACAGCAGGCCTGTCTATGGCATCAAATTAAATAGCAAATGATGTTTAGAAACCCAGATTATGAAGACTTGGTGACTAAAATGCAATGGGTGTTTCAAAATAACTGTGGTACTTCTACATCTTGTTTACATTTTGTTTGGATAGGCACATTCATTTGCCACAGCACAGTCTTTGAAAACCTTGGCTGTAGGCAACTAAAGTGTGTCAGGTGTTCATCTTTTATTCAATATTTGAAAATTATCTATCATTCCCTTTTCTGATAGTTGCTTATCCTGTTCAGAGTTGTGAGAGGGCTGCAGCCTATCCCAGCATGTATTGGTTGTGAGGAAGTATACATCATGGTGTGGTCACCTGTCTGTCACAGGGTTAACTCAAAGACACAGCTTTAGGCTTATTCACACCTACACAGGGAATGTAAAGTTGCCCATTAACCTGCATTACTGTAAATGTGTTATTACAACACACATATTTGTATAATGTGTATTCAGTGCTGTTTTGATATTTATGTATCTGTATCGTTTACGTTTCATTTAAAGAACACTGTACCGAAGCAATTACAAAGTATGTTGCATGTAAAGCACACCTACTGGGACACATTTTTAATGAGCCATTGCTAATCTTATTAGTAGCACCTGTGCTTTTCCTAGTATCTAAACAATCCTCTTTGAAAATAGCCTACAGATTGAGATGCCAATCAAACACACTTGGTACACATCCACACAGCCATGAGAGCATCACTAATTAGAATGCATAAGTGAAAACACCTGCGTCAGGCCCTGCATGGGTCTTTACCCTATAGAAAACCCAGTATGACTTGATAAAATCGTTAAATACAGCAGGACAGTAATACATTATCATTAGTTTCATTATTATTATTCAGTAATAATCCTTAAAGGAATGAGAGCAGAATTATAAACCTGGAAAAAAATAGCACGCATCTATTATGTTATATTATAAATAGTGGGCTGAGACACTGCCTGCGAGCTGCGGTGGCCCCACAGAATAGTTTAACCAACTGTGTAATATATTGTGAAATATACAATGTAGTTGCTCTAACTAGAGCAACCTAATGACCCCAATGTAATCTCTTAGCGGAATGTAGTAGTGTCGTAGTGACCACAGCTGTGTCCTTGTAAAAGCCTGAAAACATACTCATCCATGTTTATCTCCATACATTACTACAAGTAACCACAGATGCATTTGGCTGCAAGTCAGATTCATTAGATAATATATCAAAAAGGGCTTTGGTTATATTCCTTTAAACATGTTTTACACAATCAGGATGTCGCTGTAATCAAATTCATGATGCATGTAGTGTCTGTCATAACCTCAAAGCCAGTGGCGGGCCGTCATGGCCTGCTAAGCCTTCTCTGCTGGCCTAAACAGAATCACAAAGTTATAGCTATTTTATAATTAGATTTTTAAATTCTATTTTTTAGAATTAAAAGTTATATCTATTTTATAATTTAATTGTTTTTCACAAATACACTACATGTATTTTGAATAATTGTTCCCTATTAGCTTATTTTCGCATTGCACAGCTCCTGTCTTGTCTGTTCCTCAGCTTCTGGCTGCGCGTGGGCGGCTTCGCAGCTGGTTAAGCAGATTTCTTATCGAATCAGATGTCACCTCTGTTTCTCTCTATGGTAGAAAAGCCGATTAAACTACATGGTGACGGCCAGCTAGGGTTCTGTACGTGTGATTCTTCACAGAGACAAGGAGCAGCGGCAGCAGCAGCACCCTGAATCTGCACATTCCGGTACAGTAGGTGGCGGTATGCACCTAGTCAAATTGGTTGCGATCCGCCATTTAAACTTGAAGAAGAACTTTTTGCAGACTTTCGCGATGGAAAGCAGGTCTGCGCTAGCGAGCTGTTAGCTTGCGAGCTAACTAGCGCTCGCTGTTAGCTTGCGAGGGGGGGTGGACGCAGGTCGAAAATCCACGGCCCGCCACTGCTCAAAGCCCCAAATATGTGTTTTTGTATAAAGAAAACATACTTACTACACTGATGAGCTGCGACAGAGACACCTGTATGGAGATGGTGACCTGTTGGCTCTTATTGACAGCAGGTCTGATCAGTTTGTTGTAGCGCTCTGGACCCAACAGGTAGTTCACCAGCCGTTCCTCTGCATTCTCTGCCCTGCCGCCTATAGACCATTGAGAACACAGAGAGTGGGAAAACATTTAATTTCAAATCTTAACAATAGAGGTACACTAGCATGTACCTTTACTGCTCTTCTAGAAACAAACAAAGTACTTGCCTAGGGGTAGTGTGTCTCGCTTTAATTGAGTCATTGAACAGAAAAATTTCACCACATTATATTTGCGTGTATGTTGCAGCTCCAAGCGTGTGATATTCATCACTGTATGTTTTCAGTCCAGTGACACCATGAATGATGAACAATAAACAAGTTGGGTGTAAATTAAGTAAATTAACCAAAGGGCTGAATCACGTGTTCTCTATAAAATGTGAGCGTGTGTGTACGGGGTTGCGTCTTGCAGTCTCACACGTTACTGCAGGGTTTTAGAGCAAAATAACAAACAAAAATCCAGTCATGCATCCATCACTGAGAGGATCCCTGAAGCTTTGTGTTTCCTCAGCCCTAAATTATTGGTTACGTAAAAGTGATCGTATGAATAAGTCAGAAGCAAAATGCTTTTGACCCACTCTCCTGGCTTCCACAACCATTATGTCTACGTTGTCAAACAAACTGACAACAGCGCAGAGAGCGTTTATTATCTGGAATGCTTCACCCCCACTGTGCCACATGGATTGTCTGTTTTTGTAAGAGAAGGCTGAGTGAGCAAGATGTTCTCTTTTTACTACAGCACCCTGTTCTTTCAAGTCACTGTCATTTTTTTTTCAGCTATTTAAAAGCAAGAGAGGTCAGGGAATGTATTAGAACTGAATGAAAGTCTTCAATTTATTTCATCTTTCAAAGGATAAGTTACTTTCCATCAAGCAAGAACCTGAATTGTCTATTTGTGCGAGAGATTTGTTAATTAAACTGAAGATTAACCTAATAGTTGAAGCCCTTAATCACATTTAGATGCTATCTTAAGTGGCATCAATGTATTTAGAGTATGAACATGTGTGGTAACAATTTTCTTTTGCATATACAGGAAAATACTTACTGGGTAGGCTATCTGTATCTGGAAAATAGTAAGTATTAGGAAAGGGAATAAGGGAATAATAACTTTGTTTTTAATATAGACTTAGTAATAAAACAAGAAAGAAAAGTCTCATCTTGTGATTTATTTCTATGTACTTATTCAATAGTAACAATGCAAAGATAAATATTGTTTCTGGCAGGAAACTGCAAAAATACATTGTTCAAGTTACCACAAGGAGTTTTTAACTGGTTATGAAACAGTTTCAGTTTAAAACTGACACCTCTATATGACCTATGTGAGCAAACGAGACCACCAGAAAGAAGACTATGGCTCTTTCTATATAATTTAGTTATGAAATCCAACAAAACAATTTACCAGAAAAGCCTTTGTTTACATTTTCCCAGACAGAAGACAGAAGACAGAAGTAGATTTTACCTATGACTATTTTATTTTTGACATTATATTTTGTGGCTATGGCTGATAATTGTGGCAGGATCAACAAAAAGGAATGGAAAAATAAGTGATCAAAGGACAAACAAACATAAAAGATAAAGTGTCTCCTTTCCCAAAGCAAACACATGTGCTAGCCAGATGAAGAACTATACAACATGAGGCGATGGTGCTCGTGGAAATACTATCGTCTTTGTCCACAGGGGCAGCACAAATTTAAGTTTTTCCTCCAGGATTACAATTTTAAACAGTTTGAAACATAAGGTCAACTTTGTGAACTGAAACAGAACAAAAAACAAAAAACGTTGTCAAGTAAACTTGAACATCATGGTTTGGTTTAAAATTACTACACAACTGAAAGAAAAAAACCCTGCAAAAACAAGTATGTTTTGGCAACAAAACAACTTGGTTACATTTAGGCCACAAGGGTACTTGGTTCACACATGATGCAAACAGCAACCACCTGGGGGAAAGCCCTGTGTATTTTTGACCCGTCCACAACCCCAACCAAACTTCCAAGGACTCTTTTATACTTTGTGATACATAATTATAATTGTTCGGCTGGTTGCCTGGTAGTTGGTCCCAGCAGCCCCACTTTATTGAGATTCATTGGACCACATGCTTGTATGCATGTATGAGTAGTTCCAGCTAAAGATAATAGGAATAAGTTTGGAAAGAGTACTTGAACGATTTAGCACTGTGCTCTTATAACATGGTTTGACCCACGAAAAAAACAAACATTGTTTCATGCATTCTTCTTACTTTTCAAAACATGGCGGCCACATTACTCACTATGTACCTTTACTGTATGTGGTTCTGTTCGGTAAGAGATTTGGGTGTGTTATGCTAGTAGCGGTTTATGTAGCCTCGAGCTGCAAGCCTCGAGCAGAGCTGAGGACTGGTGGGATCGCTTATTGCTAACTCCACACGCTCAGATTCTTTTTCATTTTCAAATTCGCAGTCTTCAGACTCAATGCTCAATCCTGACTCAAGCGACATCACTCGGGGCGTTTTATCAGACTTCACAAAGCTCCTTCAGCCACAAAAGGCCTGATACAAAATACCAAGACCTGTAAAGACTTTATTGTCTAACATTTATGAAGTTGTTTATTAAAGCCTACTGGGACTGGTGTGTTTCTTAACCTTTATGTTTTGCGACAGCTTCAGTTGAAACACGAATGCTTTGACTAAGGAATGGTGCCAGACATCATTGCGTAGCACAAGGCCTGATCAAGTCTTCAAACACTTACACCAACATGCTGGCAGACACAGCAAAGTACTATGTGCCTTCTTGGTGTAGTACATCATTTAAATAATTCAAACCAAGATTGCAGGGTATCTGTGCCTTAATGGATGCTACAGAGTAATGCTTGACTATGCTGCCTGCCATAGCTGATCTTGGTCAGAGTCCACTTGTTATTGTAAAGCAGACATGACTATTGATGGCTCAGATTTATTTTCTGTCTCAATAACCTATTGAAAGATAAATCGAGCCTACAAACTAAAGCTAAAGCAAAGCCTTCCAAGCTTATACCATTGTATGGTGAAAGTATGCAACAGTCAACACTAAGAAAACCTGAATCGAGGTCAAGATAATACAAGGAAACGGTTCTTTTAGGACAGTGGTGGAGACATCCGAATGGTCTTCCTAAAAGACGGGAGACGGTGCTTTCTTGGCAGTAGGTATAAAATAGCCTTCTCTAAATTATTCAAAGAGCCCATCTGCTTTTACTCACAAGTGTTTTAAAGGTACACTCACTACACACAGTTTTTAAAACCCTCCTTTTTTATAAAAAAATCTAATTTGTTGTCAAAGACATACAGCATCCTCTCCTTTTGGGAATATAAAGGGGTCCTTCGAGTTAGTGTTTCTTTCTTTCGTCATAAAGGACTCAGACTATCATCAGATATAACAATGTAAATCTGAAGTAACATACGTAGATAAGACAGGTTGTGTAAAGTCATTTCCTCAATGCTTTCAAGGGTAACAAGAACTAAATATGTACATAAACTGTTTATAAATTACACATCAACTACACATGATGGGTTTTGCACTCAATGTATTTTGAATGTGGCTGTTTCTGTTCAGAAATTGAGTGGCCTAAATGCAATGCCATTACAATAGTGATTTTCTACCACAATGCTATCCCTGGCTTGTGGGGAAGAGTTTGAATAGCATGTAACAATCATAGCAAGATACAAATGGACAAATTCATAATTTAAAATTCCTTTTTTTTGCCAATAAAATTGTATAAGAGCCTAGCTACACTAATAGACAATAAAATGGCAAGATGTCTCATTCTTTATCCCTCTAGAACTAAATTAAGGTAGCCTATAAGAACACAAGGTTAACACTGGATTGGTTTAGTTTCTTCAGGGTTGCATTATGATCAATACATATTTTACCTCATGTATCTTTCTGCTTTTCAAAGAATATACAGATATTTGAAAAATCTATAAGCTACATTGAACTCCCACCTGTTTATTTCCGGTTGTGCAATATGGCCAACATTTTTTATCCCGATTCAGGTAATTTCATAGCAATACAATATATCACAATAAAGCATATTTTCTTGTAATTCACTACATTAATGTGGATCTGGAATAACTATATGATACCGCCTATTTTTGTATACTCTTGTGTGAACTAAATACATGACAAATGAAAACTACTGAGTATTTTGTGCCAAATAACATAAGAGTTTCAAGTGACATTAAAGATAACTTAATATGTATGTACTGTGTTTACATGAGTGCACACAAACACAGAGTAATCAGATTAAGACAATAGCTTGATTTAACAACAAAAGTGTATTATAATGAGCAGAATTCAGATTTCCTGAGAAATTTAAGTAATGCGCTTACCAATTTAGACAACACAATTGTGTATCTTGATATATGATTTCTTCACAATACGATTCCATTGAATCGATACATACATTCATACATTGACTATTCATTATCATATTGGATTTGCACTCCTGTAACACAGTCCACACCAGTTAGTGTTGTGATTCAATGACTTATTTGGACATATCATGCTAAAAGAGCAGCAGTTTGTTCAGGCTTTCTGCTTAAAGATTTCTCACACTAAGATTTAATGAACCTCTGAAAGCAAAGAAGCATTTTGAATAATATAGCTCAGTATTTGATTATAAGTTCATAGCAAATTAGTGCCAACTTTAATGTGGCAAACCTGTGCATGATGACCTAGGACATTATACCTTAATTTCCCTTTAGGTAAATTATCTATTCTGCAGGTCACTAGACCTTACCTCAACCTCAACCTCTACAGAGAGAGAGAGAGAGAGAGAGAGAGAGAAAGATATACTTTTCCTTTGTATATTCATCTTTTTGAGAGACGTTTTCATGATGGTGAAGTTGTGCGTATACATGAGCACCATGGACAGCGTCGTACTGCTTTAGTCAATGCTGGGCTAAAGCACACAAGGCCATTACTGTACGTCTCGAGACTTTTATCAAAATAACAGTTTGACTACGTCACCTAACTTAAATACACATCCAAACGTTGGGACATTTAAGGAATATAGAATAACATACCTGTGTGAGAGAGAATGAAGAGCAGGAGCACAGTGTTGGCAGTCATCTCCTTTCTGCTTCCTTTGACAAACTTGCTACTTTGTTATATTGTCCTCCAAAAAAAGGCGAGTGCCTCGACTGGGATTAGCTTTTTTAAATAACAGTGTTTATATTCCGTCGTGATATTGTTCTTGTTTCTTCACTTCTCTGCGCAGGTTGACACACACCTGCTTCGGTTAGTCGTCTTTCGCCTGAATATTCAGCAGCGTAAAAATGACCGAAACCAAGAAACGTCTCTAATAAGTAATTTGTTGAAAATGTTTAATTCCCAAATATTACATGTTGGTCTCTTATTTTATATCCGACTACTAGAGGTGCTGGGCTGCCCATTGCGCACTGCCGCCTCAGCCACAAACCAGCCACGATTACATTTAAACCGCTCTCGATCCAAATCCAGAAGTCCAAATAAGTGTACGGATGTTGTTTTCATCCCGCCCAAAACAAATATGTTTACTTCTGCATCTGAGGATCAAACCACTAGCGCTCACCTGCGTTATAGGTTCGCTCTCCTCTGGTGAAGCGCGGACAAGTTCTAGTGCGTAAAGAAACTGGCGCAGTTGCAAAAAGTGCAGGGCGCGCTGACAAGACGCTCGTTGTTCATATGCTACCTCAGAATAAACACTTGCAGTTAATGTCGATGCAGAGAAGAATTACTATGAAAGTCCGTGTTGCCCGTAGGTGAAGCCAAGAGGAGACGCGGGATGTTGGGGGGTGTTGAGTGTGTGCTCCCTGAGTTGCGGACCGGAGTGGAAAAGATTCACGTCATGGCTCGAGCTGATGTTAAGCGGCCAGTCTGCTGTAGATGGCCTCTGTTCTGCTCTGCCAGAGGTACTTTGACAGCCGACACTTTTCATGGCACTAAGTGAACCCGAACTGGAACAATACAAAGAAGAGAACGCACAAGAGAACACAGCAAATGTGTAGTAGCCTACACCATACAATCGGTTTGTACTTTTAATATGAGCCATTATAAGACGCAATCTATTTTAAGCTGATTTAATAGCTGGATTTATATATACGTGTGTGTGTGTGTGTGTGTGTGTGTGTGTGTGTGTGTGTGTGTGTGTGTGTGTGTGTATATATATATATATATATATATAGAGAGAGAGAGAGAGAGAGAGAGAGAGAGAGAGAGAGAGAGAGAGAGAGAGCGTACATATACATATATATATACGTACATACATACAGCAAATCTGGATGCAAATACATGAAATGAAATGTTACATTAGACTTTATTTTAATTGTCACATACTTAAATCTTATCTCTGCATTTAACCAATACAAAGCATTCAGGGGCAATGAGCATGCTGTAAAAGTTGTTTCTGTTTTTTGGGGGGAGTTTTTCCTGATCCAATGTGAGGTCCTGGGACAGGGATGCCATATGCATTGTAAAGCCCTCTGAGGCAAGTTTGTAATTTGTGTTTTTGGGCTACACAAAATAAACTGAATTGAATTGAATAAAGCACCCAGGGAGCAACTTGGGGTTCGGTGCCTTTCTCAAAGACACTAGGAAACAGGGATTGAACCAATGAACCGGTGATTATAAAGACCTGCTCTACCCACCAAAACTGGTTGATTCCCCAAAACAGCAACAGTCACTGAGCAAGACATCACAGGCACTGTGTATCTGGAAACATAATAATCAGTATCTTCAAACTTTGATTTCACAACTTCTGTCCAATATTGTTTTCGATCTACTTATTAATATTTACTTGTTCTCCCTCACTGTAATGGAGATTTCAAGTTACCACATCACACTTGTGTAAGTTGCAAACTGGGCCAAATGTGTCTTCCAAATTGTGAAGTCCCAAAATCCTGTTGATAAGTACTCAGTCTTTAACTGAGTTTAAGGTAATAAAAGAGTAATGTTCCCCCTCTAGCAGATGTAAGTGAGAACAGCCTTCCAGTGTCAAACTCTGCACATACATCATTCTACACAGTGAAGGTCAAACAACAAAGTTAAGTCACAATAAGCAAAACACATCTTTGAGCTTTAAAAATCACCAAAAAAATAGAAGAATGTCTAGGAATTGCAGTAACCGCATATGTATTTATTCATTATCCACCAGCAGCTGTTGTGTATCTCTAATTATTCAAAATAATAACAATTTACTCACCTTCTTTTATTGAGGGATAATTTACTTTGAAACATATTGAATGAGTTATGTTAAAAGACACTCCCCTATAGAGGAGCTAATGTCTCCAGTTGATCTTGCTATCCTACATTGTACCATCAGAGCCGCAGTAATCTTGCATATGTCTGTGGGCTTGCCTTTATAAGAGCATTTTTAACAGATGGACCAGGTGCACATGAATATGATTTTCCATCTCACTAAGAGGAGAGTCATGTTGCAGGCTACTGTGCTGTAGAAGTCACACTGAAAAGAGAGAAAGGATTGAGTTTGAAAGCAATAAAGAGGAGAATACATGAAAAGGCAGCGCCGCTTTTTAGATACTTTTGCTTGTTGCTCATGAATAATGCATTGCAGATTCAGTCGCATGACAGTCGCATGGATTTTTCTTGGCCATTGAGGGAACCCGAACTTGAACAATAAAGAGAAGCAAACGCACAAGAGACCACAGCAAATGTGTAGCCTACACCCATCTGAGACAATCGGTTTGTACTTGTAATACACATGCACAAGCATTGTAGCTTCAGTATTTATTCGCATATTTATTCACATATTTATTTATTCACATATTTATGTATTCACATATTTATTCACATGTTATTCACATATTAGTTATTCACATATTATTTGAGCATTTATTCACATATACTGCAGGATATGTGAATACATAACCTTATGGATTTTATTTAGTCAAAACCGCCCAACAAATAAAAAAAATAAAACCCATTTTCATAATTTCATCTGAATCAGAAGACACTTTATCACTCCCTTTCTCACACACACACACACACACACGCAACACCCGATTGTCATGTATTCACAAAATAACTTAAAACAGAAATAATTATGTCAAAAACAAAGACTGATGGTAGATTTACACATTATTAATGGGTTTAGCGCAGACCAGGCCATATTTAACTAACGCATTACTCCTTTACACGGCCCAGTGGATATTTCAATCCGCTATATTAGAAATGTGTTTAGTCAAGTTAACTGGGACGAGGGCGACCCAGCGTCAATTCCCAACACCCTCCCTCTTTAACTCTGCTGTTCCATCACTACCTTTCTCTCTTACACCAGCAGCTTCAGGCTGCTAAATAACAGTGCCCAGATGATACCTGACATATTTATATATTTATAGTCAGGACACACTGTTTGGTGAGATCAATATATCAAAGCGTTACTGTGAGAGCTCTATGCTTGATGGTTTTTAATCTTTATTTATCCAGATAAGGGCTGCTGAGTGTGCATGTTGGAAAGATTGCTGAGCTTGCAACAAACAACCTCCCTTCCAATGAACTCACTCACACACAGTCACACCTTGGTGAGAGTGTTACTGTTATCCATGGAATGCCTCGATCTCTCAGAAAATAGTTCTGGCATCCTAAAAATCCTTCTAATACACAAATCTAGAGTTTTAAAAAAGAAAGCACTATACCTAGTATATTAACCCCATCCTAATTTAGTACCCCTAACAACGGCGGATTTCGCTCAAAGTACCACGTACGAGTATTGACCTCGCGAGCTGCGAGAAAGCAACGGCTATTTTTCTTCGATTTTTTTTTTTTTTGTTTCGAGGTACTACAGTTTCATCGTTCCTCAAACGCATCTGAAGGCGTGTCAGATGACAAACGCGGAAGCAGACGGTCATTTTAAGTGGTGTTTGTTCATGGTGCAACGAAGATTTAAGTAAAAATGGCTCATTTCTTTATTTCGGAGCCGAAAAACATGATTTTTGGACTGGAAAGGCTTGAAAACATGTTATTGGATATTTGGATGATTTAGGTCTTAATCTTTCTAAAGAGGTGCAGTATTACTCTGGGGTATGATGGGAAGGCACCAAAAATACAATTCAAAAAACTTGGGGAGCGACCGAGGACTCATTTTTTGATCAGACTCTTGACCATATTTATTTTATTTATTTTTTTAAAGGCAAGGAGTTGCTGATTCTTTAGAGATCAAGGACAATAGGGGCTGGTATTCATATCAAGGTCATATGAGCTGTAGAACACCTGTAGAAGCCCTCGGGTATCCCTATTGGGGGACCCTAGGGCTGATGAGGTTTTAAACAGAACATGAGTCAACGTAATCAATATCAGTGTCAGTCTACCCCTAAACGTGTACTCAAGCAATTCTGGGACAGGGCCAGAGAATTTATTTTAATTAATTAACAAAACTGAAGCAGCAGATGCCATCATAGCCTGGCTTTACGACCCTGAGTAGAAATGCTCCCAAAACTTTCATCCTACATTTCCCATAATGCAACTAAATAGCATCTTTTCACACTGCCTGATAAACATCCATGTCTTAAATGCCGGTTTGCACTTAAAAGTGCACTTAAAAGTGCAAACCGGAAGCAACAACTAGGTCCAGGATGAAGGTTTTCTGAAATAACCCCATGATCCTGAAAATAAGTCTCTCTGGGTTCATGAGTACTAATCTATAGGTCATGAGCAGGAGCTCCATAGAAAACAGTCTCTCCATCTTCTTGAAATTGAATCCGAGCTAGAGGATTACAAGCTGTAGGCCTGTATGAGGGCTTGAGGCTGGGAAAGAGGAGTAGATTTGAGTGTCAATAGCACAGTAATTGTGTGGGATGTTGTGATGACGTGTGATGTGTAAAATAAACCATAGTGAGAAGAAGATAGACCCTGGGAAAGAAGCCTGCAGAAATCCACTGCTCCCTTATACTCGCACAACTACAAAACAAAATGCAACAGCTCACCAGAACCTGCATCTAATCCAAACCGGCCAATCTGGGAATTGCTGTTGTGGAATATTTGCAGGGTTCAGTTACAATTGGTGAGTGGGAGAAATAATTCACTGGTGTCATTCAAAAGGCCACTCAGTGGACTATCTGTGCCTTCCAATAGCCATATTACCATACTATCTAGACACTACCATATATCTAGACCAGGGGTAGCCAACACAGTGCCCGCGGGCACCTGGTCGCCTGCAGAGACCACACTAGTCGCCCGCAAAGCATGTTCTAAAAATAGCACACGCTTATGAGCTTTCACAAGAAAAAGGATTTTTTTTAAATCACTGTCGTGCGCGCAGCGGTCGGAGCTACTTATGTGTCATGGTTCTAACTTGTATCATGGTTCTAACTTTAGTCGCGGTTAAAACTTTATAACAACAATTAATAACCCACAACTAACACAATTTAACAGGGTAAAACACCAAAACACAACAGTTTGTGACTTATTAACAATTTGTAACACTAATAATTGTACATTTATAAAATTACACCACCGAGCATGCTGGGTACAGCTCGCCCACTATCACACCAAGAAGAAACTCCGTCGCAGGAAGAGACAGACCCTTCCTGTTTTTTTTCACCTACATTCCCCTGGGTCCTAAGTCCCTCCAGGTTTAGCTTCCTAACACCCTCTATGTACCAACGTAAAAACAGCTGTTCAGTTGGCCTGCGGTCCTTTTCAGCATCAATGAATGAATGCCTTTACTGAAGAAAAAAAAATACGCCAGAATCTTACAAAATACTGTGATATTAATTTTTGGCCATACCGCCCAGCCCTAACTCCGACCATTTCTGAAGGGGGTTAGATAGAGTTAGATTGTTAGATAGGGGTTAAATAGATAGTGATCTGTGCAACTTTGTTGTTCAGGAAGTTTGTATCAAACAAGTAGCCCTTCGTATTATGTTGTACCCTGGCTTCAAAAAGGTTGGTGACCCCTGATCTAGACACTACCATACTATCTAGATACTACCATAGTATGGTAGTATCTAGATAGTATGGTAACCATACTATATAGATACTACCATACTATCTAATGGCAGAACGAGATCTAGTATGTCCTAAAACATGCAGTGTGCCAAAAATACCAGGATGTTCTACTTCATATGGTCACATTTTGTCGAATGCAACCTAGCATGCTTTTCTGGTGTTTGAACCACAATTATTTGTGCTGCAGATATACAGTATAAGCAAGTGGGTCAAAGACATGTTATGATGTAGTATGTCCCAATGGAATGCATATATATACGTGATAATATAAATCCTTATATTCTGTAGATATTCTTCATTGTATTACTCTTCATGTCTATTAAAGTTCAGGCTAGCGAGGTCAGTATAACACAGCTATGCAGCTGTTGTGTCTATGAAATGTCCAGTTCCCAAGGGAAGGTAGTCACACGCCTGCGCACTTCAACACCCACAACTGTTTATCAGTATATTGACATTCTGGAAGCAGACTGGTCGTTGCACGTTCCAGTCTTGTGAGAAAAGATGAGAACACGGGATTCTCCTCCTCTTGACAGGACAGAGCGAATCAGATGTTAGGACGAGGCGAGACGAACCTGTGACGATAAACTGTGTATGAAAGGCCCCACTTCCGTGGTGGGGCAGTTGTTCTTTGACCAACCTGCGTGTTGGCTGTACCACTCACTGCTTTTGCAATTGCAGCGCTTGCTACTTTACTTGTGATCATTTAGTAAATAAATATAGAGAACGAGAGAAGTTGTCGAACTGAGTTCTTCCAGGCATCCAATAATTGACACACGCTAACACCTCATATGTTGTAAGAGCAGCTGTAGTATGTACGCAAAGGACAAATAAAAAGTATGTAATTTTCAAACAAGACTCTAAAGACAAATCACATATGTTTTGACATTGTCATGAAAAACTAAAGAAAGAGGCTCTCACGATGACAACGTATTCTTCATGTGTTCAACAACTGACTACAACAAGCATAGATGTGTTGCAAGTCGGGTCACTTGATATACCAAAAGACCTGTAAGCATTTTACTGCAGGATCAATGTTGGTTTTGAAAGGCTGAAGCTGAATATTTAGATTTCGATAAATCACATCAAAACCATTGCTTTGTATGCGATACTTCGTTTGTCAAACACAGACCACACTTTTTCCTGCACTGCCATTGCGTATCATTGTTTTGGTAATTTGCTGCCTACGGAATACACGTATCCCCACCTTTCTCTGTGTAGTTTTCACCCCTTTTCCTTTGGGGTTTTTAGAAGGATTGAGAGATGTTTGTGTTGGTATGCCAGGTGCCGTAAAACGAGTGTTGTTATCTGTCTCTGCGGTAAATCAAAGTTAGGATTTTTAATATATATAGGTTTTTCGATGGCCGAATATAAAATAAATACACATACTGATTTGAATAAATAAATAAATAAATAAATAAATAAATAAATAATGGTAGTATTTCCTATCTTTGCTGAGCCAATGGAACTAAAAGCCTGTCCCATACAGACACTGGATGAGTTCAATGATTGAAGCAAATAAAACTCGGGAAATAACTTGCAGTTTTGTTGAATATCTTGTAGCTACAGATAGCATGAGCTATCAGGGTAAAAAGCACTAGACAAGTAGGCAAATGCGCACACATTCATGCACACATATGAAAAGAGGGAGTAACAGGTGTAATATGTATCAAAGCCCCAAAATGTTTACTCGTTTTAGCCGAGCTGGATGGCATGAAGAGTCACAGGTGGGTTTTCGAAAAATAGGGTTTTATTTAACAAACAATTTAACAAACAATTTACGAAAGTAGCAATGAAGTTTTTTTAGTTTTTTTTCTTTCTTTTTGTTAATGAAGTGGTAACAACTAAACTACAAAACAACAGGCAATTAGTTTATGAACAAATATTTCAGCAATCAACCAAAACATTAAGCATCAACAAAACTGTTGAAAATAAAGAAAAACTCCAAACTTAATAATAACCTTCAAACCCCACCATGATGTGGCGGACATTTTATGTCATATTTAATTATTTAAAGGCTCTGCTTTAGTGTGTATATCAGTTGTGTGCCAGTCTGCAGAGATGTCCCTCAGCAGAAGCAACCATGCAACAAAACCCTGAGCACTGGCAACTAAATAAATTATAACAATTTAGGGCAAATTTATCAAAGACAAAATAAAGTGTGACTGTACAGAAGTTACTAACTGTCTGTGCTATGAAATAAAATAAAGCCAATGTACTGCCAGTCATAAATAAACAGAGTCACAGATGTATGACACAAGTTCACTTGAGTTAGCAATGGAGGGGGTGTCTCTGAAAGGCAGTCCTGAAAATGAATGCATTTTCTTTATTGGCATGATATTCCAGTGAAGCTGATTACATTTCCTGATGTTTTGGAAACGTTTCATACAGATTAGGTGGATTAGCTGCAACACCGACTGATGCAGCATGACAACTGTCTGGACCTGATTCAAAACACTCAGTCAGGCATTTCCTTTTAAATCATTTTAGTCAAACATCAGTGCATGACTCTGTTTAACCCATCACAACAGCTCTATTGCTAGTGTGAAGGTTGATACACATGAACTCAAGAATATACATGTAGGATTTCACCGATATTTTCCCCATAGATGGAGGTAAAATTACATATATGTTGTGTGTTTTAAATATAGCAAAACATTAGAGCTCTTTAAAGCTTACTTAATCATGAAATAAAGATAAGTACAGATATCATGTGCTCATGCATACATCACCACTAGATGGCAATGGTAACCACTGGGTCCTATTACTTGTATATCCTTACAGTCTGCAGCCAGATCATGGTTTTGAAATAATCATCGAAGGAACAACGATGAAAAATGATACTTTGTATGTATGTGTTTGTGCATCTAATTTCATCCTGAAATGCTCCGAGTGACATATGTGGAAGTTAATGGCATGCAGGTAGACCTGCTGAGGGCCCCTTACCCATCATTCCTCTCACTGTCATTGTGCTTTATGCCCACATAATCCCCATGTAAGTGCGAGAACAGAGGATATATATAACTGCCCACTTACTTATTTTATATGTACTGGTATACATTTTATTTTGCATGTTTGCAGAAACCCCCCATTTAATTTCAAACCCTTCTATTTAGAGGATAAAAAACATATATTAGAAGAATGGCCATATTTGTTAGTTGGTTTAGTTAGCTACACCGCAGTTACACCTGGTAGTTACTGGGTGTAAATACCAGTGTGTGTGGTGCATTTTGTTTTAATTTAGTGACACGTAAATCTCCGCTTAGTGTTCTCCACATGTGTTAGAACAAGGCATGTTTGGTTTGAACAACGATTTGGTGGAACCGATTCCTCAGGCCCTGGGGCCGCTGCCCACTTTTCCTGGTTGGTTCTCTAGTCATGTGGAAGTTGAGCAAGGAGTGAAAGACCACATCATTAACTAAATCACCAACACATTGAACGGAGCTCTCACAACAACATTATCGCTATGCTTATAAACTCGCCGGGCCTTCTCCACACAAGCCTGTCTACATTGCATCAGAGGGCAAGAACCGTTCAGGTCTAAAGTGTGTGGTGAAGCAATGTGAAGACCACGGGACACTCAATCTTCCTCAAGGACCAAGAGATGAAGGCCAATATTAAAATCATCCCTGTGTCCTTTTCTTTCACTTGAGCCTTGAGGATTGGGACATAATTGGGAATAAATAAGATGGCTGTGGGACTTTCAAAGGACAGTTAGCCCACCACATGTGCCAGGGAACAGCACTGTAGCAACAATGTCTGCAGTCCATCCAGCACAGGACATTTATGTCAAGACAGGCCTTTGTGAAAAGGCTCAATGAGATTTTGATAGTTAAACAACTAAGTAAAAATGAATTAATCCTGTAATACACATAAATCAGTCATTTATATCCTTAGAAAGTGACTAGTAGGTTGTTTACTAAAGTGTATATGCGTTTGCTATTTTTTAGGGAATGCATAATCTGTGATCCTAATGAAAGAATAATTTCAATGTCTAACTGATGATCATAAAAACATCTGATAAAGATGACCATAAGAATCCTCAAGTGTTTTCCTTCGTATGTGGATTATTATAGATTATTTGTGAGCATGGCTCTAGGTGCTAATTTCCAACCTTTACAATAAAGCTACCCAAGGTGAAGAGGACGTGGGGAGATTGGCTTTATGGATTAAATGCAGAGACCAAATTTCATGTATGTATGTAAAATATGTTTAAAAAAAAATTACAATATGGAAGGAACTATGTACTTGAGTGATTGGGCTATCTTTAACCTCTATAAGGATTATATTTCTTGAAACGTATATTACTGTCAAATTGTGACAAAGTAGTGTCAATTATTATTAATATAACTATGACTTTTGAATTTGTGTGTGTGTGTAACATGTATAACAGTTGACAGAGTGGGAAATACACCAGTGGTTTATCTGTTATCACACTTGACATAATGAGAGGAACGGTAACCAACTGCAACATCCGCATATTTCTCCAGGGAAGCTGATGTACACTTTGTCGAGTTCTTCAGAATCCTGCCAAAGCATTGGCTGGGAGACAGTAACACCGACATACTAAAACGTCAACACAGAAAAAGGAGTTCAACTCGTTGAGAACAGAAATGTAACATAAGCAAAACAAAAAAAAATTGCCTTGTATTTGCACAAATAACACATCATTTTACAAAACTATGATAAAACTAAATCCAATAATAAACCATAATTCATCAGTTGCTTTTTTTTAATCTTGTTTGCAGATATTGCTTATATTGTATTAAATGTATGAACTCGGCATCCTAGCGTTCTTTTGTTACAATTCAATTAACTACATTTCAGACCCAGAGATTAACGTCACAACAAAAGAAAAACTTGTCTGCAACACCCACTCAAATTATTCACTTTTACATTCTCTCTCTCTCCAAAATTACTCAAATTGTGTCACCGTTCAAATACTTATGGCCCTGACTGTAGTTTGAGAGCCGCTTCCTCAGTGTTCCTGTACTATTGGCCCATGGCTTCCTCTGAAGTAAGCATTGAAATCAATTGTGTATTATTAAAATCTAACAAATTTGTATTTATAATATGACGCATTGTCAAATAAAGAAAAGTGTTGTGTTGCCGGGTCAGAAGTCATGCGAGTTGGTGCAACTCAAGGCCTCGTAGATCCATGGTGGAGATAACATACCTGCACTGCCACCAAGTGGACGGTCCCAAAGCCCCTCAGCGGGGAAAAAGTCAAGAATTACATTTTTAAAGACTGAAAGACAAGCAGGAGGTGAGGAAAGAATAATTGGAAAACACGTTTTAGAAGAGGATGTTATACATTTATTATTGAACCATCTTTTGAAATCCAAAAGACGGGGTAAGGGATTAAAAAAATCATTGCACTACTTAATAAAGTATTACTAGTAATTACTCTCATACAAAATGTACAAATGTTTGTTAAAAATGTCATTATCGTCATAACGGGCCTTCAAATGATTTTGGTTACAGATATAATACAAAATGAAACTACTATGACACCATTTTAAAATTATAGAGTTTCATAGTTTAAAGGAAAAATATTCAAACAACCCGACAGCTTGCATGGAAAAGATAAGCAAAATAAATTGATAAACACTAATCATACAGGTGGTGCCATTTTCTGAAAAGACATAAATAGTGGGACTGAGGTAATTGCTATTGTACCAAGCAACAACAAAAAAAACTGTCCAATATAAAAACAATCCCAAGACACAAAATGGATGCATACGGTCACAAATATGGCCTTTCACCCCAAAGAAAAAAAGATGACAGAAAAGATAATTCCCCTCCATTCCCGTGGATATTACATGAGTTTATACACTGACAACACCGAAGGAGAGTTTCATAAAACTATGCTCTCCCTGGTTCTCCACGGATTCACTGTTCGTTTGCATTTTCTGGGAAACAAAACTCGGGTTTGAACAAATGTATTCGTCTGATGTGGCTTCTCTGGATAGAGACAAGTAGTAGCTGCAGAAGAAAAAAAATGGAGTAAATGCTTCTCAGATGTAAGACTATGCAGGTGCGATCTCTATCAGGCCTATGTGAGGCTGCCATCTTGAAACAAAACACCAATTGTGATCAATAGCTATAATTCAATTGGAAGGCGTGCTCTGTGCGTGAGGTGAACATCTGAGTAACATTATCACATGCTGACATCGGCCTGATAGAGATCAAAGTATCATTAAGAAACTGATGTGGGGTGAGAATAAAGGAATTTACATATTGGGATACGACTGGAAGTCAATGTAGAGTACATGTTTATAATGCATTCAATATTTGTTTTCATACACAAATGGACTGTGGGAAAACTTATCAGTGGTTTGTTCAGAATAAAAAAAGAGCCCGTAGGTCTTATATCTACGTATTAAAGTGCTGAAGTGTCACATCCACCGTCTGGTGAAGCAGTAGATAAACTGTGACCTTTAAAGTCTCTTCAAACTTCTTCCCTGTCGATGACGGAGAAATCATCGACACTTAACAGAAAGCTGCTTGGCTACCAAGACAGATATAGACGCATGTTTTTTTTTTCTTTTCCCAAAGGCCTCATTCCCATAAGAAAGCTAGTAAACTGAGCATGTATGAATGTTTTGGTGACATTTTGAATGAATGTTTTGCATTCACCTCATCAGCTCTGTAAAATCTAACTGAATTCCCATGATGTGCCTTGGGGGAGAGCTTAGTGGATATGTTGAGGAAAAAAGCTAAATAGTCCTGATCTATTTCCTTTAGGTAAGAACATACTGCATTACAAAAAAATGGCTTTCCAAAACCGCCAGCTTTAACGTATTAAGACAAGAAAAATGTAGATGGACAGACATGGAGTGATGAGTCAAAGTTGTAGAGCGTGTTAATGATGTGTGGCTAGAAAACAAATAAGAAACATGATAAGAAAGCACTGTTAACTTCAATGGAGATTTTCTGGTCCTACACTTTGATTTTAAACTTAGATTTTTGAACAAATCTTGGCTATAAATGTCTGAAGTTGCCCATAACCTCCAGGGAGTCTAATCTTTCTGAAATAGAGTGGAAAGAAACAGGATTAAGGAAGTCAATGCACTGTACCACATGAACTGTATAAATACCACAGGAGAAGTAACACACACACCCACACACAAGTGCAAGGAGACACACACACACACACTTGCACACAAACACACGTATAGAGAAAATGGTCTATTTTTCGCTGTTCTAGTTTTGACACAGTATACAGTATCTTTGTTTCGCCTCATACAGACTGCTCTCACGCCTGGGAATGCAGGACCACATATACAGGAAATAAAATGTACTGATACTGTTCAAATGCAATTATAAGGAGTCAAGTAGTAATTAACCAAGGTGTAAATGCTTAATTATAAACCATAAAAATAACACAAAAGACATCTTTTTTTTCTGTCCAGGGCTCAGGAGTTTACAAAAAAGAAAAAACACATACAGTAGATATGTCTACCTGCACATGACAGTGTGTGTTTGTGTTTCAAAGGCCATTAATAGCAATGGGGTAACCATGAGCAGAAGGCGGAGTAGTAGGGGTGTAAAAGTCCAAAACAGAAGGCCGAGGAAGTTCAGCGATAAAGTGAGCGAGAGTCAGTAGAAAGTTGCTGATCCCAGGTGAGATTTACTGTTCAGTGTCCTGGGGGACAGTGAGTGAAGGAATAAAGAGCACTGGTCCCAGTTATGTGGCAGAATGTGTGAGAGAAAGGTATGATAACAGGAGAGAAGTTCACTGATTGGTTGGTGCATCCAAAAGAGAGAGTCAGGGATTTGAGGGTTTTGGGAGTTGGTCACTCTGAATCCCGCTGGACCTCAGAGGCGTCGGCTCGACAGATAGGACAAGTTCGGTTAGCCTGGAAGGGATGAAAAAGTAAGGAGCTGTAGGTCAATACACACACAAATATATACATATCTGTGTGTGTGTGTGTGTGTGTGTGTGTGTGTGTGTGTGTGTGTGTGTGTGTGTGTGTGTGTGTGTGTGTGTGTGTGTGTGTGTGTGTGTGTGTGACGAGTGAGAATTGCTCCACAGAAGGTATGAGACAGGAGTTGATGGTAAAATCTTTTGATTGAACTGTGTCCACTTATTGTTCTGTTAGTGAAGCTAGCTAACCGTCTCTTTACTGTCAGTTAGCTAGCTTGTTAGTAAAGAATGCCTTTCTCCCTTCAATTACTGAATGAAAAGAAGTACAATTCTGAAAACCTAATAACAGGGGGTAATAAGAGCCCCGGAACTAGGATAATAAAAGCAAGGGCAGAAAGCTATTGTAACATACTAGTGGCAGCATGTTCTGGGTGGCGAGCACGTTAGCTGTTTGCTCATCATCTAGGGTAGTTCGCCCACTAGTCTCGTGAGAGGTCACTACTTCCCAGCTTCCAGAATAGAAAATGTTGCAAGAAAACATGTATGAATGTCATTGGACCACTTTCTGTTTTGACCAGGCTTTAAGAGTGCAGTGGAATACGGTTCATACATTTAGGTTAATCCAAATAGCAGCATGTTTTCACTCACCTTGAGCCACTTGTCTACACATTTGGCGTGAAACTCGTGATTACAGGGCAAGACCCTTAGGAGCTGGCGAGACTCAAAGTCACACATGCAAACCACACACCTGTAAGACAAAGCAAGGTTGTTACTATTTAAAACATGTTGTACAAAAATCATACCGCCTCAAACCTATCACATAAAAAATATCCTCATAACACATAGATTTTTGAAGGTAGAAAGGTACTGACAGTGTTTGTTCAGATTGATGGTTGTTGGAGTTGAACCGGTATGATGGGAGCTGTTCTATATCGGCCTTAGTTAGACCACGGGGCTTGGCCTCCCCAAGACGTTCTGCAAGGTTCAGCAGGGCCTGAAGGTTTCAAACAGAAATGCAAAGTTTAGAAGTTTGCAATGGAAAAAGTATTAAAAGCAGTTAGAAAACAGATTCTCTCCATTCCAGGTTTAAAGACTATGCGGAAAAAAAAAAAGTGTATACGTGATAAGGTGTATCACGGATTAACATTATTATTGGCTGATTGTTGTGGCAGCAGTTTGTCCTACCTCATAGTTCTCAACCTCTCCGTCGTCCACATCCAGCTCTAGATTGATAGTGGGGGCCACATTTGGAGGCACGGGAAGCATAGACCTGTATGTGGTTGAAGACATGGTAGACAACATTTATTGCATTTGTTACGTGTCTGAGACGCTCTCAAATCTACTGCAAATATACCAGTGTACAACAGAAAGAGAATATTAGAAACACTTACAGGAAGTAAGGCAGGAAGCTGGGGTGGTAGGGTGATGGGGGTACAGCCTGCTGAGAGCGGTAACGCCGGCTTGTGAATCGGCGAGGCATAAAGTGGGGATAGGGCTGTAAAAGATGGGACAAAGAAAAGAAAATGTATTAATTCCTCCAAGTGAAAATGCTTCATATATTTATATACTTTGATTTTATATAGCGCTTTTCTGAATACTCAAAGACGCTTTACATCGGAATCATTCACCCACTGATGAGGAGCTACCATGCAAGGTGCCACATCAGGACTATCTAACACTCATACACCGTAGGCGCAGCTACGGGAGCAATTTAGGGTTAAGTGTCTTGCTCAAGGACACATCGACATGGGCTAGCGGAGCCGGGGATCGAATCGCCGATCCTCTGATTGAAGGACGCCCCTGCTCACCACTGAGCCACAGTCGCCCCACGAGGGATATATCATCATATACTATAATCCAAACAAATATGGCCAAGGTCATGAATGTACTCACCACTGTAAAGAGCTCATGCGACAGGGGATCATGGTGCGAGAGGAACTGGAGTGGTGTGGAGGGCGGCAGGGTGGGGGGAGGCTGGTGGTGATGGTGGTGGTGGTGATGGTGGGCGTAGCTGAAACCTCCACCGACTGAAAGCTGCTCTCCGAGAATATCAACCTCATTTTCGATCCTCTGTAAAGGCTGTGAAGAAACACGCTAAATTATCGATCATGACAAATAGATAACGAGTGTTATGAGGGGACAATAACTGGGCCAAAGATGCTTACAAGGAGTTTTGTAAGCTAAATCAGGACAGTAGATTTTCAATACGATATATTATTGTAATATTATTTTTGGGCTAGAAGACACCTTTCTGTTATTTGAATAGAAAACTAATACAACTACGGGTTGTTTATTAGCTGGTACTGTTTTATAAGTCTATATCAAACTACTACTATTAAACTACAACTTCACAAACATGAATGGCTTCCTTTATGCATACCAAAGTCCTTCTGAATCAGAAATCATTCACGTACCGATCGGGGCTGTTGCGTCTGGAAAGGCAGGAACTGTCCGGGTGTGGGGAGGTGGGGCGGGTGGTGAGAGAGGTGGGGTGGATGGGGAAGCAGGAACTGAGGGTCACTGGACAGCAGCGAGGGAAAGGCATAGGGCACTGGCAAATGTTGCATTGAACAAGCCTGTAGCATCTAGAGAAGGGGGAAATAAGAAGAGAGAGAAGTTATGAATGTTTGTTCTTCACCAGTGTGATTGTAATGTGACAAGTCATGCCACAAGGTGGCAGCCAGGGCATGAAAGATTAACAAGCCCCTTTAAAAAAAAACAGGGAAATGTTCTGCAGGTCTTTCCCATGTTTTACCCACTTTCCTTTTTGTGCACTGTGCATTTTCTTTAGTTGATTCATAAGAGAGAGACTGTACAGCACAAAGTGTACTTTCTTATGAACAAACAAACCCACACACTCCTACAAAATGCACACTGCTGTGTTCTTCTCACCGGGTGGTAGTGTTGTCCGGTGCTGAAAACCACACTGCAGGCGGGGACTTGTTGTTGTGAGGAACAGGTAGGGGGAAGGTGCTGGCCACTACACAAAGGTGCTGCCAGACTGTGAGGAGGCACTGGGGTCACTGTGTAGGATACCGGTACACTGCCCTGCTGCAGCTGGGGAGAAAAAACACACCACAGTTAATATGCAGCCTCTCACTGTCTCTCTCAGGCTCATGACCACACGACTACGTTTCCATTTAAAAACGGGAATTTAGCCACCAGCGGCGCTACAAAAAGTGTGAAAAAACAAACAAAACCAAGAGGAAATTAGTGAGTGTTGACCAGATGTATTGAACCATAATCTAGTTCACTTTGATTTGTAGCCAACAAGTGAATTGAAAGTATTTTTTTTAGACCAACCTGTTCATGTAAGTCCATGACCATGGCTCCTTGCTGCTGTTGCGTTGCATGATGTTGTTGCGGATGATGATGGTGAAGGTGATGATGGTGGGCAGCCGGGTGCAGTAGTCGTGGCGACAAGGTGGGAGGGTGGAAAGCTCGGGGCTCCTCCAAACCTGTCCCGCCACCTCCAGCTGTAGGGGGCTGACCATAGATGCTCGGTGTGTGCGTTGGGTATGCCTGGTGTGTGGAGGGATGGGGGTTGTGGTGGTAGTTTTCATCCTGGTGCTCTGACGGCGACAGCCGAGGTGCAGGGCTTTGGGTGGCGGGGTGGTGATGGGGAGGCATGTGACGGGTGGGTCTGGCGAGGCGGCCACGCTGGCGCCTTGCTGGCGGGCTAGAGGAAGAGAAAGAGGGACAGTGTCACATTTAGGAATCTCAGTTAACTAAACTCAGTTGCGGACATCAAGAAATCTACTGACCTGCGTCTGTGCCGAGCAGGAGTGAGGCATCTCTCCTGATGGTAGTGCGTGTGGGGGTGAGGTTGTCTTCGACTTGGGGGTCCTGACTCCCAGGGGCGGATGGGGGGAGATGGGGTGGATGGTGGGGGGGCGGATGAGGTCAGCTGTTCCAAGACAGACTGACCGGATAGCCTCTGGCGCTTTGGACTGGGACTTTCCTCACTCTGCAGAGGGGAGGGGTGGAAAATGGAGGAGGAAAAACAGGAAGGAAAAGAAGAGAGGATGAGTGTTGTGGTTAGTGACCCATAGCACTCATATCAAATCAATTTCACGATGCTTAACAGTCCTCCAATCCATACTACTGCATGGACACTAAGTTCCTTTGTGACTGATGGCATTTCCTGTATGACCCAGAGTGTGCGTGTGCGCTTATATCCATTTGTGTGCAATGTGTGTGTGAAAGAGAGCATATTACACCACCAGTGCTCTGAGGCCCTGAGGGTACAGTCACTTCCTCTTGGAGTGAGGAAATGCAAATGCAGGACAAGTACTCACAAGCCCATGTGCGAGTCATACATACACACCCTCAACTGGAAAGCTCAACAAACAGAAGTCAGTGATACACAGAAAGACCGTGACATACATAGCTGAACATGTTGTCATCTAGATTTAGACTGACTAAGGAGTTATCATGAACTCCGCTTCAGTCCTATCTACTCATCTGTGAGTCACTTCACTTACAGTCAAATAGTGACTCTCACACACAGGCAAGAACACACACGCTCATGTGTCAGTTCTTACTCACTCTACCTAACACAGACCTTAGCTATGCGCTGAGGAACACACAGGTTCTTGAAGACACAGTTACCATTACTTTCCCCCCTCTACTTACTTGATCCCTGCTTCCACCTCCCCTCTTCGTGGGAGAGACACATTGTTAAAGTGTGATAAAAATGACTCAGCGGCTGTGACTCTTAACACACACACACACACACACACACACACACACACACACACACACACACACACACACACACACACACACACACACACACACACACACACACACAAACCTTGAGAGCAGTGTGATAGCTAACAGGAAACAGCTGGAGAGCAGGCTGCAGAAACACACACAGTTATGGAACCGCCTGCAGACATGCACAAATTCACATTCACACATGGGCAGCTGCCACTGTTTGAGTTCTACAACCTATGAAGAACAAAACCTTCTGAAGCTCTTTGGAGCAAGATGCTGTGGTTCTAACAAACCTAAACAAATGTGTGAACAATATTTTGACTGTAGGGCCAAAACACACTGTACACTAACGGCTCCATCTCTCACGAGCACTGGATGTGACCTGAGCTTGACCAGTTTATGGGAAAGACGAACAGTAACAATTACTTCATGTTGTCTTGAGCAGAGAGGACTGTGTGATAGGAGAGGGCTGGAAAGAAGGATGGACAATGGAAGTAGAAGTGGAGATAGAATGAGTGCAGAAGACAGATGAAAGAGGAGAAGCTTGGTGGAGGAGCCTCAGGGCACACCAGACCCTTAATGACAAAACATATTCGGGTCATATGGGTTACGCACAATGAATTTGAGTTTGTCCGTCTGTGTGTATTTTTATATGCCGTGTAAATTATCGTTGCTTAGAATTTGTGTGTAAAATGACTGGTGCGTCAGCAAGTCTGTCCCGACCATTTCAAAGCTTATATCTTAATGCATCCTTACCGGTCCTTCCCATAGTTCAAAATACATTTCCCTGTATACAGTTATCTCATTCTCTCTGGAGGTAGTGATCTACTCACTTTGACAGCCAGCGTTTTAATTGTGTGGTGGCAAAGGGGTTGGAATGATATGAATGCATATAGCTATGCCCCTTTCTATGCATGCTGGAGGGCACCAGTGATCCACCCCCACTTCCAAACCTCTCTGCTCCTCTAAACAGCAACCCCCTTCCCTCTTCTTACAGACACCCCACAACCTCTGCACCAGCCTAGCCCCAACACCAACACCCTAGGGACATCTACTGTGCCCATTTTCATATCTAAGCCAGTTTCCTCCATACAAAGCCTTCCATATTCCCTCCTCACACCCACACGCCCCACCCTCCTCAACAACATCCCCCCCCACCCCTTTCCTTCCATCAGATAAACTGTACCCCTCTCCCTCTTGCTCCCTCCCTCCTTTTCCTCTGTCTGTCTTGTCTGGCCCTGTCCTGAGACTCCGGCCTAAAATCGGAGGGGACACGACAAGAAGTTCTTAGACAGGACACACACACACACTCTGTCTTAACACATGCAGACTATTGCCCATTAGTATGAAAGTTTGATGGGCCTGTCTACCCGCGTTAGTGGGAGGAGAGTGGTGTCAGACAAAGGAGTGTGTGTGTGTGTGTGTGTGTGTGTGTGTGTGTGTGTGTGTGTGTGTGTGTGTGTGTGTGTGTGTGTGTGTGTGTGTGTGTGTGTGTGTGTGTGTGTGTGTGTGTGTGTGTGTGTGTGTGTGTGGCCTTATGTTCTAAGGGAGTGTTTGTTGTAAACTTATATACACGCTTCTGGTCCAAACATGTTTGCAGTAAAGCCAGAATAATGGAGAGAGAAAAAACATGCCGACTCAACACACACAACCACTTAGACAGACACACAGTGACTCCCGGCACAGCCAAAACAAACCATTGTGAACTGCTCTATGGCTGATATTACAGCACATTTGGCTGTGGAGACCACACACATACACACCCTCCATTCCTTTCACTGTGTCCACATTCAGCATGAACACACCAGGCTGGGCAGATATCCTGAAGCACAAGTACAGACACACCCTACCACATTCTAGTTCACTAGGTCTACATTTGGGATGTGCATGCATCTACTCGGACACGCACACCCAGTAGCTGAGGCCAGCAGCTGTTGTAGCTTTGCTGTCAATGCTGGGAACCAAAATAAAGAGGCCCACAGAGTGAATGCAAATACTCACCTAAGACATACAACTGAGCCCAAGTGTCCTCTTGCAGCTTCATGCCCTAGAAATTGTGCATGAATGTGCACACTGCACACTGAGCAAATATGGTCATTTGCTTTTACAGATTCATTAATATTTGCAGACATGCTTCCACTAACACTCAAACACTTCTCCCTCCCCCACTTATTTTCTTTCCATCAACAAGATTTCAAAGCCCATTTTGTTTCCTCTGCCACTGTTCCTCCCTTCCTCCTTCCCCTTCCCTCACTCCAACCAAGTCCCACAGCTGGAGCTGAAATCATTAGCAATACCCCCTCCCTGTTTTCGGCCTCCCCTCCCTCCCTTCCTCCCTTCCCTCCAAGCTTTCTGCAACACCTTCTGCAGCATCCTGCCTCCCCTCTTCTCCTTCACTGTTTTTTGCTTCGTCTGCTGGCTTTCTAAAAGCAGGTCATCGCTTGTGACGATGACTATAATTTACTGAAGTACACATGTACACTTTAAATTAGGCTTATATGAACTACATTAATGTGTTTCTATAATACTGTCATCATTGACATGGTAATGTTGACTGAAATGATCAGTTATGCTGAAAAGATTGAATATGTACGTTTTCTTCCCAAATTAATTTAAGTTTATAGTTTAAAAAAAATGAAGTACCCTCAATGGAAATTAAAAACTATATGGTTTCCACAACTGATCATCAGCGAAATAGTTTAAAAAAAAAAACATGATCAGCTCCTACAATGTCCTTTTAATCAAATAAAAACAAAAACCTGTGGCGCATTGTGAGCACAACTCCCCATAATGAATGTGCTTAGACAACAAACAAGCACACTTTACATTTCTCCACCCTTTAGGAGGCATGATTGCCACAGGCATATGCTTCAGTCGGCTCTCTAAACTTGGTTCAAATGAATACCATATATATATATATATATATATATATATATATAGTTTAGCATGTGTGAAACATAAAGCAGAGTTGAGATTTGCAAACTCTGCCGTGTTTGCGTTTCTCAAGGAGGTACTACTGTTAAAAGTGTATACACAACAAACATGTCGGCCTGAAAGTGCAACATACTGAACATCATCTCTGAGCTTATGCTTCAACTAAATTATCCCATATTCAGCCCAAATGCTATTTCATTGGTTGGTTGTTGTTGATTTTTTTTTTAAAGGAGAAGAGACACTAATGTTCACTTTGAATTGGTCACGTTGGAATAGTGCAGGTGGATTTGTTGTAATAATACATTTCTCTTTTACTTTACAACTCTAAAGTTGCCTTAAAATAAATAAATTATATATATATATATGAAAATTCTTAAATAGGTGACCCTAATTTGTGGATCAGTTTGTTACGCCTTTATAATTTATTGGAAAGCATGCATCTGTAGTGCACTCATGTACTTGGTATTAAAAATCATAATTTTTTTACCGTGGATATTCCATATCACAATGAGTCAAAGGTTACTAGAGTTAGAGTCCTTGACCACGACAGCACCAAAACCCAAATAACTCCAGTGAGATTTACTGGCTACAACTCAGCCACTGTGGGAGCACGAGACTCACACATTGCCCTCTGCATATACATCTCACACACACACACACACACACACACACACACACACACACACAGGTGTGTGTGTGTGTGTGCGCGCCTCTGTCCTTCACCCAGCTTCAACTGAGAGAAAATATAATCCAATATTGGATCACACGCTCTCAATCAGGCTGCACAATAGTGTACTTCTGAAATACATCAATATATGTATTATGTTGGATCATGTATGTAAAAGGTTACCTTATCACTCTCATCTCCATAAGCATGATCAGGGTGGCAAAGGTAA
Source organism: Myoxocephalus aenaeus (assembly GCA_038501785.1). Taxonomy (NCBI): domain Eukaryota; kingdom Metazoa; phylum Chordata; class Actinopteri; order Perciformes; family Cottidae; genus Myoxocephalus; species Myoxocephalus aenaeus. The sequence continues at coordinate 1,238,011 of JBAMJR010000128.1, read as the reverse complement.
GATCCACCAGAAGCTCCTACACAGAAAAGATAAGAAGAATACAAGGTCATACAATGAGACAACATATTCCTTAAGTCTGTTAGGTCTGGTGTTCATTTCGTACACTGACCATGCATATTATATGTTTTACTTGCTCAGGGATCCTACATGTTCAACATTTTATAAACAACACATCTCATTTTCATGAATTCATTCTTGTGGTAGATTTTTTTTGAGGATGTCAAATATATCAAAAGAAATGTTTAATAACCATTTTCCCCAAATTATTATATTTTGATAAGGCATTCAGTACATGTACGGCCTGTTCAATTCAGTAATATTCCCAATAATTGCAGAAAATGTGTGATTTTCACACTGCCAACAACGTAATCAAATTAATGATTCATTTTGTATGTAATTCCATTTAGATCACCAACAGATGTGTAACTGCATGTTTACACACTGAATAAAGTATTTGACTAGCATGAGTTTAGGTGTGTGTCTGTATTATTTTTACAATATGATATCCAAACATGTTGATAATACCTTTTGTTGACATTGATAGACTTTGTGGAGAGACTCCTATTAATCTACAGTACGATTAATCCTATTGTTGTTATTGTTCGGAAGGCAAGTAGGCTTGAATACACAGCAGCAAAAAAACAATGACAACATGTTTGTGAGCTGGGGTACTGACCATGTGTACAGCACCACACACACACACACACTCACACACACAGTAATCCTGGATTAGTGAAGCTGATGATACTGCCGCTTGCATCATGGCTAAGACTTTTACTCCTTTGTTTTGCCACAATCCTTTCATCTTTTTATTGTCTTTTCTATTCATTCTGGGTTTTGTTTTTCCCTTTGTCATGGGCATGTGTTTAGCTGGGGACGTCCTCACCACAGATGGTGGCAGTGGTATACCAAGGGTAAGCACTCCCAAGGGCACTCCAGACAAGTCTACCTTAACGATAGATATGAAGAGAGCTAAACTAGAAGGGAATAGATGCAAAAAGGCCTCTTGAAAAGAGCATTTTTAACCCCTTGGCTGTTGTTTGTGGGATCTTTCCTGCTCACAGCCTCCTTCTTTAAAGAAAAGCTGCGATTGACAACAAAGAGGAGAGAGGGGGGAGAAAGAGAAAGACAGAGTGAGGTTTTCACAACTGAATTCCTCCAGTCTTAAAAAAGCATTTCCTCTCCAATCCTTAGAAAATAAATGGATTGAAAAGGTTGAGTTAAGTAAAGCTTACATTAGTGTGGTGAAAACCGGCTAAAGGGCTATTTTCACCAAGTTGATTTGGGACGAAGTGCTGGTGAAGCCTTCATGGGACTCACCGGCTGCATAGCGCTTTTCTGTAGGACACTCATTCACCGGTCACAATAGGCAAAAATCCAGCTCCCTCCCTGAATATGGTCTCACTTGCAAATTGTCAGAGAGACCGGTAAATTGAGTCAGAGACGAGTCATTCAGTCGGAGTCACTCTATAGAGCACAGCACAGAGGCTACAGAACAGGTTTGAAATGTTTCGATGACACAATGTTGACTGTTGGACTAACAGACTGCACACAGCCCAGTACACGCAGTTCAGTTTCTACACTTAGGGCCTCAAGGAAAGCTGAACAGTAGGATAGCATTATGAATTTAAAATGTGTGTGGACACAATCATTTCTTCTCCTGCATCTCGGACATTTTAGAAAATGCTACTAGGGGCTATGTCATGAATAGTATAAACTATAAAATAATATGTTAATACTTTAAACACAGTGTCTCGTCAAGGTAGATTCTGGAGACGTATGCACACGCATAAGTGACACGCTGCAGGCAAAATCAATGTCAATGTTACAAATGTTGGTGGGGAAATAGTAAAAAGAGTCAAAGAATGAAGATGGCTGGAAAAGAGAATTTAATAAAAACACTAATAACTGTCAATTTGAAAACTATGATTTAACAAAAGGAAGACCTTCACTTTTAAGTAAAGAAAAGGCAATTCCAAAATGGAGTAACCATTATAAGTACTCGCGTTTATTGTTACTAGCCACTACATTGGGCCATTTCTATGTGAAATGGCATCACTTCTCCAAGCATGGTGGAGAAGAGAACAAGCCAAATAGCCCTACTTTATAAGTCCCACAAGATTAGCACACCACCATCTTGACTAAAACAAGTTTAAACCTCTACTGAAGTGTCAAAGTTACGGGTGGTATAAAAGTGGAGCATGATACAAATGTAGAAAAGGGTGAATGCTGAAAAAAAAAACATATGAAGTAAATCTACAATCAATTAGTTTAAGTGACAGTGTGAAGAATTAACTACTGTACGTTTACAGACCCCAAAACAAAACAACAACAACAAAAAAACACATCCAACCACACCCTCCCAATGGCTGCAGAAAACTGCCATTGACTTCAGATGTCTTGGAAAGTTAAGAAAATGATGGAGGTACAGTTCCATGATACCTACATCCCATCTAAAGCATGCGGAAGACTGTAGACGAAAAGAGGATGCTTTGTAATGAGGGTGAGACCAGTGCAGCGGCAATGGGAGGTGAGGATGGGGGGGGGGGGGGGCAGGGACGAGAATGTGATGAACAAGAATAAGGCAAAGTGGCGGTAAGAGGACAACAATGGAAATGTACATGAAAAGGTGAAAGCGCTGAGGAAGAAACGGAGATGGGAAAAGATAAAGAGTGGAGGGGGAAAAAAAACATAAGGAAGACGACTGGAGGCGGAGACAGCAGTCAGAGAGAGAGGGAGCAGGGTGGGGGTTGTGGCTTCCCCTCTTGACTGCTATTGATTTTCTGTAAGCCTCAGAGTGCATCAGCTATTTCTATCCATTTCCTCCACCTCTCCCTCCCTTCCTCATCCCTCACTCTCCCCTCTGCACTCAGCACAGACACCCTCCTTACACATCCTCCTCCTCCTCACACTCTCCATCACTTCATCACCATCCCTCCCTGCCACCGATCTATTTCCCTATCTGCCGGCCTGTCTCTCTCCCATATATTCCCAGTACTTTATCTCACAGCGTCCACATTTCCTTGCTTTCCATATCGCACCATCTCGGCCCATGATCTCCATCAGCCTCTCTGTTGCAGACTTTCTCTATTAAACTTCCCTTCTCATGTCAAAACAGAAAAACACTGGGGAGAGTGGGTAAAAAGAAAGTGGTAGGATAGATAAGATGATAGATAAGTGACAGGCTTACTAGAAGAAAAAAATTTAAATAAAAAAAAAAAAATCGCCAGCTGAACAGTAACAAATTGGAAAATGGACGGCAACATTGTCGACTGCTGCAGAACTTGTACCAATTTACATACAGAAAGACAATTTCAGCCAGGCAATATGTGTAACACACACACACACACACACACACACACACACACACACACACACACACACACACCCTTCTGAACACATGTCACAGCACACTTCACACCCTAGTGTAAAGCAGAGTTGAGAAACAAGCTGGCATACAGGTTTCAAATAGGCGGGCATGTAACGTCTGCCCACCCATTACCTGCCTAACACTGCTTCAGACGGGCCTAATGGCAAGTGTGAATGTGTGTGCATTTAGAAAGGGTACCGATTTAACCTCTCTCCCACTTCATTGTCCTCCCTCATCTATTTATTGTTCCTTCCTCCTCATTATCTTTCTCATTATCTCTCTCTGTTACTGCTGCAGTCCGTGAGGTTGCTCCTCAATCCTGCACTTCTTCTCAAGTCCTAAAACCGCTTATATATCCCATAGAACATGCGCCGGTGTTCACACTCAGCATACTTGATTGTGAAGTTATTATGTGCAGCAGCAGTATTGCTTTGGCCAAAATGAGAAAGCACAGAAAACATAAAGACAGACACAAAACCTTGTTCAACCCTAAAAAGTGCATACAATACAATAATGAAGAAAATAAATGCAATACTGTTGTATATCCTTCCTTGATCAACCAACCAATCTGGTTTGAGTCACACAGCACTGCAAAAACACAATGTGCTCTTGATTTTCTGAAGGAAAGTATTGAGTTTACAAGACTATGTGAGCTATAGCTACCCAGAGACCCTTTCTGTGCATCCCTTCACAAGGATCAATAAAAAAAAAATATATATATAATTTTGTGGTTTTAACTCGTTTACACATAACCGCCTATATATAGCCTTAGAAAGCCAAAAGAATATTTGTTTTGCATCATAAACAGGTTTCTTTCTTAGTCAGTCTCACTACTGCAAAACATAATAATTTTCCATTCAAAAATATGTTTAGCTTATTCTGTATGTATGCATGCATATGTTTCTTACTATCCAGTTCCTGCTCCAGGCCCACCCAGGCAGCAACTAAACAAGACACACACACACACACACACACACACACACACACACACACACACACACCTTCTGTACTCCCTCCCCTCCTTATTCCCCAATGAAAGACAGAAGCCAGCTGAGACGGAGAGTTAGAGGAGAGAATGTAATGACAGGAAGGCAGAGGCAGATGACAGTCTTAATTATTTTCTTCAATCATAAATCTCCACACTATCACCACAAACTGAGCTATCAACTCATTGAAACTACATTCTGAACGGCAATAACGTGTTGAAATGTTGCGGTTCTGTGTCTTTGGGGCAACCAACACATTTTATATCCCCAGGATCACTGTCAGACAATCTTACCATAATAAATGTCACAACAACACAAACACAAAAGACACAAAAACAGTTGCTTTTTTACAACAGGTGCATATGTGGACTGTGTGAAAAGGTTTGGCAAAATGTGTGAATTTAAAAACAAAAATACGGATATTGTCAGTATGTTCTAAAAACTCCTTGTTTTGCCAAAATACAACATTTAAAGCAAGTGTTCTTGCTATAAGTCTACAAAGCAAACTTAACAACCTCAATCAACATCTACAGACTTGCAGCGGCATATTCAGTCCACGTTCATTGCAAGCTCACTTTGCATAACTGTTAAAACAGAGGCAGAACAACAAGAGGTGGATACAGGGACGGACACACGGACACACGGACACACGGACACACGGACACACGGACACACACACAGATAAAAGAAAATGCTGAAGATGCAAACAAACTGTTGAGACATAGCTACAACAAGATGCAACAAAAGCAACTAGAGTTCAAGATGCAAGCGTGAGCGAGTAAAGCTTTGTTTACGTAGCGCGAGCTCCGAGCATAAACGGAGGAGTTTACATTCTATGCGCCCGAAACGCCAGAGGGCGTACAAACAAAGTTAACTGTGAGGAATTAAAAAGACAACGAGTGTAACCCGTAGATATGCACAAAAAAGGTGTAACCAGCAAAAAGCATTACGTCAACCTCCACAATGATGAGGGATCGTAATTATCTGTAAATTTTTGTTTGATTTGGCTGGCAAAATATATACTAAAATTAAGATTTTTAAGACCACCCGTTACCAAATAATTTAAAATCCTTCTTTATATAATCACTAGACATGTAAATAGTGCTTTTTCCCCCCTGTGAACCATTTGCGCGCCAAGTTACAAAAATTCAGAGGCGCACAACCAAGCGTCTGCCGTGATTATGTCATTTTCTGGCTCACGCCAGCTTTACTACAGCGAGTAAAAACTAAGCTTAAGAAATTGTATATTTGTTAGTATCTGTGGCTGCCTGGTGTATCTTGAATCGTCTTTAAGTTGAATTTAAACTTGATTAAAGGAGTTCAGAGCAGTCCTGCCACAGATAACTAGAGCAGTGGTTCTCAACCTATTTTCAGTAATGTACCCCCTGTGAAAAAAAATGTTCAGCTGAGTACTCCCTAACCAGTGCAAAGCATTCTTAGTTGAAAACAGATGCAATACACACAGCTGTGCCATCAGTGTCTGATTTAATATAAAATAAATACAGTTTATGAACTTACACTTATATTTTATTGAATATGTATGAAATAGCTATTTTTAAAGGATGTTAATTTTTTTATATATATATATATATATATATATATATATATATATATATATATATATATATATATATATATATAAATAAATAAATAAATCTCACGTACCCCCTGGAGTGCCTTCACGTACCTCCATTTGAGAACCACTAAACTAGAGGATAGGTTTTGGCATAATAATATGAAGTCCAGTTAGAGAGGCTGTGAGAGCTGCAACACACAAATCTAGCAGATGAAAGACTGACTCTTTCAGAACTCCAACAAACGATGGAAACAAGGATTTGCACCCATGTCACAATTGAGCCACATCCGTTGGATATTCCCAGTTACATCAACAGGGATAGGAGCCTAACATGCAAACAGCAGGAGTAAACACGCCCCCCCATACACACACAAAATGAATTCATGCATGCATGCATGCATTTCTCACACAGACTTTTACCTACACTCAGAAACTTCCTGCCTCTAGTCCAACCACCTATGCCGCCATCTGCCGCTCTCTTTTCCAGTTCAGTTTTAGCACTGACTGACCCCCCTCTTGTATTCTCCCTATATTGACCATCTCTCTCCCACTCCCTTTTAGAAGTACATCTTTTTGTCAAGCCAGATCAGAGCCCATCCATTGGGTTTAAAGCTAATTTGAGGTCACTGTCCTCTACCCCCAGGATCTTCTCTTGCTTACCAACGCGACTGCTTTGTTGTTTATTTGGAGTGACAGAGTAGCAGGGAACCCCTGCTACTTGGTCGATCCAAGTGAAAGAGTTTCTCTTCAAACTGGAGAGGGTTGCCTGGGAGACAAGACAAAGGAAAGTAAAAAAAATAAAATACAGAAACAGAGTGCATGTTTCCACCTCTGCTGCTGGCAGAACGATGGAGAGGATAGGAGTGGAGTGGAGGGGTAAAGGTAGAGTGGCAGAAGTATCTGCCCCTCTGCTGCTTTGGGCAATCCATTAAAACGATCCCTCCATTAGACAAATGGGAGGGAGGAGGCCAGAGAAAATGGACCGGAGAGGTACAGAAAGGGTTGACTAATCTAAAAGGGGAGGGAGAAATGCATGTGCCTAAGCGAGGACCGGCTGTGACAGAGGTGGGTAAGAATAAGGATAGGATAGCAACTACTAACAGAGGATGATTTATCCACATGGACCAATTTGGCAGCAGTTTTAAGCATTTGGTGGGAATTTAAGCTTAAGTGCTTCTACATTTGCTGTGCTTGAGTCTAGATGTTGCAGACGTGGGCTCTCGTTTTACCTCATTAGACATGTTAACTTCCTAAAATGGTAAGCAAAGTCGTGTAAATACTGAATGAGATAGAATGTCAAAAAGACAATTGGCAGAAATGTGAGCACTACAAACTGTATATAACAGGCATGAAAGAACAAGACACAAAGAAGCCAGAAGTTTTAGAATGGACTACTAGAGAGAAAAGGAGGGTTTGAAGAGTAGAGGATATCATTAGCTTTCATGCCGAACGCAGGTGACTAGCAGAGGAAGAATAGACTAAGTATCTCTCCATCTCTCTCCCAACAAGCAGGGCCCATTCTGGAAATGGAAAGTGGGTCTAATAAAAAGGTGTGTAGTGTTGGGAAAGGTCCGGCTGGCCAGCTGCTTCACTTGTGGAAGAGAATATTCAACTATAAATTAGCCGAGGCCTCCTCTGGTTAAATTAACAATGTAAATGGCACTCAAAAATAAAGCTAATTCAGTCTGTTTCCTTTATTTCAAAATAAAGCAACTGCTTTACTTTGGAAGCACTTCACAGCTACAAAATGAAGCATAACCCACCCACCACTTTTTGCTTTAATGTTTGTGCTACTAAAAATGCCTATCTTTTTTCCATATTACTGTTCTTTTGTGTGCTGTGTGTTTCAGGTCTAATTGAAATTAATCCAGATAATGAGTGAGTGTCTATGGAATCTCTAGCCCGTGCCTACCCCTCTAGATCAAACTCCATTTGGATGGAAATACAATACAGTCATTCTATCCATTGATTGGTGCTATCCTACATGTCATTACCCAGCTAGTATGACAGAGTATGGGTCGTAGGTCACAGCAGACCGATACATTCTGCAGAAGACTACTTCACCATCATTGCCCGGTCTTTTAAACCCTTGCTTTTTATCTTCCTGATCTCTTTTTCTAGCACAAATATACAAACATAGAGCTTGATGATTTCCCTCAAAGTAAGCAAACCTATACAAAGATAGACACATAACACAAATGACTAGACAACACAGAGGCTGAGAGTCCAGAAGGGGCCTTTGACTGTATATGTTCAGCAGGTTGTTGTTTTTTTTGTCTCCCAGACAGGTAATTCCAGTCCCAATACTACATGAGCTGTAGGTTTTGGACTGATAAAAATGTTTTATGTGCATTCAATTACATGTATTTCACTGTGTAGTTGAATTATGTGCCGAAAACCAAAATAGTGACTAAGTTACAACATGAGTTGCTTATTGAGCGAAATGACTGGGTGTGTGTTTAAGTTATCATGTAGATTCAGTCTGCTCAGGATGGAGCAACAAATTCCCAGGGAAGTTTTGGATGAGCAACTATAAAATGTGTCTCTTAAACCCCTCCTTTCATTTAGCCTCTTCATTTAGATGGTCAATAATGTAAATGTGTACTACAAAAAGATCTGCCTCATACCATACAGCTGAATCAAATTTAAGCTCACAAACAGTACAAACTGCACTAAATGTAAACAGAAGACGGTTGGTACACACCCTAAATGTATATAGTTTGTGTTAAATACTGTTTGTTTGTGCAAGAATCTTGTCTGTGACATTTGACAAAGTCAATAAAAAGTTAATCACAAAAAAAAATCTGTCTCATGATTTGTACATAACATATGCAAAAAATATCTTGACGCTTTTCATTTTGTTTAATTTTAAAATTACCAAAATATTCCACAAAGCACCACAGAAGACAACTACCAACAATGCATTTTTCTAACCTGAGAAGCCCGTTAGGTGTGCTGACATAAAAGCTTTCCCAGAGCCTTGCTGAATGTGAAACTCTAGCTGTGGCGTTTCTATGTTGTTTGGTTCACTGCATTGCAAACGCTGCAAGTGGCCTCACATGTATTCTCCATCTAGCGTCAGTCCAGTCACACTCTGTACATTGCAATGAAGCACTGATATCAAAGCGTGGGTTACCCAGATAGTGACTGGAGAACCCCCAAACAGAATATGACCATCCAGCTCTAAGGCAACTGTTTGTATAGTCAGGGTTCATACACATCTTTACCCATACTTTTTTTTTATTTTTTTATAATAAATGTAAGACTTCCCCATGTCATTGAGACACATTTCCATGAACATACATTCTCTAAAAAGTCTGCATATAGATAAAACACAAAAAGAAAAAAGGACAGAGTTAGCCATTTTCAAATTCTGTGACTTTTCCAGTTTTTTTGTAGGGGCCACGGCCATCCTCTTTCCATAGTACATGACAAGTCATATTTTGTTGTTTCGTTTTTCTCTTGTCCAAAGTGGTGATGGTGAAGATTTACAGTATTACGATTTCAGTATGTGGATGTGAAAACAGCCATACAAGAGCATACATTAAATGAACAGAAATATATGAGGTGTGCCTGGTTATCTCACCATCATTTTGTACATGTGCCTAGTTGAGAGAAAGACTAGCCTGTTCCCACTGTAAGGCCTGTTTAGTTACATCAATGTGTGTGTAGTACACGCAAAAGACATGTCACATTGTCTTAAGAAAAACGGTCTGGGTAACTAACTATTCACAGCAGTTCAATAAGCTTGAGGCTACCCCGAGTCCACACCACAGACTTGACTGCTGCTGTTCATTTACCTACTGTATGCGCTAACATCCACACTGCAGCTCTGTTGCAAGCACATACAACACCCAGTCTTATTATAATACAACAAATGTGTTCGCACATGCACTTCTGTCATGCCAACCCCAGGACAGCCCGCTCCTCTCAGCTTGCCTCTGAACACATCCCCAGGGCATTTCACGCCTCGACATCTATCTCTTCAACTTGGTGGTATGTAGCGGCAAAAGTCGGATTAATGTACCTCTGTCGGTCGAGGCTACACTGCCACACACACACATATATAGTCAGTTACAATGACAAGTGGAGACATTTACCTGCCGCCGGGATCCGATGCGCTCCGGGAACCGAAGACAGCCTGTGAATGCCGGGGGAGGCGTTACTTCCTGGGGCTCGCGGCTGGTTCTCCGGGAGGTTGCCGTGAGCTCCAAGTGGTGCGCAACCGGCACCGTGTTGCTGTTGATGTAGTTGCTGCTGCTGATGCTGGTGGTGGTGGTGCTGGTGGTGGTGGTGGAGGAGATGGTGATTAGATCCCATGACTCCGCTGCCGGTAATTCCATTCCCACCACCGCCGTACTGCTGGTAATATCCAGACCGAGAACGCGATCGAGTCCTTGGGGGCTCCATGGCCATTTGGTGGGGGTGAAGTGGATGGAAGAGAAAAGAGGAGGACGCGGCTGGCGACTGCGGCGGAGAGCCGTTGGTGGATCCGGGCTGTGCAAAGCCCCTAGCGCCGCTCTGGCTGTAACTGTAGCCCAGCACCCGGCCCCCCTCCGCGCCCCCGTACTCTGTTCGCTCCGCCGACTCCGCCGCCCCCGCCTCGTCGAATAAATCAGCCCCTTTAGGGACAGGCTCCGGGGTGGAGGGCAGCCGGGAGCAAACTCTAGGCTCCCGAGTCGTTGGCTGTCCAGTGGCTGCGATTGGCATTTCCTTTCGGGGGATTTCCTCTTTTTCTCCTGCGTTTTCCTCTCGTTTCCTCTCACAGAAGGAGCTTTTAGTCGCTGTTCATGAAGACAAAGTTGGAGAGTTAAACTGAGCTCTTTGTTGCCGTGTTCGCACAAGCAACTTAACGATAAAGAGCCACTTCTTATCTGACGTTAAAACAAACATGTGTGGTCCAGCTTTGAAGTAAAGCTCTCACACTTCCCTCAAGTTGGTCTTAAGTAACGTTACAAAAAAGAAGAAGCGTGAAACTGGTTCGGCAACTAACGTAACGTCAAACAACGTCGTCTGTTCCAAACAACGTCCACAATGTCGCGTCTTAACGAAGCCCAACTGCGGGTCGGGTGTCGGTAACTTGGGTGTAAACAAATACAGAGCTGCTTCTTCTTCCACAGGGTAGTAACGTCCGACCCTCGTGGTTCACCGGCGACGTTTAGCTCACAACAACCGAGCAGTGAGTCCGGCTCGCTAGCTCAGGATGCTAACGCGGAGGGGGACATGCTAACGCTGGTGCGCATAGCAAACGTTTATAAACGCACATTACGCTTATTCTAACCGTACAACAACAGACTTAGCACACCCGGTGGCTTTCTCATAGCTGGTTTAATCCCCGAACTAAGTTTAACGCAACTTTGTCCACTTTAAGAGCCATTTAAACTTGTTTAGCCAGTATGCGTAATGTCGTTTACCAGCATTAGCTTGGCAAGCTCAATCAACCCCTCCTCCACCGACCAACACACAGAAAAACCCCGTCGCTAGCCACCCACGCCTCGAATCCCTTTAAATTGCTTGATTAATAATAACCAAACAAAAAGGCTTCAAATAAACTTGTTCGCGATATATTTCATTGACTTAGGGTGACCCGGTGATGTTTTCCCAGCTGGAAAGAGGCGAACAGCAAAGCGCACAGAGAAAGATAAAAAAAAAAAAAAAAGTGGTCAACCTAAAATTACAAAGAAAGAACCACGGCTAAAATTAACACGATCTTAAGGACTGACCCCGCCTCTGAGTCTGCCATTGAAAGACGGTCTAATTTCCCACACTGAGTAGTTATTTTCACAACACCTTACCTGCTATGTGCTCTCCTCGACTGTACTCCTGACTCGAATCTGTCGATAATATGGTGAGCCCAGCGTGTGAGTGTATGCTGTATGCCAATGCATGTGTGTGTGTGTGCGCCCAGTGTTCGCTTGGTGTCAGCGTGAAATGTGACAGACCGTCAACGCTCAAGTCGGATTTCACCAGGCGTGGCCAATCGATACCAGAGAAACATAAAGTGTTTGTAGTTGATTTTGGCATACAGCTCTCCCGCACACTCGCCGAGATGAAAATAACACGAAACTATATGTGAAAGTGTTTTTATGGTTTGTTTGCGTTCACTTTATTTCAGAACCACGAGTTTGCTCGGCAATATGAATTCGTCGAGGATCGGTAGTCGATTATAGCTCCTGGTAAATCAGAAGCTGCGGATAGCAGAGAGGCAGGCTAAAAGGGGCTTTAAATTATTTATTTACAAATACCAAGGCTACCCATTGCAGCTGTTTCTTCTGGAGCTGAAAGTTCGCATTGCAAATAAGTATTTGCTGTGTTTGCAAAAGTTTCACAGTAGCTAAAAAATAAAAAAAACGCAGATAAACGGAAAGAGTATAAACAGTGACGAACAAAAAATAGGTTTATTCACCCCACGTCTGAAATAAATTGGTCTAATTAAATATTCACCATCTAGGCTAAACGAGGCGAGCGAGTCTGCTTGTGTGACCCTCTGTTTGCCTTGCGAGCCACATTTTTCACGGATAGAACAAGTTTGTGCATGTGTCCTCATCCTACACAAGACAGTTGAGCTTTGTATGCTCTTAGAGTAAAACGTAGCAATGTATCATAGTTGCATAGCAATGAGTGAGGCGAGAGAGTACTTTTTTTGGTGTCAAAATCAGGATATGGGCATCATATTTAATATCTCTGACATAAACTAGTGTAAATGATGACTCCAGATATTCTACGCGTCGTTTGTGTGCGTGAGGGGTGTGATGGATGGCATGTGAGGGGAAGCATGCATGTGATCTCAGTCTGTCTGTCCTCTTTCCCTTTCTCACACACACACACACGCGCGCGCACGCGCACGCACACACACACACACACACACACACACACACACACACACACACACACACATATATCTAAACCACCCCAGTCCATCTCACCTCCCAGACCATATTCCCTTGGTCTTGTTCTCTCATTTCACACACTCAAACCCAACCCATCAGCACTCGTCCTAATACACGCATACACACGCACTCACAGACACGCACGCAATACACACATTCTCTCCTCATTACACTCCCTTTCCCTACTTTGATGATATGCAAATATCCCTCCCACCTCTCCCTCCTTCCTCCCCCCACCCCCTCTCCCGCAAGCAGCAAGCCTACACACACACACACACACACACACATCACACACAGGCTAATGCGCTGTGGCAGCGTCCACAGACAGGCGGGGAGGATCAATTTTTCACCCAGTGTGCTACCGATATTCTCAAGATAAGGCCACAGAAGAGGGAGGGAGGAGAGGGAGCGGTGGGGGAAGGAAGGGGAGCAACAGAGATGGGGATAAGTAAAATGGCGAGAGGGTGTAATGAAGGAGAGGGAGGCTGAAGAAAGGGTGTTTAGGAAAAAGGGTGAGTGCGAAACTGAGGAAAAATAAGCACGACTAGGGAGCAGTTATAGGGAGGATGAACACGGGTGAGAAAGTAGGGAGGGTGTGGGAAGTCTCGTGGGTGTGCGGGAGGGAGGATGAGTAAGTGGGTTAGGGGTGGTAGGAAAGGGGGATGGGGTGTAGAGGGCTCTGGGGGATGGGGTAGGGAATGGATGTGGTGGTACGGGGAAAGGAGGGATGGTGTGTGTTTGTGGAGGGAGGGTTATTTTGCTGACGTGCTCTCTTATTGGCTTGTTCAAACGCTGGGGGAGGGGCGGCAACAAACCATACTCTCACCAGCTGTAGGGAAGAGCAGAGAAACAAAGAGAGAGAGGAGGGGGGCATATATGTGTTTTAATGTTGATATTCTGGTCTAATTAGATTCCTGTCAAAGTGGCGGAATGAATGGTGCTGATCAGATAGAAATGGGCGTTGTAGAAGAGGGAGCTGGCTTTGTTTCAGTTGGAGGAATCTGTTGTTAGAGCACATAAGGGGTTCTTGATCTATAATTCAATTTCACTTGAGAGACAGAGAGGAGCAAATTGGCATCACTGTCTGTTATATCCATATTCAAACTCACATTTATTCGTTTAGTGTGGAAAAAGAGTCAGTGCCTTCTGAAGAGCAGCTGAATTTGAGATGACACGTCATTGCTTTAATACCACCAGGGTTACCTAATCATTATGCAATATGTTTTTGAAGGTACGTGACAATAAAGGGGTTTCAAATGATCCAAGTGGTCGAAATGTCTTCCTCGTCCATAGTGTAAACATATTTACTGTCTTTAGTTAAACATGTCCATACAATTCAAAGAATATGAAGAGAATGCATGAACAGCATAGAAAAATAAATACCATTCCAGCACACAGATTGAGAGCCATGTGTTTGTGGAGCCCAGCTGAACCTTGCCTGCTAAACCAGTCCGCTGGCTGTGACAGACTGACAGGCAAGGAAATAGAGAGGGTTGTGTGTGTGTGTGTGTGTGTGTGTGTGTGTGTGTGTGTGTGTGTGTGTGTGTGTGTGTGTGTGTGTGTGTGTGTGTGTGTGTGCGTGCGTGCGTGCGTGCGTGCGCGTGCGTGTGTGTTTTGTTTGAAGAGTACAAAAGAAGAAAAATTGAGACAAAGAGGCAGATTGACCAATGCAACTAGACAGAAAAATAAAACAGAAAGGGAAAAGACAAACAGGAGAGATGTAGCAACATAGAGAAACATCCAAAGAGAACGAGAGAGGGACGCATACTGTAGTCATACATGGAGACTTAGAGAGAGAGAGAGCAGAGAGAAGAAGAAGCCAAGCTTTCTGTGGCTTAGCCAGACTGGAGCGGTGGGACTTGGCTGGCTGTGGACCCTTGGCTTCACTATTAAAGCAAGGACGGAAAAAAAAATCACAGTCAAAAAATGAAAAGGGCAAAGAGCTATGCCAAGAATGCACAGGCAAGAAGCAACACATTAGGTTTTTTCCTTCTGCCTGCTTCTCTGTTTCCCCCAAGCAGATCTAAACAATAGGTGGGACCAGCCACGAGCACTGAGCGCGATACATACGGGACCCTGCTGAATGACTCAGGTTGACTCTTGAAGTTTGAAACCGTGTCTGATGAGCCCCTTAGAACATATTTTCTTTTGTGTTTCCTCTTAAGTGGGTTTAGGGTTGTTACAATCATCTCATTCCACACAATATGTCTGTTTCATACACTATTATTCTTTATCAGCTTGTTCCAACTCTTCATCGAAGCTGTATGCTGTTTACACTGAGGGAAATATTTACACCCAAGAAAGAAATGGTTCATGGTTGCATTATTCAATCAAAAGGAAACATTTTAGATGTCTTTGTCCATCATTCTCTACACATGTTTACCAAATGCAGTCTGACATATGCAGTGCCTTTGCAGTCTCCATTAGAATTTAATACAAAGTTATGTGGATTTGATCAGTGTTTCACTGCATGCACTGAGTTTGTAATGACTTGCCCAGCAGCAAGACACAGTATGTGGCCACTAGTGTTACTAAAAATGTTAAATTTTTAGATCATTATCAGTCAACAGCCACACTTGCAACTCTGTGAGGCTGTACTAAGGCACTGTGATGCTTTGAGCTCAATTATAACGTTTTCTTATAATCAAATTGCAATGCTAACAGGCTTAAAGTTATCACTGTTGCCAGGTTTACCATCTTAGTTTTGCCTGTTAGCTAACATTGACATACAAGTACAGCTGAGACTGATGGAAATGTCAGGTATTTGATTACAAACCAAAGTATTCCACATATTAGAAAACGTGACCTGAATATGGACCTAGAGGAATATTCATGAAATCTTCAGATAGGCTATTGTAAATCATCCTGAGAGGGATCTCAACCAAAACATCATCCATCTGATAGATATTGAGATATTTCACTGAATAAGTGGAAATGTGACCTGCTGGTGGCGCTTGATGAAAAGTACCAGATTTCATGACAATTCATCCAATGGTTGTTGAGGCCTTTTACTTCAAACTATGGCGGCCCTGGAGGAAAAGTCAGGAGATGACCAACGTACGTACGATTCATCCTCTGGAGACCATGAATGTTAAATGAATGAATGAATTCCATGGCCATCCATCTAATAATTGTTAAGATATTGGTGTTCATTGCATGACATGTGTTAGCATAAGTTGCCTGTTTGTGTTTGGTATTTCAAGTGCTGTGTTATCCATTTGGAGGATATGCATTGCATTTCAGCCCTATAGAGAATTGAAAGACGGAGTGGCATCAACACCTATGTAATTTCTGTTACTTGCACACACACATAAAGAAAGATCATTCCTCCATTGGTTTCCTCACAGACCATACAAAACAACAAAATATCCCATAATGCAATCTGACTGACCCAGCTACTCAGAGCTACTAATCATGGAGTAATAGTCACCATGCTATAACCATATCACTAGAGGCATGAGGAGACTTAAAGGCTTTGCCAGATTAATAATGAAAAACAAGGACTTGTTTTTCTGACTTTTCCATCCACTGATACCCTAAGTAGAGGATTATACCCTTTAGATCATCTGACTCCAAAAAAGCTGTTACAGCGGGGGATATTTGTGGAAAACACACCCCAGAAATGGCTAGCAACACCATGGTGCACCAAAATATCTGGCTGGCGTGCCAGATGAGCACCAGACGGCTTTGTAATAATAAAGGGTGGGAGATTGTTTTGGCTCGGTTAGAAAAGCTAAAGCTGTCTCTCTTTCTAATGTTGACGGTCTGATGTTTCAAAAGCAATTCTGAAAACTGATATTTTTACATTAACAATTGCCAATATCAAAAGAAAGCAAACAGGTACCACAAAGTAAATAACCAAGAGGTCCTTTGGCTATCTTCATCTGTCAAATGTTTGAAACGCTGCTTGATTTTGTTTGCCATGTGTATTGTATTGAAAAGCTGATTGTGTGTATGTAGCTGAGATGCAACCCCAAAGCCATGTCATATTCTGGGCTTGGGGCAGAAAGGAGGATGCCAAGAAGTGAAACGTGATGACGAGTGGGTGTGTAATAGCGAGTGGGGGAAAAGGAAGCCTTCCAAAGGCTTTTTTTTTTTAACTGTGTGTGTGTGTGTGTGTGTGTGTGTGTGTGTGTGTGTGTGTGTGTGTGTGTGTGTGTGTGTGTGTGTGTGCGTGTGTGTGTGTGTGTGTGTACGCTCATATACACACACATGTGCTCAAGAGTGCATTTATGTGTGGGAAGAAGGAGTCCTTCCAGCCGTTTTCTTTCCTAGCCTCTTCCTGTGTCCCCCCCCCAACAAAATTCTCAAAGCCGGCGTCAGAGGGTTTGGCCCCGGCAAGATCCAACCCACTGGAGGAGACGGAGGAGAGGAGCCAGTGTTTCTCTCTCCCTTCACTCTCTCTCCTCGGAGCTCTGTCTGTTTCCCCCACTCACTGGATGGTACTATGAATCCTGTTCACACACAAACATTCCCACATCTCTCCATCCAGTGTGTGTATCTCATATGACTTGGCAGAAGTGAACCATGTGTATGTGCGCGCCAGTGCGAGAATGTGTGTGTTAAGAGTTTTGGCAGTTTTCTCAACGCAGCCTTACCAAAAGATCCACTGGGAAAAGTGGTTTTAACGCCCCCTCTCTTTTCTCTTCTTGTTTCCTTTCTCTCTCCATTTCACAATTACATCGCCTCTGTTTCTTAACGCTCCGCTCTTTCTTTCTAATTCCTTCCTTTTCTCTCCATTCCAACCTGTGGAAATCCTCTCTGCTTCTCCTTCTAGCTATTCCTTCTCGCTCGATTGACTCCAATCTCTGCTTTTTTCTTTGTGCATATTAACTATCTGTTCTCTATTAAAATAATGACATCATCATTTGAATAAAAAAACATTGTAAGATGTGCATGCATATCGGCCTCCAATTCAGGATGTAACTCTCCTAGCGCTGTCCACACACAATTAATGCTGATGGAGAGACATGATAGGTTATCCTGTAGGGAAGGCTGGTCAAATGAAATAGCTACTTAGTATTCCATCCCTCTGCAAAGCATGACACACAGGAGAGGGATGCTGGCAAATATGCAAATTATGAAATACTTCATATATTTCATGGCCTTCTTTAGTTCATCTGGAACAGAAATGATAGATATATTTTCTGTGTGTGAGGGCAGTGAAAATATACCTGAAAACATAACGAACGTTGTAAATACATGTGTGCACATACATATAGGTCTACATATGTTTGTAAAGTAATTAAGTACATTTACTTGAGTACTGTACATAACTTTCATTATGGGCTACTTTACACATCTACTACACTTCAGAATCAGAATCAGAATCAGAATCAGAAACCGTTTATTGCCAGGAATGTTTTCACACAAACGAGGAATTTTTTGAGGCGGAAGGTGCATACATTGGACGTGGACATGGGACGTAGGACGAGACAAACAACAATCAACAATCAACAATCAACGAAAACAGCAACAGTGCAATTGGAGTGCGGTTGAATTAAAATATGTGTAGGATAAGCAAGTGCTCAGTCAACAGATACATTAATGTGAATGTACGTTAAAGTGACGTGTGTATTTAAGTTAAAAGTGTATGTTAAAGTGACGAGTGTTTAAGTGTGCGGTGTGCAGAGGAGTGTATGGTAGAGAGAAATAAAAATAAAAGTAAAAATAAAGAAGAGAATATAAAAATAAAGATTAAGAGTTAAAAATAAAAATTGAAAATTAAAATAGCTGGGGGTGACAGACAGTCAGTGGGGGACCCGAGCCCCATTGATGAGCCCGACTGCCGACGGGAAGAAACTGTTTGTGTGGCGTGAGGTCTTGGTCCTGATGGACCTCAGCCTCCTGCCAGGCTGAGGTCCATCAGGACCAAGACCTCACGCCACTCAAACAGTTTCTTCATTTCAGAGGGACATATTCTACTTTTTTTCTCCACTATATTTATCTGATGTATGTAGTTGTGATTTGGAGATGTAAGGTTTTACATATGATCAGTTTTTACAATAAGATGAAGCAATGTATGAAATTGTTAGTCATATAAAAATAGATGTTTTCAGTCCTGACCCTTTTTTTCTTAAATCTGAAACTGCTGTCAAATCACATCGACCTTCATTCAGTTTAAATAACTTTTGGATACTTTCAAGTGGTAATTAGTTTTGGGCCTGATTTGTGCTGCTTTACTTTTTTAAACATGTTTAAACATGTATTGGTTTCATACACGTTTGCCCATAACACAGTAGAATAGATAGGCACTCTGAGAGCACAGGCGTCCGCCAACGCAACTGCCCTATCTCTCAATTTTACCGTCAGTGAAACATAATTCATGTATCCACCTTGTGATTTGGATCTGCTCCAAAATGTGGTTCTTCCTTAGCCCATGCAACACACTTCCATCAAGTTTCATAAAAGTTAGGCCAGTTATTCCATAGTCCTGCTGACAGACAGACAAACTAACAAACTAACAAACCGAACAAATCGGAAACATAACCACCTTGGCAAAGGTAATAATGTATGGAAGTATAAATTAACAAGAAGCTTAATTTGAAGTTTTTTAATTTTAAACAAAATTGTAAGTTTTCAGCATGAGTTATTAACTATAATCACTCCCAAAACATTTAAAATATTTTTTTCAAATTCAACTTAAATTTAGCCTATTTAACCAGCTTTTTATGAGTTTAAATTATTGTCCCTCCCTATTCACAAGTTAATTTAAATTATTATGATAAAAAAATATAATAATATAATAATGAAATAAAGTTTAAAAGCTCCATCATTTTAGCATTTCACTCTGATAACATTGTCAGTATCAAAATGGACAGATTCAGTTGAGCTTTTTTTTTTTAAACTTGAAAATATGACCCAACGGACACGGACATCAAGTGACATCACTTGAGGACACTTATCAGACTTCACCGAGCTCCCTCTGGAGACACAACAACGTTTTTTTTCACATATGCAGTGCTCCCCAACACCTGTCAACACACTTCAATGTGTACAATTGGTGGAGTTCCGCTTTAACGTTTCAACTAACCAGCGACAACATAATATGCAGCATAATGCAGTCGGAATAATCATCCAAAAATATATCGCTGACAAAGGTCATTTTTCAACGAGCACTTTTACTTGTTCTACTCTGTGGACAGTAGCGGCAAATTTGAACTGACATTTTGTGTGCCAGAGTTTTACTTTTAACTTGACTTTTACTGAAGTAAAACGATCTGAATACTTCATCCTCCACTGTTTTTTGCCTGCTCGCATGCAATCGTATGTCTCTTTCGGTCATTCATAAGCAAGAAACAAGTCCAGTTGCCAGTGAGGGATCGAACCACAGACGTCTGCCTGTCTTCCACAGTGACTCCAGTGGCCCTGTTCTGCTCTGTGAAGTTCATCAGAGTTCATCTTCTTTGTCACTGCTGAGCTGAGGCTAGCTACTGTCTCCATCCATGTCTCGCTCATCTCTCCTCGCCGCTGTCCTTCCCCAGGTCCACTTCCACCTACCCCGAGGGAATAACTGCCCCCGACACACACACACACACACACACACACACACACACACACACACACACACACACACACACACACACACACACACACACACACACACACACACACACACCTCCCCCTCTGTCCGTCCCAAACCAACCCGACCTCACCCTGCCTCTCCCTCTGCTCTTTGGCTGCAGCCTCTTTGTGTGATGTCATTGAGGAGAAGAAGTGCAGCCTTTTGGTTTGTGTGTATATGTGGGAGTGTGTGGGAGTATAAAGGGGTGTATGGTGTGTGTGTGTGTGTGTGTGTGTGTGTGTGTGTGTGTGTGTGTGTGTGTGTGTGTGTGAGTCAGTGAGCGGGGGCGTGCATGTGTGTGAGTATGTGACAGTGAAATAGAGAGAAAGAGAGAGAGGATCGACAGAAAGAAGGAAAGAAAGGCACAAGTGTCAGGTTTCTCTTTTCAATTCAGAGGCTCAATTCCTTTTTTAATCTAGAAAAGAGGGTGAAAACAGGAGGAAAGGAGAGAAGATAGCTTGGAACTTGAGCTGCTGACAGCTGTTTTTGTCCCGTCCCCTCTCTCCTCACCCCTCATTCTTTCGTTCCGTTTCTGTCTCTTTACAGTTTCATGGCTGTGTGTGTAAAGCACTTTTATAAACAGATATACAACTGCCCATAAAATGATGCATATTTAATTGGCTTTATATCTGTTTCATAAAGAGACGGTGTGATTAGAGTTGCGGCCTGTCTTTTTTCTACTGATGGTAGCTTTTCAAATCACATCGTTCTCTCTTCCTGTGACGCCTCACTCACCACATCCTGGTTTTGACTTCACGAGACGCTGACATAGCTGCCGTTTAACGGTTTTCCTGTCAATTTTCAGTTCACACACACATATGCTCATACAGTATATGCTCTCGTAGGATATATTTATTCACAGCGCAAGCTAAAGTGCACGTGCACACACTGAATGTCAAATAATTATATGCCATCATGGTAGGGTACTGTCCAATCTGTGGGAAGCCTGTCTACTTTGGTGAGTGTGACCCCCTACATTTTTACTCTATACGTCTGAATTTACCTTTTGATTGTTTAGATCTCTCTCTCTCTCACTCTCTCGCTCTCTCTCCCTCTTTTTTTAACTTGTTTCACCCGAATAGGAAAAAGTATTAATAAGAACATCCAGTTGTATTCATATACATTTTTAAAAGTGTCAAAACGGTCAATAAAGTCTATGATGAAAGAAAAGTAGTGACCAGGTGAAAATGTATACTATTCATTATAAACCTTTCTCTCTTTTTTTACAGTAAACATTATAACCTGCCAAACACAGGTGCAAGAAACAATTTGAACAATGGTCAGATGTTATCTAGTTGTAACAGTATTAAGTACATATACCACCTCACAGAAACATTGTTAGCGTCATTCATTTCACCTGTGCTATTCCTTCTATGGCACGTTAATATATCTGCCTTGAAAAAGAAGCTTTGATATTCATTTTGATATGTGCTACACATGTTTTGTTGATATATCTGGCTCTATTCTCTCTTTGGAGGACAAAAACCAGACCCTCTCATTGGCATTCACCTCTTTCAAGCATGCGCAAACAAATGCAGGCACATGCATCCATGATGACAACAGGATGTGGGTCTAGCCAAAAGAGCTTGCACACTGCTTTCTGGGTTTCCTCCTTACCGCCTGTCTCTTTTAGTCGAGTCCTCTCCCACACTCAGATCTCGAACTATTAAATGCACAGCAGCACCTAAACCAAGCCTTTTGTTGTTTTTATTTTACAAGCTATTTTTACTTGTCTATTTATGAGCCAGTGAAGTTAAACCTCTCTGCTGTTACCTGGTCCTTAACTTCTCCGTCAACACACTTTCTGGTCAGTGTGTACTTTTATAAACAGAAGTATCTATTCAGAACCAGACACTTAAATGTCACTGTTTCTTGTAAATGAACAATATTTTTTTTTCTGATTGACGTGATTGTCCGAAATTTTCGGGAATGCAGAGGGATTGTGTACAAATGCCAAATTCGTCTGACTTTTTAGTAAAATATCTATTAAAAGAGAACCCACCATGCTTCTCATTATTTTGTTTTTGGTACAGGTGAGAAGAAGAGGTCCTTAGGGAGGGATTACCACCCTCTTTGTCTCAAGTGTCAAAAGTGCAACAGACAGCTCACACCTGGACAACATGCTGAGGTATGTGTGGACAATGAATGGGGCACTATGTAAAAGTGAAAACAAAGTTATTATATGAATGAGAAGGATGATGCATTACATTTGTTCTTTCAGTATGATGAAAAGCCATATTGTTCCCACTGCTACCTGAAGATGTTTGGTCCAAGAGGTACTGCCTTCCCACTTTGAAAGCACACACACACACACACACGCACGCACGCACACACGCACGCACGCACGCACGCACGCACGCACGCACGCACGCACGCACGCACGCACGCACGCACGCACACACACACACACACACACACACACACACACACACACACACACACACACACACACAGTTTCTGAATGTCTTTTCTCTGTGTGAATCTTTCTTGACAGGTAACAGGTGACATGGCACAGTGCAGCTCCTTCAGACACCAGACTGAATCAACATGGACGAATCCTGACAAAAGACATACAGGGCCTGTTTATTGTCCCAAAAGCATCACAAAATAAATAGATAAATATGAATGATAGACAGATATCTATTAACTTTACTTGTCTATAATTTACACATCCACAAAATGAAGTATTTATAAATGTGTGATGACCACGTGATGCCACGTGTAGCTGATTGTTCACTTTTATAATGTAAATTTATTTGGATTGTAAATTGTAAGTCTGTATTAATAAATGCATTTGTAAACATGACAACTTCAAACCCTACTGAATGTCTAAGTCTCTGTGGTGCACTTTGTAATCAGGAGGCCACATGCTCATATCGGGGCAGAGGGTGGATGTATTTGCTCACAAACTAACAAATACTCTAATCACAGACAACACACATGAAAAAATAAATGAGTTGAGCTATAGGGTTCCCCCTCTCTCCCTCATCAAGCAACCAGGGGAAAGGAGAAGGAAGGAAGGAAGGAAGGAAGGAGGAATGGATGAGGGTGGTTGCTGTTGGCAGGGTAAACCAGATCTTATGCCAGCAGAATCTGCTGGAGTGGGTATACAGTGAGGCAAAGACAGCTCACACACACACACACACACACACACACGCACACACACACACACACACACACACACACACACACACACACACACACACACACACACACACACACACACACACACACACACACACACACACACACAGACATATGTATTCATGCACACTGCTGCCCCTGAAGCACTGTGTCTTGACTGCTGCAGGGGCTTGTCACCCAGTGGTGGGTGAAGTACATTGACACAAACATACAGTATGCACACACATAGAGAAAGAGGTGTGCTGACATGCCTCCCTGTAAAGTGTCATGTGTCACAAGAGTGACATTTCAGGGATTTGTCCTTGAAGGATGGGATACAGAAGAAAGGGGTATAAAAGATAAAAGAGGCAGGGGTGGAAACAATACGGAGAAAGCTGATAGACAAAGGAAGAGAGGGCTGATGGGATTATTTTAACATCTACAAAGAGCTAGCAGAGGGATGCCTGTGTCTCTCCAGCATGTCTTTGAACCTGTCCGTCTCCCTCTCATCCCCCCAGAACCTCCTTCATCCTCCCTCTTCTTCTATCCATGCACTCCCCCCTTTCTCCCTCCATATATCCTTCACCCTCTAACCCCCTACCTTAATAGATCACATGACTGCTATGATACCAGCTGGCTGACTGCTCATTTGCATGTGTTTCAGTTACATTCTCTTATTAGGGTGGTGGTGGAGGGGCCGAGTGATAGGTTGAGAGGGGCTGAGGGTGAAGGGAGAGCGAGTTGCTGTGGAGAGCGCTGGGTGATTGAGGGGCACTGTGAGGGCTGACAGAAAAAGAGGGAGAGAGACCATGGAATTATAGGGGAAACAAGAAGAGAGAGGGGAAAGTAAAATGCCGGAATATTAAATCAATGTATTAGGTCTGGCATATTAAGGGATTCTTAAACCTGCATTAATCCAAGATGTGTCCAAAGAGGTGCCGAGTTTTATAGAATGCATCAATATCTTTGAATGTGGTGGCTGCACCACACAAATGCCCATTTGTGGTTCCACCTTAAGTTCAGAGGCAGCCTGTGGGAAGCTCAGGAATCACTCCCATGCTGGCCAGACGATGTTGACACATGATGAGGAACACCAAATTGAATAGGACCATTTTATATGCAAGAGAACAAGAAAGAATGTTTCTCAGGAAAAGTCACTTTGCATGGGACTCAACACTTTGCACGAGTCTCCATCTGTGTATCACTGTCGACATCTAGTGGCCATACAAGTTATCACATTTCAAAAGAAGGGAACCAGTGATATGAGTGGCATCAGTATACTCGTTTGCAAAGTGTCTTGAACATTTTGAAGTATGGTGAGGAGTTAAATATCAAAATGCAAGTTATGTTTGTGTAAAAGAGCCTCGCCTTTTGATTATTACCAATGAAGCGTTTACCTGTTACCTAAAATAATTTGAATAAAATAAGATTTAGGGAAATTCGTCATAATAAAACCTAAAAAAAAGGTATTGGAGCTGCTTAACTTTGTCTGATAAGTGTAACATGATTACCTGACGTTAATGTATAAATGAAGCATTCATTTTGGTTGTGTTCATTGTTTACCATTTAAACTTGTTAAAAGATGCGACAGAAACAAAACAAAGCGAAAGGAAACCCAGCATTTTTAAAGCAGGCCAACAGGTGAACATAATTATTAACTACGCAACTAGTATTTTGCCTCCCAATAAAAAGCTGTAATTTAGGCCTATTTGGAAGTGTGTTGAATACGTTGCACCCAAGTTGTATGGATTGTAAAACATTTGATTCACGCCCTACATTAAATATAGTCTATGTGAATTTTACATGTGTGATTTCCATAATAAATCGTGTTAGAGATTTGTTTTTGCTAATATCAAGCGCAAATGTTACCGGTAAATTGCTGACGTCTTAAAATATCGTGAGTTCAGATTTCACAAGGAGCACGTGAAGGCAACCTTTGCCAGAGGTGTTCGTTGTCGTGGTGCGCACGCGCATTGATCCAACTAGGAAGCAACGCAGAGCCGACTATCTTGACGGATTATGTGGACATATCGGTGAAGGAAGCCGCTTCCGAATCATTTTTCGGAGGGCTAGATACTCGTGGAAATAAGGGAGTCTCTTCAAAATGAACGACTGGCAGCTTGAGGCAAAGTTGGTGTAATTCAATTAACATTGAATTGTGTGTAATTAAAAACCGAGCCATAATGATGTCAGAATGCGACCCAACGGAGACAGAGAGCAGCGAGCCCGTGCTGGACACCGGAGCCACAGCGGTGCCAGCTTCGGAGTGTGACTTTCACTCCTCAGACCCTCCGAAGGTGTTATTTGATAGGAATGGGATAGGTTTGGGACCTGTGACGAACCTCGGAGGTGCCGTTCGTATCTCGGACTCATGTGAAAGCGTCTTAACCGAACTGGAGACGGACGGGTCTGGCGAAGAGGCGCTGTTGTTACCGTGCTTAGCAGGAAGCTCGTCGTCTCCGCGGGGTGTGGGAGAGAAGCGGAGCAGGCGGAACAGACACAGCTCATCGTCGGATAAAGACACCCTGGCCTCCCCAGGTAATTGTTTTGAATCTATCGAGATCAAATTAAAGTACGGCCAGCAAAGTTATGTCAGAGAACCCCTGCTCAATAGGACATGTCTTGGGGAACATGTGTTTTTTTTGTGGTCACATATGGTTCAGCCAGTGCAAAATGACTGATTATTGTTAGATGTCTAGATACCAGTGAGATTGTAACGTGGCCGACCCTCTGAGGAGTGTTAACCCGTTTACTGTGGCACTCCACCAGGAGCCCCTCAATTGCCCTTGGAGGGTCTTGGGTCCCATTGGATATTGATGGGATGTAAAGCAGTAACTTGTTGCTCTGCTCTGGGAAAGTACTAGGCAAACAAACTATGCGCATGTTATGAAAACTATCCAAACATTCATGTTACATTTAATGCATTAGGTTTGTGTTTGCATGGTGTTAGATTATGTACCTCGTCTGCGTGTGTTCCCAGTGAGCTGATGTAATTACACGTTATCTTCTCTGTGGAAGATATTAGGTCGCACTTTGACCTGGTCACCCGAACACAACATGGAGGTTCAGCCACGAGTACAGTCAGTAGGAATAGTTTAGGGTCCTCAATGTAAACACCATGTAATAATCACACTCTCATAATTGTATAATGGTTGTAGTGTTTAAAGAAATGTTCCTGTATTAATATCAATCCAGATCAAGCAGGTGTTTATGCAGATGTCTTTGTCGGTATGGCTTTAAAAAGTGCTGAACAGAATTGTGTTGCGTTTATTGTTGTGTTGCTTATATGTTGTCAGCTTTACATATTTGCAGCATACAATTTGGTTTGGACTATAAAAAGAAAAAGATGGTATTGTGGAAAACAAAGAAAAGGTGATCTATTCACCATAGAAGCAGCATATATTCTGACCGAACCACTCATTGGATTTAACACCACTCATCCTCATAGCACCACCTTTTTCCCCTTCAATATAAATTTGGAGCAGGTGTTTCCTTTTTATATTCACTCACTCCTATTGCTCTCTCTCTCTGTCTGCTGAGATCTATTGTTTGACCCTGTTCTATTGAGGTCAGAAATGTAGGCAACAGGTGTAAAGACATGCTAAGCCTGAATCTGCAAGTATTAGTGTCCCATTTTCTCTGGCCTTTTTGAGTAATGATGCAATATCTCACAGGACTATGTGTGACTCCTAATGTGTAATGCACAGAACAAAAACTGTTTTGTAATTCTAGACCTGAACACTGATGCTTTGCATGACATAAAATGTCACGCCAATCTCCATTGCAAATTCTGGCTGTTAAATTCTACCATGGAACATGGCACTGACCCATGCGAGTCCTTCTGGCTAAAATCTACATTTATATAATCTGCCAAACTGCATTTATTTTTTGTTTCTTTCCTTCATACTGTCTTATTTCATCAGAGTCCACTGCCCATGAGTACGGATTGCAATGTGCAGGGAGAAATGTCACGTTATCTTATTTTAAAGATATGCAAAATACATTTAATCTAGGTACATTTGCATACATCATACATTGAATCATGTAACTGAAAGCACAGGACAAAGTTTTCAATGTGTAACAAGTAAAACACTAATGAATTAAGACTGAGCTTGCAATGGCTTGTTTTTTCAGTTGTCCAGAGTGCAGTGTTGCAACGTCTCACACACTGTGTGCACTGCAGGTCAGATTCCTGCCTCCTGCAGTCAAACTGCACAATGATATAATCACAGACTTTCATCAACAGTACAATCCAGAGCGAGCATACATCCATCACCAGGCAAGATGGCTGAATAAACACACTGAATCTATTGTTGGAAATTAAATGATAAAGATATAATATTGTGTCAACTCTGTTTTACACACAGAGAAATTGCTTTTTAAATATAGAGGCACTCCGCAGTACTTTATCACAATCTCTTTAGAGCTGTGTTGATTCCATGTTATATTCATCTTTATGTAAAGACAGAGCTGTGTTTTAAATATAGATCAGCTTCCCTGCATACTACCAAAAATGTGCCTTCATGTCTACACTTCTCATGGCAGGATGGCAAACTAGTCATAAAACTTGCTAATACATCAACTAGACCTTTCAGCTTCAGTGGGCTTGTTGTGGACGGCATTGTGGCCTGACTCAAATGATGGGAAATGACCCATCTCATATGGTTATCAGTCAAAGACTGCGTAACACGCACACAAAACCAGAGCTTTATTTGTTACATGTCTTTCTATATTAATATAATTTTTTCTATTGGAGTATGTTGCCTTTGTAATATTTCTTCACCACATATATTCCTCCAAATCAGAATCAATCACATGTAAAGTGTGTCAGTCAGTTAATAGTTAGCTTTTTTATATTAATATATAGGCTAAACTATATATAGTTTACTTGAATGGAAATTGGGTTGATCAAGACGGCTGACAGTCTTGAGGCAATTCGCTGTTGTATGATCTGACCTGCCGGTGAACTTTGCACGAGTTAGACATGGTCATAAAATCATCTTGTGCTCTACTTTCAGGCATGATTTTAATAATGTTATAGTATAAACTAGGCTTACCAAGTGCCAAATGGAGCAGAAAACACAAGCAAAGCCTCTCTTAATACATTATTTTGGTGAGTTGCACCTCATGTTGCACAGACCTTAAAACATCAAAAATGCATCAGTATGTGGTTTCTAGAAAGAAATTCCAGTGAAGATACTGAGGCGGGTGGTTTTCAGGTGGATGGAACTTAATTTCCACACAAACTGTTGATGGAAGTTCTTTGTAGTCCCAATGGTAATTAAAAGACTCCGACTATGATTAGGGCAATTCAATGTGCTGGGTTAAGTGGAGGTGGGTCACATGGCTGACATGAAATACTGACAGATACTGTATCTACTTTTTAAATGATCCAAGTCCCTGATGTCATTTTTTTGTCGTCCTTCTATTCTCCCATTCCCTCTTTTTAATTTGCTTCTTTCTCATCCCCCCTTCAAGTAAATTAGCTACAAAGCTATCTTGGGTTTCTCCTTATCTCGCAGTGACAACACAGCATATTAACTCTCCTCTCGTCCTTTTGTCCATCCCCTCCTCCCCGTGTCTGACCCTTCATCCCTCCTCCCTGCATCCCACTGTGACTGTAGTGTGACTTAAACCGAGCATATGGAGCCTTTCTGTCAGCTGACTGCTATGTCCCCTGTGAGGAGGAGACAGTCTGAACAGGTCTGCAAGGCAATATAAAGTACAGTTTTCTGATGAGTGGCAGAGTCACTCAATCAGCTCTGTTGCCTCACAGCTAAGATACTGGGTTTAAATCGTGTGTGTGTGTTTTTCATCCCACAGTCCAAAGTGCAGGTTTGGTGAAATTGGCCATTAACGTGAATGTATGTGATACACTAGCCACCTCTCCCCCAGTGAGTGCTGGGAACAGCTCCAGCCTCCCATGACCCTGAACAGCAGAAGCGGTTTAGAGAATGGATGGATGGATGGCTCTAGTTGCCTCTCTCACATACAAACTCTGTGCATGGAATGGGTAATCTGGGTAATAAAGACTGACCTGGAGATAGGCTTACAATCTTAGAGCCATATTTGGATTAAATGTGTGTGTGTCTATGTATGTGTGTGTGTGTGTATGTATATATGTATATATATATATATATATATATGTATATATATATATATATATTTCCTGATGGTGCTTTGAGGTTCCCACACAACTTTATTAATAATCTATTTAACTACATGTGCATGGCATAAATGTAACACTACATTTTAGCAGTGGCAAGATGACATTGTGACTATTTTTTTTTTTTTTTACAAATCTGATTTCCCACAATGTAAACATGAATATCAATCTGAGTTTGTTTCTTGTTCTAGGTAACAGCAGTGGAGACTTCAACCATTTCCCTGAAGATCCCGAGTTTGCAGATATTATCCAAAGGGCGGAACAAGCGATTGAGAACGGCGTCTTTCCAGAAAGGATCTCCCAGGGTTCTAGTGGGAGCTACTTTGTCAAAGACCCAAAAGGGGTAAGGACGGGATAGAGTCACCAAACATGTATAGCACTATACAGGACTGTCTCAGAAAATTAGAATATTGTGATAAAGTTCTTTATTTTCTGTAATGCAATAAAAAAAACAAAAATGTCATGCATTCTGGATTCATTACAAATCAACTGAAATATTGCAAGCCTTTTATTCTATTAATATTGCTGATTATGGCTTACAGCTTAAGAAAACTCAAATATCCTATCTCTAAATATTAGAATATTTCCTCAGACCAAGTAAAAAAAAAAGATTGATAACAGCAAAACAAAATCAAACATTAGAAAATGTCCATTAATGCACTCAGTACTTGGTTGGGAATCCTTTTGCACGGATTACAGCATCAATGCGGCGTGGCATGGAGGCAATCAGCCTGTGGCATTGCTGAGGTGTTATGGATGCCCAGGATGCTTCAATAGCGGCCTTTAGCTCATTTGCATTGTTGGGTCTGGTGTCTTTCAGCTTCCTCTTCACAATACCCCACAAATTCTCTATGGGGTTCAGGTCAGGGGAATTGGCAGGCCAATCGAGGACAGTAATGCCATGGGCAGTATACCAGTTACTGGTGGTTCTGGCACTGTGGGCAGGTGCCAGATCATGCTGGAAAATGAAATCCTCATCTCCATAGAGCTTTTCAGCAGACGGAAGCATGTAGTGCTCTAAAATCTCTTGGTACACAGCTGCATTTACTGCCGTATTCCCATGGTCAAGCCACTTCTGAACTCAAGACAACGGAAGAAGCGTCTGACTTGGGCTATGGAAAAGAAGCACCGGACAGTTGCAGAGTGGTCGAAAGTCCTCTTTTCAGACGAAAGCAAGTGTTGTATTTCATTTGGAAGTCAAGGCGCCAGAGTCTGGAGAAAGGCTGGAGAGGAGCAAAATCCAAGTTGCTTGAAATCCAGTGTGAAGTTCCCACAGTCAGTGATGGTTTGGGGAGCCATGTCAGCTGCTGGTGTTGGTCCACTGTGTTTCATCAAGTCCAGAGTAAATGCAGCTGTGTACCAAGAGATTTTAGAGCACTACATGCTTCCGTCTGCTGAAAACCTCTATGGAGATGAGGATTTCATTTTCCAGCATGATCTGGCACCTGCCCACAGTGCCAGAACCACCAGTAACTGGTATACTGCCCATGGCATTACTGTCCTCGATTGGCCTGCCAATTCCCCTGACCTGAACCCCATAGAGAATTTGTGGGGTATTGTGAAGAGGAAGCTGAAAGACACCAGACCCAACAATGCAAATGAGCTAAAGGCCGCTATTGAAGCATCCTGGGCATCCATAACACCTCAGCAATGCCACAGGCTGATTGCCTCCATGCCACGCCGCATTGATGCTGTAATCCGTGCAAAAGGATTCCCAACCAAGTACTGAGTGCATTAATGGACATTTTCTAATGTTTGATTTTGTTTTGCTGTTATCAATCTTTTTTTTTTACTTGGTCTGAGGAAATATTCTAATATTTAGAGATAGGATATTTGAGTTTTCTTAAGCTGTAAGCCATAATCAGCAATATTAATAGAATAAAAGGCTTGCACTATTTCAGTTGATTTGTAATGAATCCAGAATGCATGACATTTTTGTTTTTTTAATTGCATTACAGAAAATAAAGAACTTTATCACAATATTCTAATTTTCTGAGACAGTCCTGTATATTCACTTTCCCCATTCAGATTTATCTAGCTGGTGATGAAATGTGCTCACTTTTGACTTTTAGCTTACTGTAAACTGCCTTTTTAAGGTGGGTGTGCATTACTCTTAACCAATCAAGCTGCTAAAAAGAGTGCAGAGGAAGTGAGTTGGAAGGTTTACAGGAGGAATCCATAGTGAAGACTTTCAATAATGCAGCCAGCAAAGCTTGCATCAATAACAGATAGCTGTTCTGCATCAGTTGGCATGTTTAATGTGCACTGCAGGGAACATATATTGATCATTAACTTGTTAGCAGAATCTCTGTCACTTTACAGTTTTTACTATAACTTTAAATGCCTTGCCTGTTCTTTAATCTTGTTATTTAAAGGTCCCATAAAATTAAATATGGCAAATTCTGTCACGGTTATGTCCCTGTGCTGTATTCTCCCACTCTGCCAAATATATGTCAAAATGCATCTTTGAAATAACACTCTTTATCTTACTCTTTTCCTTCAACAGAAAGTCATTGGTGTTTTCAAACCAAAGTCAGAGGAACCTTACGGTCACCTGAACCCCAAATGGACCAAATATTTTCACAAGGTACACTGTGTCACATGTGTTGTCTGTGTGTAAACAATCTGAAGGAGTACAAGCAGCAATCTAAACTAGCATTTTAGTTTTTCTGAAACGGCTTTCTAAAAGTGTCCTGGTTGCCCTCTCTGTGTTTCTCTCTCTAACTAGCTGTGCTGTCCGTGTTGTTTCGGCCGAGGCTGCTTGTTGCCTAACCAGGGTTACCTCTCAGAGTCTGCTGCCTCATTGGTGGATACCAAACTCGGCCTGGGAGTGGTGCCGAAAACAAAGGTAGGAGCTCTGTCTGCAGTCATGTTATTGCATTTCAACACATCTACATCGATGGCACCACTGTTCCTGCTTTCACACATATCTGTAACTGTAGTATCATTTTCGATCAAACCCTCTTCTTCGAACACATCACAAAAAACACCTTCTTTCATCTAAAAAAACATCGCTCGTCTATGCCCCTCACTCTCCTCGCTGAAACACTCATCCACGCCTTCATCACCTCTCGACTGGACTACTGCAACAGCCTCCTTTATGGCACATCCACCAAAATCATTAACAAACTACAATACATCCAGAATTCAGCTCTCCCGTACCAGAGATCACATCACCCCAGTCCTTCAAAACCTCCACTGGCTCCCCATGCAGCAAATAATATAGTTAAAGATTCTCCTCATCACACACAAAGCCCTTCACAACCCTAAGCTCCTTCATACCTTTCAGACCTCCTGCACCGACACGCTCCCATCTGCAACCTCAGATCCGCTGACGCCAACCTATTGCTGCCCCCTCCCTCTGGAACTCTCTCCCCCAGCACCTCAGACATTCTCCGTCACTCGCAACTTTAAAACTGCTCTTAGAATTCACCCATTTAAATCTGCTTTTAACCTGTAATACTAGTCATGTATGTTTTTGTTTTGTATCTTACTGTTATAATGTAATCTCTCAGCCTTGATTATATTGATAATGCTTTTTATTGTTTCTGTTGTTTCTGTAAGTGCTTTTGAGTACTTTTTTTTTTTTTTTTTTAAAGCTCTATACAAATAAAATATAATACTGCAATCAGACAAAATTCTGAACTCCTGTAAATGTATAGGAAAAATAATATTCAGTGAATATCTGAATGGAACTGGATGTAGATGTGATATTTTTTTCTAGCGGGCGGCGAAACTAGCCTCCAGAGGTCACAAGTTACAACTAGAAACCAGTGGTAATCTGTTTTTATCAGGTGGTGTATCTGGCCAGTGACACATTCCACTACAGCGCCTTCGACAGAGCCAAATCCAAGGGAAAGAAGTACGCCTTAGAGAAAGTCCCCAAGGTGGGACGACGCTTCCACAGAGTGGGCCTGCCACCGAAGGTAATTCATGGTCAAATGTCACCTTTAGCTATTTTATAAGAGCAATCAATGAGAAACAAAAGCTGGGAACGCTTCTATTGTTTATTCCTGTGTGTTATACCCCTTCAGCTTTAATTTTCATTTTCTTTATGTTATTGTGTAAACAACCTTGTAGCTGTGAAGGCTTTTTTTTAGGATTAATTAGAACAAATACTCAGACATACTAATTATAGTACGAGCATATTTTTGTTTCTTTAAATGTCATGTGTTTTGTTTTACATATACATGGTTTGCTGTCTTATCATTTGTAGATGAAAGGGTTGAGGTCTCGGTAAAGGAAGGGCTCAGAATAGCTGCTGTTGCGGCCCTGGCAGAGGACAGTAAAAGGAATCATGTCACAGTCTGATCCCTGAAAAGACAGGTTTATTCAAATAAATAGGTCAGAGGAAGCATAAATGTCATCGCTTCTTTAGAAATTTTGCTTTCTTTCAGGATCTTTCAAAATGTGATTGTGTATTCTTATCTCTGGTGTAGTGTGCTGCTGTAATCGCATCCAGCACCAATTTAAGCATTTCATCAAAAACGTGTATAACAACGTATTGTGCAGCTTCCTGTTTCTCGTCTGAGACAGCCTTTTGATGCTCTATAGCTTTGTAGATGTTGTGAAAAGGTGTCTGGAAAAAATGTGTACAAGAAGAAGGATGAGGAAGGAAGTTGGCTTCATGCTTCAACTGTCGTGCATTGCTGACATTTTGGCCTGTTGTCGCAATTTCACGTTACATAATTTGCTCTCCACCACGTCATCAACATAGAAACAAGCTCGAAACTATTTGTGACGTGGCATGTGTTTGCTTCCAGGTGGGCTCATTCCAGCTGTTTGTGGAGAGTTACCGTGAAGCGGACTACTGGCTGCGGCGCTTTGAGGCGGAACCTCTGCCGGAGAACATCAGGAAGCAGCTGCAGTCCCAGTTTGAGCGGCTGGTAGTGCTGGACTACGTTATCAGAAACACAGGTGAGGGTGTGTCTGTGTTGACATTTAAACGCAGTGTTTACTCAACTTAAACCCAGCTACCATTTAATCCTTGTTACGTGCCCTTTGCTTGTATTGACTGACTGATTTGGGTAATGATAAAATTAACATTCATCATATTTTACTAAAGTGAGTTTTGGACTACATAGTACTACGTGTGACTTTGAATTTGTCATCATGGTCCTCCCTCATCTACATATGTTCGTATGGAAATCTCTCTTTGTCTTCCTCCTCAGATCGCGGTAATGACAACTGGTTGATCAAGTATGAGAAGCCAGGAGGAGGAGACAGACAAAAGGTAAAGTTAAATCAACACTTATTGAGGGTGTGTTTAGAAATTCTCACCCCGCGTCATGCATTTAAGCTGCTGGAAGGCTGATACATTTTCATCGTGGAACACTAATGTTAAACACCCACACAAAAAAGCTTAAACGCACAACACCCTGTCACTCATTCACACCCAGGACACATTGGGCCCACATAGACAGACAATAAATGGATATTGCAGGTCTGGAACAAACCAGTGCCCCAGTGACTTTGCTGGTTACAGCATCCTGAACACTGTCAGACTCCCCATCATCAATCATTATTTGCCGTTCACTGATAAATGAGCTCACGGTTGTCATCTATCTTACCAATTGTTCATGGTTTGGGCAGTGATCAATGACTATTCTGGTCACCGCTAATTAATCACTCTGTCAGTTGCTGCTTATGACTTATGACTTATCTGATCCTCTTTCTCTCACTGTAGGATGCAGAGTGGACAGAGAATTGC
The DNA here is from genome assembly GCA_038501785.1 of Myoxocephalus aenaeus. Lineage (NCBI taxonomy): Eukaryota > Metazoa > Chordata > Actinopteri > Perciformes > Cottidae > Myoxocephalus > Myoxocephalus aenaeus. Next base: position 1,202,626 of record JBAMJR010000128.1, on the reverse strand, counting down.
TCCGACTCCTGCGTCAAGATTGCAGCGATCGACAACGGCCTGGCCTTCCCCTTTAAACACCCGGACGAATGGAGAGCCTGTATGTTGGTCTCTTTCCTGCCTCACCTCTCTTCATTCATGTTCTGTCTTGACTACTTGTCAGTCTTTGTTAAAACCTTGTCTCTACTAATAATAGTGGAAATGGTGGTTATTGACTTTCCTCCTGAGTTAATTACCTTTTTGTCATTTAGTCTATAAAATGACAAATCCATCACAAGCTAGGTTTAAATAAATTATTGCTGTCATGCTATGGCATGACAGCAATAATATATTCAAATTACAATGATAGCATTATCATTAATAGAAAAGGTGTCAGCATTAATAATAATCATCATATTTTGTATTAGTTGAAACAAAACAGTGTGCCTTTTTAGATTTGCACTCTTCTCAATCAGACAGTTATTATCAGTTCAAGGAATAGATTGAAATTTAGGAAATTCTTTATTTGTTTTGCTTTCATGGCGAGACTTGGATGGTAAGCAAGAGCCAGCAGGCAATTAGCTAAGCATTATGACAAGGAATAGAAGGGAACAGCTCGACGGCTTTTTCCAAAGTTAGAAAAAGGAAAAAAGCATTTAGTTTTTTTGTACCGATTGAACAAACAAGTTATGACATGTTAATTAGGGAGCTTAGATGTGCCAGTAGGTGGATTTAGTTTGTCATCATTGGACAGAGTCAGAGAGTTTAATGGTTCCTGTTGCCAGTATTTGTGCTAAGATAACCAGCTGCTGGATGTCGCTCCATTTCTACCTAACGGACATGAGTGGTATCAATCTTTCCATCTGAGCTCTCGACAAGAAAGCAATTCAGCTTATTTATTTTATTATTGTTGTTTTAATTATCGGTCCATTAATAGTTAACTTATTACATTTGTTTTATTATTATCTTTTTTGTTGTTGTATAGCAGTCTCTCTGGGTCCCTTTTTTGAGGGTTTTCTGGCAAAAAAAGGACTGTTTACAATGAATAAAAAACAACATTAAAGACCCAACATCATATAACAAGAAAACTTGGACTCTGCAAATAGTTATAGACAGACATCAAAGAGGAGGGCTTTGACTAATGCCTCTTTCCCTCAGACCCGTTCCACTGGGCATGGCTCCCCCAGGCTAAGGTGGTCTTCTCCCAGGAGACCAGAGACCTGGTGCTGTCCCGCCTTTCTGACATGAACTTTGTCCAGGACCTCTGTGAGGACCTCTATGAGATGTTCAAGGTGCCAGCCCCCTTGTAACTTTCCTCTTCACTTTGAGATTCTTTAATAGTTATGTAAATAAGCAGCTGTCTGTCAGTAAAACAACACAAGCACATTTGAATGTCGTGACACAGGACACCTGCTAACAGGAGTTATTGTTTCTCTCTTCAGGAGGATAAAGGCTTTGATAAAACCATGTTTGAGAGACAAATGTCTGTAATGAGGGGGCAGGTGAGTTTTCTTTTTGACTGTTGTTCCTATCAGCCTTTTTTCTTTTGTGTCTTCTTTTGTGTTCTCTCCTACCTACTCTATTTTCTCTCTCTCCTGTACCCTACTTTCTGTTACTTCTGCTTTATAACTTCACCACCACTCATTTAAACCTAATTTCTCACCTTCCACCCCGGTCAACTGCCCTGCCTCGGCTTTCCTGTCTGTCTATTCTGCCCCTTACCTCTAACCCAGCTTTTATTTGACCTGTTTGGATTAGTGACCACTGAGTGAGTCATAGAATAATGATTACATTGGTCAAAGGGAGAAAACAGCAGACAGTTTGTTCCACAAAACAAGTCAGATTTATTTTTAAAGTAGTTCTCATAATTAACTGTGCATACTCTGTACTGTATGTGGTTCTATTTGGGCTCCATGATGCTGTCTTCTACTTCCGTTGGAGCTGAAACAATGAATCCGTTCGACAGAGAATTAACTATTTTGGTGATTCATTGTTGAAGTAATTTTTCAACAGATTAGATATGGATTATGCTACTCTTAAATGCAACCAGCTTCCTCCCTCTTCTCTTCACAACACTGACCGTCAACCGCAGATTGAGTAACGCATACTCAAAATAAAAAATGGTTTCCGTATGTCACACATCGTGAACCCTGTTTTTGTCACCAGGTGTTGAATCTGACCCAGGCGCTGAAGGACGGGAAGAGCCCCATCCAGCTGGTGCAGATGCCCCGGGTGGTAGTGGAGCGCAGCCGCTCAGGTGGTCAGGGACGTGTGGTCACACTCGGCAACGCCTTCACACAAACCTTCCACTGCAAGCGCCCCTTTTTTACCTCTTGGTAGTTGGAGATGGAAGAGGAGGGCGGTTGAGGAGAGACTTCTGCAACAGCTCTTTTTTTCTCACCTGAAGTCAGGAAGCGAGGGAGAAGACGTGGTTATTGCACCGGAGACTGCTCACATTTCTTTGCCGAGAGAAGAAATTAGGACACGGAAGAAGTAAGAAAGAAAAGTAAGATGAAGAAACTTGTCTTCGCCCCATTCCACATTTTGTGAAGAGAGCGCAGATAAAGGTGAGATTGGCATACCAGTGTCTCCGAGAGACCGTGGGTCTGTTTCTAGTGACTTAATAATGATAATCTGCTTTTCCACAGAGGTGGGCTTTGTTTATTGTTAGAAGGCAAACATTATTATTTTTACCCACCCAAAGTACCTACTGAAATACCCTGCAGGGTCTCATAGTGGTGCTAATGGCCAAAGAGGAAGTACTTGCAAACAACAGAGCTGTAGTCCAGTATGTAGAATCTAAAGGACTGGTTTCACAGATCTCTCCAGAAAGTGATTTATTTATTTATTTTTAAATGGGACAGTGTTGTTCCTTGCCTGGGATTTAAGTCTCAAACTATTTGTTTTGCCTTGTAGGAATACATATTCAAATATAGATGTGCACTTGCACTGCTGGAAGTGTTTGACTAGTTCTCCAGAACTGGGATAAACTGCTTGTTACCCAGTGTTGGCTTTTCAAACCACATCTGTTGAACGAACACAAGCCCAGTGTCTTCAACCCTAACTACTGCCAAAATCTGTTTGTGGAAGGAGTATTTAACAGCCTCAAGAAAATGAATATGGTTGAAACTTGAATATGAAATTTGTGGAAGGAGGACTAGTAATAAACACGTTGTTTGAATGTAATCTGTTTACATCTTCTATACAGATTGCTGCTCCGAAACATTTCAATATGAGTGAATTCTGTAACAAAGAATGTATTGGTTGTTTGACATGTATTTAATGGCTGGCAATCAGCTTTCTCTTGAACCTTGTGGCACCTCATCTGTGCTCTTTATAATACATATGAAGAGAAAAACTAAATGGAGGACTATGTTTCACACATGCTCGATGCCCTTGTGTTTTCTTATGTATGCATCTTGAAATTTCTATTCCAACTCAATGATTGTATGAGGAAAAGTTGTATATTTAACAGATGAAAAATAAAATTTGGGAAATTCGAATCTTGTTTGTTGCCTTCAAACAATGTGGACAAAGGTTTGTTCAGCAGAGCCAGGATGGCTTCAATGAGACCCGACCATTCGACTAACGGGATCAGTGATACCGGAAGCCAAAGTGAGCTATTAATAACTGTTGAATTAAAATGTAGACTAACTCACTGTACACCTAAGGCTGCAAATCACAGTTGTCAGAATTGACTTATCTTACATTTTTTATGCATTAAGTTATCATGTATGTTTTACAAGTCCAATTTGCTGATTTTTTTCTTTACAAACAACTTATTGATTAATTGTTTAGCTGTTTCAGCATTCAGGGGAAATACCTATTCCATTTTAATGGTTCATCACTATGGTTCTGGAAACACCTTGGTAATCAATGACCTTGCAGAAAGCAGTGATACAGAAACCTTGAACTGACAACACAACATACTGTAGCTGAGTCTTTCATGCATCAGTGCATGCTGCAGGGTAGCCCGATAAAAAGGATTTCAATGGAGGCTTTGATGAGCAGATGTTATCATGTGGACACAAACACGTGCATTATTTAACTGCCCTGATTAAAACATCTCTGCAAATGACACATGTGAACCAACACAAATCCTCACACACACACACACACACTATGCCGCTTGTAAGAAAGAAAGAAAGAAACATGCGTCTGCTATGAATCTCACATTTACTCACAGGTCTTCTAAAACTGACTAATATTACATAAACACAATATTTTGAGTAAAACTAGCCAACACTTTGAATTATGATTGATTGTGGTATTAGAGGCTGCAATAAACCTTTGTCACAGCACACATTTTGACTTTCCATAGTAGGAAAAACAGGTGTTAATAAAAACCTTCACAAGGCCCAGCATGCACAGTGCCAGGACCCTGCAACTGAAGCAACATATTGGAATTCATCCCTCATTCATTTTATTATTTACACCTGCGCTTTACCTGTTGCTTTATGCTGTGATAAAAAATTAAATAAATCCCCAGACATATGAATGCAGCTATAACAACCTGCAGGGGGCATTCTAAATCAACACACTGGAGCAACTGCTGTTTATTTTGCCTGTAGGGGTAAGATAACATTTGAATATAATTAATCCAAAAACGACATTTACTCTTTTTTTCCGCATATTTTTACATGTTGAGACATTGTTATGAAGGTAGATTTGTGTCTTTATTCCGCAAGCAAAGAAACATGTTTTGAGAGCAAATTTCTGGTTTGTAACTATAATTTCTGCTCTCAAAATAAAAAAATGTGCTCTCAAAATAAAAAAAATGTGCTCAAAACAAAATCCTGTGCACTCAAAAAAAAAACCTGCGCGCTCAAAAAAAAACCTGCTCGCTCAAAAAAAAAACCTGCTCGCTCAAAAAAAAACCCTGCTCGCTCAAAAAAACAACCTGCTCGCTCGAAAAAAAAAACTGTGGCTCAATCCCAAAAGTTACGAGTTGAGTTTTGGACGTAGTGGGCGGGGCATACGCTGCTGAATGAGCGAGGAGTTTCTATTGGTGGGCTCGACTGGGCTCTTGGCACACACACACACTAACAGGAGGTTACGTGAGGAGGACACAGAGGTAAGTTGACATTATATTGCTCTGTTCGTCAACATTATTTTAAATGTAGCAGCACTTCTCTTTGTTTTCATGTTGTTAATGTCGTGGAGTCTCTTTCTTTAAAGAACGACATGGAGGCTGCTGTGTTGACATGCAGCCCCACGGTCTGCCTGCATGTAACGTTAGCCCCCAGTGAGCTAACGTTACATGCACCTGATGCATGACTACGTTAGCTAAGGTTAGCTACGCACGTATGATACAATTTAAAATAAACCCTATGAGTTTGGTTTTCTCCGACCGGGGAAGGTACGGTTGATGAGGTTACAACCATGTTACTGTCTTGTATTAAACTGGATGAAGATAAGCTGAATTTGAATGAGCCATTACATCCTTAAAACTCGTTAGCTAAAGAAAGCAGCAGCATTTAACATCACATTTTTTAAGTAACTACATAGACAACTTATGTTATCTTAGTTAGTGATATCATGTAGTGAAGGTGAGGCACAAGTTATTCATAATTGTCTTGGTGTTTTTGATGAAATAATTACACAAACAGTACATTGATACTGTCATAGTAATACTTACTTTTTTATGTCAGAATGGAAACCAACAACAAACACCTCAGGTAATTGCTTAATTAATTCTGCAGGAGGTAGTGTGTATTATAGAACAAAGACATGCAATTTAAAGTATGGTATTCATTAATGTGTTATATCAGTCTGACCTAAATTAACAAATATTAACATTAGATCGTCTACACTAGTATGTGAACAAAACGAGGCAATGGCTATAATTGTAATTAATGTATGTGTTTGGTCCATCTCAGATCCTGCAAGCAGAACACTTGCAAGAAGAGGAACCTGATGGTGCTGATCCAGAGCATGGGGTCATGGGGTCACTGTATGCCCCTTGTCAGCTGAAGGTCTTGTTGTAGTGCAGCAAGTAAACCCCACCGTCGATTCCAATTCTTTTGGACGGGACGTCTATATGCATGTCCTTCAACAGACCTCATTTTTTGGATGAAGTTTCCCATTGATAAACTTGATGCAAATCTAATGTCCTTATTCTAAAACAAGTATGCACTTTTAAATAATTACAAATAAAGCACAGTAAATAAATACTTATGTGTGTTTATTTTGCTCACTAACATTATAACAAGATGGCATAAATAGCTGCAGTATAAAATTATTCTGGAACATTGTGTTTGTTTTGTTTGCCGATCTTCCATAAGCAGATGTCTGTGAGCTTGACCATCATCCACTGCATGATGAGGATGCAGTCAAAGCCTCCTGCCGTGTTGCCATCAGGTTGTGCATCTTGAAGAGAAATACAAAGTGTAGACCAGAATAAATCTCCAGTCATTTTATATGCAAACAGTTAAATATAATGCTCATTAAGATTAATTAAGATCATTTGTTGACAGCTTTTTAAGATGATATATTAAACATAAAAGGTTACTTTTTCCTAAAATTACAATTTGCTCTTATTTTGATCATCCTTTTTTTCGAGCGAGCAGGTTTTTTTTTCGAGCGAGCAGGTTTTTTTTTCGAGCGAGCAGGGGTTTTTTTTGAGCAAATTTTTTTATTTTGAGAGCAATTTTTTTTATTTTGAGAGCAGAAATTCTAGTTACAAACCAGAAATTTGCTCTCAAAACATGTTTCTTTGCTTGCGGAATAAAGACACAAATCTACCTTCATACCATTGTGAGTCTTGTAATCGCTGAAATATTGTGTTTGATGTGTTTTGTCCCCACTAGATGGTGCGCATTAGTTTCATACCCTGATACCACAGAACTAAGAGTTCACAGTTACTAGGTTGTCAAAATATGACGGCACTGATGACTAGAGAGCTGACAATGCGAGCAGCATAGAGCCAGTCGTGTAACAATCATGCAGCATCATAGCTGTGTGGAGGAAAGTAACCACCAGTGTTACTTTTAGCCCATTTATTCAGGGTCTGAACTCAGATAAACAGTTGGATATATAGAGACATTTCATTTGAAGATATGAGGAATTAATAAAAATCAATCCGAGCTCCGTGGCGCTGTCAAAACGAATCACAATGCAGTTACTTTTACTCGCAGCGGCGTTTCTCTTTACGCACGACTTCACCGGAGCGGTGCGCTCTGAAAAGTGCGCCTCCCGCTGTGACGTGGGCTCCTGTCCGAGCCCCAGCTGTCCCGGCGGGTACGTCCCGGATAGATGTAACTGCTGCATGGCGTGTTCCCCGCGCGAGGGAGACCCCTGCGGCCGCAAAAACGACCTGCCCTGCGGGGATGGCTTGGAGTGCAAGCTGCTCGCTGCGGGGAGGCGGCGAGGCACCAAGGGGTTCTGCCGGTGTAAGATGGAGCATGGGGTGTGCGGAAGCGACGGGAAAACGTATGGTAACGTGTGTAAGATGAGAGCAGCCAGCCGTAAAGCCGAGCAGAGGGGGGGACCCGCAGTTAGCCAAGTGCACAAAGAACCGTGTGCACCTTCAAGCGCAGGTAGGCAGCGTTGGGTGGTCAGAGGGCTATTCTGGAGAGTTTGGGGAACATTATCAAACTAATTCAGAAAACGGGACTATATTTGTGTGTCTGGTGCAATAGCGTTATCTGTACTTATTATACTGCAGGTCTGCATATTTTGCATATTAACCAGTTTAAATATTTCAGTCAAATCAGAAATGCAAAACTAATGATGATGATGATGACTTTTGGTTTATTTTTCTTGAAAGTAGTCAAGCAAAATACAAATATTATGCCAAATATTATACAATTTACACTTATTCAATATCAGGATTTGCTATACTTTCTCGTTTTTATATGATTGTAAACTGAACAGTGACTGTTGGTTGGAGAGAAGAAAAAATAATCCTGAGTTGCAGCCCTAATCTGGAAATGTTCATATTTTTTTTTTGACATACTTTGGAAATAATTACCATTGAATTGTGCCCTTTACTGGAAAACTATAAAAGAAGTTGAGGATCCTCCTGAGTATGAATCTTTCTCCAAATACTGATTGTAAAATGCAGTACCAGCCAGGATAGAAAGAATAGTAGTTATCTGTGAGTGTGTGTGTGTGTGTGTGTGTGTGTGTGTGTGTGTGTGTGTGTGTGTGTGTGTGTGTGTGTGTGTGTGTGTGTGTGTGTGTGTGTTAATGCAGTGCTTTCCTCATGTCAGTACAGATCATCCACTGGCCAATCCCAGCAGCCCTCGATACAAATTCAACTTCATCGCTGACGTAGTGGAGAAGATAGCTCCTGCTGTTGTCCACATTGAACTGTTCATAAGGTGTGGCATGTGTGTATATTTGTGTAGAGAGCTGGGAGTTCAATGTAAAAGACACACCAGTATTAGCAGAGTGTATCAAACAAACATCACAAAGGTGTATCCCTTCAACCTTTAAATTGTAAATATCCGTGTGTCATTATCTGGAACACACATGTTGTGGGAAATCTTCGAAGTCCAAATACAATTTGGATCCAAAATAAGATTTGAAAATGTTTGGCCTTTCTTTCCTATTCTCTGTCTCCTTCCTCTCTCTCTGCCTCCAGACACCCCCTGTTTGGTCGCCACATGCGTCTCTCCAGTGGCTCTGGCGTCATCGTGACCCACTCAGGTGTGATTGTGACCAACGCTCACGTGGTAACCACAGCTGCCGCGGTGCCAGGGAGGCCTCAGCTGCGCGTGCTGCTCCACGGCGGCGACGCCTATGAGGCCTCGGTCCGAGATATAGACAGGAAGGCAGACATTGCCACGATCAAGGTCAATCCCCAGGTGAGAGCATTTACGTCAAGTCCAGGCAACATCATAACCACCGTTTTCGCCCTTTTCGCTTCATCCAAAGGGATGTGAAAACATTTTTATATTCCAGACATTTCTTGACCCTAAAACAACCCCATCGCCTGACACGTGTCTGTGCCAACATCAGACAGTTTTCCTGCGAGACATTCTGACACAGTGAGATACTTTCCGAAACACCAGCTCTGTGACTCACACACTGCGCGGATGTGTGTGTTCTCACACCCGTATCTCAAATACTTGGACAGCTTTGTCAGCATTAAACACGTCTTAATTCCTCTCTCTGTTCGTCTCTCTTTTGCAAATTATTTTTGCCCGTCATCCGTTGCATTTCTCTCTCTGTACAACGTGCCCAGTATGTCTCCATCTGTCTGTCTTGGTATGTTGGATCCGTCCATGTGGGAGCAGAACAAGCTCCCTGTGCTGTCTCTGGGCCGTTCAGCTGATCTGAGACCAGGGGAGTTTGTGGTTGCTATTGGCAGTCCCTTCGCCTTGCAGAACACCGTCACCACAGGCATCGTCAGCACCGCTCAGAGAGACGGCAAGGAGCTGGGCATCAAGGACTCAGACATAGACTACATCCAGACTGACGCTATTATTAACGTGAGCTCACGAGCACACACAAACACACACCTGTACTTGTCTGTCTTTGTGAGGACCCTCATTGACACAATGCAGTCCCTAGCCCCTTAGCCTGACCTCAACCATCACAACCAAAGGTGTAACCCCAACCCTGACCCTAATTAACTGAACTTTAGACAGGTCATTCATTAAGGACAGATGCAGTGAGATATTTTGTTTTGTTTTATATGGACATTATATATGTTGGTCATTTGCATATGCGTCAAAAATAATTAATGTGATTGTCTTTATCTCATATTTCCTCTTTTCTGTAAGAAGTATGGAAATTCTGGAGGACCTCTTGTTAACTTGGTAAGTAGTGTTAATAACTTGTTGATAACCTATTTGATTGAGGTCCACATTGTTTTATGATTATACTTATTTTTAATTATTATTAACAAAACTAAATAAATCAGACCTATAAGAAATTCTACATGTGCTTATGATCCCAACATTATAAAAGTCTGTTACCACATTGGGCTGAAATTCAGACAAATTGAAATGTAATGCTGAGAGTCCAAGAATATCATCATATAATAGGAAAATAATTAAATAAAAGATTTTGCACCAGTACCAGTATACATTGTATAGTCATATTTAATGTGTTAAACTACGCACAATTCTCCTTTAGATAATATTTGTGGTAATCAAAATGATATTTTAGCCTATAAATAGAATATATTGTCCAAAATGTACAACAAGACTTGGACAGTATTTGAGATCTTGAATGTTTACTGTGTGTGTGTGTGTGTGTGTGTGTGTGTGTGTGTGTGTGTGTGTGTGTGTGTGTGTGTGTGTGTGTGTGTGTATGTGTGTGTGTGTATTCCCTTCAGGACGGTGAGGTGATAGGCATCAACACTCTGAAAGTGACAGCAGGGATATCCTTCGCTATCCCGTCAGACAGAATCAGACGCTTCCTCACCGAGTCCAAGACCAAACGCCGCAAAGGTCAGAGGTCAGAGCTTGAGTAGTACATAGGTAGAAAGTAATAGCCAATAGTTTCTGTTTTTGTTATTTGTGATCCTGATGTCTATGAAGTGGTTATTTCATAGTATTACTTAGTAAATCCCACCACAGTTGTTGTTTCAGAAAAGACAAGACGGCAAAGAAGACTTACAGGGGAATGACAGTCTGATGCAGGTGGGAGCTGCTGATGGGTCACATGCTTTTTCCAAGATCACGTTGTACTTTGTGTGGTTTTTAGAGCCATCAGAGGTGAAGATAGGCATTTTTTGTGTGTGAGTGTGAGTTGGGACATCCACACAGACTTTTTGGATTTTGTTCTTGTCAATGAATTTCACTGTTTTAAATGCTGGTTTGACCATGTCTTTAATTTGCTGACTTCTAAATGCATTCCATAAGTAGACCGTTTGCACACTTGCTGTGGTGTTATCTATTATTTATTGATCTTTTTATGTATACATTGCTGTTTAACCTATAGCTCCTTACTTTTTCATCCCTTCCAGGCTAACCGAACTTGTCCTATCTATCGAGCCGACGCCTCTGAGGTCCAGCGGGATTCAGAGTGACCAACTCCCAAAACCCTCAAATCCCTGACTCTCTTTTGGATGCACCAACCAATCAGTGAACTTCTCTCCTGTTATCATACCTTTCTCTCACACATTCTGCCACATAACTGGGACCAGTGCTCTTTATGCCTTCACTCTCTGTCCCCCAGGACACTGAACAGTAAATCTTACCTGGGATCAGCAATTTATTCGGACTCTAGCTCACTTTATCGCTGAACTTCCTCGGGCTTCTATTTTTTATTTTACACTACTACCTTCTGCTCTACCGCTTTACTATCAATGACCTTTGAAACACAGACACACAGTGTCATGAGTGCGTTTCAGAGGAGGGGTTTAAGCTTGAAAAGCTTCTCCTGCTTGAGATGTGAACTGTTTTCAGATTTCTGGTCAAATGTTCCCAAGCATTTTCAGCGTTCACCTGTTTGGTTTGTTTGATGGATTTTGATTTACAAATTGTTGCGGTGTGTTCTGTCATAGAGATAAATACAGTAGCCTCTTGCATTATTCAAAATATATTGCAATGTATATTATATGACACTCAAGAAATTTCAGAATAAAAGCTCCAAACAAGAAGCTGTGCACTAGTATGTTTTTGTCTGCTCAGCAGCTGCTGTCCATCTGCACACTGCTTTGTTTATGTCTCCTCGTCCCTTCTCCCTCCCACTCTGCCTTGGAAAGACATTCTGCTAATTTAAACAAACCTAAGCCGACACCTAGAAACACACACGCTGAGAAAAGTGTGGCTGTTACTGGAAAACTCACTTTTATCCTCTCCTTTTGGTGATGGAAATCCTCACGCATAAAGATTTCTGAACCGTGAAGTTAAGGACAGAAATTCCATCTGGGGCTGTTAATGTTTTGGGATTATCCAAATTCACCTTGAAACCAATGACAAAACCCGGCTTGGGAGCATTTGCTTCAAGATAAAATAAAATGCAATTATTAATAGTTGACCTGAACAAGTGCTCTTCGTGGGCTTGACATGAAACAATCTTAGGACAGCGTTACTTTTGTTTAGTACAGATGTCTCCCACCATAAAGAAAAAGTAAAAAGAGAAGAGACTGGGATAGAGAGTAAGAGGGGGATACGGGCTGAGGGAATAATAAGAGACAATGTACAAATTACTACCATATCACCCAGCAGGAGTCTTCCTTTAACATGTGCTCCTATGAGTCTTCGCTGAGTATGTGTGTGTGTGTGTCGCTGACCCAGTTGTTTGAGTGTATGTGGTGTTTTTTAGTTATCTTGTCAAGACATATTGTCAAAGGAGAGAGCCAAGACTACTTCAGTACTTCAGTCGGGGCAGACAGGGGACACAGCTGTTTGTCCTTAAATGGACACAATTAAGATGGCGTCACTGAGCTCACACCAAAACAAAACATCTCACACTACCTGTTTTATGCTTAATTTAACAATATTTGTGCATCAAATACATTCATTTATGACGGAATATACCATACGTTTCCCATAAGGCCCTCTTGAAGCAGATGCTTAATGAATGTATCGCCATCTAGAGGCCAAATGGAGAATATTCTGGTTTAAATAAAACATAAATTATGATTCCTAAATAGGCCACGAGATGGCGTGTTGGGTATAATCATTTTCTCCTGACGTGGCAACTGATGCTCTGATTATACTGTATATGTGAGGTTTAGTTGCTGAAGCAGTCGACATAGCTCTCTTTCTGACTGGGTAATGGTGAAGCTAAAGTAGAGGGCACTGGATGAAGCACTGTTATTATTACTAGTAACACATTCAGTGCTGAAGTGACCAGTGATGACCATATTCACCAAACTAAAATGTTAATCAGCTGTACATGTTCAGGTAAAAAGTGGTTTACAGTAATGTCATTAGAGATTTGGTTATGCATATCCAGTGACTTTGGGACTTTTGTACCACCTGTTTGTGTTCTGATGATGTCATCAGGGTTATCTGGGCTTGGGGTGGATACAACAGATCATGACAGAGAGACTATATTATAGAGCGGGAGGTTTTTAGTTTGAAAGATTATTGCAGTTACCAGTCAGAAAGGGTCTGACGAAAACTGGGATCCAGCATTTCTGGACCGTACTAGGGGCTAAAAATCAGGATATCTCGGCCACTGATGCGGTAATTTTGATGTGTCTTTGGTTAATCCGGTTTTAATCAGAACCCCGATTTAATAGTACTCCATTAGAATCCTTTATCTATATATCTTTGTGTTTTGACGTTGTTTTGTTTTGTCAACCTTCACATAGGGACTTACAGAAACATATATGGTCTGCTATCTGCAGGGACCTCAGTATTGTTTTTTTTCGTGTCAATGTTTATTTCCTTCCTGGAAAGGCATCTATAGGGAATAATGGACCTTCAGCTCATTCACATGTTCTCGTGATGCCTCATTCAGATCGAGAAAGAGATCAAGACTGAGAAACATTTATGGTTGGGCACAATCATAATGCCCTATGTAATGTCAAACTGTGAGTCATCCTTGACCTCATAATATGATGACATTTTGAGTTAATGGATGCTAATCAGCTCTCTGCTGCAAACAAACATGTGCATGTAATCTGCCACAACAAAATTACCCGAGATGTACACTTCTGCTATAAGCTGATAAAAATACTAAACTGGTAAAAATACACCCACTTGGTATAAAATTAGTGGTAGAGAGTAACTAAGTACTTTTACTCAAGTACTGCACTTGAATACAATTTGGAGGTACTTTACTTTAATTGAGTAACACAGTATTCTAATTTACACCTATTACATTGCACTTTTTACTCCAATACATTTGTTTAGTCACTTTTCAGATTCGGATTATTGATACAAACTATAATCAACAACACATTATGACGTATGAAGTATACAGTGTATCCAGTACTATATAAGTTACTATACTATATATAACAACACAAATGCATTCATCATTTTAATTCAAAAGTATAATATATTATTCTGAAATAACCTTGCTGTACTTAAGTACTTTTTGGTTTTGTATTTTTGGTTTTGTACTTTTACTTAATCAAATTCTGAATTGCAGGAAATTATATTTTAGCCTATAAATATAATATATTGTCCAAAATGTACAACAAGACTTGGACAGTATTTGAATGTTTACTCTGTGTGTGTGTGTGTGTGTGTGTGTGTGTGTGTGTGTGTGTGTGTGTGTGTGTGTGTGTGTGTGTGTGTGTGTGTGACTGTGGGTTCTCATATGGCCATGGGAGTAAGATAGGACTGGGAACGGTACATTTACAGTATGTGGTTTCATTGAATGTGGAGCAAGCTCAAGAGACTGCGTTCACAGTGAAGTAGTGAGTTGAGGAACTTTGGAGACACAGATGGCAGACTGGGGCATCTGGCATGGCAGCAGTGCTACAGACAGATTGGACTCAATAAAAAAAAAAATCCTGTCACACTGTGCCATTACAGTAGTACAGGCCTAACTACTTCCATCTGTCTTGGAGTCCAACTCTCACTGTGACTCCGCTCCTTGCTGACCAAAACCACCGTGGGCGCAACTCACTTCCTAACAGCAAAAGAGAAGAGAAGAGAACCTTTGAGCAGACATATGGAAGAAAAAAAGAAAGTTCAACCCACCACACATACATACACCCACATAAACACGCAGTATATTACAGCTAAAGGCAACATCTCGCACACAATGAAACTCCACAACTAGACAATTATTCTTGGACACAGCTAAGTAGAGCCATGTGTTGTTGTGTTGCATATTTATACTGTGCTTCCACCTCCACAAATGTGATAACATGGTCCATTCATGGGCAAATCCATACCTGCAAGGATATTGTTTGTCCTTATTACAGCTATTACTCAGAATAGTGTTCTTTAACAAAGACCACATGGTTTAATCAAGACTGTAATTCATGGCATTCATCGCAGATTGTGATCTGTTTTTCTTTGGAGATACTTTCTCTTTCCAGTCATTTCACAATTGTTATTGTACTGAAGTGGGACAAAGGACTTCTCTCTTCTTTGTCTTTTTAGTCCAGCTTTCTGTCCAAAAAGAGTTATTTTCTTGCATCACAAAGTGTGCTGAAAATAAGTGGACTGCAGGATGACGCCACAAGGAAAAAGCCTTGAGAGTTTAGCTTCTCTTTGTTTACTTTTAGTTTCTTACTTCCACGTCTTGTCTTTTTTCTCTCTCTTCCACACGTCTTGTTCTGCTTTGCTTTTCTCAAAAGGAAGAGAAGTCCCCAGTATCTCTTTTATGTGGTGCTAAAGGTACATCATAAAATCATCAGGGAGGTGCCCCTGTTTTCCTCAAAGACTTCTCATCAATTTTTTCTGGGTGTGATTATAAATCCTGTTATAAGGCAGCACATTTGAATATTCTCTTGGCTCCCAGGCAATGCATGGGAACAAAAAAACAAGTTGTTACAATATACATCCAGCTACCAGACCCAAGGCTTTAACTTTCAGCTCCTTGTTGTGGTCTTCCCGCCGGCAGCATTTCTGTTTTAGTTCTACCTGCAGGACCAAACAGCAGGACAGACACAGTTTTTAACAAGCTGGTTATTACATTGACAACATCAACTTATATGTCAGTGTTAAGCTCAAGAGTACAAAATAAATCAGGTATTGAAGGTTTAAAGGAGCAGTCCCTTTTTGGGGAAAATACACTTATTCTCTTTCTTGCTGAGAAGCTGAAAAGATGGCTAAATATGTGCATTAACAAAGCAGCTAGAGTTGGGAGACAGTTGGCATTGCCTAGTATAAGGACTGGCAAACAGCTAGCCAAGTTATCTTCAAAGTCTGAAGATGACTTATGAATTTCATTTGTGTAATTAGACCATAACAGAAATGTAAAAATGACAATTTGTTCTTTTACAATAAGTTACACACTGTTACGATGTATTTGTGACTACTGCCAGAGGCAGTGACTTTCTGGAGTTAAAATTATGTAAATAGATAAAGTACATACATGTACATTTCTGTTTAGGTAAACATGTTAAATAGTGAGCTTGAGAACTGTTAGTATGTATTTTATAGGTATCTGTTTCCCCTGTGTCCATGTTAGGCTGGGCTACCTGCTGCTGGCTGTGGCTCAATAATGCACAGAAATGAGAGTGGTAGACATATTTTCAAATGCATGACAAGAAAGCGAATAAACCTATTTCCCAAAATGTTGAAGTATTCCTTTGAGATTCAAATATTTATGCCATGCTCTGAGCAAAACTGTTTCGCAAATCTCTTTCAAAACAGAGATAGAAGCCAGTGCTTTGCTGTGGTTTTACACACATTCCTCAGAACTGGGTGACCTCATGTACGGAGGAAATGATACACACACACACGCACACACACACGCACACACACACGCACACACACACACACACACACACACACACACACACACACACACACACACACACACACACACACACACACACACACACACACACACACACACACACACACACACACATACACACTCACATGCAGACACACTAACACATACACATACACACAGTAAAGTGAGCCCATTCTTTTGTCATGGCTCCAGTGATAGCTAAATCCTCTGTCTCTCAACGCTCTCTTTCTGGCAGACTGCTGACTCATGCTTTTTCCTTCTCCTCCTTCTCCTCCCCCCTCACTCTCTCTCTCTCTCTCTCTCTCTCTCTCTCTCTCTCTCTCTCTCTCTCTCACTATCTCCCACTGTCTTTAAAAAATCTAGTCTGCAGTAGTTTACCTCAACTCCTCTTCTTTCTTACTTATTCATTTCTTGGGATTTGAAATAATTCAGCTGCATGTCCTCATCTTGTTGAGACCTCTGCGTTAGTGTGCACACGCATAGGTGATATTATCATCAGTTTATGTGTTGTTTAAGTGCATGAATTGTGTGTGTGGGTGACTTTGATGTGTGTGTAAGGAGACTTAATCAACCCTCCTGCCTGTGCGGTTTATTTAGTGTTTGAAGAAACTGCGTAATTGCCTCCTACTGAAGCCGGCTAAGTCTTTTAATGAGTGTAATGCTGGCCGTGCCCAAAGCCAGAGGCCCAGTATTCTGTGGGGAAAGTTGGCACTCATATGGAAACTAGCATTATACTAGTTAAAAATGTGTTTTGCCAGTGATGAAATATATGCAAAACAATGCTGTTTTCTGATTGCATTTTTGGGATACAGCATCTAAAAATAAAGCGGAGAGTAGGAGACGTCTGTCCAAGAGATTTGTGAGTATAAGCCAGCCAAGGAAAGCATACTGTATACTGTAATCTTAGATAACTGGGATAAAAAACACATGTTCTTTATTGGCCTGACTGAGGCCCATAATTGTTAGAACTATAAACAAAAAGCTACTCGCTGGATTGCAAAGACAATGCAAAACCAAAAACCTGGAGTCAGAGCTCATTGGGAGCCGACACCGACACCATGCTGCTGGAGATCTTGGTGGTATTGCTGGGCCCACTGGAGGGAAGGGAGGCACGGGAGAACCAGGACCAGAACTGAGCTGGGTAGACTGTCAGACCCATCTACAGTGACAATGTACGTATAAATGAATGTCCGTTACATTCAAGCACTTGTCAAATGAGTTCACACAATGCTGATTTAAGCCTATTGCTGCCAGGGCAAGCTCTCTGTATTTCGCAGTATACCAGAGTTATTGTTGTCTTTCCAGCGTTGGCATATGCCAGCAAGTGAGCTCGCTGCATCTCCCAGAGACGCTCTCTTCATGTTTTCCTGCAATATTTTTTACTCTAATCCCTCCTCTGGATGCAGAGTTTCTTTTTTATCTGGAACATCAATTCCAGCAACTTTTCTTGGTAGCTTCTTATGATTTTTCATAGCTACAGTCTCAGTGGTAATAACTCTTATTCCCAGAAGGGGGAGGGGAAAGTTACACACTCCATCTTTAAGCTGTGCAATGGATCCTTGTTTTGCCCATCATTTTAGAGCTGAGGTCAACTCGTGATTGGTTCTTGACTTTTTGACAAAGGGATGTAAGCAAGCAAAGAAGAACTCTGAAGATGCAAAAATAATGTAAGTTACTTTTTGTCTTTACATAATACTCTGATTGCCTAGAAATTTCGTGGGACTATGGTTTTCAGAACATGATTAGTAATGACTTTGGTTCCCCCTGATCCTTCATCGAGAGGCACCACCAGGTCACCAAAACGCGTTATGATCACAGGAGATCATCTGCCCCGAAGCAGCAGCATGCTAACATGTTAATAATATAATAAGCCTATGCAAATGCTGGGAAAATACATATCTAAAACATATAATTGAAGAAGAAAAAAACACCAGATTAATAGCACAGGCCAAACAACCTCCAACTTCACTCCTGAAAACAAACTGCAGATGTACAGTATGTGTGAACAGATAAAAACAACTCCATTCATTGATGAAGGGCTGACGTTCATGCAGCGCCACAGCACACAAGAGAGAGGGACAGAGAGCATGGATGAAAATGAGGGTCGTTTTTTGTCTGGACATGTGAGTGTCTGTGTGAGTTAGCGTTTATGTGCGGAATGTTTGCTCTGTAGCTCACAGGGCCAAGACCTATTTTTACACCCACACTCCCACACTCCAGAAACACTCACCCATGACATTTGTTTCCTTTCTGTTTCTTCCTCACATCATCTTCTCACCCCACATCTCTTACACTTCTCTCATCTTCACCATCATCACCATCGTCCCTGTACAGGGGCGCGCTACCATCACCTCGAAAAGATGCCATGCTCTCAGGTCTTTTGAGTGTTGAATATGATTGAAAAGAGAAGACAGATCAGGGTCACAGCTGCCAAAAAGGAGTGATTCTCATCTCTCAGTCACTAGGAGACGTGAGTAGTAGTAGAGAGCTGCGCCTGCAGGGGTGCAAACTGTTGAAGATTTATTACAACGTGAATTTTGGTTTAAAATAGACACCTTCAAAACTAAATGTACCCACATGGAACCAAGCCTCAGGAGGACTGAGGTTGGCTTGTGTGCAGCAGTGAGGATGGAGCGATGGATGCATGGACAGAGCCTAAAGTAATTTACTTGTTCAAAGGGTGGCGAAGTTAAGGTGATAAGGAAGCTCCATACTGTGTTGCCCGTGACCGTGGGAATTTTGATGTGATGTACACACACTCACGGCATGTACACAGAGTCACAGAGCCAGGGGCCGGGGCATAGGGGGAAGTCGGATGGACCCTTCGCCTGCTAACAGGACTTCTTAAGTGCTTCTGCCATCAGCCGTCTGTTGCTTGCATAACAGCCTCTCCAGCCCTGGGAACCCAGAGTATACACGTGACCACTAAGAGGGTTCCTTCTGCTGAAGGGTGATTTCTCTCTCTCTCTCTCTCTCTCTCTCTCTCTCTCTCTCTCTCTCTCTCTCTCTCTCTCTCTCTCTCTCTCCTTCTTAGCAACAAAGGTTTGTTTTCCCTGCACAGTAAAAGAGCCATGAAGATAACATGCTCAGGGACAGCACTTCTACTGAGGATAGCAGGGCGACAACAAAAGGAGCAGCGTATTGGGCGTATTACCTGCCGATACTGTATCTGTGATCCTCTAAGAACCTATTAGTTATCGAATAGAAATGGAGCTACAACAACATCTGGGGAGCTGCTGGAAAGAGAAGCTACGCAGCCCACCTTCATGCCCATCGACAACACTGTAGTGTGTACTGAGGAAACAGCTGCCCACACATTCAGCTGCACACTCATGCTTGCATGCTTGCATGCTTGCAGTGGTGAAAGTAGGGAAGATTTAAAATGCCTAAATAAAAACAAAACAAACAAAGAAAGAAAATACACATGCTTAGGCTATTTTCCTTTGTATGTATTCAAGATTCAATATATTTGTATTGCCATATGCACAGATAACAGACAGTTACTCCGTACAATGAAAAGCTTATTTTGCTAGGTCCTCCTTACACACAGAATTACAATAAACTTAAGGTAAAAAAAAAAATTGAATTAAGAATAAAAAATGTTTTTGCTATGAATGCTAATCGGATGTATGCATTGACTGTGTCATAATGAAAGGACAAACATTTATTAAAAGCACAATTCATAATCTAATGTTTAATAGAGAACTGTCTGAGTGTCTTTTAGTATCTCCGCCATGCAGGAGGATCATGAGATCAGTCACATGTGCACATTCGTCCTGTGAGTGAGTAAGTGTGCACATGTGTCTGTCCACGGCTAATCTGGCATTGTGCTTCAGCAAACTGCATCATATTTTGGGTGGCCAGTTGCCAGCTCAAGGACCTCGTGTTTGCGGTGACTTAAACGTTCTCAAAAAACTTTTAACGCCTGTTTTATACAGCCATCAACTGCCTGCGGACTCCTCACTCACTCCTCTTGACGAGGCAGTAGGGGCCACTAGTGATAACACAGTTGAGTGCATCTCCGATCCCCCCACCGCTGCACCTCTCCACAACTCAGCTGCTAAGTGGCCGGACAGCTTCATGAGTTTAATTTAGTTTTTGACAAGAGTATATGGGCCGATTATATGAGCCGATTGCTTGCATTCATTGCCGCTTGTTTTCGTTAGTTTGAAGGTAATGTGTTTTACAACATCTTACATTCAATTACGTTAAATCACACAATACCACAGTGGTAATTACAGACACATCTGGCAGAAATATGCACTCTACTGATTGCACCTTTCTAATGTCTTTGTTTGATTTGTTTTATAGGCATTTTAAGTCTTCCAAAAAAAAAAAAAAATCATGGGTGCACAACAAAAACGTGGTCAGTGCACCAGCTTCTTAAAGGGAACGATTTAAGGTTATTAAATCATTAATATTAAAATAAATTAGTATTATAATTGAGATGATGTATAGAAATAACTGAATACCAAAGCAGACTAAAGCTGCTTGTAAGACATTCTGGAAAGGCAAGTCCATCCATTTTTTCATCTATCCATCCTCAACATGTCCTTCTTCCCCTTAATCCTTTTTTTCCCAGCCTCGTGTTTCATCTTTCCTCTCATACTTCCGCTGCACTTTCCTCAACTCAAACTGCATTTGCAATGCAGATCCTGCTTAACACAATGTCTGATATTTTTCACAAACCGTATTTAAATGAGCGTGCTGTGGCGAATGGTTTCTTATTATATCATCACAAATCAGTGCTGAAGAAGATGAAGTTCAGAGAGTGATGAAACCACCAGGGATTTAGTGTTGCTATGGAGATTAGTTATTCTCCCTGTGTTTGTGTGTGTATGTGTGTGCTGCACCTGATGTTTTGGGGGTGTGGACTAAATCTGTCATCGTGATCACAGCGTATGGCTCTATCTGCTCATGTTGATCCACTGGAAGGTGTTGAAAGGAAATATTATAATATAAGGAAAATTAGTCTCTCTCTCTCTCTCTCTCTCTCTCTCTTTTCACAGACTCAAATTCCTTGTATGTGCAACGTACCAATAAATCATGTTGTTTCTGATTCTGATTCTGAAATATATCTATATTTATATATGTATACTCTCTTTCTCTCACACCACACATTTATGTTTCTCAAATTTGAATCAGTGCTACACATAATACATATTTACAGCCACCACCTGGGCCCTGTGTGCAAAACCACATTGTCATCTATTTTTTTTTTTTTTGGGGGGGGGGGGGGGGGGGGCGACGACGACGACGACGACACACACGTGGACTTGCACAGTCCATGGCATCTCCATCTCTGACATTAACTCCTGCTTGCATGAATATTGTTCAAGCATCACATGAGCCAGATAGCGACTGCACGTGCAGGGCGCACGGCATTGCCAGCGAGAGAGGAGGCACAGAGTAGTGCGCATGATCGAGAGTAAACACTGAGCACTTGGTAACTTAAAGTCAGAATTTTCACAGAATTCCACGAACAGACGGGAGAGTAATTGCTGGAGGAATTAAAAGATCATCAACACTAATTTAATCATTCTATATTTAAAGCAACGTATAGTGTGCTTGTTTGGGCACATTTCAGCACTGGACAGCTCTCTCCGCGTGTCTCGAGCTCACAGCTGGTGGGGGGGCACAAGCAGAGAGCATGGCGGACTCCCCACGGAATCCTGACCACCACGACTGCTGCTAACGGCGAGCCTCGAGAGATGAGCATACCGGAGTTCCTCCTGGAAATGTCCATTGTGGTGACAGCTGTTGTCTCGTTGTTGACAAACCTGTCAGTGCTGCTATGTTTCACCCAGAGCGCAGAGTTAAGATCGCACGTGCCGGGCATCTTCATCCTAAACCTCTCCTTCTCCAACATCCTTCTCACCATCATCAACATGCCAGCCACTTTTGTTGGAGTGGCCGAAAGCGCAAAGCCCTTCGGGGACTTCTTCTGCCAAGCTGTCAGTTTTGCTGAGACTTTCCTCACCGCTAATGCGATGCTGAGCATGGCCGCGCTGAGCCTGGACAGGTGGGTCGCGGTGGTGTTCCCCCTGAGTTACGCCAGCAAGATGCGCTACAGGGACGCGTTTCTGATCGTGGTGTACTCCTGGATGCACTCTCTGACCTTCTCTCTCACCCAGCTGCTCATGGACTGGGGAGGTTACAGCCACACTTACGCCTCGTGCACCGTTCACCTGGACTGGGAGAAGAGGACGCAGCTGGCCGCCTATGCGACCTTCACGGTGCTGTTCCACTGCAGCAGCTTTGCGCTCTGCCTCCTCATCCTGTGTTTCGCCTACCTGAAGGTTTTGAGAGTGGCCAAGTCCCACTGCAAGAGGATAGATGTCATTACAGTGCAGGCTCTGGTCCTGCTGGTTGATATCCCCCCCAGGTAAGGTATACTGGAGAGGCAATTTTGAGTGAGCCCATCAGGTATTTATTCAACAATCTGGGATGTTTCTGTTTTACTTGTTTCAATGAGGACTTAACTTGCTGCACCCATTTTGTAATTCGTTTTTATTATTAGCAGTTATGTCAGGCATGAATTAATCTCTCTATGTCTGCATGTCTGTCAGTGTGAAGGAGAGGTGTCTAGCTGAGCAGAAGAAGAGGAGGCAGCGCGCCACTAAAAAAATTAGCATCTTCATTGGCACCTTCATCCTCTGCTTTTCACCCTATGTTATAACAAGGTAACAGCTTGTGCTGTCTCTCTTTTTTGTCACAGACTTTGATTGTTGGTTAACTTCATGACTCATCGGTCTTAAGATGCTTATACAATAATGCCTGAATGAAATTATATATTCTAAACTATATTTCCTGTGTATCTAATGTGGTACAATTTATATTGATTGTCCTTACAGTTTTATTGTGGTGAAACATCTGATCCATAGAGTCTGGCCTACACAATATGCTGGAACACCAGTGCAATTTACATTCTGGGGCCCTGCAATTTCACCTTAGTGAAGTTTCTAACATTCATTTGGTTGAATCTGTGTTGAGAGTGATGTTTTTAGGTATTATATGTAGTTATCTTACAATATATGCGCCTACAGCCCCAAGTGAAGTTCAATCAACAGCTCTCAGATTCAACCCAAATGTGTTTTTTTTTTTCATTATTATGAAATAAAAATAAATATGAAATACAATCACATAGTTATGACATTTCATCTAATATTCATGACACTTTATATTCTTTTTTTTCTTTAAAGTGCATGACAGAAACATTGACTTGTTCTTGTTGTATTCCTCCTGCAGGTTAGTGGAGTTGTTGCCCTCTGTGCACATCCCCCGCTACTGGGGCATGACCACCAAATGTCTGTCCTATGCCAAAACCTCCAGCGACCCGTTTGTCTACTGTCTGCTGCGGCATCAGTACAGGAGGGTCCTAGTTAGTATCATCAGCCGGGTTCTGAGAAATAATCACGACACACTGGCTGTCCACAACACGAGCAGCATGCTGGACACAATGGATGATAACTGCATTGCCAGAATCACCTGAGCTCGACGTGCAAGTATTTCAATGATTCAATACCATCCCTCCTCAGGGTCTCTGAAAAGCAGCAGCCCTCCAGATGGAAGGGAGTCAGTGCCTTGCTCAAGGACATGTATGCAGGATGTGTACTAAATGAGAGTATATGCACTGGCTTCTGATGTGTGCCAAAGGCCTCTTCAGCCTACAGACTGCTGCTACTTCAGGACTTGTCAGTTCGGCTGCTGCTGAGGCATTGCCAAGAACACACCTGAAGCCCAACACTATGTTCATTATATCATCACTACAAATGTATGGTTGAAGAAACCCTCAATTTGTTATGTAGTGGTCATATTTTGGTGAAAAAACTTGAAGAAATATTAATTCTGATGACTGTGTTGAAGTTAATATTAAAGTTGTTGTTAATAAGGGACTTGTGTGACATGTAAAGTGTAAAAATACGTGTGAGGATGTATCACTGCAAAAACACAGATTGAAGAATAAACTATTCTGCCACAGACACACAAGCCCACTAAGTACATTATGATGATGTAGGTAATTAAAATGAGTTGTGTTGTTGCAGTTCTTCACAACTGCTTTGGCTTGCGACCCTTAATCGCATGAGCTGTGAGCAATTCAAACAAAGAGAGAGTGAGTCATTTCAAGGATGTCTGACGAGAAAAGAAGAAGCAACAAAACTAAACAAAAGTAGAAGGACAAGTGTTGGCCTTTTTGTTATCTTTTTAATCATCTGGTGAGCCTCATATCTAAATTATCTTTGGAACCACTGATATATTCCTCTAATACACCCAATATGATATGATCACTACAATAATAAAGCAGTGAGGACATGCGGTTTGAAGAGGGTTCACAGATTAATGGAGCAGAGATCTATTCTCGCATTGAACTGGTGAATAGGCTCAGCAGCTTTATTATGTCAAACAGACAGGCATGAACTTTCCACACACCCACCCCCACAAGCCACGTTTCTCCCTCATGCCCGCCCCCCAACACACACACACACACACACACACACACACACACACACACCTACACACACACACACACACACACACACACACACACACACACACACACACACACACACACGCACACACACACACGCACGCACGCACACAACTCTGAGCAGTGAAATATGATCGCTGGTAACGCACAGTAAGCCATAATCCTGGCTCGCCGCGCGTTTCTCCAGTCAGAGATGCTCCTCCGCACAGACAAAGGAAGGAGGTTTCGTCGCTGTTCGTGGTGGTAGTAATTATCATCCGGCCCAGAGAACCGAGAGGTTACTGCCTCAAACACACACTGCCACATCACACACCGCCGTTGCTGCACTCCAACATGCATTTCGGACTTTTGGTGCTGTTTCTTTCCTGGACGAGAAGTTGTTGGAGCGCCCCGCAGCAGACCTGCCATCCAGGAGACGAATTTTTAGGTAAGGTTTCTGCAGCTTAAAACAAATAGTTCATCGAGATCAGCGTTACACGACGCCAACGCGCGGTGGGCATGGGACACTTAACTTATGTTTGAAGGAGGAATATGGACGATTTAAGACTACTTCCGATGCTCCTAACCAATACCTAAACAGCTGATAGAGATGATATGCAGACCCCCGAACGTCACAACACCATGGTTTACATATTAACAATTAAATGCTGTAGCTGCGAAGTAATCAATTGTTAAAGTGTTTTATTAAAGTGTATTCTCTAGTCTTTCGCAGCTTTTATTCCTTAAACAGTCAAAGTCTAGTAGACCTTAGTGTCGCTGTTATGCTGATTTCTTCATAATTCATAATGAAGACGTATATGTCACCTGTTTTTTGTTGTTTTTTTAACCATCAGCCTGGTCACAAACAGTGATAAAGCTGAAGCCTTGCTTCGGCTCGTCTCTTGCCTTTGAGAATGTCGCCTCCTAGCGTTTCATTCGTGACCCACTAATACTTTCATGCTTCCTCGTGTGTGTTGTTTGGCGTGTGTTCTCTCACAGGAAGATGCAGCAACAACGTGTTTGGAGATAAACGTAGGTGGCTAATTCATTTCACATGTAGAGCCTTACAATACATATATTTTATGTTTTTATATGGCAGGTGCAGAAAGTGCCATGTAGAGTATAATATCAGGGTCCATCCACTTAGAAATGTTACCGTATGTGCCCTTAGATGAATTTCCAGGCCTTGACTCCACCTTCAGGGCTGTAAAACCAAAGTGTTTGAAATTCCAAGTGCCACTGCAAGCTGCAACTTGCAAGAGCTCAACCTGTGGGGAGGGATTTATGGAGCTTCAAACCCCTTTTGAAACACCTGCTGTGTCTAGCAATTGTCAGGGTTTCTTTAATATCCTTAAATATGTGAGAGATACAGATCTTTCAGCACAAGCCCTAAAATGAATTTGTCTATTTTGAAGCCAACAACAATGAAAGAAAAGCATTGCTTTACTTACACATTATTTTAACAAATGTAGTTACTGGCTTTCTCTGCCTTCTCTGTCCCACAGCTTCCTGTACAGAGCTCAACCTGGGCTACTGTAATGACATGGAATACTCTAGGTGGGTGGGTGAGGTTGGTACTAATGTGGGCAAGCCAATTTGTGAATGCTAAAAACTAACCATACATACATTTTAAGCAATTGCTGTCATTCTTTTGGTGTCTTTACAAGCTGATTGTTAGTACCACGTGTAACACCTTGTGTTAAAAACGCTGTCGCTCCAGAACCATATTTCCCAACATCCTTGGCCACCGGAGTCGCGTGGACGCAGAGTCAGGGGCAGAGTACCTCTTGCTGAGCGTCATCCACGGCCTGCTCAACGGGGAATGCTCCCCTGAGATACGTCTCCTCGGCTGCTCGGTTCTCGCCTCGCCCTGCCAGGATGACAAGATGATCAAACCCTGTCGCAGCACATGTGATGCTTTGAAGAGGGACTGTGCCCATGCCTTTGAATCCATCGACATGGCCTGGCCCTACTTCCTAGATTGTGATCGTTTCTTTGCCAGTAAAGAGGAGGGCTGCTTTGACCCGCTGGCAGGGCTGAAAGGTAAAGGTTGCGCTGTTGTGTTGTACTGTTTGGACCATTTGAATCCTGTGAAACAAACAAAGCATCCTTCTCTCCTCCTCCAAATCCTGGTATCCCTCCTCCAGCCAGACAGGAGCTAGAAATGTCCAGCCATTCACCTGAAGAACCCAGCACCATCATTCAGTTCACATACACCTCCAACGCCCAGATGTATAGCTTGCTGAAGAGAACAGCAGCCAAGTGCAGCCAAATCTCTCATGTCTATAGCATTGGGCGCAGCACAGAAGGCAGGGATATGCTGGTTATTGAGTTCAGCAACAACCCCGGACAACACGAGCTATGTGAGTACGGAAGAGCAGTGTCAATTAATTGTGTTATAACATTCATAAAATATATGTGAATCATATAGAGTTAAAATATAAGCATTCTCCGGAATTGCTGACTCCACTTTTACCTGCTTTTTGGTCACTTGGGAGCAGTTTTAACATTGTTCCACTCATTGTTTTGGTTTTACAGCCTGATACTCAACGGCTCTCATCAGCCTTGTTTCCTGTTGCAGCAAATTAGCTAAATAGCTTTGATAAATGATCCACTACCTCCCCAACACCAAACAGATAGACATAGTGGTTAGCTGGTTAGCATAGTGGAGCATTTAGCTGCTCAAGAGGTATTTCCCTCAGGAGTTGATGGAGACCAAAACAGAGCTAAAAGGAGAGTGACTATTGGATGTACATGTATCAGATGGACACATACACAACTCTAAATTAATGCTAATGATAATGTGTCTGCTGGATGTGCAAGTAGGCAACTGTTTGCTAACACTTTCAAAAGGGATACTATGTCAATAGTGTGTTTACACCTCGTTCTGCTGCCCCACTGTGGACATATCAATTAATGCTGCTTTAAGTGTGACGTTTCTGTCTGTGCTTCTGTCTGTAAAACATAGTGGAGCCAGAGATCAAGCTGGTAGCCAACATGCATGGCAACGAGGTGCTGGGCCGCCAGCTGATGATCTACCTGGCCCAGTACCTGTGTTCAGAGTACATTCTGGGGAACCAACAAATTCAGACCATCATCAACACCACCCGCATTCATATTCTGGCCTCCATGAATCCAGATGGCTATGAGCTGGCTGCCTCAGAGGTAGAGGATAACAGTGATCCGGAGCTCGCCAACCAGGAAGTAAATATTGTTAGCAGGGGAAAAAATGACAAACTGCCATTATCCGCTCTCTGTTCTGTCTGTTCAGCTTGAGGTGTGGAAGTGGAGGATTGAGGAATTCTGTATGGAGTTTTATATTTGCTTCTGCAGAGGGGTTGTGAAATGGGACACCATTGAGCAACACTATGACAGTGTTTGTTGTTCTTTTTATGAACATAGAGGCTGTCAATTTAAGAGTATCTTGAAAAAGAGCACATTTTGCTTCATCATGGTATGCTGAAGGATAAAGAACAGACTGTGGTCGACTCTAAGATTGATAAAGATGAATTGTTAAGACTTGTTAGGCTACAAAATTGCTAATTTCTTCATTTTGGTATTAAGATTGGATGTAGAGTACTCAAGCCTCTCAATTTCCACCAATCATGCGCTTTTCCACTAACCAGACAATTCAACACTGACTTTAGCCATTGTAGAAGTCCCCCTTCATTGTCCAAAACATTGAGACAGTGTGATAAGCCTGAGCAAGTGGGACTTCTACATTGGCATCTCTTAATACTCTGTATGGCAATACTGACACAGCCTTTTGGTCAAAGAGTTGTGTATTTATTCACTAAAGTGCCGGGCTGTGTCACTGAGCCTCTAATCAGCTCTACATGCTTATACAGTCAGCATATGTATACTGATTTTGTGCATACTCAAATATGTGTTGCAATTGATAATCATCATCAATTGTCCATGTATGCAATATGCAATATAAGATGCACTGCGCAGCCGGATGTCTTCATGGTTGGCTTACTACACACAGCTTTACTCCAAGAGAGGCATTTTATGTGCATGGGTCTTAACGATTCATAATATCCACGGTGCAGCATATTGCACCTTTTATTAATATGATCACATTTTAGATGGATTATGGAGGCCAAACTACTTTGAATGTATTTATATTCTGTATACTGCAGTATATGAGTTTCAATTATACTTATCAAAGAATAAATACTGTGCATGGCAACATACTCATATATGTTTATAATATGTAATAATATGCAACAGTTTGTCCCAAAACATCGCTTTCATAGTTTGGATGGATATGAAGTAAATGCATGTTCTGTTCATCTCTAAAATGTATGAATAATGATTTCCTTTTGCTTCTTTGCTACTTTTTCTCATGACGGATAAATGGTTTTGTCTCCATGTTAACAACAAAATTAACGATGATAGTTTAACAGGTTCCTTCCTTCCTCATATGTCCACTGCTCCCACTAACGTCTACACATCATCAGCCTAAATAATGTCACACTCTCTGACACCTCGTAATACTCCTAGTTGTTTGAACCTAAATGTTTCAGGGTCACTTGTTGAATGGTTGGACCAATGGACGGACCAACGCCCAGAATATTGACCTCAACCGCAATTTTCCAGACCTAACCTCCATTTTCTACCGGAACCGCCGCAGCAGGCACTACCGCATCGACCACATCGCAGTCCCTGACGCCTACTGGTTTGGCAAGGTAAGGGGATTGTTCATATTAATCACAATTATAGAGAGCTTAAATCAGTAGATACAGTATTTTTCCGCCTGGGTCCCAAAACCAATCAGTCCTATCTTTGGGCTGTAGGTGGCACCAGAGACCTATGCAGTGATGAAGTGGATCAGGTCCCTGCCCTTCGTTCAGTCCGCCAGCCTCCACGGAGGGGATCTGGTGATCTCCTATCCCTTCGACTTCTCTAGACACCCGCAGGAGGCGAGGATGTTCTCACCCACTCCTGATGAACAGGTAGGGAGGAAGGGTGGATGTCTCACTTGATAGATTAATGGTTGCTGAAAACGTGTTGTGCAGCTGGATTGTCATATTTCTTCTCTCACCACACACACACCGTGCTCAGGTCCTCAAGCAGCTGGCTCGTACCTACGCAGACGCACACGCCACCATGTCGGACAATGACACAGAGAGGTGTGGAGCCTCCTTTTACCGAACTAGGGGCATCACCAATGGAGCATTGTGGTACAGTTTCGCTGGTGGTGAGATACACTTTTCAGACTACAGAGAGAACATACATACATTCAGGCTTTTTCCCCCTTCTCATTGCTTCTGAGGTACTCATTATCCACACGTCTCCCTTGCAGGTATGTCAGACTTCAACTATTTGCACACAAATTGTCTGGAGATCACTGTGGAGCTCGGTTGTGACAAATTCCCATCAGAGGCCGAGCTTTACCCAGAATGGAAGAGGAACAAGGAAGCTCTGCTCAGTTTTATAGAGTCTGTAAGTGTGCTAAACTGGCTTGATGACCAACTTGTAAATATGCATATTTTTATAATGCATTATTTAATTAAATTGGCAGTGGATGAATACATATTTAACAATCAAAGTGTGAAATCAGACACACTTTTCAAGTAAAATTAGCTGGAACACTTGTAGCAATCAGGTAAGACCAGAAAAGACAGCAAGGATAAAGACATTCTCAACAATAAGTATATTATTTAATTATAAACGGTGCATGAAGGCCACATAAGCACTTGACCCAAAAAGACAAGGACAATAATTTGGCTTTCCATTGTGCTCCCTGTCCCTTACAGGTCCATCGAGGGATAAAGGGAGTAGTTCAGGATGTTGATGGAAATGGGATAAAAGGTGCAATTATCTCCGTCAGGGGGATGAGAAAAGATATCACCACAGGTAAACACAGTCCGACATTAATACACATTTCCAAGTTGGTATAACTTTGATGTTCATTGTGTTTTGTTGCTGTGTAGCCTTCAGGAAGTTGGTGGTGCTGGCTGTGAGGCATAATTTGAAAAGTTCATCTTCGATATTTAACAGTTTGAGTTTTTGAAGTATCTCAACAACTGTTGGATAGACCGCCATGAAACGTTGTACAGATATTCATAGTCTCCACATGATGAATCCTAATGACTTCGGTGATTCTCTTACTTCACACCATGCAATAACAGTTGTGGTTTTAAGTGAAATGTTTCAACAACTAGGATAGATTGCCATGAAACTTGTGTGTCCCCGACAGGATGAAGTTATTAACTTTTCCTTTAGCACCATAATCAAATCATTGAATTGTAACATGTCCAATACTCGTTTTGCAGGTATTTATGACTAAATACCTGCAAAACGAATGACCTTTTCCTCATCCGCCTCAGCTATACACTGTGTTCACTGCTAATTAGCTCATTTTGTTTGCATGCTAAGCACACAGTTTAAAGCACCGCTGTGGCCAAGTTAATCCTCACAGAGCCGTTAGCCTGCCCGTAGACTTGTTTATGAGCACAATCTCCCCTTTTGTTTCTCACACTTTGTACTGTGCTCTTCTTTCACTCGTTTGACCCCTCTCTGACATATTGTCTGTATTGCCCTCCAGCTGAAAAAGGAGACTACTGGCGGCTGCTGAATCCCGGTACTCACATCCTGACAGCCACAGCCAAGGGTTACTCCAGGGTCAGTAAGAGGGTGTATCTGCCGCAGAACATGAACAAGGCTGGACGTGTCGACTTTGTCTTGGAAAAGGTTGGATTTTTGTCTTCATTATCTTGTTCAACAAATTCCAGTCAAATATCCTTTGTTAACATTCCTTTCTGCCTATGCATGGCTTTGTTTTAGTTGAGATTTATTGTACCAGATTTAGCTACTCTCTCATTTCCATCTGCAGTAACAAACATACAAGTTCAAAATAAAATATTAATTGGACGGTCCTCCATTGTCTCTCCATCCTCACCATTTCCCTGCATACAGATTCCCATAGAGCCTGATATCGACGACCATCTCTTCCCCACAGTAGACACATGGGATCGATTCGACCCATACAACCAGTTTGAGCGCTACGGCGAGCCAGACGTAAGTGAGGGAGGGATAGAGCGGCAGGAAAAACCATGGTGGTGGACCTACTTCTCCCAGTCTGGCATCTCACCTCCAAACTGGCTGCTGCGAAGTGTCTGAACACATTACAGGACAATAAAGATCTGATTATACCGCTGCGAGACTGGTGATGGACGATCCCACATCCAACTGGTGCTTTCAGAGGCGTCGATGTAGCAGGAGCTGTGACACTAAAATCAGCAGTATAGGCCTACCTAAATAGGTTTCAGTGCTTTCTGGAAGTGAATGTGTTTTTTTCCCACTAGGCAAAAGATTTGATTCTGACCTGTAAGCCGGTTTGGGGCAATATTGCTTTGCAGCTGCATTTAACTTGTTTTAGTAAAGATGTAACCACTGGGAAATAAAGGATTTATGGATGTCTCAATTATGCAACTTTTAAAGATGTTCAGAGTGGAAAAATAATTGTAGGTCAAAGAATTAATTTGAATATAGTGACACTATTTCAAATGTGATGGCAGCAGCAAAAAGTGTCTTAAAATGTTTAGTTGGGTACACATTTCATGCAGTTTGTATCACATTCCACCGCTTATGGATTAGCAGCAATACTGTGCCAATTGTGAATAGTATAACTTCTTGCTTTGTTTGTTCTTCACAGGCATTAAACATACATACATATTTGTGGCATATATTCTTTATTTTGAATATTATTAAATTAAATGATTCAGTTATATGGGTATTTAGAGTTCAAAACAAGCTCTACTTGTTGTACACCTCCCATCTCTAACCTATTTAAGAGGCCGTTGTTGCATCACCAGAGGGCACCAGAGAACATGTAATGACTGATTGTGCCAACTTTTTTCAAGTCAATGATGAGTAACGTTAGTCTAATTAGTAATATATGGTAACGGACGTTTTTACTCGTTAAGTCATGCATTTTTCTTTTTTCTTTACACCTGCCATCTGGATGAATTGGTTTAATTTGTTGATTTGAAAGGTCTTTGCAGAACTTCAGTCTCACGTGAAAGATCGAAGTGTAAGTTCACCAAAGAAGTCACCAGAAGAGACAATTATCTGTGAGGGTAAAGCTGTTGCTGCTCGCCTCGTTTCTGTGGAAATTTGCGGAAGAATACTAGAAAAATGACACATAGCGCTCTGGAGCCCAGTTGCGTGCCGTATCCCTGCGCCCCCAGGTGCGTTTGCAGAGCCGTGATTGACACCAGTTTCTTTTTAGCTAACGTCCGAGTTATTTTGCTAACAGGCTCTGCAGGCAAAACCTTTAACTGAAGTTGATGTGACTATATTCGTCTCATTGCACGCGACCTTTCTAACGCGAGAACAGTAGGCCAAGTTAGTGAATGTAGGTTTCGTGCGAGAAAACGCTGCTTGTTCGGTTTTTGTTTGTCAGATAACAACTAACCTATCACATGTCTTTTCTTCAGCAGTCAAACCAAAGGTATGCTACTCTCAAGAGCTAAGTTACATTTATAAAGGCACTTTCGTCGCGTCACACGTTAGTAGGCATCTTTTAAGGGCACTTTATGTGTCTCCCATAGTAGTTCATGTATTCACCTGTGTAAAATAGTCTCTGCATATTCTACCTTGCTAGCATGAAGACCAGCAGGACTATGGGTCTTTATTATGGAGGTCGAGCTGCATGGCTGTCCCGCTCCACACATGAACGACCGTGATATTTACACTCCTAAAACAATAAAAGTGTGAGCAGTCCAAACAGGCAGCAGTGATGCACACATAATTAAGTCTATACTATCAAATCAAACCTGGACCAACTAAACAGCTCTAACGACCTGAGCCTGAAGTCCTGCATGTAAAGCACCTACAAACATCATACAGAGACAGTTATTAAGCACACAAATAAAAGACATTGTGTGGTCATGTGCCCCATGAACACGAGTAGCGTAATGATCCTGACATGCATACAATTAATCCACTGTTGGACTGGTCTGTAGTGTCTGTTTATTTAGGTCTATCCAGCGTAATCCATCTGCACCACCTCCTGCATCCTCCAGTTTACCTAAATTGTAACAGCCGGAGCGCAGGATGCACAGCAGTCTATCAATAATATCTGATGGGGACTGAATTGCGTGCAACCTCTCCTAACCTCACAGTCCATCTGCTATCTGTTTCTAAAGCACACTGATCTGTGCTTGAACTAATGCATCTAACTGTATTAAGCCAGAGCCGGATTCATATCCATAATCTAATCCTTAATTAGCTGCAATGCCTGCATAGTACAGTCTATATTATGCAATGCATGTAGTTAACCAGGAAGCTAAAGTAGTTATTGAGCCTGTAAACTGGTCTCATATATATATATATATATATATATATATATACTCGGTGCAAGTTTTATGATGATTATGAGCTTAATGCACGTCTGCTGTTGATGGAGAAACATCCTCATTATGAGACCATTCAACAGTGAATTAAATCTAATTCAACACAAACTTATGAGTATATTTCTAATAAACACATGAATTAAAGTGATGCTTTTGTGTGAATCTTCATTGAGAAACTCAGTTTTACAGATCTGTCTATTAAATCAACTAGAATGTCTTCGGTCGAGGACAGCCCCACTAAACTGAAAGGTTAACTACATAAGTCATAGTAATGTATATTTGACAGACTACATTAACGTTGGGTCACCAGCAGATGTGTTCCCATATTATTAAAGCCAAACTGTGAAAGTGCGAACCTCAAGGATTTTGAAAGCCATGCTGGAAGTAATTCAAGTTTTAAGTGGAAAAAACCTTATCCACTGATAAATCGTTTGATAAATACTCACATTTTCTTTGAAACTTTTTACCCTTTATTACAGGGAGTTGAAGAGCGGATACATGCGGAACATGCAGTCACAGATATGTATGTCCTGTTCACCTTTAAACTCCAGAACAAGGTATCACATGAACACACAACAGAGTAATAATCCGCGAACACATTGTTATTGAGCACACGGAGTGACAATAGCTTAATGGCCCCGAAACTCGATCAGCTTTTTACTAGAAGCGATGGTATCCTCCATCAACTCACAGCGTTGTACCTAGTTTGGAACAGATTTGGTTATTTCACTTGAGAGATATTTGTGTTTGAGTTTTTATCTGAGCTGTTTTTCTACTGGTTTGAAGTGGTTGGGGCTAAGTATGTGTAATGTCTTGCTTGCAAATTGCTTCCGTAACTGTGCCTACGGTGTATGAATGTTACTTAGTCATGATGGGCAGGTGGCACCTTGCATGGTAGCATCCCATTAGTGTAGGAATGGGTGTGAATGGATGAATGATGTCATGTAGTCTTAAAGCGCTTTGAGTGATATACATACAGGTCCATTTACCAATGTCACATACTTCCATGCAACAATAAGGATTGAGAAACACCTAAATCTGATGACGGTGGTGGGTGTTTCCGGATGTTGCCAGGCCACTCTCAATCAAATCAGAGTGGTCAACTCTTCATGAATAATAACCAAGTGGCAACCTCTAAGGCTGAGAAATGAAGCCAACTTAGAAGTGTGTGCCACAAAACTGCAGTTCCTCAAATGGCCACTTGAGGCTGGCTCTGAAATCTACAGCAAAAATAAGCATGTTTACAGCCTGGTACTAAAGACGGTTTTGTAGCCTACTATCTGCTTTCATGATTACCATACAGGGTGTGAATGTTTACATCACATACTTGTTAAGACATAAACAATTTATATTTGTCAGCTCAGCTAATTCGAGTCACAGAATTTAACTACGCAGCCATGTTTTTGGTGCTTTTTTGAGAATTTTTCATGCAAATGTTGGAGAAATAATAAGGCTTGCCAAGCGGTTAATTGTATGCCAGGCCTCCTGCTGGCCATTGTGGGGGTGCAGCTGGATGACTTCCGTGTACTCATAAGATTGCAAGATTGATCTCAATGAGACTTTCCAAATAAATACGATTTAAATTAATGTTAAACAAGCCTTGTTCGTCTCGACCGTAAAAGCGTTTTTCTTGCCTCGTCAACGAACTCCTCTGCTACTAATATTATAGTCAGAACAACATGAACAGTTATGATGCATTTGTAGGTTTTCTTTTGGAAAAGGCCATTTTTGAATCATGCTATAATTATCTTCTTTCCAAGGCAGTGTGTTCCCAGATGTCTCCTCCTTATGTTCCTGGAGTGAGTTTCCATCTGGCAGACTTCTACTGAGGTTTCTGCCTTTTTCTTTCAATTTCTCTCTCTCTCTCTCTCTCTCTCTCTCTCTCTCTCTCTCTCTCTCTCTCTCTCTCTTTGTGTTTCCCACTCGCTCTCTGTCCTCCCCAATGCACTGTGTAGTCACTTTCAATCTGACTGCATCAGTTTCTCTAACATAACCCATTTAACACTGCGCACATGAAATGCAAATGCCAAACCACTTTGCTCTGAACTTCCTTCATCCTTCTCTGTTTCTCTCTGTGTCGGTCTG
Source organism: Myoxocephalus aenaeus (assembly GCA_038501785.1). Lineage (NCBI taxonomy): Eukaryota > Metazoa > Chordata > Actinopteri > Perciformes > Cottidae > Myoxocephalus > Myoxocephalus aenaeus. Next base: position 1,166,455 of record JBAMJR010000128.1, on the reverse strand, counting down.
TCTTTCATTCCTGTAGCTATCTAGCTTGCTATGCCCCAGGAGTAGAGGCCTGCTCAATGTGGCAGAGATGATTTGTTTGCTTTGCAATTATTTTCCGTCAGTGGAGACAAATGGATTCATAGTGCATAGATAAACCAACACAGACAGAGCTGTAGCGATGAATGCAGTGGAACAGACTAATATGTACTGCGCAAAGACAAAGATAGAGAACATGGAGCACCTTGGCTAACGAATAGATAGCTTTGTAAAAAGCTCAACGATCAAACAGCATCTCAGTAACATTAGCCCTTGTTTTCCATATAACTCCTAGAAATATAATGTAGTTTATCAACATAATGAGTATTATAATTAGAATATTAGAATATAAGTATTGTTTTATCTATATGACGCGTCACAAATAAATAATTATTTGTTAAATGAATATGCCGCTTTAACATCATATCAGATAGATGTTCATGATTTGCAAGAGTTGATATCCCCGGACCTCTCAGGATGGTTGTATGATATCAGAGCTTTTCCTGTGAGGGTTAAACATATTGTGCTAAGACAATACAACACAATATGCAATATATTTAATTACCTTGAATGCAGACTTTGATTTACGTGAAAAAACTGACCATTTTTGTTTACTTTTTCAGGCACAATTTTATTTATCTAACCTTTTTATTTTGAATGTGAATATCCCAGACATAATACAATGGATGCCAATGTAAACACTATTTACAAGTTGGAAACTTGAAATGATGATTGCAGCATTAGGTGACTCAACGCATTTCTTAATCTGGATTAAATACCAAAAAATGCATTGCTGATTTGGAGCACAAAGTTTACTTTTCTGGTTTCAGCTGAAACCACGATCTTTCCCTTACTTTAACCAGCGTGTTTTAGTAGCCTAAACATACACACAATTCCTGTCTACAGTGCTTACGTCCTGTGTTTTGTGTACCCAACATCCTGAAGCAGAGCTCAGATCTCCACCAGATTTAGATTTCCTCCTGTATAGACTGCAATTATATCAGATGCATTTTTCACTCAAGCACATCTCAGGCAAAAGATCTGCCCTCATTTTATCTATGCAGCCGTCTGCACAAGCATCTGAAGTTCAGGCTGTTTAACACTTCCTCTGAACAGAAACGGTGCACGCGACTGAATACATAATGGGGGAGGAAACAATAAATGGTTCTTTTGATCGTACTAATAAACGATAGTGAGTACCACGTGCAATTTCTCCAACAAAGTTTGATGGGCTGATAGAACATGTAGTTAGAGGGCAGAATGGAGGTGAAGGGTCTCCCCATTTGCCCCCAACGTGTGATGGACACAACTGGGCTGCAGATTTTGTTCTGTCTCTGTTGAACTTTCAAACTATCCACAGTAAAAGAGATTAACCTTTTCCTCCCAGCTCGCGTCTCCTTGAGTTTTCCTTCTCCTGCTTTCTGTCTTGCTTTCCTCTTTATGACCCCATCTCCCCTTTTCCAGTGTCTCTGTTGACTATCCCTTGTCCTATCTCCCCCTCCTCCCCTTGCCTCCCATTTTCTCTCTCCTCCCTCCCTTTATATGAAGGGCAGGTTCAGGGGTCACCAATTACTCAGAGCGGGCTGAGAAAGTTGTATGGGCTCTGCCCTCGGGGCTGCCATGTTGCATTACCATCATGGAGATTGCAGGTACGCAGCAGCCACTGGCTGCCGGCACAACAACCACAACCTCGGCCCCAGCACCGGACCGTATAGACGCTCAAACCCTCCTCATGCCTGAGCGGCTGGCTGGCTCCGAGTCAGCCCCCCTCTCTTACTGACCTGCTGGGCAGAACTAATATGTATGTCTAGACTTCCTGGGAACTCCTCTACCTGAGAATACACAGCTGCACAGTATGTGTGAGGATTGTTCAGATACTTTTTTACCAACAGGTATATTTTGTACTGTACTTTTGTCACACCTTCAATAAATTCTTCTGTTGACTTTTGTGGCCGCATTCAGAAAACACAGCCATTGCTGTGAAAGAAAAATAAGAGAGAGCCTCAAGGTGAAGTATATTTGTGCATATTACCAGACAGGCAGTCTGCACGCTGTTTTTATCAAATCAAATAATCATAATCTGATATTCTGAATGAGTGCAGGGGTGGGAACTTCTATTCTTTTACGGGAATACTTGAGGAAAATAATTTGAAACCAGGCCAGGAGACGGTTGGCATAGCTTGGCATAATAACTGGAAGTGGCCACATCTTGAAGTTGTGTCATCACTATAAGGTTATCAGTGTAGCCAGGAGCTATGCTAGCTCTTTTCTCCCTTGTTGTCGTCTTTATGCTAAGCTAACAGTCTCCCGACTGTAGCTTTACATATAACCGAAAAAGGAGACACGACTGGTATTGCTCTTCTCATCTAACTATTAACAAGAAAGCAAAAATACATTTCTTAACTATTGCTTTAATTGCCTCTTGGAAATCAAACAACAATCTTCCTTTAACAGCATTAAGTTGCATTCTCTGAAAAGCCCAAACTTAAGTTCATCTGTTGCCTATAAAACACCATCACAATTGGTCTGCCTGCTTTGTGTCCATGCTTATTACCCTTGCCAGATATATAGGATTGTACAGTTCACAATGAATGGCTATGAATTAAATAACAATCAATTATCTGAGGTTATCCCAGCAGATATTAACATAAAAATAGTCCCGGACCATTTTACAGGTGGAATAGACGTCCTGCTTCAGCACTGTCCTCATGTCCTGACTGTTAAATCCGTCTGTATTGACGACGCCCTCTGTGTTGCACCTTTTAAGAACTGTGATAGATGGTAAAGATGTTTAGTTTAGCGCTCTCGTTCCTTCCTGCTCGGCCTCCAGGCCGTTCACCATCAGCCCTCCAGCAGCCATGCAGCCTTTTCAACACTTTGTTCAACCTGCCTGCCTCGGCCACCTGTGTGCTGCCTCTGCAAAAAAAAAGAAGAAAGATATTTGGATTGTAGGACTCTTGATCCAGACATTTCCAACAGTGAAGACCTGATTCACTTATCTTTTCAGAACCCCATCAGAACTGATTTTCAGGCTCAGGGAGAAGCCCAGCCCAGCGCTGTTTAGGCCAGAGCCAACAGAAGCTGTTCAGCCAGTTGGAGTTTAAATGGCTCCTGAATAGAGAATCCCAGAGTCTGATTCAGTGTGCTCAGCCAAACCCTCGGTAATTGCAAAAACAGCACTTGGTGCACTAATAATGGGTGCGTGTCATCTCCAATCCCCTGTCCGCCTGTCTGTCCATGCCACAGAGGCAGCAATTACAGACTCGGGCCTTCCCCTGGACGTGCACACAGTAAAGGCAGAGGAACAGTAGACTGTGTGTATGTGTGTGTGGGGGCGGTCGGTTAAGGGGTGCATGAGTAACTGAATGAGGTGTATGTATGCTTCTCTGTGTGTGTGTGTGAGGACACTGGAGAGGGCAATGCAGACTTTAGACAAGGCTCAATTTAGGAAGTGAGCAGATATTCCTATTTAGCCGGTCAACGGTACTGTGAACATAAATTATCCCAAAGTTTGAAACAGTTAAATAAGCGTTTACTCTGCAGCTGGAAACTCTGATTAGTTGTCATTCGCTGAAACTACTACTGCATTTTAGTTTTTTTCCCCATGTTTTTCCCCAATTCACTGTCTTTGTTGCTGTATCCTGAGATGACATACAAAATAAGATGGGTGAAGTAAAATATTATAACAGTGTGAATTAAAACATCCAAGGGCTTAGAAACATGAATGTATCCATTTTCTCCTTGAAGTTGAAACCTCCTTTTTTTTCACTGTCTAACTGAGTGTGATAACTAAGACCTTGTGTGAGCAACACACAGTTGGACACTCTTAGTCACTTCCTTTACTAAACACTCTCATGGCTACCCATCCATGACTCCCACAATGGCCATCACGAGGATTTACTAAAACATCAACTGATCTTTCCTGTTACGCTGCTATTGTTTTATTTGATTTTCTCTGCAGAGGCATGACGAACTGGTGTCATGGCAGACAATGGAACTGAGTCTGGGTCTGACCCCAAAACTAATTTGCCAGCTTAAGCTCTTTTAACAAGTGGCAGTTTCACTAGTACTCAGTTTGTTTACCCCTCGTTCTGCTTTCCCTCTATTTGTTGTGATTTTCTTTTCTTTTTTTATGTGTGCAAAGAGCTGTAAATGAGCAGGAGGAGAACATTGAAAAGAAAAATCTTTAGGGCCTTTTCCTTTGTTTGCTTTCACATACCTTTCTCATATCCTCTCTGGCTTTTTGGAAGTTTAAGATTGTGTCTTTACATTCTTCACATTTATGTAATAGAACAATCTAGATGCATGACTCTTAACATTCCAGTATTGTGTAATAAGTTCTCGAATGAATAGCCTTGTTTTCCTTCCTGACTTTTAAATCTCATGATTTGTTATACGACAGTATCTGCTTTTGATTTGGTTGGAGTGTTGTTGCCATAGAACTGTACCACAACAACAAGTGTCTGGTTGCTGAAGGGGTCAGAGGTCGGGCCAGAGTAGCCGTGAGCAGCGACAATGCGTGTGAAATTGGACACAGCTCTGCACCATTTGTGTGTGATTATGTCGATTTCCTAGGGCAACTTGTGTCGGCACCTTCTCACAGACAGATAGCACACACAACGTGGGAATCTATGATGGGATCAGGATTTAAAATAATTGACAATATTGCATATATATATATATATATATATATATATATACTTGGCTTTTAGAAATTATTAGGCCTGTAATGGTAAATAAAATTAATAATTTTATAAATTGTTACGAGGTCACCATTCAGTATGTTATCAGTACAGCGCAGAAAACAGAATATAAGATTTCTTTACTTTGAAAATGTGAACACTAAACAGTGGTCACAGGCGATTCATGCTGTTAACATTAAAGTCCTCAGACATCTGGATATGTTCAGTCAGTAATCCAAAAGAGAACAAGGACAGTGTGTTTGTGTTAGTCCAATTTGAATACGTAACTATGCGCACAGGAATGAACATGAGGCTCAAATGACACTCTATGATGTTGGTCATTGTTTTAATGAGCGCTTGAACACTGTGGGCAGAAGGACTTTACCTCACTCTGACTACCGCTGGTAATGGAAACACCAAGTGGTACCGCCGCAAATGAGTTTGTGTGTTTGAGGCCGCCATTTCCTGTTCCATGAGTTGGGTTGAACGACATCAGCATACATAGCCTTAATTGTCACTATAATCTTCCTCCGTTTTTACTATCATTTACTCTGAAACAGGAGATCTGAATGATTTAGGAATAGAGTTCCCTCTTTTTTTACATTTGCCAAATCAATAATGATGAAGGGGTTCCACGGACATTTTCAAAAATCTTACATGTTATTTCTAGGGTCTAAGACAGTCTAGAAATACATCAACTGCTCCCTGACAAATTCAACAACTGGAATGCTAAAACTCAAATTTGTGTGATGTCTTCAAGTGTTATGGATGTTCTCTGAGTATATTGGTACATTTTCTGTTTCCCAAATGAGAACACTGAGATGGAATGAAGCTTATTTGGGTATAAAAAAGGAAATGCACGTTCTGTGGGTGCATAAAACCGGTCTCCCATTCATCACCTATGGAGCAGCACCAGACGTTATATTTGATAACACAAGTTTGATACTCACTTTTCTGTTTTTGAAAGAGAGTGTAGCTCATGTTCATATTGATTGAACTTTCCTTGGCCACAGAAATAACACATTGGGATTCTTAATTTAGGTTGTGTTCCCCTTAACTGTATAACGATGGTTTAACTAAAAGTCAACAGCTGATAGCTGCCAAAGCTTTTCTGGGAGGAGTTCTTGTGTTGTGGTCCACACCACACACCAGCACAGCCTTACTAGTATTGCCTTTAAAGTTTTCTATTTACACATCCAGTAGACACGGAGCGACATTATCATTTACGGCACCTCAGGAATTTAACTCTAATATTAGTTCCTCTTTAGCTTTGTTTTGGTTTTCACCAACTCCAGAGAAAAGATACTTGGCTCCTTCGATCACTAAATGCTTCACTTTGTTAACCATTCAGTTTTTAATTGTGTTTGTCTTTTGTTTGGTGCTGGTCAGCACGCTATTAGTTTTTCAGAGCTTTTTTGCTGAAAATTGCAGCTTGTTGCTGCTGTAAAAGGGCTTCAGCAAAATCTTGGTACCGTACAAACAAAACAACTAAAAGTGGCAAAACACAATGTATAGAGCTGCAGAGTTGAACAATAATTCTGTCAATTCATCCCTTCAAGTGATCCCTTTCACACTACAATAAGCTATCAAATCCATTGTTTTTGTAGATAAAAATGCTGGTTTGTGGAGCTTTAACAGGTCATAGTCTGTATTTAAACAAGTTTTGAACCCAGCGTACTGTTTTGAAAGACATGCCCAACAGACAGGCTGGCCTTTAACTGCTCTTAGGATGGTTTAGGAAACACATGAACGCAAATATACACTTGCACAATACCTGTTCAGTACATTAACAAACACACACACACACACACACACACCACACACACACACACACACACACACACATACACACACACACACACACACACACACACTTAGTTTTCCAAATTTGTTGTAGCTGCTTCCCTTGCAGTAAAAGGCCCTAAAGGCACATGGCCAATAAAACAAATATAAATGCGGAGGATACAGACTTATGGCAAGCTCTATTTTTTATTATTAGTCATTATGATTCAGGGGAGATGTCAGCAAAGTTAATGAAGAGAAGAGAAAAATCTGAAACGACATGGTGACTATTATGTGTTGCTTTGAAAACTAAATTGAGATCAAACTTAAGATGCATTTGGAAATGGCTTTACTGTGGAGGTACAATTATTTGGTTGTTTGCTCAGCTAAGGGATTTATTTTATTTTCCTTACAGACATCTGAAATGTCCTCATGGATGGGAACTCAGAAGATTCACTTAAAAGATATTTTTGAGTATGTCAGATTCACTGTCTGATTTATGTTAAATTGGGGTGACGAAGTCAAATGCAGGAGTTGAAATGTCATTCAAAATAAATGTCAGGAATTTCAGTACATATTTTCATTTCATAATAGACCACGGAGTGTACATACAAAACTCAGATATATATTTTGTTTTTGTCCTTACAGAGAGTGCTCTGAAATGACCCTTGCATCATTCAGGTAAAAACATTTTTAATTAATTTTTGATCTCCCATCTTTTCATCAACCTCCAATCCTTTTAGTTTTTGTGGAAAGTAGTGAAGTAAAATGTAATTCAATTAGGTGGTTGTTACCCCGAGGCCTCTTCTGTTCCTTCTCTTCCTGCTGCAGCTTAAGTCCATCTCCTGCTCTATTCCTTATGCAAGGTTGAGAAGTAGACCATCTAATATTGTTATTATTTCACATGTCTACTCAACAGTAGATCCAAGCGGGCTCAGTGGGGAAGAAGGGGACAAAAAGCAGCCCAAACTGAGAACAATATGCAGTTATGTTGTACTATAAATGAAATAACTATTTAATTAATACACTTTTAATGGGGTTAAACGGGAAGTACATCACAAAAAAAATAAAGCGGCTAATGTGATCAATCACAGATCTTTGCTACTTTGAATGGGGTTTGTGAATTGAGAATGAAACCATTACAAAAACAGATAAATATTGAATAATGTCCAATCTGCAGCTTTTCGGTTCCATTATTCTATAAAAGGAGTTTAATAAGAGGCAGCAAATAAATACCAGCTCCACTCACCCTCACTTCAAACTGTATTTTACTGAATAACATCTAAACTGGTGGAATACTTTGACAGGCCATGATAACTCCTTGAATAGACACTAAGATCAGTGGCCTTGCTCTCACTGAAGCCAAGCTTTGTTGGTCATGTTTCCTTCAAGGAGAGACAAAAAAGCAAACAGAAGAACACTTAAAAAGTCAGTGAGGAAAAGAGAGAATGAGGAAAAGCCCTGAAGGCAAATGGCAGGGAACATCAGTGCCGTTAGACGGAGCTACTTTAGCTGTCATGCAAGAGTATGTGAATGCACCAGTGAACGCACACAGTCAGCATCACTGAACACACACAGAAAGCCATGGTGATGATGATGATGCAGTGCTACTTCTTCCGTTTTGACTAGATGATTGAACATTTAGTTCAGTCGTCTAGTTGTTTTTATCCAATCATTATGAAACATTCATTAAAACCATAACAGCAAAAATGGAATTACTTAAAATAATGCAAAATAAAACCTGCAGTTAAGCTTATTTTAAATCATTTTAAACCTACACAATTGATAAAATGCTTTTTTTATTTACAGTATTTTTTTATTTTTTATTTTTTATTAATCATCAGCTTTAACCCTTAACATTTCCTGCATTAGCTATTAACTGTTGGAAAAGCGACTCACTCACTACAAAGCCATTCAATCTGCTGTGTAGTTAGAAGTCAACCGGCAAGTCAAACCAAGTGGCGTAAACTCTCCAGAGATATTTGGTTTGTCAGAGCTGATTAGACCCAGGGAGGCGTAAGCAGACACTCTGGGATAACACGTGGTGGCGTTGAGTTGAGCCGTTGGCCTCAGCCTGTTTACTGGCCGATGTGTTAGGACAGGGAGAATGAAGCGGAGAACTCGTACGGATGGAGATGATGATGGTTGATTTCTCTCACACAAGTCTCCCTCTCTTCTCATGACACGTTCTATTTGATTTCTCCGCCAAATCATATTGTCTGGTAATTGTGTTTGCTTGTGCAAGCATGCATGAATCTCTTAATTTAAATGTGTGTGTATACACAACATTTACTATAATGGCTGTATGTTTCCGACACTCGTTTGCATGTTACAATGTATGTTACATACAGTGAGAGAGAGAGAGAGAGAGAGAGAGAGAGAGAGAGAGAGAGAGAGAGAGAGAGAGAGAGAGAGAGAGAGAGAGAGAGAGAGAGCGTTTATATATGTCTGTGGTTATGTGTATTGCAGAAAAACACTGGAGCTTTTTGTCATAGCTCATCACACCGTAAGATCACACAACACGATGTGACAGTGCACAGTGCAGCTCAGCAAGTGGCGCTGGGATTTTAATTGATGTTAAAACCACAAGGTACTGAGCGAGAGAGAGAGAGAGAGAGAGAGAGAGAGAGAGAGAGAGAGAGAGAGGGAGAATTGGCAAACCAAATATTTTAATATTTAAGTTATGCAAATGTGTATGAAAAAAAAGATGCTGCCATGCTCTATGCATGTGTGTTTAATTAAAGGGAAAGGGGGATCCTCTTGGGATTGTTAGATTTGTATTCAGACGTGAAGGTTTCAATGCCTTTTCATTACATCATCAAACTGCCAGCGACGGTCCGGTATGCCAGTTTTATTGAAGAAGAAGAAGAAGAAGAAGAAGAAGAAGAAGAAGAAGAAGAAGAAGAAGAAGAAGAAGAAGAAGAAGAAGAAGAAGAAGAAGAAGAAGAAGAAGAAGAAGAAGAAAGTGCAACATGTTCACCAGGAATTAAATACAAAATTAAATTATGCCAAATTATTCTTAGACTACAAAACATTTAAAACCTTTAATCTGCAGATGGATCCAGACCTGCATCAAAATACTGTACACGTAGTGACACACAAATACCGGCACGTGCCAGATGTGTTTGTCATTTAGGTGCAGTTCAAGAGAAAATTACAACAATGCTGTACCTAGCAATGTGTTTGGAGAAGTTTTTTAATAATGTCTTGAGCTGCACTTCTGGGTGTTTGATATATCTCGCTAACAATCAAACAAATGGAAGAGAAAACTTTGGTTGAAGTAATGTGATATCTAATATCTAACTATATGGAGTATAGCAACACAAAACAAACAGTTGCAGTTATTGACTAATTAAAGATTCATGCTGAATTTGTATTGAAGATTAAGGAAACAGGTTAATGTGCTCAAACAACTGCTATGTTGTATGCTGAAGAAAAGCAGCAACATTAAGCTTGTGTCCATACACTTCACCGTTTTTCTCCTTGTCCCCTTCCACCTCCAAACTAGTTAAACCCAAATCCTCTGCATATGACCCTCCTTAATCTTGTATTGGACCAAAATGATCCTCTGTTAGCTCAGGGCATTGAGCTTATTACGTGATGATGAATCTCTCACACTGAGTTAAGTCATTTGGATAGGAAATACAGAGGTGCACTGGGGGAAATTAGCGTAGCTTTACCTTAGAGTACCACGGTTTAGCCTGGCGGGGCCATTGAAAAAGGGAACTTTCAGCTGACAACAAAGCTAATATTAGCTTAGCATTAGCGTTAGCAAACAGGGGGCTTAATCAGGCCGCTGGGCTGTCAGAACGTATAACCCCATGCTTGCAAGAGTCCCTTTGGAGTTATAATCCTGGGTCTCGGCAGGCGATGACCTCATGGGCTGGACTGGTGCCTGTGGGAGGATTGGTGAAACGGTGTGTGTCTAGCAGGCCACTCACTGAGATTTGTGTGTATGCGTGTGTGTGTTCTTTATGGCTGATTGTGTTATTGAGGCATACGACACGGAGAGACTCTACTGTCAATGGCGAGTTGAACTTTGCAAGCATGCACAGGAATGGAAATCCAGCTGTTTTGTTTGGGCATTTTGTGCTGTATCTCATGAAGATGTAGTGTGTGGAGGCCCCAGGATATGAGAGCAATGATATTTCAATTGTCTCCGTGCCACATTGCATTAACAGTGTGCGTTGTTTTTCCTCATGGCTACGAGATAATTGAAAAGGTTAACCTGTCAGTTTTATCTTATGTTATTTGTCTTTGCTCAGACTAAACTAGTCGTTAAGGACATCTGTGACTGGCAAGATGACACACTCACTCAAGTCTACTGTGACCAAAAGGCCATCTTGTACTTAAAAGTGATGACTGTGCTGCCAATAATCCAGATGTGATGTTATCGGGAGCAGGGTTACGCAAACCTCCAGCAGCGAGAGAAGAAAAAATACTTTCTATCAATTACTGTAAATGTATTTGTAATTGCACTTAAACTGCATCAGCAAAGAAAAATTGATCACTGGCAACTTACTGTATGTTGCCTGCTTTTTCTCTTGAACATCATTATCTCCTAAAATGATAATTAAGCATGCCTATAGCCCCTTTACGACAGACTAGAGGGGGCTTTAGGGTTAGAATAACTCTTCACACAGAAAGATTTGGAAATTGAAAGTCAGTTGACCGAGTAAATGCACACACACATTTATCTCTCTCTCTCTCTGACACACACACACACACACACACACACACACACACACACACACACACACACACACACACACACACACACACACACACACACACACACATCATATATATACACACACATAGAGCCCAGGGACTTTGGAGGCAGATTGCTTTGCTGTTAGTGTCGGGGACTGTCAATAGCTCCAGCCAGCCATGGGCGTCATCAGCCAGGGAGACCGGACTCTCTGAGCTCCACAGCAGAGTCTACCAGTCAGCCTGATGCAGAAGGCCTTCAGGGTTTGGGAGTTCAAGGAATACTTCACCCTTAAAATTACCATTTGCATTCCAATTCCTCATGTGTTACCTTAAATACTATAAGATTTTTTTTTTCTTTTTTTTTTTTTCTCACATGCCGACATAGTGAATGGAGAATACAAAAAGGGGGCATTACAGAGTAAATCCTTCATAATTAGGGAGTTAATCCTGAAGTAGAATTGAGGCCATGTTTAACAACAGCAAAGTTATTTTAAAACTTCCGTTTCCAAACTCTCACAACTTTGGTAGTATATTGCAAGTCTTGTTTATTCAGTTGTTTATTCAGCACTTCTTAACCACATGCATTTGAGCCAAAACCGTACTCAAGGATAAGATGGAGGACGTGTTTTAAATAGTAAGACTCTTTATGAAACAAACTGAGAGAGCTTTGCTGATGGCCTCTGTACTGGTACAGACAGGATTAAGCTGACTGATCATAAAGACAGTACATGGAGCAAGAGGTGGCCACTACACTGAATGAGACAGGCCAGTGGAATTAACAGTGTAACGTGGTTGATGGGGCATAGCCACTTTTAGCTTGATCTCAAAATGACCTCTATAAAAGTTAAATGTGGTCAATTTGCTGATGATTCAACACATTTTTAAACAGCAACTAACATCAGCCATCTTAGAGAAGATTACACCAGGCAACATTACATTTCAATAGTTATTGTTGGTGTAACAAAAGCCTTTGACTAAAAACATGCAGTTTTTAACTTCAGCTGCTACATTTCTGAATACAAGAAGTTGCAGTTATTGCTCAGTGAATAAGATAGTTCAGAGTACCATCGGCTCCTTTGCTATTTTATTTGATATCTTAATGTGTGTGTGTGTGTGTGTGTGTGTGTGTGTGTGTGTGTGTGTGTGTGTGTGTGTGTGTGTGTGTGTGTGTGTGTGTGTGTGTGTGTGTGTGTGTGTGTGTGCATGTTCTTGCTCAGTGGATGTGTGTGTGTCCATCCTCTCTCCATGAGAACCAGCCCTCTGGCCTTCCAACTGAGTTCACAGATCCAAAGTCGAGTTAATCTGGTTTTACCTTTAGCCCCAAAAACAACACAGGAGTAATCCAGGAACAGCTGTAATCAACCATGAAACTACTGATGGCTGCATGCTAGCTGGGGTCAGGGAGCTCAACAGGAAGAGACCTCAAGACCACACTGGGACATGGAACTAATAGTTGAAAATGATTTGGATGTATATGTTCTGTCATGTTGATACAACATATGGAAACTACCGAAGCTTTATATTCTATTTTACAGTTTGAGACCAGTTTGATCCGTCTTTTACTTCATTTTTATTTTTACAAGCATACATTTGCAAAGCTGTTGAGTAACTACATGCTATGATACTGTCTGTAAAGGATATTTTTTTAACTACAAAAGGCCCTTATATTATATTCCATACAGCAGCATGCATCATTTTACAAATTACAAGTCTGCTCGTGTTTTCTGCAACAGGTCAACAAATCTCTAGTTGATATTGTCTGTCTGAAGTGAAACACTTTGGACCTCTGTCAGTGAATCTCTGTCTCATCACACATAGAACAATTATATAAGGAAGCTCGGGACGTTGTTAGACAGAGAGAGAGAGACACGAGGGCCGGAGAGAGAGAGAGAGGGTAAGAGGCTATGAGAGTGAAAGAGAGAGAGAAAGGAGAGGAGAGGGTACAAACAGATGAATAAATGAGTTAAGTGGGGAGAAGGGAATTTGTGCTTTCATCATCCCCCCCGCCCCCTTACCCCCCTCCGTCCTGTTGGACAGACGAGTGTATGCTATAAGTGCTCTCCCCCTTCTCCTCTCGCTTCACTGCCTCTACGCTCATCTCCCAATATAAAATTGCTCTGTGGCATTAAATATGTAAAATTAGCATTTTAAGTAGAACACATTTCTGTGTCGCCCCCTGCTCTCCCCCTCTGCCTGCCGCCCAGCCCTGAGCGCATAAGCCACACGAACCCATGCATGCATATGATATGCATTTGGTCATCTCCATGGTAACACCGGTGGGGGAGGGGCTCGAAGATAGAACGATGAAAAGGTGTAGTCATCGAAAGTAGATCAGATTGTATTTATTTTTTATTTAGTGAGTTTATTCAGGGAGTAAGTCATACCAGCACTCTGTTAATGTGAAGATCTGAGAAGCAGTGTGTGTGTGTATCTACATATACACACACACCCACATGTCATAGGAACACATGTATTTTCAACTCTACTGCCTGCATTGAGAATCACATTTACCTGGACTTCTCAGGTTGTTCTATATGCAGATATATTTATCATTGTCTTGGTATGCTATGTTAAAAAAAATCCTGTGGAGGGAAATATTTTGAAGTTATCCCATGAAGCCACTGTGCTGCTTTTTCAACCACCTGCTTTCTTTGTCTATTGTTGTGAGTGGAAGCAATACAAGGGCGCTTATAGTTTTACTGTTGTACACTCTTTCTCTTACACACACACACACACACACACACACACACACACACACACACACACACACACACACACACACACACACACACACACACACACACACACACACACAGAATGTTCCATTAACTTTTGCCCTCACAATTCAGAGTCAAAAGAGCTATCAAGTAAAATGGCAAACCGCGCGTCTGTGGAGACAACTGGCCTTTGATACCCTGACACCCAAAGTCCACCTCTAATTCCACAACACCTAGTCCAACATGCACACACACACAATAACATTGACCTTCCTTCTCCTAGATGTTAATTCATGTTGGAACTATGATTAGTTCCGACATGAAACAACAGGTCAACGTTATTGGTGTTTTTCAAATCTATGATTTCGGTGCCTTGAGCACCACAAGCCGTGTGCCATAAATTCCCATTATATTAGAAAAAAGGCAGACATCTCTATGACCACAATCTCCAACACTAGACAACTCACACCAAAATAATCTAGGTTGATAAATAGCACTACAGAAAACTATGTATCTTTGATATTTGGGGAACTGTCCACTTTAAAATAGATACATTCACAGTGACATAAAACAGAGAAAAGCAACGAATCCTCACATTTGAGAAGTTTAAGCTTGAGAATGTTTCATCAGTTATCAAGAAAAAGTGTCAATCAATTAGTAGGAGGGTTGACTATTAATGTTCTGTCTCGCTACAAATTAATTAGTTGTCTAATAATATCAGCCCAAATGTATAAAGGATGGATATGCACAAACGTTACAGTGAATCTAATTTCCACACGCTGCTGTGAGTGTGTGTTTACTTCCATGTGTGCATTACACCATTAATATAGAGCCAGCTGAGCTGAGAGAATGAGTAGCAAAACAAACACCAAAAATGGAATTGGGGTGTTTAATTTCAGACTCCTCTAGTCAGTTTACTGTATATAGATACTGAAATATAATTACATTTCTTAATGACCCCACTCAGGATTATATCCCTTACCAATTAGAAAGTGATCTGATTTCAGAAAACAAAACCCTCCAGTGGGAATAGACTAAGTAGAGCAGGTACACTGGTGTTAAGTGAACTAATACAGTATGACAACAGATGAGGTCAATGCATATGTTTATATTCAAGTGGTGAATCATAGATAAATAAATAGCAAGGTAGTCCCTCAGTCCGAATAAATCAAAAAGCATTTGATTTTGAGCATTTTTAGCTCCAGTTGCAGCTGTGGCAAAATACTTTATTGATCCCAAGGGGGAAATTGGTGTGTTAAAGTTTCTCCGGTCCATGTAAAATGCACACAAAGGACTATCAAATTACATAATGGCAAAATATGTATAATATATGTAGTATAATTTATGTAATATATGTAGACAAAATTAATTAATTTTAAAAGATGAAGCGTAATGTAAGACATATGTGCATGACACCCGTACATTGAAGCACTTCTCAGCACAATGATGCTGGGAAGTGGGATCTAATAAGTGTGTTAAATATAAATGCAAGAATAGTATAAATATGAATAAGGTCAGAATATTTCTTGAAATGTACAGTATAAATGCAGTATTTATGGCGGAGTATTGCACAGTTGAATTATTGTACAATTTATTGTACAGTTAAATCACTATTGCACATACAAATAATCAGAAAATATTGGGGGAAATAAGTTGAAGGGCGAGTGTTTGACCCTGAGGTAAGGGTTGAAAAGTTGAATAGCTACAGGCAGGATGACTTCCTGTGGAATGATTTTTGCTCTGGATGTACTCCTGTGTTGGACCAGCACGTCTTGGAGTGGGGAGGAGATGACACGTAGCTCTGGGCAGCATCCTCCTCGCTGACACCGTCGTCAGGGAGTCCAGCTCCATTCCCTCAACATCACTGGATCAGTTTGTTGAGTCTCAACCTGCTGCTCCAGCACACAACAGCAAACAGGAAAACACTGGCCACCACTGACTCAGCCTTGCCCGGCAGATGTTGAAGGACATCAGCCTCATCAGAGAATAGAGATGATTCTGGCCCTTCTTGCAGCGGGCTTCAGTGCCCTCAGCCCAGTCCAGTTTATTGCAAAACTAAGGAGAGAATGAGTTTGGCTTCAGAGGCCATGATAATGATTTGCATTTATTCTAGTCTAGTCCTTTTTTACAGCAGGAATAATGATAATATTAATGAATCGAGGAAAAGATGTAATTTAACTTTTTTTATTGACACATTGGCTTTCCTACTATAATACATCAAAAAGTAGTCCAGAGTCAAACATGTTCTGAAATCTTAAAATGTCCGAGGAGCTTCCTCACATTTCCCATTAAAAATTTGTAATTATAAGGTTTCATTAGCGTAGAAGTTCAGTCATGTGTCACACGTGGAACATTTGTTTGTCTGCAATATTTATGCGGCTGACACACTTCACTCATCCCATCGTCACATATGTGGCTTCATTAATGCCTGAGAAGGCACTTATGGAGATGTAAGGACACTGGATTATGATGTAAGGCTGCACATATTCATTGAAATCAGAGTTTGAGTTTTTTATCAGGCCATGTGCCAATGGACAGGACTTTGCACAACCGGATGAAGTTACTTTTTTATCAAAGGTTTAATTGCCTTTGCACAATTTGGTAGGCAAAATTCCCTGAAGAAGTATTTATTTTATAATACATACCTTTAGAAACTGTTTAAAAGTTTGTATTTTATACAAGTTGTCCAAAAACATTTGAGTTAAATTCTCAACAAGTCCTAATACCTGAATAACTAAATAGGTCATTTGTCATTATAATGGTGACTCATATGAGTGCTTTCCGATCAGCCATCCTTATGGGTAATGTGTGTTTAAGTTAAACTACTTGGTTCAGGAAAGGTTGTGGTCATGCTTCTAGCAATAGATCACCATATGAAAACATGGAAATACGTGCATTTTCCCTCTTAATTTTTTCTTTTTAACTTAAAGTCTCCTCTGGTTTCATGGCAACTTTATGGTGATGACTAGACTTCCGGTAGTTTGGAAGTGCTCTCATTGAACAAAAAGCACGGCAGTAAACTGTACCGTTTGGACCAGTTTGCAACCTCTGTTTGGGTTGAAATATGTAGCAGTGGAGATCCAGCTCGTTAGATCGAGAGTTACCAGGTAAACCTACACAGTGTAATGCAATCAAGTAGAACGACCCTGTAATAAAAACTTTCTTTGTAACTGAGTTTTTGTAACCAATGTGTCTGTGGCACTGAGAGGTGATCACCTCTACTATAATTGTAGGGTATAGTTATTGGATAATTTGAAATGTGTTTCAAATTATCTGTCCCTCTTCTTGTGTAAATGTGGCGTGGCAAAACGTACCTCTGCAGCCGGGCTAGGAGGTAAAGCTCCCGTCAAACTGTCATTACAAAAGACAGCGGTGGCAACTTTCTGCTGCTCCCTGTGTAAAGGCCTGAAAAGAGAAAGCAATAGAAGAGTGAGTGGTGGGTGTAATGTAATGTTATGCTCATTGTGTGTGTCCTACATACAGCAGCACACACACACACAAACACACTCACCATGTGTTTCTATTTTATCCTGTGTGTGTGTGTGTGTGTGTGTGTGTGTGTGTGTGTGTGTGTGTGTGTGTGTGTGTGTGTGTGTGTGTGTGTGTGTGTGTGTGTATGTGTGTGTGTGAGTGTGAGAGAGAGAGAGGGAGAGAGAGTGCGATGGCCTACAGCTTTTCTCTCCGTCTCTCTGGGTTTGCATGGGAACCGGCTGCTGTAGACGAGATCATTACAGCGTCATTCGTTAGAGTCATCATTTAACTTCAGATCTGCCCTCTGTCCAGCTCAACGCCACTCCGAGACCTCCGTGGTCTCACACACAACAGCAGCCCTCTCCGATCCAGCTCATACTCGATGACCCCGACTCCTTTGATTCTCTGTGTTTTTTGCACTTTTATTTTGTATTCTTGCATGTTCTATCAATACTGTTCCAGTTTCTCTTAATCCTCTAATATTGAAAGAAAGCAACACCCATTCCACTGCCAAGAAAACTCAAAATAAACTTTGGCAGGCCTTTCCTTCCCATGCACCCACATAATCAATCATAACCGGGGCGTACAAATTCATCAGCTTGGATCCATTTTGCCATAGTTAGAGATCAAAAGGTTGCGAGTTGACTATAGGAAGTCCAGGTACTAACCCAGACTAATTTATCTAACATGGGAGAGATTTAGCCCCCTGAGGAGACGGGGGACATGGTTTTTCTCCATCACGTTGAATATCCTCGACGGGGCTCGAGGGCACTTAGTGCTGCCGCAGCATATCCTGTACGCCGTTTAACATTCCATTGATCAGATTAATTGCAGTTGATTGTGTCCTGTGTGAGGAAGCCTGTAAAAGTACACATTCAACTGAAATAATTTATAAGGCACAAGATGAGACTGGATTTATTCTTTGTGAACTGTTGGTCGAACTGTACAGTTAAAGAGAATTAGGTGAAATTCAAGTGCGTGGTATATTTCTGTTCCGTAGATTTGTGTCAGATTGGAAATAGTTTAATTCGGACTATTTCAAAGATTGCCGATAGATTATTGTTTCACGTCTTCATTTTGGTTTCTTCAGGAAACACAGCTGGTGCCAGTGCCACCTTTTCACTTTTCTCTTTGACAGGGAATGAGTGTGAAAACCTCCATCAGTGTCATCTCTTGCCCCCCAAAAAACAACAACTTTCTCTATGTTTCCCGCTAGTTTGCCAAACTCTTTTAGCCATTTATTGAGTTTGTCAGTTTGTGGGTCTCTGAACTTTCCCTCTCGTTCACCCGCAAACATACTCACACGGACTCTGCAATTATGAATAATTGTGACTGTTGAACTTTGTTGAAAGTCTGGAATCCCCTGGTTCTCCTCACTGCTCGAGGGGGCCGTCACCTCTGCCACATTGGTTTCAAGTGTGTGTGTGTGTGTGTGTGTGTGTGTGTATGCTCACACACGCTTGCTCGCTCACGCACACACACACACACACACACACACACACTTCACACTTTCAATGAAAGGGCAACATTCAGGAAGTGGCAGCGCTTTGAAGACAGCAATTCATGTTTCCAAGCGTGGAGCACTTATTGGAGGTCAGGCTGAGGGTCTATTAGGCCTCTCATATTCATTACGGAGGGCGAGAGGCGAGAGATCCAGGGAACAACACCCCCTAGTTACCATGACCCCTGGTCTTAGGATGTTTTTCTGTTGGTTTTTGGTTATTAATTCCTAAAGCCTTGAAAGAGGATTCAGTAAATACAGGCCCCTGTTTTGAGTTATGTTGGGTAAGTTCCCCTCGCGCTCACGAAGAAGCCCAATAGGGTTCGGGAGGAGAGATTTCTCAAAATATTCTAAACTACGGTGTGTTTTCAGATCGTGAACCCTGCATAAAACCAATAATAGACCGAGGCTTGGTATTTTAGAAACAAAAGGGACCCAGAGGCAACAGCAACAGCCATGAACATTTGAAAGACGGTGGTGAAAATCATGGTGATGATTATTATCCAGACATAGGCCATTCCGATTCACCGCCTGAGGATTAATGCCAGTGAGTATTTCCTCAGTGTGCTTTGTGTGATTGTGAATGTCTTCTAGACTACTCAAATGTACCATTACTATGCAGTTAAATATATCGTTAAGAGCTTTTTCGTCTCCGTTACATGCTGGCACACGTGCCAAAACATGCAACGCTCAATCTCGCATAGTCTCAGAAACTTAAAAATACTTACAGCAGATCAAACGCACACACACACACCTCCCGAGCCCCTTTAGGGATGATATTCTACACCACAGGCCAAAGCACATATCCTCGCTGATGCCGTTTTGCCTCCAAGCCCTTGTCATGCACACTACCTGGAGTGTGTGTGTGTGTTAAGCAGACACGTCAGTTTAGACTAAGGTGATCGGCCCGCTCCGACCCAGCTCCGGCCCCGCGGGGGTATCCCAGTGTCCCGCTGTCCCGGTGTGGGAAAGCAGAGTGTTGGATGGGGTGTCCCGTAGCGCCGGCCTGGCTCCTGGGCAGCAGACAGCTAAATCAGTCACAGATTGGATTATGAACGGCCAGTTATGAATACATCTTTCTTAGATTGCACACAAAGGAAAACACAAGCAGACGCGAGCGTGCAAGGCTATTTATTATGACGCCTATTACAGCGTAGACATAACATTAACACCAGCACCCACATTTAGATCTGCTGAACACACTTTTTTAGTTGGTTTACCTGTATCACCTTCTTCTTTTTTTAATTTCTCCGGACTGCTCTTGTCCTTCTTTTTTTTTTTTACCCACTTTCTCTTCCCCTCTCCCTCACTATCCATCTTTCTCTCTTCTCCTCCTTTTCCTCTCTCTATTTTCCTCCTTTCTTCTCAACCCTCAGGTCATAGACTCAGTTTCAAAGTGTTGATCCTCATCTGAAATCTATTGCAATCAGTGCAGCGCTGGACATGAAATACAGGCCTGTGAGATCCGATACGTGTGTGTGAGCATGCCTGTTTGTGTTCGAGTGGCTTTTTGTTACAGTTTCGGCCCAAAATAATCAATGAGACACATCAGGTACGACGGTTGTGAAACATGTGAGATGATGCATTTATCACTTTTGTGCGCGTTGACTGTTGTTGTGTTTATTGGAGACTCTACACAGCCCTTTAATGTTATTTAAAGAATGTTATACAAGAATGAAAACTGCTGTTTCATAAGAAATAGAGCAAACTCAATATCAAACAACAGCCTCTCCTCTTTCATTATTTTTTTCAATTATTTTTTTGCATGTTCACCCAAATCTTTTAATTATATTTTGACAGATAGATGTTTAAGTAGCCCATGTAGAACAACAACTTTCACATATGCACTCAGTTTATTACGTACGCCGAGCTGGAACTAATACAATCTAATACAGCAGCTCTGCAATAAATCCTACCATCACCGAATAATATAAGTAATACCTGTCAGTATAACACAATCAAATTCAACCAACAGTGCCATAAACAACCTTCGATATGACCATAAAGTTTAAGTAACACCTCTTAAATGTTGATCATTATAACGTTCATGAAGGACTGTTGAATTAGACTGCGTTAGTTGTACCGACATGTGTATTTACTAAACTGGATGTACAATATCTGC
Organism: Myoxocephalus aenaeus; assembly: GCA_038501785.1. Taxonomy (NCBI): domain Eukaryota; kingdom Metazoa; phylum Chordata; class Actinopteri; order Perciformes; family Cottidae; genus Myoxocephalus; species Myoxocephalus aenaeus. The sequence goes on along the minus strand of JBAMJR010000128.1, from coordinate 1,145,452 downwards.
ACTAGTAAACTATATTTACTTCTTTTGAAATATATTCCCACCAGATGCAGCATCAGGGTGTGGTTCTATTATATGTGGGGTTGGGGCAAAGGCACATTTGTTTAAATAAATAGTTTAAATCCGCAATTAATTTATTTACAAATCTTCCAAATAATAAATATAAAATATAAGCATAACCCCCCCCCCCCAAACACACACACACACACACACACACACACACACACACACACACACACACACACACACACACACACACACACACACACACACACAAAAGAGAACGAAATATGTAGTATTTCTTGGGAATGTCAGCCAAACCAAACCAACACTAGAGAGGTTTTAAAGTTGAAATAACAGAACCATTGTTGGGTAGATTATTTCTCAGAGGGGCTATTTTGACTGTCATCAACTTCCGTAAGTAGTTGTTTGCTCATTATTGAGATTATAGTAATATATAAATGCATATGTATTGTGTGTGTGGATGTGGCTTTCACAGAAATGTATGGATGTATTTGTGTGAGTGTGCTCCTTGTCTGTTGGGCTCTGATCCCCCATGCAGGGTTTTGAGTATCCGTCCTGATCACCAGGAGCTGATAAGATGAGTGTAGTTGTTGTCTTTCATCGCCCCGGATGAAACATTCCTTTCTAATAGTTTGGATCAGCCTCAGACTGTTAACACAGGTTAGATGAAAACATTTGGAGCAGTGTTACCTCTGTGTCCACTGGCACAAAAAGCTCAAATCATTTTTGAACATGAAGCCATGCAATCTGCACATTTACAACAACAAAAAAGGAAAGTTTGGAAAGATACTGTAAAAAAAAAATTATATATATATATATATACATATATATATATATATATATATATATATATATATATATATATATATATATATATATATATATACACACATATATATGTATTAGTGACTGTAGTTATTATTATTAATTGTGTTTATTTTCTTTAAAATTACAGCGTTAGAAGATTAGTTTCTGTATTTTTTGGGGGAAATATATCACTTATTATCGCCCAACATTCCCAGATCTCTTAAAAAAAAAGTAATAAGCATCACAAAGTTGAACCCAAGACATGACAGTTTAATTCACCAACAGCTTCTCTGAGAGTTTAGCTATCTTGTGTTTCTAAAAGCACATGCGGGAATACTTTGTAGTCTTTGTCCGCAGCCCCTCGGCCCGTGTGCCGGCCAAGTTAGGAAAAGGCCAAACCAGTTCCCTGCATTGTTAACAACATTTAATCAAAGCTCAATCAAAGTAGCTACCTATCTTCCCGTGCCTGGCCGGAGGTAAAGTATGTCTGTCGGAGGGAGTCTTGTCTCTGTCCGCTGACAGACGACCAAAGAGAGGTTTCTGTATGTTCTTATCTTCATCTAACCCTCATGTCAATTCAACCTGCACATGAAAGAGAAGACAAGGAACACCCCCCCTAAACTAAACTGTGCAGTCCTTCATAGTCTCAAGGAGCTAAATAATAGGAAGATTAGAGTACCCCACTTTTAAATTTGAGGTTTCAGATGTTTCACTCCAGGTTAGTTATTTCAGAAGCTTCTTTAACTCCCTCACAGTAAAGTGCCTTTTCATTTTTCCAGCTTTTTATTTCCAGCTAATTCACTTGAGCACAAACAATAGATGCACTCGTTTCAGCACAGATACTGTTACCCATATGGGACCGGTCAGACTTACAGCTCGAGTTCCCAGCCCATATGCTGACCACTCCAAGTATCAATCACTGCATCCAAATGATTTAAAAGAGCCATATTGATTACCAATACAGCATCATAAATCAACACACAGACACTCTCTTTTTCTCTCACTGTTACTTTCTATCTCTCCGACACACATACATACTCTGTCTCTCTCTCTCTCTCTCTCTCTCTCTCTCTCTCTCTCTCTCTCTCTCTCTCTCTCTCTCTCTCTCTCTCTCTCTCACACACACACACACACACACACACACACACACAGCCCTTATAAAATCATAACAATAAATCTGGTTGAGGGGTTGAACAGGACAGGGAGATGCAGATGAAGTCACTATCATGCTGTCTGTAACCCGATAGACGATCAGAGACGAAGAGAATCAAAGTCAGAACAAGAAGCGTGATGAGAAAAAAAAAACATGCTGAAAAGTGTTTACTTTGGTATGTTGTAATGAAAACAATGTCTATTTCCCAGAAGACTGTAGCATCTAATGTATGTTGTCATTGTTATCCTGGTTACAAAGTGATGGGTTCGTCCCATCCTTTCATTTCCACACTGTAATGGGACACATGTTCCTCTGCTGCTTGGCCAGGGGGCATACATGGAAACCCCTCAGCAATAAGAGCATTTCATACGCAAAGCGTGTTTTATTCACTTATTTCTTTATTCCCACAACACCCTTGAAATATTGATTGCATCAAGAAAATGCCACAGCATTTTTAAAAGCTTTTTAGAGATCCAAAGAGGAGGAAACACACCTCTTCGATCGCTCCAGGTGAAATCTACAGAGTCTTTAAGATGAAGCAGCGTTCCTTTTTCTTTCTCGTGGCGTGTGTACTATTTCTGTTGGTTTAGTTCTTTCCGTGAAGGTTTACTTTTTCGCCATCTGTTTCGCTGTGTAAGTACAGGCAGCACACTTCTGAAACAACAACCCCGACAAGCTCTATGCAATAAAAGTATCCCATCTAATATTTATCAATATAACTCTACCTAGACTCTGTAAATTGAGTTGTGTTCAGCCACTCAATTTAGTGTGAAGATGGAGAGTGCTGCATACAGATGATATTTTTAGGTGGTGAAACTTGCTCCCTGAAAAAACAGAACTGCAGAGATTAGGCTTGTTCAGGATATATAATGTACACACACACAAACTGAAAAAAAACAGATCTGCAACCAGAGATTAGGCTTGATCAGGATATATATATATATATATATATATATATATATATATATATATATATATAATGTACACACTCACAAACTTAAAGGATACGGCCATGTTTTTCTGATTATCAACCACTCTGTGACATTAAGTTTCATTTTTTACCCAATGTTACTCAAACAGGAGGAAATATTGCATTTGTTAATTCTCCATTTTTTAGCCTATTGAGCCCTAGTTTTTCCTGGATTAATACACATGTGGTGCGTTCACCTAGATTGTTTATCTTGAAAATTACTTTTCACTATGTTTGTATCAACACACAGCCTGCTCCTTAATTTAGAAATGATAGTGGTGTTTTGTTTTTGACAAAACCATCTTTGGTTGAGTCTTTGGCCTGTAAACACTGACAGAGAGCATATTAACCAGGTGCTGAATTAACAGTTTAGTAATTTTAGAGACAGATCCCAACAGATCCCAACAGATCCCAACAGGTAAAATCAACAGCCGCCAATTTAACTTTCACTTGTACAGCTTGTTTAAACACCGGAAAGAAGTATGTTACAATTCAAATTGTGTCTCTTTTGATTTAAAAACGGCACTGTTTTAAATAGTGATTTATTTATGATATACAAACAATTGGTCAGCCTTTTCCTTTCACTCAGCCCTAAAATAACTCTGAATGCGTTTAATTATAATTTGACAACCTTTCTTTCTTCCTGTCCATCTCCTCCTATATTCATCCCTCTTTTCCTTATGAGTTTATGTCCTCTAAATTGCACCTTTTGTCTGACAAGTCTATCCTGTTGGCAATTAGTCTTTTTAATAGTTCTTCACTCACTCTGCGCCCTGTCAGTGGGGATGAGAGGATTTGGCAGCAGTTTTCTTCAGGCAAACAGGGCAGGTCTCATTAAATTTGCATTAAGTGAAAAGACACACAAACGTAAATGCTCTCACACACAGAAACACATAGCAGCACACGCATACTTTCACAGGGCTCACAAAACACATGGTGTGTTTGTGTATGCATTAAAACAAAAATCTCACAAAGACTATGCAACATCTGTAATCCCTACAGTCATTTCTTTAAAACGCAGTACGCTCTAGAATAACTCTCTTCACCCTAATGTGCCTTATGAGACTGAAGAGTATTTCCCAGTTGGAGACTGACGAGTGTATTAAACTTTATTGTCTCTTTAATGAACACAGATTATGTTTTTCCTGTCCCTTTTCCTCCATCTGGTCTCTTTTACATCTGCTGTCTACCCCCCTCTTTCTTTCTCTCTCTCTGGTCACACAGTCCAGTTCACTGCTCTCTCGTGTGGAAACACGAGTCAGTCCCTCTTCTTGCTCTCCGTGCTCAGCAAGCCTGCATGCTGCGGCCAGCTTCAGCGTGAGCAGCGTTAGGTACAGTATTCATTGCTCATGGCAGCTTTGATAATAGATAAGATGTCTATTAATGAGGGAAAGAGTCCGAGGTCAATTATTATCAAGCATGTCTATTGCATTTTGAACATTGATCTTTAGCATAGCGTCGTGTTTGCTATGGGCAATATTCTGTCTAGGCTCTAAGTTGGGAAGACATTGGAAGTATGTCTGTAATTTTCACAATCTTCCCTCCTGCTTTCAAATAAATTAAGTGTATGTTAGGAACACGTGAGTAGTACACCCTAAATATATAAACCTGGATTAAATGAAGATTGTGTATTCTTTATTAAATTGCGGAGTAATAAATGATTAATCTGGCTTTTCTAATGGAAACATCATGAATACTTCAGAGACTTTAGGCTGTCTCTGATACCGATGTCAATGGGGGCGTGGGAGAAGAGAAGTGTGAGAAAAAGGCCTCAGAGACCTGTTCCTGTGTTGTGAAAACAAAGACAAACGTTAGACTGGATGGTTGGAGACGTCCAACTGCCAGAGAGAGAATGAAAGAAACCAAAAAATATGGCTTGGCCACCATCATTTCATCTAAAGCCAATGCGCAATTACTTTCGCTTTTCTGGGAAGAAAAAAATACATTACATGGTGTTGTTAGGGTAAGTATCAAAGACCGCAACATACATTGAAATGAAATGTCAAGCCCCTCTTTGAGGCTGTACAGCAGTGCTTTGAGTTAGTTCTGATAATGATAATATCAACATTTCCTCATTAATAAACAAAAAGTATCGCCGCGTCTGATGGGACTATTTGATCATAAACCAAAGAACTGGACACATTTTATTTTTACCCGATATTGCCGCTGGATGAAATGTCAGGGTTCTCCAAAGTCAGGAATTCACCCTCTGGGGACCATGAATGTGTATTCAAGATTGTATGGCAATCCATGAAATGCTGCTAGCATGGCTAAAATTATATAATTTAGATTCAGTTAACTTTTTTGGCTTGACACACCACAACCCAGGCCAGTGTGCGTAGTGTTGAAGCACAATGACCGTATTAATTCAGACTTTGCTCCGACAGAATGTTGGCATATCCAGTATAATCCTAAAAGTGTTGAAGAATACTATGAATTCATTTTGGGGGTATATGTGAAGTATGCACACATGCCTGTGAACACACATAAAGGCACAAAAACACATTACAGTGCGGGATAGTATGAAGACCTGCAGTCCTTTCTGTGCTCCAATTTGAGCGTCTGATCTGAGCCGAGCAGACAGGCGAGAGCAGCGTGCCCTACAGTCATGTAAAATGCAAAGGAATATACTACTCTATTAAAACCTCCTGATGGCAGAGAGAGGCTACACACTCACAGACACACACTTGTGTACACATTCTTATGTTTGTACACACATAAGTGAAATGCACTTACATGTATTGTTCAATCTGTAGCATCATAGCATCCAGACACCAGCACTCAGTAATTCTTGCTTATGAATGGAACACATTCCCATTAACTGCCACTAGGTATGAAGGCAGAAGTCTTCCAGCTCTGTGCTTTATAACAGTCTGTTAATCAGGTCTGCGGGAATTGTATAATTATTTTAATGTTTTCAATCACCATAAAGGCAAATCTGTTTTCTTTATTGACAGAGAATCGACCCAGATTCCGAGCTGCGGTTTGTTAACCATCTTCATGGCACCTGCTCGTCCCAACTTGTCATCCGGTATCTCTTCCACAACACTTCTGAGTGCACTCCTAAGTGTACTTAACTCTAGCAAGTCTCCACATGTTCTTGTTTTATTATTAAACCCTCCCAACAGACTATCAACTTTTTTTCCCGCCTGCCACCAGAAGTTGCCTCCTTCAAATATTCCCTGGCACTCATCTAAGCCCCGGAACCCCAAACAACGCTTTAAAACACTTAAGTTTGAAACCGCCCTTCAAATGCAGGACAAAATATTTACTTCAAGACAGGAATATTTTTCTGTCCGACAACAAGCATCCTTCATGCCTCTTAAGTAGGGATAGTGCCGCGAGTAGTGCAGCTCTGAAAAGAGGGATCTCAGATGACGTGTTCTTTTATCATCGCCAGAAGAGCCGCGAGACGCTTTTAAGAGACATGCACGTTATTATTGATAGACAATCTCAGCGCTGCAGGGCAAAAGTAGTTAATGTCGACCTCGGTTTCATGTTCATCTCTCCTCTGTCTGCTTAATTGGTGTGCAACGTAGTGATGAACATTGCATTTCAGTTGCCTTGGTGAGCCACGGGGTTAACCAGGGTTACCTCAACGCTTTCTAGTGTTTCACAGTTCAATCAACTGAATTAAAGCAGCAAAATGTACACGTTCATTTGGTTAACTGCCCCCCCGTATGAGCATGTTTACACATATACTGTATAGTGTACCTATATCACAACTATTCTTTCAGACAGACAAAACACACAGACCCCTGTGTTTGTATACAAATACACAAAACATCTTGAGGCTGATCCCAGGTAACGATGTAAAAGAGAATCGCTGAATCTCAGAGCTCTCCCGAGGCCTCGGTGTGACTATTTTTGGAGTCGGTGCTCATCTCGGCTCATCTCCTCTGACTCCCTCTTACCGCTTACAGTTTGCTCTTTCTCTCTCTCATGCTTCCCTAAAACGCTTGCTCACCCCGAGCTACTTGTTTATCAGTCCGATGTTTGTTCTTGTCAGGGACAATATGTTCCCTCTCCGAAGCAGTCTACTCAGTTATTCTTCATCTGGCCCCTGGGCTGTTCTTAGTCAGCCTGTGTCCCCAGACACCTCTCCACTGACCAATGGAGGGCTTTAACTGTTTATGGCTCTTAGGTGAAAGCTTCATACGAGCAAATTAGGTAATGGGGATGTATAGGTCACTTCAGGGGAAACAAAGTCTAAAGGTATTTTGTACATTTTGATCGGCGCGACGCTGTTTTGTGACATCACACAGGGATTAAGAAGAAGTTATTCCAAATGCAGATGTTTTTTGTTTTCGATAAGAATACATACATACTTACATACATACGGCAAGATTACCCAATGCAATGCTACCTCAGCTAAGGTTGTTTTTAACACCAAATAAAATAAAATAAAAGGTATATTGCTGGAAGCGTCTTTACAGAATCCCAGTTGACAAAGGCTTGCTTGGAAGCTTCCGGACCAAGAGGAATTTTCCTTTTTCATTTCCGTCCACTTGGGATGCGATTTCACACCATTAGCCCCCCCACCCCCAAACTCACACCACCCCCGGACCATAAATATTTCAACCTCTCAATCTATATTCATTATAAAACACATGCCCAATGCAGTATGTGGTTGTGAGGACACAAGGCTTTTATTTATTCATCTTATTTATTTATATTTCTTTCCTGAGGGCGAGACGTTGGTTTCTATCCATCTGTGCTGATTGCTGGCTATTACAGAGCACTTAGAGCCTCCCCTGAACTGGCCAGAGGGGAGCACAATCCTCCAGAGATCTGCTCGCTTCAGGGCTAAGAGGTGTGTTTGTTGTGTGTCTTTTTTGTGTGTGTGAGGAAGTGACAGAGTTATCACCAGAGTGATTGCAAACACAAAATATTTGAATTGAAAGACAAAACTAAAACTATGTAAATAATTTGGTTTTATCACACGACTATTCCTGTCAATTATTTTTCATGCGCTTTAAACTTGTGTCCTTGCTCCGCTTAGCTGTGTAAGATATCCATTATTTTTTTCTGCCGATGTTTAAGTTCAGTCAAAGTAATTGTCCCTCTCCTTTTTTTTATTTTGCCTCAGCTTCACATGCCATGAACCTCATTTTTAGAATCCGCTCACTGAAACTTCAGAATCTTTTAAGCACACAGCTCTTTGTTACTCTATCTGCACTTTTCTGCTTTCAAGAATACTGCATGCCTTCAGACATTACCTCTTTGATTATTGCTGGGTTGTCAATAGGTTTTCAGATTCAAACTCATATCGCCTTCAGAACTTAAGGACCCAATTCTCTTACATTGTAGAGCAAAATCCAAGGCCTTGGCAATAGTGTTTATGGAAAACAGCCCTCCATTAATAAATATAAAAAACACAAGGGTCTGCATTTGTGTGGGTGGTCTTGCTTCAGGTCCAGAAGAAATACAACCCAGGAAGTCCAGTTTGAGCGATAGAGCCACAAATGTGTAGGTTTATTATGTGCCAATTCCCAATATTACACTGCCCAAAAATATGCAATGGCAAAAGTTGAGCAAATTCTACTTTTTTGTTGGATTACCTACGAGTCACTGCCATCGGTGAACTTACTATGGGAACCTGCTGCACACAGCTAATATCAGTCTTAAAACATACAACTGTTGATGTTATTAAATACTTATACACTTATATTTATCTTATTGTTGTAGGATACACTCTCAGCTGGAATAATAACATGCACATTGAAATAAATACTATGTTCAGCCTTATATCCATGTCTGAAGTAATACAGAGAGCAAAATCCAGCATCTTATAACAAATCCAGAGCCCGCCATTCTCTTGGGGGTTGTTCTTTATGTTTGCGACATTTAATTTAGCAAACAAATTAGGCCTACTGTCTTAGCATGCTAACTTTTATTTCTTTTTACTTCTGTTTATGCTTGATTAACAGTTGCAAACACAATGTTGCATCAACAACTCACTTGTTTTACAGTCAAGAAGGGTCCATGAACATTGAACACAGTAAAGATCCTTGTATTAACTCTGCTCTAGTAGAACTACATTGGCTAGCCGTCTGCCCAGCCACACCAGTTGCCAGAACATCAAACTGATCCTCCAGCCTTCACAGTTGGAAGCCCACTGTATCACAACAATGCTGCTGGCTGAATGTCTGGACTAGTTCTGCTGGAAGAGCTGGTCATCTAACGGAGAACACAGTAGAGCTCAGGCATTGGCAATGCAGTAACTTATTCTTCCTCCTCACTTTGCATGTCATCCACTACATGTACAGTGACTATTTTACGTTTACGATACTTACTTCCCAAATAGTGCAGTATCAACACTATAAATCAGCGGTATATGTCAAAGTAGTGTTGGAGCTGAATCAGTCAGTTTAAGAGTACTATGGTGTATATTAGCTGTAATACATAAAGCTCTCAAGTCAACACCGTGTATACCATCATGTCTGTGCAGGGAAGCTAAACTAGAAACCTGTTTTTCACCTTTTCCTTGTGAAGGCAAAAGCAATAATGATGAGATAAACTGTTTTTACCATTTTCTTGTATTATAAGGTGCTTGAATCTTCTGTTAGTAGGGTGAACTAGGGTCATAATTCCCTCTCTAACTAGATTTATTAAAGTTTATCACCGATAGCTACATTTGACAAGAATACACATCACGATAACGTTAGAATTGACTTTAGTCTGATACAAATTGTGACTGAATGGAGCTTGAACGTACAACAATGTAACTCTTTGGAACCTCCGTATGGCTCTAATCCGTTATAACAACATCGCTTCCTGTTGTTACTCACTCTCCTCCTGACGATTCTAACACAGATTTGTTGTTCACATGTATCATTATCAGACCAGCAACTAGAACGCTTCACTGCCAATCTGCAGATTGCATATTTTTTACTGAACATAGGCCGATGATGATTGGCAGTAAAACCTTTTTTTCACACTATGATGGTTAATCTGTGTAATTAATCCACGTTTCACATGACTCCCTAGTCATTTTTCTATTTGCAAAATGCTCCCACGCTGCCAATTTAAAGCTCTTTTTTGGTGGATACAAGGCTGGAGTCTTAGTTGGCTCTGAAATGTTTACGGCAACGCTTTAGGTGAATGGCAAGGCTCTCTCAAACACATTAAATAAACTGGTGCCCACACAGGTGTTACGATACAGTCAATGGTTACATGACTCGAGCGAGAGGGGATTTCAACGTATACATACAATGTCTCTCAATGCAGGAATCGGGACACCATATAGATCAGAGCTTCTTCAATCCTTATGGTTATGAAACCGTGACTCTTACCCACAGTTGATCGAGTAATACCGACATCTCTAATTGCAATATTTATAGTTTGTATTATAAAAGATACATATTTGGCTTTCATGAATCGATACATTGCCACGCAAAACATTACGATACCATGCTGTGTCAGAGCCCAGTGGACAGAACTATATCACAATGTGAGAGCCTTAATTTGATCATGTGCAACAGTATTGAAACAAAAACTTGACTGGGTGTTTGGGGACTGGGTTTCACTGCAGCTGTTTATTCAGCAGCATCCAGTGAAGCTGTAATGGCAGCAGGCCAGTGTCTGTCTGGTCCCAAGGGTGGGACTGCGTGTCACGTCACTTTAAAGGCATGCAGGTCAGCTCCGCTACACTAACTACACACTACAGTACATGTTCTGCTCTGCTTAGATCTGGATGACCGCATCCTGTGGAACAAGACCATCAAGGTGTGCGTGGGAAGGTTGAGTGAACCTTTGTAGTTGAAGGTGTATTTGGCCATCCTTGTGTGTCTACGTGTGTGCACATAAGTGTGTTCAGTGCCGCAGAAACAATCTTTCCCGTAGTGTGTCCACTTTGTTTTGAGGACAGGATACAGATAAGTGCTGTAGGCGGCACAGTTTGCACATCTTTATCAATGCTGGCAACATGAATTTAATTAAATGAAACCTTTGATTTCAACACCAGTGGTCACAAGAATGTGAGTCTAAAAAAACATCTGACTTAAATATCTTGCCTCGTCCACACAAACAGGTATTTTGGTAAACAGCGTTTTTTTCTCCTTTATTCCACAAAAGAAATCCACACAAGCATTGTTGGCGGCAGGGTCTGTGTTGTGGGATAGTTGGATGTTAGCAGTGACCTCTGTAGCTTATTCTGAATCCTCTGCTCCTCATATAGTGGAGTGACTGTATGTGGCGTGGCATATTGCCTCATTAGTGATGCCTCACAAAGGAGATAACTGTGCACACTGACGTTACAAGCCTAAAACTCAGTTTTACAGTTCCCTGTCTACTCTAGGCCAGAGTTCTACAAAGCTCTGTTTAAGTATCTTAAATGCTGTTTGGGTGCGGAGGCCAAAACGCATAGAAAAAGCTCTGTTACCAAAAATACCCGTGGAGGTGTGAACGAGGCCTAAATACTGATAGGCCACCTACAGCATTGCATTTTGTTGCAGTTAACTCAACAAAAATGCGATAATTCTCTGTGACTGTCATTTTGAACAGGATGTGATGTTGCTAAACTACATTTGCGTGTCCTCACTGTAACACCCAAAGCTTTGATTTAATCCAAGTGATAACACATGAGTAAGGTTTCGGATTAAAGCATTTAAATGCAATCCAGGCAAAATTGTATGCAGATTATGCAGGTTTGTGAGGGACAGAGAAGGGGGGTATAACAAGTAAAAACACCCTGACAACGGTATCTCTTGTTAATGGCCCTGTATTGACTGTCAGCATTAAACTACTTTGAGTATTCCATGTCTGCAAATAGTGAAGCTCGTTCTCTGGTATTATGGATAAGTGTTGACACCCACCACTCCCTCGCTCAAACGCCCCCCAGACTTAGAGCATCCCTCCCCTGCCTCCTGTCCATCTCCTCCTTCCTTCTTCTCTTTCCTCTGCCTTTATCCCTCCATCTTACCTATTGATTGGCCAATAATGTTTTTTCAGTGGTAGATTAATGGCACATTACCCTGACAAGAGTGTCTGAGGGGACAGGACGTGAGGGAGGGCGTGGGAGACGATGCTCTTTAATTGATACACACTGTGTGTGTGTGTGTGTGTGTGTGTGTGTGTGTGTGTGTGTGTGTGTGTGTGTGTGTGTGTGTGTGTGTGTGTGTGTGTGTGTGTGTGTGTGTGCGTGTGTAAAATACTACAAGATTTAATTAAAAAAATAATGATGTTTTGATTTTACAAATATTTGATACAACTGGGTTACTTTGACATGTCTGTAGTTTTGCCGAAAGCAAAATGGGAATACTTCATTCTGAGTTATCATTTATTTCTTCACATTATTGTAGGGGTATCGATGAAAAGCTTGTGTATCCAAAATGCAAGATTATGAAGTAAGATATCTAAATAAAGGTTGTTTTTATTTAGTCATTTTTTCAACCCACATTGAACTTGCAAAGTAGTTAAGTAACTTCAAAACTAAAGCAAGGAGTTTTTATTTCTTCTGAGTCGTATGGAAATATGTATTGTTCATGAGCATAATATGTTAATTAATGGGATTATGACGTCAAGACAGTTCTGCTTTTACTTGAATTGATCAGACAGGATAGCTGAAATACATCTCAAACATGTTGACACACACATTATGCGAGCAGCATGATCTCATGTCTGTTGTCGGTCGGTTCACCACTTTGGTCCAAACTGAAATATGTCAACAACACAGACATTCGTGGTCCACAGAGGATCAGTCTTTCGACTGTGGCTAACCCCTAACTTCAACTCTAGCGCCGTAATGAGGTTAAAAGGGGGAGCTAACCCGCTAAAATGCTGATTGTCTTTAATCTCTAGGAACACATTCTGGGTGAATATGTAGAATCTGTAGGCAACGGAGCGACAAGATTTTGGCAACAGAAGTGTTCTGGTTTCCACATGTAGTATTGACCAATCAAATAGTCTGTGTGGAGAGCAAAAGTCTCCCATCTCAAGTTGCTAATAGGACTGTAATTAATCAGCCGCGCACATAAAAGGAAGTCTTGGCCCGGATAACCGCTGGCTACACCGGCTTAGTGTCCTATCACATGTTTTCTGTTAATCATAGTCTCATGTATCCGCTGTTTAATATATTATAGTACAACATGCTGGTGAGTTTAATTTACAGCATTATGTTAACCTGTCACACCCGGATAATAGTCCAAGCTGAGTTTTAACCAATAGAAAACCAACCTATTTGTAGGCCCTTTACTCGAAAATTGCATACCCAAACTAAAAAGGGTGTATCTCTTCAACCACTAGGGCTATTTGAATAATTTGGGTGTTATAATAAAAGGTACACGTGTGATATTGTGTTACTGGTTAAGAGTAAATGAAGATGACACACAGAAAAAAAAGAAAAGTTTTTTTTTGCAGTTGCAACATTTCTTTGAAATGATGCAACTGTAAGGTCCAACTATAACCCAAATCGTAGGACAATATGTGAACATTCTCTCTGCAAAGGTTGACTTTGATAAAGTGAAGCCGAACAAAGTTAGAGAGGGTTTAGTACCCGAGAAAATTCAGGCGAGGTCTCCAAAATTTACATTGGGGCACATTTGCGCGCATCTGTGACATTTGAATTTTTTCATGTACCAAACCATATAGTTCACTTGTATATTACTTATGGTGTTCAATACATCCAAATACTATTTTTTTTTCTTCATAAAACAAGCTATGATTTACAGTTTTATATAACTAGTACCCTTTTTTAAATCTTTTTGTGGACGGTAGTTCAAACCATGAAGGACGAAGACTTGTGCACACACTGCTTGATATTGTTCATATTGCATGATCTAAATCTATAAATTCATTAATTTAACTTTATTTGTTTTTACTCTCTCTCTCTCTTAGCTTGCTTTGCAATTAAACGCTGGCTACGGTCCAATCTGGTCTCATCGTCTCTCATCCCTGCACTCTCTCATCTCTTATCACTGTCTCTGTATCACTTACTTTTATCTGATTTCATCCCCTCTTCCATCGTTCAATTTCCTCCAGCAATCTGCACCATGTAGAGAGGGGGGGGGGGGGGGGGGTAAATTAGCAGATCAATAGGCCATCAAAGAGTCTTTAAGTGTGACACATACACCAACCTCCTGTCTCAGGTTCCCCCCTCTAACTAATAGCTTGTTGTTTACTTTACAATGTGCTGTGTCATGTAGTTTTGGTCCCATGTTGCTGTCCGTTGCATCGGGACACCCCAGGGGAATCCTTGTACATAACTGATGCTGGAAACACACATTTTGTGTTTGAATGTGTCTTATCAGGATGAACAACATTGTTGAACTCAGAGTTGTGGTTGAAATGAATCCTCACCAAATTGAGTATGTTGTTTAATCTAAAGACCGATGCATAGATCTTTGGCTTATAGAGACTAAAACAGAGAATCTCTATGAGATCCTATTTGAAATGTATTGGTGACAGTCTGTCTGTGCTTTCATGTTGCAGAAACATGTTCAGGGACAGTTTCTCCCATCGTCTTGGGCGATGACCTTTGTCAGATGACTGCGAGAGGTCAACAGAGGTTAAAGTAACAAGCGAGCTGAGAGAGGGGCCTCCATCTAGTCATGCAGAAAAGAGCTGCCAGAGAGTCTTACACTGGCACACACACACACACACACACACACACACACACACACACACACACACACACACACACACACACACACACACATACACACACACACACACACACACAGCCACTCTCCAACCAACGGGAACAGGACTTCCTTGCTCCTGACCAGCCCGACCTCAGCTATAGAGAGGCACAGACCCATGCCGAAATACAAACGTGATCGTAGGTTTTCCAACACAAACACACACTCATCAACTGGTTCTTTCCTCCCTCCCTCGCTCTCTGTGTCTCTCACTCTCTTTGTTACACACTCTCCTCCTCAGTCCTTCTCATTCAGTCATAATCGCACACAGTCAGGCTTCAGTGCGCAGACTACTGTGATGAGCAATGACAAGGCAAGAGGCGGGAGGCAAGTACAGTAAGAATGGGAGAGGAGGATGGGGAAAAAAATGAAAACAGCACAGTGGTTGAAAAACAATTAGCACTTCTTATAAAAAGCATTCAGGTGAATTAGTGCATTTATGTCTGAGTAGTAAGGTCATTCATAATGAATAAAACTTTATACTAACAATAATCTTACCTCGGTCTCTGCAGTCTGAAGTTCCCGCCTAAGTGCCTTTATGATAGTATGATCTTCAATTTATGTCTCCATTAAATACAACTTAAATGTTAATAACATACCATTTGGCCACACCTTGCATCTCGACAGTCTGCCATCAAGTCTGAGCGGATTGCCGCCAGGGATTGTGGGTACTGAGCAGTGGTGTGACTCTCTCTAGCAACTCTGAAACTCGAGACTGCCTGCTGGACATAACAGGCCTCTCATATTCGATTAATTGACACACACACACACACACACACACACACACAAACTGTGTGTCTCTGAATCACACACATAATAATGCATGCAAATGCCTCTGAGATTTATTTATTATTTGGTGCAGTGGATCAATAATGAACTAAACGTGTCCTGAATTTTACTATAGAAACCTGTTTGTTGTAGATATGCACCTACTGTTTGCCTTTTAAGTTTCTGTTCAGTATGATTTAATGCTACAATGATAATAGTGTGAAGGGTAAGTGTTGTGTCAAAGTGCACTGGGGGTCAAAGGGCAGCACTGATAAGGTCAACTCACTTTCAATTCAGTCAATGCAGTAAGTGGATTTTCAGTTGTGAAAAAAAAAAACGGCATTAATCCTTTTTTCATCCTTGGAAAATTAATGTCAGATAATTTTATTTTTGATAATATCTTGGTTGGATGCTGCACTACTAACTAGTCCTGTTGTCTAAGTCAAGGCTATAGAAGTTTGTTGCACGATGAGGGTGAGGGGAAGAATCGTTCCCGGCAGGGATCAATACAATTTCAAATTGTTATTTGGTCCGCGTTTCCAAAATTACAACTTTGCACTGTGAAGCTATCAGACTGCCACAATCCTTTTAGATAGTGCAATGGTCAGTGCAACAAGTCTCTTTAAATAATAATAAATATACAAGAGCTTTAAAGAGTTCAGTTGAAAAAAAATATCTGCTGTTGAATGTTGTATTTTGCTACGTGGGTATTTAAAAAAATAAGTTTTGCTTTTTAAAGAGAAGCCAGTTTAGACTAACTCATGTCCTATTGTCTATTTACCATAATGCAGAGTTTACATCACCACTCTCCAGGTTATATCACCAGTTGCTGAAATACATTTTGGTAAGCTTTTTATAATTATTTTTATTTTGTAATGCACTGGATCCTCCTGATATTGACATATTCAATGTTGGTTATTGACTTTTTCTCTTTTATTACGAGACTGTTCTCAGTGACAATATTATAAAGAGTCACACAATCAGCAAAGCAGATGATGCAACGACTAAGACTCAGAGCCAAGAACATGCTTTTTGTGTTCAAGGTTAGTGTGGTGCATTAATTCCCTTCTGCATTCTGAGGTGTATTTCCAAAACACAAAGCCAGATCTTCAGTAATACGCCTGACTTGAAGCTATCCATAAAAAAATGAGCTTTTGCTTGGTTTCACAGGAGTGGGAGCACATATTTCCATTGTGTACACTCTTTTGATTATGCTGGCGCTGCTGGTAAATTGGTCTGGCTTCGGTACGACAGCAGAGTGGCCTCCATTCAGGAAGACAGCTCGAGGATCTCGACACCGTCTCACGCAGAAACTTAGTAAGGGACTCGCGTCACCATCTGTATGTCCACCACTTCCTGCATGGATCACAGTTTTCCCAAAATGTTTTAGTTTCTCAAGAATAACAAAATGAGTTGCTTGTGTTGGTCACGATATTGTGTGTGTGAATTTGCCAGGTGTATCTGGAGGCTTTTACACAAACATAGAAGGGGATGAGTCTCACCCCCTGTCTGTCCACCACTTCCTGCATGCGAGAAATGTGTCAGTCATATATTGATCAACATGTATGTACAAATGTGTTTAGTTTCTCATAAAACAATCTGTCATGTCATATTGCCAATCTGGTATTCTAAATGTGTAGTTTAAATCTTGAATTGTCCAGTTGTATGGCCAGTTACCTATACATCTGCAGTTCTATCTTAACTTACTGATATTATTAGAGTTTAAATGGTCTTGTTTCTACTTATAATATGCTATCAAGCTGTAAGTTATGGATGTGATAAGCGATTCTGAATTTATGCATGCATGATACAACAGTTTTACCCACAATTTAAAACACTTACATGCCATTAACACATACTAGGAGTGTGTGCCTACAAGCACTTTGGGTCTTTTGGATTAGCAAGCATTTTTCAGATAGATGGATTTCAATTAAGGGGCCTTTACTGGCACTATATGTTTAAGTTTTTTCTTTGATTTTGCCAATTTGTATTTGATAGCTGCTCAATCCATAAGTCTTCTTATATTCGTTTATCTATCAAATCCATTTTACAACCTTGTTTGAATAAACTGACATACATTGTATCCTCCTTATCTGCAGTTTCATAAAATAATACAATGACAAAAAGTTCAGTTCAAAATAGTGAATAAATTCTGTAAAAATATGTCTTGAATGAAGATGTTTTAATTACAGTTTCAATAAATGGTGTAATAAGCCTATAGGCAAATGTTGAATAAAGTAAGAATAGTAGGATGCTCAGAAAAAATAGACATGCGTGAAACGTAATAAAATGTTAATTACATTCATTTAAATACATATATAATTTCAGTAATTCAAAATTCATTATGATACAGGAAATGCATGCAAATAGCTAGGCTATAGTAATTTCTTTGGTGGCTTATAGGCTGCTGGAAATGCTGTTGTCAATAATAATAATAATAATAATAATAATAATAATAATAATAATAATAATAATAATAATGATGATGATGATAATAATGCTATGTCATGTAAACAATAAATGTATGGGTTGGTACGGTTTAGGCCTCCCTCAGGCTATCATTAGCTTAGCCTGCTATTTCCTAAAAACGGCTGTGTGTGTTATAGCAGGTTTAGTGCCAGGCCTATACAAAACCAAGAGCTTTGACTGAAAAATAAATAAAACTGAGTCAGCATATTTGTAAGTGATATGTAACTACTCCTCTGTGGTTGTACTTGCAGTCTTCATTAAACAGTAAGGCCGCAAGTCCGACCCAACGTCTAAACACCTTAAATGCTTGAAACTTGGCAACAGACCACCAAAAAGTGTCTCTTTTCACGTGAGGAATGACTGACGCCATCATACGTCCCCGTCGTACAGGCTGAAGTACTTGCTGGCGTTAGTGAAGCAGAGGTAAGGCGTGCTGCTCCCCGGGTAAACAACGGGCAGCGGCATGGGCAGCAGGCATCTCCCCAGCAGGTTCTCCTTGTACAAGGCCGGGAGCTGCCCCACCACCACGGGCTTTCCAGTCTCGGGGAAATCGGTAACAGTCCCGTCGATTTCGGTCGAGATTTGGCGTTTCAATTTATTCCTGCGGTTCTGAAACCATATTTTCACCTGGGTCTCCGTGAGCTGGAGGGAACTGGCGAGGCACGCGCGCTCCGCGCTGCTCAGGTAGCGTTTCATGTCGAAGGTAGACTCCAACTGGAAAATCTGTCTCTTGGAGAAAATAGTGCGCGTTTTCTTTTTCGTGATCATTTTGCTTTTCTTGGCCGAGCTGCCCCCTTTGTGGGTGTCCGTGGTCGTGGTGGTGGAGCTGCTGTCGTCGCAGCTGCTGCTGTCCCCGCTCTCAAAGCGCGCCTCCGTCGCCGTCTTCGGGGCTCCGCGGCTGATGATGACCGACTCCGTCGCTCCGGTGCAGTCTGAGGTCAACTCTGCGAACACATGACACTCCGTTTAACCCGCTGTGGTTTAAGTCTGCCGCTGCATGAACCTGAAACAGCTGATGAATGTGGTGCGGTGGAGGACAGAAAGTCACCAAAAAACCCCGCTTACCTTTCTCGTTAAGCCGGCGGTCCGGCTCCTGGCGCCGCTGGACTACGTGGTCGTCGGGTTGACTCTGGAAACCGTCTTTACGCCTCGCCGTGGCCGAGTCATCCTGCAGTCCGCCGGGGTGACAACTGTCACACTTCCTCCCGCTCGTCTTGAGATTGAGGATGTTGTCAATGGTGAATTTCAGAGAGGCGGCGGGTCGGCATGTTGCGTCCACTTTGTTCATATTCTCCAACGCTGAAGTCCTTTTTTGTTGTTGTTTACTTCCGCGACTCTACTCCGCCGTCAAGTCTCAACCGGGACGTTAATATGACCGCTAACGTGTCGATGCTCCACGCACCATAGCAGCAGCCACTGAGCAGACACTGCCGGGCTGTTGATGCTCTGCATGTACCGTCACCGCACACGCCGGATGCAACGCGCTGTGCTCGCTGATTGGTCCAGAGAAGCGTGCAGGAGGCCGGGCGGACCAGTGACATGCAGGGGATGAGAGGCGAGGGGAGGAAAGGAGAGTGTTGTTGTGCCCTCCCCTCTCCTCCACTCAACCCCCTTCATTCTCATACATCTGCTGCAAGGAGACCCGCGGTCTGGAGCGCTGCAGGGGTCCCTCAGGAAAATAAAGAGTTTAATGTCACTGTTATTTCACACCATACTGGATGTGCGCTGCGAGACACAATTGATGGTGTTTTTTTTTTTTATATATATATATTTAGCCTGCATTCTTTCTGAAGTGGAGTCAGATGTGGGTGTATACCACCCTTGGAGGGGAACAAAGTGTGTCCACTGATTTGAAACCTGAACGTAAATCAGATTATCATTTGTGTCATCGCTTTGCGTTTCTATCTGTGGCATTTTCGTAAAGTATTTCTCAAAATCATATTATTATTTTAAATAATTAAAGTATTTTTGTTCCCTCTGAGTTGCAATTAACTGCATTGTGGCTAAAGGATACGAATATGAGGTTATATCGTCTATAATTATAGCACACCAACAAAACAGTTGCTTTTTCACATTAGAAAAATAAACTGTATTGCATTTAAAAACGGATCATTTATTTACAAGGAAGGAATCCTGTATTGTACACAGTCCATATATCTGTTAAGTCAAAGGCTATTTGCTCATTTAAAGCGGTGACATGCAAATTAGCGTTATATCACCCTAAACTTCGTGTTTCTGTTCATAGAATTTTAGCCTGCTTCATTGCATTTCTTTTGAGTAGCCATTTGTTCATCTTTAACGGGTTGGAATCGCGCAATTTTGCTAAATTAAGTTACGCATGCATGAATTCACATGTGGCGTTTCCAGTTATTTGATTATATCGATTATTGACTTTCTACAATCAACACAAGAGCAAAACTTGCTGACTGCTTGGTATTTGTTATACAAAATAAAATAAACACGTCCGCAAACCGTTAAAACAGGAGGACAAAGAGATGGAAATCATACTGGTCAGTGCATTTTTGGATCCTGATTATTAAAATGATATTTCTTTTTTACTTATTTATACACACGAATGGGCAAACAATATTTAATTTTCTCCCATGGATTATTTAATGAACTAGATGCTCTGCTGGTATGGACGCCAAAAAGAAGAGCTTGGATTTAGCCATAGCAGAGGTCTAATTGTAAGAAACTCCAAGTGTATTGTTACCTTTGTCATTTCCTAAAAAAATGCATAATCTCCTGCTGAACGTTATTATCTCGCTGTGTCACAGCACGTGTACACTTTCCTTATAAACACGTCTCTGCGTGAACCTTCACGTTTTGACAGACACACATTCGAGCTCAGCGAGTATTTAAACAAAAGAAAAGCAGACAATTATGTGGTTGTTGTTTTTTTTATTATGTGGAAAAAGTGACAAAGTTGGAAAAATGTGGGGCCTTAAATATAAAACTTTGCAAAAATATGTGTGTATTCAAACATACAGTACAGTACATGAGCAGCTTCGGCTTCCCTTGCTCTCGGCCTTGGCTGTTATTCTGTGACAGGAGCACACACTCCTGGAGGCTTATGACCAGATAAAGATGATCCTTGCAATTCATGTCTCTGCGGCTCTTATCTTTGGATGCAGTCAACAGTTTTCTGCGACATTGTGGGTTATTGCACGACTCAGTATTAACAGGGTGACTTTATGTTATAAACAAACAGCTTGGCATATTATTCTTCAACAGTCTTTACACCAAACCGGTCATCTGTGATCGTAACATGCTCATGGAGTGAGCAAACGAGGACAGAGGGTAGTGGATGGAGCTGGAGAAGCCCGCGACTGATGGAGCAAGAGGATGTCCGTTCAGGTTGAAACCCAGCGCTGCAGAGGGTGCGGGTCCCTCGTGATACAGGATGGGCACCCTGACAATCCGCTGGGTCGAGTGGGGGATATGCGCAGCCTCAAGGTCCGCCGCCAGCTGTCTCTTCCATTTATTCCTCCGGTTCTGAAACCAGATTTTGACCTGAGTCTCTGTCAGGTGGAGAGACACTGCCAGTCCCGCTCTCTCCGAGCTGCTCAGGTACCGTTTCAAGTCGAAGGTGGACTCCAGCTGAAATACCTGACTGCGGCTGAACACGGTCCGGGTCTTCTTCTTCCGGGTGGAGTTCGGGTCCGAGCATGCGTCAAACCCGTTGTGCGTGTCCTCGTTGTCGTCTGTCAGGCTGCTGTCGGCTGTTTTCCGGTCTGTCTCGTCGCTGCCCTCTGTCATCGGCTCGGACACGGCGGGGGAGCACCTGTCACTGGTCGATATGGAGCAGCAGTGGTCGTCTGAACTTGTGTTCTCTCTTGGACCTGAAAGGAGGAAAAATAACGAACATGAATGACTTTCAAAGCACGTTTTCTCAGCGCAGCTTTCTAATGTTGTCCTACTTCAATGTGTTTTAATGTGGTGGTACATTTCAGTCCATCGCAATAAGGAAAAAAATGGTGCATCAGAAGAAAATTGCAGGAAAGTTGGAGAGATCACACGTTTCCTATCTGGCATTTTCATACAGTTAAAGACATTTTAGAAATGTCAATTGGGACAGTTGGGGTGCGCATGGGGAAACCAGTGCTGATGTGATTGTGTAACGTGATCCATGTTGGGTCAGGCCCGATCGTGACACAGACGAGATAAATAGCGTAACAGCAGAGGAAACCCGACTAGTTCTTTGCATTTCATAACTTAATAATGACAACTAACAAGCATCGATTTGTGTGGGTTTTTGCATTGACCAGGGGTTTCCATCGCCTGTGAACCAAGGGTGTTGGTATTGGAATGTTAAAAATCAAAGTATCGGACCGTAGGTTTCAAGAGGAGGGGCACTTAGTTTTGAATGCGACAAATGGCACTGGACGTGCGTAAAAGCGTCACATTGACGCGTACTGCGCGTCTGTTTAGGGATTTATTCTGGGAATTTGTGCGTAATCGACGTGCGCAATCTTGAGATCGAGACACTGATCTCTTGATGGCAAGCAACCATGCAATTTATTCTGGTTTTGTACAGTGGAGGACGAATTACGCTTATAGTGATCACACAAACATTCAGCCTTAGGGGGTTTTAGAGATCGATGCTCGTATGCCGTAGCCCTCAAACGGGTGTGGGGAGCTCGCTGAGCGCATGGTGAGTGGACGGAGTCACGGATACAACATTACAACATTCTCCACACTCGACTGTGTTGCTTTTATTTAACGAAGCAAAACGCATCATGCGAATCAAAGCTGGCTTTCTAACTCATTAACTTTAATGCATGCACATAAATAAATAAACGACTTGACGACAGCAACCAATTAGTGATGTAAAGAAAAATAGAAAGTGTGACCAGAACCGGCGACAGTATGCAATAAGTACCGATTGTTCTTGTTGTTTAAACTCTGCCATGCGTGTTAATTCGGATACTCCATGCATTTCACATTATTCATCATAATCTTTCTAGCAAACATATATGCCAAAAGTTAATAAAAATGATGGTAAACTACATCTGTCTATTCATACACTGCTGACAGTAACAGCTGTAGCTGCAACAAACGGTCTACATTGTGTGTATTATGTTGCCCACAGGCTAAGATTGCCGCACAGTTTAGCACTACATTTTTTTCATGAAAATGCATTTTCTATTTTCGGGACGCATAACAGCGACACTCGACTCACTATGTGGCGTTTCCAACGCTCTGAAGTTGAAGGCAGCTCCCCCGCGGTACCACTGCAAAGGCGAGTCTCTGTACGGGGACCGAGCGCTGGAGCTGCAGCCATCCGGCGCTGGAGCGCTCGCCTCGGTGTGATGGACTTTCAGGACTCGGCCGGTGGAGCCCGTTTCCACTCCAGCTCCCCCGCGACTCCTGTCCGACATTGAATCGTGTCCATTCCGTCCCTTGCCTAGTAGGTTCTCGATGAAAAACGACGACGCCCTCGATGAAGTGGGAGTCTGCTTGTCCTTTAGCTTCTCCTGCATGTTTTTTTTTTTCCCCTCCAATTTCACGGTGCTTTTACGCAAAACCGAGCGGATCCTGTGTTGTTTACGCGCTAAGGCAACCCAAAATCCAAGCAGTCATTTCAAGGGTCGCTGCCTTTGCGCCGTGATCCGATGTGGTGTCATGGCATGAGACGGGACGGGGATGTCCTCGGTGCCAGCGGGAGGCGAGGGAGACAGGGACACGGAAGCAGTAGTACAGTGAAACGTCAAGTCAAACGCCTCACGAACCGAGGGCACCCAGCGATTGGACGAGCACAATAGCAAATGTGTTTTTTTACAAGGAAAGGAGAATGACGGTCTCTCTCTCTCTCTCTCTCTCTCTCTCTCTCTCTCTCTCTCTCTCTCTCTCTCTCTCTCTCTCTCTGTCCACGTGCAGGTCCGTCCCCTCGAGGCCATAGCAAGTAGACAACTTCTGTTCGTGATACAGTAGTCTTTATTTAGGTCAATTAAAGTACAAATCAAAATAAAGATCCGCCATCCCCGGGTCGAGCTCCCCCCCTGCTGCACTCTGACATTGGAAGGCTCACAGTCAACTATGAACTGACAGGGAACGACAGTATGGAGCCTGTCGATTTTAAGGGTGTGTGCGCGCGTGCGCGCGTGTGTGTCTGCTTAGCTTTACTGCTCCCTTAAACCATTATACGAATGCAGGAAAAACCAAGCGTTTTCATCACTTTAGAGGCCTCTATTATATGGTTTGGATAACCTTTGGCATCATTTGAAGACGTCCAGTTATATAAAGTAGGGCTATATAATTATATTCCCCCCGTTGAATTACGATTAGCATGCAATGACACGTGCAATGCTGCGTTTTGAAGATCCGGCTGATGTCAACGGTTATCAAAACTTTGCGTAATGGCTAAATTGCTCTTGATATAGGCCTGTGTGTCTGTTGCTGGGTAGTTTAATGAAGTCAACCCACATCTAGATTGGCAGCATTATACTATAGTGCACTGGCCTGTATGCAGCTGCACAGTGATACATCATCATTATTTACGTATTGTTCGTTTTCCTTATAGTTTCATGCTGTAGCACACACAGGGAAACAAATCAGGAGCTATCGAAATGAATATCTGTGAAAAAAACAGCAGTGGACCAGACGTTTGATCTACTGTGTCTTTACCTTGTTTTTATTTTATTTTATTAATTATACATGACCTTTCCATTTGTCTTCGAGCAACATGCCTTTAGTTCATCGGAACATTTGCCACAAAGCAGCAAATAACCCCCTTAAAAAGTATATAGGCCCATACACAGACATCAAAATAAAGTAATCTCCAAACTGTTCCGCAGCTTCATCACGGGACCAGCATATACTGTGCAAACACAAACACCGTGTTCTGATGAAGAGTCATATGTTATCATCGGACAGATTAGGATCAAAATAACTATCAGATAACTATCAGATCATCTGAAACATTTAAATGAGTGCCGACGGACGTCTTTACCCTTTTCGCTGAAATGGCAAGACATTTGAGCTTTTATTTCCTTTAATGCAGTCAGCGGCGATGACCTTTACCTCCAGTCTCTCTCTCCCTCGCTCTCTCCTCCCTCCCCCTCTCCTTCAGGCCATAGACTTACCCTTTGACCGAGGATCAGCGATAATGTTGCTCTTCCAGCTAACACTCAACGCAGACAGCATTAACATGAGCCGTGCGTTGAAGAGCTGCACCTGCCTGCTTTGTGTCTCGTTGTTTCCTCCCGCGAGCATATCAACAGACAGAGTACTGCTTTACGTTATATTAAACGACGAGACATTTTATCAATTGTATGCAGTGGGATTCATGCAAAGATATTTTGTTGTATTAAATATGTATTTTAACTGCCATGACATACAGAACGTTAATGTGTTGTAGAGAAAATATAGCAACAACTTCATTTATAATAAACTCTATATGAAAAACACACTAACACATTGTATTCTTTACAATGTAAAACAATATACATGTGAGCAAAGATAATGTTTCATGTAATGAAGCCAATTGATAAAGTATCTTGAGGATATGTGGCATACCTGTCAATAATTCACAAATAATGTGAAAATCTAATTAGTCAGCAAGGATTGCAGCAAAGAATACTAAACAATATTTTATTTTATGGAATTAAACTTCTGTTCTGATGTATTGCTCCCAGAATTAATTTTGTCAAAGCAAATGATCTGACAGCCTTTCATGCTGGCTTAGGTGTTTTATGTTGCCGCTGGCATTGGTTTTAGATTGATTATGAATCTGTTATGATCTGGCCACATGCAAACAGCACAGCATTCTACTGCATTTCTCAGTTAGCATTTTGCTGTTGTAAATCTGAGAGGTCGTGAGATGAGTAATGGGAAAAAACTGATCTGCTGAACAAATTTGTAT
This sequence comes from Myoxocephalus aenaeus, assembly GCA_038501785.1. NCBI lineage: Eukaryota > Metazoa > Chordata > Actinopteri > Perciformes > Cottidae > Myoxocephalus > Myoxocephalus aenaeus. The sequence continues at coordinate 1,119,761 of JBAMJR010000128.1, read as the reverse complement.
TTGTTTTTTAACTTTTCCCAAATTTCTGCTGTTTAAAAAAAATAGTGCATAATTTTTCCTTTCGCTGCCTCAAACTGCCATTTAAATGAAACCATCTGAGTGGTTTCGAGGGGAAATGTCTCCAACAATTCTTATACATCACAGCATGACGAAAACTTTTTTTAGCAAGAGGTTAGAAGCCAGAAAGGACTGGAGCAACTGATTTAATCTCTGACACAGAGTGTCTTCTATACACTTTCTAGGCTTATGTTTTTTTTAATTTAACATCAAAATCTGAAAAGTACCTGTCATGTGAATGTAGTGGAGTTAAGCAACATGAAATGTAAATACTCAAATAAAGTAGAAGTAACTCAGTAGAGCACTTGAGTAAATGTTACGGTACCAACTCTTTGATAAAGATATTTTTTATGTGTCAAAACTGCACATTAGATCAGGTTTCTCTGTGTACACAAGGCCGTCTGAACGATGTGGCACCCCGGCCAGTGCCCCCTGCTCTGGGGGCCGACAGCCCGGACCCAGAGGCCCCTCGCTCACTTTCCTCTTTCCTCCTCTGATCCTTATCCAGCCTGGCGTGCCCTTTGCTTTATATGACCTGCTGGCCTGCTCCACAGCCACAGCCCCCTCCATGCCACCACAGCTCTGAAGTACAGTTTCACCACAAAGTCACATCCCCAGTGTGAGCTCCAGGAGACAGCTGCATCAAATGGAGCATGTTTCTCCAGTTGGCGGCAATGAGTGTTTTCCAGCCCTTGGTGCAGCCTGTAAGCAGCAAAACACAGTGCAGTTTGTGTTATTATCCTCCAAGAGGAAATGGAAATCCTCTTTGAGGTGGCTGTGAGGCTAAATTGCATGTTTAAAAAAAAAAAAAAAAACTGTACATAACAATTATTTTATGCTTTGAAATTCTTGCACAAAAACAACATAAAACATTTTCCAGTACTCTTGTTGGCAGCCACAATCAGTTCCATTTTGTTCGGTTCCGATACAGACGAGCATGAGAAGAATGAGATCTAAAAGAAGTGAAGATGCTTACACATTTGTATTGTCTGTCCTGTATGTCCATTGACAGTATTTACATTCTTGCTTCAAATATATGTAACGCAGACATTTGATCATTGTTAACCAGTCATATTTCCTCGGCAGTCTCCTCTATTTAATTTGTGAAATTACCCACGTCTCAACCCCTTTTTATAACAGCCATTACTCCCTCAAGTGTGATTTTAATGGCTCTGAGTCTACCTCTCTCAGTAGGGGTTTACAGTGTCAATGAAAGTGGAGACAGTTTGACCTAGTTCATTACACTGGAGCCAGGCGGAGACAGGAAGGCCTGTATCTCCTCTGGGGCATTTCACAGCTCCCTTTACATTAAGAGGTTTTCTTAGTGACTCAGTGAAGTATAGTGACCTCAGCTGACATGTATTTGAGGCGATGCATAAACTCTTATACATGTAAGTCTCTGAACAAACAGTGAAACCCAGAACCATTTGTATATTTATTTTGTTTTAGAAATTTTCTATAATAAGGGAATCCAGGCACAACCAATGAAAATGTCCCTAAACATCAATGAAGCTGGAAAAATTGAACCACTGTGAATTGTAACATCCATACAGATCTGAGAGCTGCCACCTATTAACAGACACTTGTTTTGGGCTTTATAGAAGGCCCTCTAATGGTGAACAGAGTGCAATGCACCTAAGGTTTATATTTCAGTTCATCATCTGAGCAGTTTACAACCTTGCACCATGCTGGTTCGGAAGCAGCCAAAACGTCCTTCTTGTAATACTTTCATAAGCTATTCTTACCCTGTTCTGATGGCGTCTCCATCTCTGTGTAAACCCACACAAATGGGATTTATCCACTAGCATTTATATGAATTGTATTAATATTTGTAATTTTAGCCTGTTTTATAGAGTGAAGAAGCCTTTTCATCTCTTCTTGCTATTTAGGGTTTTGCTGAACTTTTCGTCATTCTAAAAAAATCTCACTGGCTTTCATAACTGGCAAGCCAGCTTAGCCGGATCATGCTAGCTCTGGCATTAATAATTCACTGTACATAATAAGTTGATGCTGCAGAGTTTGTTCTCATTGATAGTATTAGCCGAGGTGAGCATTCCTGGCCAGACTTTGTGACGCCAGCAGACCAGCATAAAGTGGGCTTTAATTGCCCATAATCTCTGCCGTTCTCTATCCTCTCAGTGCAAGTCAACAGCATATACCCTGCAAATGCCGGACCATAGCGAGGCAATTTTAGCTCTGTATCAACGCAAGCCTCACAAAGAGGAATGCTTCGAAGAGATTTTAGAGAACACAAAGGACTTCAGAGTGTTTTGTGATTGTTACTCTTGCTCATGTTGTACTGGGATCTCAAGTCAGCACACTCGGTTGTATCCAAAAGTGTTTGCTTTACCCCTCGGGTACATTGTTTTCCTTCTCAAGACAAACTTTACTGATGTTCCCGCATCTGAAAAAGCATTTATACAAAGAAACCACTCACTGTTAGCCCCTCTCAAGAAATGCCACTTTCTTTCCACATCTGTTTGCTCGGTCTGGGATGTGCATGTTTCTCTCTTTCATTATTAAGACTGCATTCAGAGCCTGCTGTAATAGTTTCTAGATACTTCTGCTGCATGTATTTGTGTCAGTGGGCCATATTTGAAGTATACAATTTGTTTTATATATGGTACAATACACCTAATCATGTTCAGCCTTGATGCAGCATGCCATTTTAAGTCCCTGAATGGAAGAGTCCAACCTTTATTATCTCCAGGCAAATGATCAGGTTGAAGGTTTTTGACCACAGGTCTGTTTAATCCACACACATTGGATTACATTATAAGCAACAATGCAAGTACATCACATCAAATGATGTCCAAATGGGTTATTTGGGAGGGAAATGTTGAAGGACGCATGCACTTGACTGAAAAAGAACATTTGTTGTTGTTCTTCTTCTTTGCACTGTCTGACAAAACAGGCTGATCTAAAATGAATAATTCAGTAATCCATTCATTTCTATTTGCTCTGATAGTCCCAACAAAAATCAAGCATAAACCTACAAATCTAATTCAAAAGGGGCCTGATTAAAACAAAATACATTCATATGTTAATTTTGATGTTGATTTTAAAGGTTAGATGACAATTCATTCAGACACAAATGTCCTCATTAATATATCAAAATCATAAAATACAGTCGAAAGACCATTTAAATTCACATCGGTTTATTGATATAGAACATTGAATAAATGAGCAAGTCTGTACAAAGTTTGTCGAGCTCTAAAACCAGTCAGGTGAGTTTACCTCCAATCCCGAGTTAGGACCTGAGACCACACTGTCGCTTTCCCCACGCACACGGCCGTATGTGTGTCTGCAGGATTTCTGAAGGGAATGTCCGTTTGTTTAACCTCTTCACGGCACGTTAACCCCTGTCAGGACGCACTCATCAGCCCAGTACAAAGGAGCCGAGGATGGGGACCTTTCCCCCTTGGACGACCCTGTGCTCCCATCCAAGAATGCTTTCCTGAAAAGTTCCCAGTTCCTTCCGAAAGATTACCCTAAAATAAGCGAAACGAAAAGAAGAAGAAAAAAAAAACATGGTTATAATGTGCTGGCCATATCACGGCCACTGTTTTCTTTAGAATTGCAAAGGCCTGTATCAGGGGACATGAATTAACGTGCAAGTGAAAAATGAGGCCCAAAAGAAGTGGATTTTGTGAATTGAATTCTCCCTCTTAGTCGTGCAATATAATTCTCTCTCTCTCTCTCTCTCTCTCTCTCTCTCTCTCTCTCTCTCTCTCAGAGAAATGCTAATGCGTTCTAAGCGAGGTGTACCATTGCTTCATCATTTCTTACCATAGTTGAAAACACGTGTCTGGGGGACTTGCTGACCTCCTGTAATAAGCTTATGGCGAAATAGATCCGTGGCCTGCCGGCCCGAAGTGTTCAAACAGGCTTTGAAATAAGGAATCTGGTCAAATTTCAAATACAAAAAGAGAACTCCGTTTGAACCACAGTGTTAAGTGTTTAATCAGACTTTGGCCCGAGTCCAGGTACAGTCAGTGACACCCGATGGGTGCAGCTCATAACGGGGGATAAAAAAAATAACTTTACACACATTGTATAACCGCGTTTGAACATATTTTGGAAAGTTATCTGACCTGGTTAGACTTCTGTTAATTGCCTTGTGCTTTGCAATCTCCGTCACCCACTCGACTCGAACTGCTTTACAGCTGGGAAAGATCAGAAATTGTATACGAACTGATATTCACCTCGTGAAGGCCTAGTGGTGTTTTTTTTTAACAACATAAATTACTAACAGGCTATTGCGTTGCAGATGTACATTGGCCCATGCGCAGGAGCAAAACGATTGGTGTTGCATATTTCCCACTCTCACACTTGAATGGCCATTCCATTTCGTTATGGCCAACAGCCCGTCGATAGAAATCAGATGAGGAGGATGTTAGTGGACCACAATTGCAAATCTCATTTAATTTGCACCATGATGAAAAGTCAAATCCAGATCACGTTACATTTGTTCTCCCTCTGGTCAGTTCGTTTTAGAGCCTTTTTATTCAACCTCGCTTATTAAGCTGGTGGTATATGTTCAATAATTCTAGGCTAATACATTTGCGTTTGGACAATTGGAGCTACAATAAAGGGGCTGCGAACCGATTCTCTCCATCCCTCAGCTCATGCTCAGATGAGCACCTATCACATTAAACGATCGCGTGAGAAAGAAGCGCGCGAGCTATAGGCCTGCTGTCAATTAGCTCGAGCTGAGTGAATTAGGATGCTGCATGCGGGGCGGGCTGTCAGACCTCTGCTTTATTTATCAGAGAGAGACTATGTGCAGGTAAACAACAGAGTCTCCCTCTTCATCACCGCAGCTCTGTCTGACGTTACACTGAAGTGTGTTCGGCTCTTTCAGCACACAAATGGAAAAATAAAAAAAATAAAAAAATGTAATCTACAATTTAATTTACGTTAAACAATTGTGGATAGTATATCCGTTTCATACTGTGAGGCACATGTGTGATGTTGTCCACGCAAAAGAAAACATATAGATGTCATTGTCGCCGTTCTGGGAGCTCCTTACTTTTTTATTCTTCCTTCTTTCCTCTTCTTTCCTTTTCATAAAAAAAACAGAGAAAACAATCATTTCTGAAAATCACCAAATTACTTGTAAAATAACGAGAAAAAAAACATATACTGTGTTGGGCAATTTTTGTTTTAGTTCCATCTCTTTTTGTTAAATGAAATAATGTATACAACTATGTATTGTACACATTCTACACATTTTTATGTAGTTTAGGCAATAATTCTCAAATGATTGTTTGTTATTAGTGTAATAGAATATCACATGATGCTATATGCACATCAATTCAGTTCATTGATCACAGATATCAATGTTTCCTTCTTACTTGTTTGTTTACATTTGACTTTGCTTCAGTACATTTCAGTTGAACTTTTGCTGCTGACACTGTCGTGAACAAAGAAGCAGAACACTTCAATTAAACAAAGGATTAACTACTTATTGAATTATGCTAATTAATAACTTTCAAAAGAGCTTAAGGCCCTTAGTGTGTCCATACTGTGAACACATGAACAATGTCTGCCAGCCCACCAGCATGACAACTATTATCTTATTCTGAAACATGTTTTGCACTTTTATTTATTTGCATAGCAATACATCCGTAAAGCCTACACTAATATATATGGTTTTGCCCATGGGTGGGCCATGAAAAGGGCTTTTTATACACTTTTTAAACACCAATAACCAACTTAAAACACGTATAGAGTAAAAATACATATCAAATTGTTGATCATGCAAAACCAAAATGTAATAGAAAATGCAGCCTGTACAGAGCATGTATTGGTTTCCTCAAGCACTGAACTTGTATTAAATTAATCTGGGAAACTGTTTGAGGGGAAAGTAACTTTGTAACAACTTTATAACCAATAAAGTAAAAAAATAAAAAGTGAATCCCAGGTATGCCAGGAAACCTGCAACAGAAGGTCTCTCCTTTGATCAATAAATGATTGAACAACCCTAAATTATTCTTTTGAATGCCTTCCTTGTTCTTTTGCAATAATTATATGGCCTTCTTGTAATAGCATGATGTAAGATAACATTATGACATAAATATCAATTATTATAATTTGTATGCATTTTTATGAACACCATAGAGCAGAGAGGATCAAATAAAGACAGTTTTCAGATATTGAAGAAGGGATGAAGGCAGCAGAAGAGGAGAGAAGTGAGGCAGAAGAAACAGAAGAGAGGAGAGTTGAGCAAAGAGTGAAGAAAAGCCGGAGCAGCTAACCTAAACTGAGGCGACATAAAAGAGTAAAGAGCTGTGTGTGTGTGTGTGTGTGTGTGTGTGTGTGTGTGTGTGTGTGTGTGTGTGTGTGTGTGTGTGTGTTGTGTGTGGATGGGGGTTTGAGTGCACAGAAACCAGGCTGCACTCTGTTTTCTTCAGTCTTGTCACGCAACGTTCCTCAAAACCCCGCCCCTCTTCCACTGCTACATTTCCTGTGAGTGTATGTGGAGTCCTTCTGACCCACCAACCAATTTACACACACACACACACACACTCACACACACACACACACACACACACACACACATACACACACACACACACACACACACACACACACACACACACGCACACACACACACACATCTATGAAATGGCCTATTTTCAATGATTCTCAAGCTAAAATGAGTACAATCTCCATACATAGTTCGCAGGGGCTGGGCATGTTTGGGTTAATGTGCTGTCAGTGAATTAGTGAAAACAGGGATTACCTTAATCTGACCCTCCCTCTCTGGAGCGAAGTAATCTATGGGCACACAATACCCTTGATGCAAGATATGATGCCCCAAATCTCTAGCACGACTTAATGGGGGTATTTGCAGTATGGATCACCAGGTCGACGCTACATGACAGAACACTGAAATCAAAGGGCTGCGTTACTGAAAAGGCTTCTCTTATTCCTGTAACTCCGTTCATGAAATTTGATACAAACATGATGAAGAAATGTAGTGGTGTCTACATAAATTGGTTATCCTTTATCTCTGAAAAGATTTAAAAAAAAGTCTCTGCTTTTTGTTCCGAAGATGCAAACTGTCTAGAGAAAGAATCAAAATTAAGTCCAATTGCTTTTTACTAGGTACTTGTTGATATACATGTTGATATACAATGATGTTCAGCAAAGTAACACCAACAAAAAAACACAAAAATGCTTATTTGTTTTTAAAAACAAAAATGTAAAATACATTTTAAATATATTGTTTCATGTTTTTAAAAATTGCTTTTCACTGAAAATAATGAAACTATATTATGTTATTTATTAAGTTTCAATTACATTATTTTTGCATTTATATTGAAAACAATGTCAGAAAATAATTATATTGATATATACTATGAATATGAATATTTTAGCAATGCAACTTTAGGTTAATTTCGTAGAGGGCAAAGAACATTTTATGTGTTCATCAAATGCTGAAAAAAAACAACCAATAACTTAAAAATAGGTTGGTCAAACAACAGCATTTCCACTGAATATGTATTTTACCCCCATTACTGTTATCCATGGTATATAAACAGTGTTCTGAATGTTGTCAACATACTTTGTGTAAAAACTAGACTCACTTATTTACACATATTTACATTATTCATCATGATAGTTGACTGTTTTGCTATTTTAAAATTTCATCAGGCAGGTTTATCTTAAATGCTTTTAACACAAACAGTATATTTTCCTTTAACCACCATTGGAACAGAAATGTTGATTTCAATCACCTCTCACCTTCTGCGCTTTCTTGTATCTTTCCAAACATATCCCAGGGCAGAAGTTCTCTCAACACTTAACCAGCGTGACAAGCAAATAATCATACATACACTTCCACGAGTTCATACATTTTGCAGGTTAACATTATACGTGTGTGTAAATGTGTGTGTGAGAGGCATGTTTTGATACATGGAGGCCTACTGCAGAGTGTAGCTTGCAGTACTCTGACTGATGATTGGATGAAGCTACACAGTTTCCTCTCCCTCCACAGGTCCCTGGCCTTTGTCAAGACTCACACTGTCAGAACGATTTGCATACTCAGTCAAGAGTACACACATGCACGCACACACACACACACACACACACACACACACACACACACACACACACACACACACACACACACACACACACACACACACTCTCACACCCACACACTCACACACTCTCTCTCTCTCTCTGACACACACACACGCACGCACACGCTCCCTCTCTTTCTATCTCGTGTAGGGAAATGCTAATGCCTTCTAAGTGAGGTATACCATTGATTCATATTTTCTTTTATCTTAATGCCACAATAAACACACACACACACACACACACACACACACACACACACACACACACACACACACACACACATGTATATATATATATATATATATATATATATATATATATATATAATACACTTTTGTAAGTCATCACTAAGTGGCACCAAAAAACATGTTTTCATTGGCTCCCTCTGCAGCTGACTCCCATCTTAGGCTCACAGTCATCTCTGCGGTCACTCATCGTCTTCTTCTGTGGTCCAAACATCCATTTAAAGTTACTAATCCTAAACCTCTTAGGACCGATCTGCTTTCAGCGCTGGTCAAATATTGCATTAATGGATGTGTTAATTATTGTTAATTTGGGTTTGTTGGGCGTTCCTATTGAAGTGTTTGTCCAAACTTTCCATTTTACTAGGAGCAGATGTGTTAATGTGAATTCCAACCATAAGATGGCACTAGAGTCAAGCTAATACAGTCTCGAGCAAAACACGCTGGCCCAGATTATGGTTGTCATGGCAACCTGTATGCTTTCTTGCTCCTTCTGAAGGGTTTGTTTCTCCAAGGTCCTTCCCTCTATCTTGCAACTTGTTTGGCCAAAGCTATAATGGCTTGAGCACCACTTTAGAAAATCACTCCCTGTTCTCCTTTAAATTGAGCAGCTGTGTAATGGTGAACTGAATTGAGTTGCTGCAACAGATTCATATCCAACATGCTTTTACTAGAACTATCACGACTGAAATGTATTTAGTTTAGACTCAATCAGCTGTATTCTGTCACCTGTATGATTGTCTTTGTCAAATGATTTTAATCTCTGACGTATGTAATGATTAATATGAACTTGAGTCATAGTCATTTGTCTTTTTTCTTATGCCCTCCACTTGTTCAGCTTCTCCACTTCATGAATCTTGTGTAAGGTTATAATTATTCTATCACAAATGGCACCAACCCCATTAGCCTCATAATTACTTCTGTGATTTAATTCAGTGGTTCTCCGTCCCTCAGTGCAACCGAATGTTTCTTTTAAACCTGAGATGGGAGACGAATGGTACGGTGCAGGCTAAGGTTAGAAACCCTGAAAAGAATAACCTTTTTAGTTACTGAGAACTGAAATATGATCTATAACAAGACGCTTAACATAATTTGGACAATCAGCTGTTGCAGACTACGGAAGCTGAGAATTGACGTGCGTGTGAGTTGTTTTCTTTTAATGCTGTTAGGAGGCGGCTGTGGCTCATGGGTAGCGAGTGCAAGGTTCATGGTTTGATCCCTGGTCTCCCCATAGTTTGCATGTCGAAGTGTCCTTGAGCAAGACACTGAACCCCCAATTGCTTCCCGGGCACTTCACAGCAGCCCACTGCTCCTACACTGCTATGGATGGGTTAAATGCAGAGACCAAATGTCAAAGTCAAGTCAAAGTCAAAGTCACTTTATTTGTCACTTCTTCCATATTGTGCAAACATACAGAGGACCTGAAATTATGTTTCTCTACTGTCTGAAAAAAAGTGAATAGTGCAACATTTAAAAAAGTAAAAAATAGACAACATATAACATATAAACATATAAACAACATCTAAACTAGACAACATATAACATATAAACAACATATAAACAACATATAACATATAAACATAGTGCAAAGACATATAACATATATACGTACATGTATGTATGTACAAAATATGTAATATGACGAACGTAATAACGTTTTAAAGTTTTATAACAAGATTAGCAACCGGTTATCACAAGAAAACAAAAGTTTCCTTTTCTTACTTACTTTTATCAGAGATCAGGAGTGCCATGCCAGCATGCCTATACGACGTCTTGACAATATAGCAACTGATTTAAATGAACATTTTCACCAATTATTGATCAACGCATCTGTTCTTCGATTGAGGTTGAAAACATTGTGTCTTTCTTTTAGACATAACATTCAAATGAGTCCTCATCATTTAAGAAGAAGACTAATAATAATAATAATCATAATAATAGTAATAGCAGCTAGACCTTTAGCGGGAGGAAAATGTTGACTAATTACAGAAAGATTATTGAGCCAATGAGGAGCATCTGGTCTCCTGAGCTGATGAGGTGATTGGGAACAGGTGTGCAGAGCAGGGCGCCACAGTGAGGGTGTGGGTGGACAGGTGAGACATGACTGGCTCTGAAACACACACACACACACACACACACACAGAAAGAAAGCCGAGCCAGTGGAGGGGAAAGAGGGAGATGTTGCCTTGACGGCAAGCCCTAATTCAACAAATGATTGTTGGTCAAAATGGCATGCTGGTCTAAGTCATTGGACCAATCTGAGAGCCTTAAAGGCTACTACCCTTATTAAGTGTACTTTTGGTGCTCTTGAGCAAGGCACTTAAGGCCAAGGTGTACAGTGGGCTGCCATGTAGATGTCTTCTTGTGTTGTGAATATCAACAGCAATCCAGCAGCACAGGGTTTTCAGCCTTCAAGGACAAGAACAAATGGACTCTGAGATTACTTAGATCGACATTTACCTGCGTATGCCAAACCAGAAAAGAAAAGTGCAAGCTATTCTTGGTTTATTGATTGACAATGGCCCTAGAAAGAGCAGACATCTAATAGGTTCATTTTAGCCAGATCCAAGGTCAGTGTTTTGCTGTGTACATTTGTGATTTGTAAATTCTTTTTTTTAAATTCTTTTTCTTCTTCTTTCTTTTTTTCTACTGAGTGAAACCAGAAACACACATAAAATCTAACCACCTAAGAGATTGGTTTATTTGTGAAATACTTGGGAAAAAAGCTCATGGAGGTCTTAAGCGATCAGTGATTTCAGAGATGGTCAGACAACATGTCGTACAGACTCCTTCAGTTCAAGCACAGCCTGAACCTTTGAGATATCAGTGTGCCTGTCGTGTCAAGTGCACGTCGGATCATTTACTGCATCTGAAACCCCAAACATGCCACTTGACACAGTGATTGTCCGGGTCTGTGGACTACTTCAGTCATTTTTTGTTGTTGTTGTGTGTACAAGTGTGCTGACCGGCTCAAAAACGGAACCGAAGACACTGGGTTTGATGCAAAAGAATACATGTTTTAACAAAAAGACAAACAAGATAATTTAAGAGAACATAATAAGCTGCGTCTTGTGTCATGGAGTTGAGAGAGCGTGAGCAGAGGAAGGAGCCACCTTTATAGGCCGAGCCCACATCTTCACACCCTCAATGCCTTCAACCAGTCATCAGGGAGCTGCACAGAGAACACGAAAGACATAAAACACACACAAGAGTGCTCTTATTCCCATTTGTACAATTCATTGTACAGCCGGCTTTTCCTTCAGAATGGAACAAACCCATATTTCCTGTGGACATGTTCAGATGACACTGAACTTGTTCTTTTAAAGCAGGGGTGTCCAAACCTTTTTCACCGAGGGCCACAAACAAAAATATACGAACGTCTGGGCCACTCAGGTGAGGTACATCGCAAAATGAATCAAATGAGCTCAATTATGCTTATATATATATATATATATATATATATATATATATATATATATATATATATATATATATATATATTTTTTTTTTAATATATTATTGTTGGAAGAAAAAACGTATTTACTCTTAATCAACTACTGTTTCACAGTTATATTATTAATCATATACAGTGTAAAGGCTTGTGGCTTCTCATTTGACCTACTCTCCTGTTAAAACATACGTATGCTTTTCAAGTGACCTTCTGATAGAGTCATGAGAACGTGGTGTTCCTTGTTATCATATGACCATGCCGATGCAAGCTAATCTAAAGACGTCATGAGAGCTTCTGTGATTGTGTCATTAATGTATTTAAGAGGTAACTCTCTGTTCAGTCATTGAGCAGTCCAGGATACGCAATTGACATATCATGTTGTGATTCTGACTCTGTTCCTTCTTCGAAGAATAAATACGATAAGATAAGATAAGATAATCCTTTATTACGCAGTGGGGAAATTGCAGGATTACAGCAGCCTTGCACACAATAGAGACACATAGTAAAAACAATCAAGTAATATAAATAATAACAATAAACAGTAGTAAATGTTCCTGATCAATGATTTTACCACCAGGTGTCGAGTACATTTTTCTATCAATTATATATATATATATATATATATATTACATTTAATATTAAAAAAATCGCATCAGAGGAAATGTGGCCTTTTCCAAGCCTCGGTAGAAGTCAGGTAGGGAGAGAAGCTGAAGCTGATTGTTCAGAGAATCATCACACTGCATCTCCATCAGTTCTAGTTCAGACTCTCTTCCACTTCTTCCATCAGGAAGAGAGTTGAGAACAGCTGGATTAAAAAAAAGGAAGCACTGACTGAATTATATCATGAGATCTGATGACAGACACATATTTCCCCTTTTTAGCAGAAAGGTTGACCTCTGGAAAAGCTCATTTGATTTCAGACAGCGTGGGGAAGAGCACAGCGTTGACGTTGTGTAGTTGTGTCTCATATAGAGACGGAGCTTCACACAGAACGCCTTCATGTGTGCGTGAGGTTGTGGTACCTGCTCTTTGTCTTGCAGGCTCTTGCTCAGTGTGTTGAGATGATAAATAAGATATAGACTAGAACTGCCAGGTCTGCCAACCATAGAGGGTCACTCAGCTCATGAAGAGGTTGGTCCTCTTTCAAAAACTGGTCAATTCTGACCTCAGGGAATAAATCCGCTGCAGCTGGAGCTGCGACTGAGCAGCGCACCTCAGGGTGAGGGAGCAGGTCCCGTGTTCAGCCTCAACATCAGGCATATTTCCGGGCACATTATTCCTGCGGCTTCAGTGCGGCTCTGTGTTATGAAGTCTCGTCTCAGAGGTTTCCGTGTCACGCTGTGAGCTGAGTGACCTCGCAGCTGCTCGTGTGGCATTTTTAATTTTGTTTTGTTTTGTTTGGACGGCAAAAATATGATTGTTGAGCTAGCAGGCTAGCTGCCATTTGCTTGACTTTCACTTCATTATATTTCTACAACTATAAAAACATGGGCCGTGGGCCGCAGTTGGCCCGCGGGCCGTAGTTTGGATCCCCCTGTTTTAAAGCATACTGATCCCTTTAATCCCCATTCTCGTCTCTTCTATTCAACACCAGCAAGTATATCCTCTAATAACAATGTGTTGCATTATTAATACAAAATGTAATTCCCAAGAGGATTTCTCGAGTGATTTTTCTGTCCTCACAAGTAGGAAAATGGTTTGTATTCAGTGTATTCATACTGCTTCCTCAATAATGTCCAATCTGCCATGGTGAGACTCGGCAATAACGATCACCAGTGTTTCCCCCACCGTTAGAATAGGGGGGCGGGGCGCCCCCCTGAAAAAACCCTCCGCCCCCCTGTAATTTTCTCGACAGCATCGTCATTTAAGTTTCTCTTTCATATAGAACCGGTCTACACCTTGTTCTGTTATTAAACAAACTAAACGGCCGTATTTTATTGATCTTATCCACACACAGCTTGTCATTTCGGTCTCTACATGGTCGCGTTAACACTTCTCCTTTGCTCTGCGTCGCACACAGCGGAGTTCCGCCCTGAAGCGCACAGACAGGTGAGCGCTGAGCACACAGCAGAGGACAGAGAGCGTCAAAAAATGTGTCGCGTGAAAAGCAGACCTATATATGCGTTTTAAACGCTCCCAGGGTGAAGATGGCAACAGCAGCTCTCATGTGAGGAACACCGGAGCAGCTCTCTGAACCCGGAGCAGCTCTCCTGCTCCAGGTGAAAGAGACAAAGTGCTCGTGTCTTGTACCAACAATGAGCTGCTGGCTTCACATATTACAAAAGTACAAAGTACACGGATATAAAACTAAGTCATTAATAAATACATGGAGAAAAGCCTGTACTTTCGGGTAAATGTTTACGTTATGCCGTTAACAGGTTACGCTTGCGCATGCGCATAGCGACTCGCCGATTTTTGGCTCTTTGCCAGAAGTCTCCGTGAGTCCCTTTCTGCTGCTGCGTCTCTCAAAACAGAAAACAGATCTCAGATCAACGTTGAACATGAATTGTATCAAATCTACAACCCCGTTTATAAAGATGTGTAGAGGCTCACTGCTCCACTAATACTGATGCAACCCGATGCTCACATATCTGCACTGATTCTGTTTTGTTTGGCAAAAAAATAATAGCTTATTGTTTTCCACAATGAGCTATTTAGTAGTAACTAAATATTAGTTATTTTTTTGCACAGATATAACTTTATTTTCATTGTTCTAAGTGATTGCAATTTAAAAATAAAAAAATGTCCGATGGAGCAATCTGATTTACTTGAAAGTGATTGCAATTTTCTTTATTCTGTTATTTCTAAAAGTACAGATGGAATCACAAAATGAAGTTATTTACAGAAAAAGTTTGAGAACCACTACTTTAAGTGTTTGTGTTGGTGTCGTCGCCGCCCCCGCCGCCGTGCCCCTCCCCCCCCTGAAGCTGTAAACCTAGGGGAAACACTGATCACAATGCACTGCTTCACAGATGTGATGTGTGTGGGAAAGGAGCAGCATTGAGAGAACGCTTGTTCTATGTTAGTGTTTACCAGGGCAGCACGCACACAGCTGGATACTACACACAACAGCTGACAAACAGGTGACAAATCTGAATATTGTGTGGAATTAATATTACAGCAAATTATTACATTAAAACTGTCTCAACTTGAAAGTGGTATACGCCTTATGTTTATTTATTTTTGAATGAAACAATACATTATCTCAACTCTACTGCTGTAGTTACTGAAAGTAAAGCAGTTGTTGCCCTAGTGAAGGAAATGTCATTTCACACCATTTCTTCCCATCCGTTACCAACACCCAACTTTTCCATTCCCCCAGGCCAGTAAATGATTAAAGGCTTGGTATATTTCAGTCATATTACATTGATTTAGTGACAGGCCAAATGTCAAATGGTCCAGCCTGAGACTGACTGCCCCAGACGGAGACGGCAGGCAGGCTATTTGTCAAAGTCTCTCAGCCGGACTCAAAAGTTTAACTACCGAGCTAATAAGTGTGGTCACACACATATAGATTTATGAACGGGTATATCCACAGTTTGGATGTGTGGAGTGTGTGCGCAAACACCCACAGGCACTGCCCTACTCTATATATCCTGTATGCTAGTGTGTAGAAGAGCAGTGTTAAAAGGACCTTAGAGATATGTCTACAACATGAGAGATTTGAGTCAATATTTAATGAGCAGATGCCAAGGAACTTTGCAATTGATATTTGATGCGTTTCCTCAGATGCTTGGGAGATTTCATAATGGTAGGCACCTGGGATTTTGTCTTATTACAGTTGTGATGTTTATATAAAGACTTTGGTCCTCTGGTGTTTGAAGATTATATAGAGAGTGGGAGATGTGGAGTGATAGGGTGTGTGCTTTGATTAGTTGTATTATCCACAGAGAGGAGTTTTCATGAGACGGAAAGATGATTTTAGTTTATACAACTAGCATGCTTTTGTTTTAGGTTGGAGCTGGACTGCATTGGTGGACCAACTGATGGCAAAACCAAAAACATCATCCAGGAGACCGCTTTTCCGCACAAAAAAAGAGGAGTAACTTGGATGAGGTGTCGTGACCAAAAGAAGGAGATGGCTGATACAAAGTTTAGTTGACGATTGAACTCACTTTTGAAGATGGGGAGAGGAGCTCAGACATCCAGAAGGAGCTTGGGGTTTAACTGCTGCTCCTTTGCATTGTTAGGAGCTAATTGAGGTGGTTTGAGCATCTAGGTCAGGGGTGCCCAATAGGTCGCTCGCGATCGACCAGTAGATCGCGGTCGTAGTGCGGGTAGATCGCGGATAGATCACATGCCATTAAAAAAAAAAAAATTGACAAAACGCAGCTCCCGGTGGGCAAATTAACAGGTTCGTTCGAAAGAGCTGCGCCTCGCCTGGAATCCAGACGAGAGCAGGCGGGAGCAGCAGGGGGCGGAGTCAAAAAACTGCGCTCAAGTCGAACAATTTTCAGCTGCCTTCAAAGTAGTCAGTAACAGGAAGTCACAGAAAAAAATTACTTCCTGTTAGTTCAGAACTTTAGGCTTCTTGTAGTTTACAGATCACGTTTGGATTTATTCATATGTGTTTATAAATATATATTTATGTAGAAATGTGTTTTATGTCTGCCTGTGAAATACATTACTACTGGTTTTATGTGTGTTATATAAATATGATTTTGTATTATCAACCACACAAGATATGTTTTAAGATTAAACATGAGACTTAATAGTCAACAATCGAGGGTTACAACTACACATAAAATAAGGATTTTCTACAACACGTGTTTGCTGTCAAACGCGGCGCGAATTCGCGTGAGTTGATTTCTCCCAACTCCAGCGGAGAATTTGCGTGACGCAAAGTTGCGGCAGCCAATCAGCGTTGAGAATCACCCGTTTTGAACAAGAGTTGCGTCTGTAAAATGTGATGGGAAAGGTTGATGCCAGGGTGGTTCATTTAACCAAATGATCATCTGTCATTGAGCACCTTACCATGAGCTTTTGTTCTTGCAGAGACAAATCAACCTCTAATGCAGCCATTTGGAAGCAGTAAAGATATGTATGCTTTCCTTTGGAGGCTTTTACACACATATTGGATAATAGTTGCAACTCTATCTCTCTTTCTATGCCAGTTTTTGCATGAATTCACATTATTTCAGGCATTTTAGTGTGTGTTGCTTGATCACCAGAGATCTTTTCTCCAGAGTCAGGAAGAGTTCACCCGGCACTCTGCCAACTTCTTCTGGCCTTTAAATTCATCATCACAGTGTTACTCATCCTAACTGCCAACTGTGTTGACAGTGACTTTCATTAAGCCTGTCCAGAGTGATTTAATCAGGACTACAGCCTCCTGCATTTTGTCACTGTGAGGCATCTTCTATTTAATACAGGGCATATAATAGGCTCCAATTCCAGTGATCTTTGCCAGCGTTTATAAACTAGTAAAAGCTCCGTTCTGTGTCACTAAACATGAAACTTAAAAAAACATTCAACAATGTTAAGAATTTGCTTATTTTCCTGCCTTTAGAAGGTGAGATGAGAATATGGATATGGATCTCATTTGCAAGTACATATATGAAGCTAGGATGTATTGAGCCTGGTTTAGATAACAAAAAATGGAAACAGACAAAAATGCATACCAACACATCAAAATCTCACATTTTAACACAATATATCATATTTTTAAACCTGTACATCTATTTGGGGTTTTATGGGGAACTACATTGTGTTTCTTGATGAACAGCAGTTTAGCTATTCATTAATCGCAGTACTTCCGTGCAGCGTGTCCAGCACAGCATTGGTTGCCAGTCTGTGAGCACAGGTTTTGGGCTCTACAGGCACAATGGTATCAAAGCTGGAAACCCCTGAACCGACCGGCCAGGTGGTTTGTGACACAGAACCATCATTGGAAACTGTTGGGAAAAGGGCAGGCAATTTACAACAATGACATGGCAGGTGATTAAAGGAACCATCCATCAATCAAACTCTTACAGAAGGGAGTTGGAGAATAGCAAACACCATGTTATTGCATCATCGACGCTAACCTATTTCTTAGAAACTCTTAAACCTGGTAACAATCTATCTTCTTTTGAAATAATCCTTTGAGGAAAATGAACAGATTGAGCAACCTAAAACTTGGCACAATGTTTTGAAAGAATAACTTTATACTTTATTATACATTTTCCTGTTTATGTTCAGGTAATGGTAACACGTCATATCCTTAATTACTTGCAGTCTTGACACTGGCGTTCACCCTGTAAGCTGCATGCTGCCACCCATCATGTTCCTCTGCAGCGGGTGGCGTCTTGGCGCCAGCTGAGATACAACTGCAGATGAGATAAGTTGAGTCTCTAAATGTAGTTGCTCGCTTGTCTGAGCCTTACGGTTTGGTCTGTCAGAAATATACAAATGCTCCCAAATGCATACAAAGAGAAAACTCAAACAACAAGCATTTTAGCACATAACAGACTGTGTTACACAACCTTGTAACCTCAAGGATTAGCACACGCACACACAGGAGCAGCAGGCTTTTGTGTCGGCTCTTTCCTCTGGAATCCTGTAAATCTCTGCTGGAACACAACGCTTGTTTTGTGAGGCCGTGGAGACTAAACAACCAACAGCTATCATGGTTAATTAAGTTGCTCGGGCTCTCCTCTCACTGGGGCTGGGCTGATGAATGAAGTGAGCAAGGAGGCTGCTGTCCCTCCAGCGTGGCTCTGAAGGGGATTATCTTTGACATTCTCATTTCAATTCAGCACACAGGAAGATGGAGTGACAGAGACAGGAGACAAGCACACGTACAGACACTCATGCAGACACATACCTGGAGAATTTGTTTTTAGTCTAAATTTCAGAATATTTGTATGATGTTATTGTTTCTCTGTAAGAGTCACATCTTGATAGTCCCCCAACCAGAAAATGTATCTTAATTTCCTTCACGATTCGTTAAAGACTGCGTGTCTCCAACATATTGTACATCGTTGCATTGTCACAGCTGTCTACATGATGTTGCCCTGCATTGCACACAAACTCATGCTCTTGTTTTCTACTTTTCACACATCTCAAACAGTCACATCATGTCTATACTGGCTGTCACCCAAAATGACAGCTTTGTTGTTCCCCGCCGAACCAAGATGTTTTTCTTTTCCTATTTTGTGTTACTTTTTTCACCAAGGCCTTCAAAGGTAAGGCTTTTTTTGTAGACATTTTTATTAAGAAAATATAAAACATCAAGTAACCTATTTAAACCCTAATAATAAGCTGGACGGCCTAATTAAGGTATATTAAAATTACAGTTTCACTCCAGTGCTGTAGCCGTGTTCTCCAGTGTTTATGGCAGGTTTTAATGACTGGAACTGACACAGGTCAATATTTATATCTCTATCCTTGTCAACAAGCTCCTCTTCGCCTGCCACTAACCTTCACTCTGTCAACCTGGAGCTTCAGTCTTCGATTTATAGAGGGGCACTTCTCTCTCTTCTGTGACATAACCATGCATGCACACTCCTTTAGCTAGACCAATAGTGTTGAATGATTCATTATATCCTGCTGCCCCACAGGACACACCTGATATGTGAGAGTCACAGTAAAGGAAAAAGGAGATCGCCAAACGTGCACTATATTGTGTTTGCAGATGAACAAAAAAAAACTACAACATTGAGAACCATTGTTGAAAATGACTTTGCTCCAACTTTGTTAATATCCATATTTTTTCTTTTGCTGGAAGAAATCCTTTTGCTCTTCTGTGTGGTAGACATATAGTGGGAAGTGATAACTCTGTGGGGCGCGTGGAAATATGATAATGGATTTTTAATTTATGCTTGCGAAGATGGGGACGAGATGGCGTGTCTCAAAATACGTTATTCACCATGAAACATCTGCTTGATAAAACACTTAAACCACAAAAAAAAATCTCATTCATTTGATTCTTTTATTTTTTACCGCTTGCTAGATGGCATATTGGCAGGTGCCTGTTGCCATGGTTACATCACACATGGACATGGCCATATCCTTGCTATTATGGCCTTGCTTTAGCCATTTGCTGGATGATGTGTTGTGATTGAACAAACAGCAAGAGAGTGCGAGATGGTGATTGGACAAATATAATGGGGTAATAGAGTAATTATTGCACACTATCGTCTGCAGAGGAGCTTGTGTAAGTGCTTATTTTATTTTAAAAGCATATACTTTATCTTTATCGTTGCATCGTTTGTGATAGAGCATTACATGTCTTTATCATGCATCCTCTCTGTTGTGATGATCAGTAGAAGTGTGAGGCAGGGAGCTGGAGAAGTTACTGTTAGACAGGGATGCGTTGGCAGTTTGCTTCATTTATAAAAAAGCTTTTGTTTGAAAGTTTGAGAGCGACTCAGAGATGGAAGAGGTGGCCATCCAGGCGTTTTCATTTCTTTGCATTTTACTTATCCTCTTAGCACGATACATGGGTGATTAGTATAACCCTGTAAAAACATTTTTTAGGATTTTGCTTTCCAAGCTTGGCAAAGAGCGTGACTGTCATTTTTATATTCAGAAACTCAATTATAGGCTTTGACTCATAATTTGGTGTAATTTATGAGTTCCAAAGGATGATTATCTGCCTGTGATTCCCTCTGTGAAACATTTAAAGGACCAGATGGGGGAAATAATTAACTTTTTCTAGCAGAAAGCAGCTGACAAAAGCTTATGAAACCAATCACTGGTGGCTGGGTTTTAATTAAGCAGACCAGGACAAACTAACAGAAAAGGCCTAGCTTGCTAAGTGACAGAGGTCTTTTATCAAGAAAAGTCAGCCCATTGTGCCATTTTATTGATTGTGCAAAATGAAGCTATGATGACGGGTTACCAAGGCGTTGTTACGGTTACCAAATGGAGGTAGCCGTCTAAGCAACAAGTTAGAGCATCCTCCTGAATAAATGAGGCTACTGCAAGATTTAATCTTGTCCACATCTTTTGAGCGGTAGAGGAAGGAGAAAGGAAACTGGTTGACACAAACGGGAAGGCAAGAATTAAATTAAAAAGGGTACTGATAGTGATAAGTAGCTGTAATGGAAACAATGGAGTAATGGAAGAAACAGGAAAGAAAAGTGCTCAGAGGATTGTAAAAGAAGTGGTGGATGAAAACAAAGTTAGAAAGTCAAAGCACAGGCCATGACACGAAAAGGTGAAAGATGGAGAGAACAGACAACATGGTAGATGGGGATAAAAAGGTACAATTCTCAGAAGGATTCAGGGGTGTTTCTAGGAATGAGTACTTCCAGTAGCCGTCTGCAGTGTGACTGTCTAACCCAGACCTCTTTTATCCATCCAAGATCAAAGCACCAAATGAGCTTGTGAAAAACCCAAGGGGAAGAGACTACACATTACTGTTGAATTTCTAGTGCTTTCTGAGTGGATGAAGGACTTTTCATCTCAATCCGGCCACCATCATTATGACTATCATGAACACATGTGCAGTACTGTTGCCAAAGAATCTCTTATATACGTCATAATTTACACATTAGGTCCCAGACGGCAAAGGCTCGATCGCTTTTAGATTTTGGAACCATTAGCAGGTCCCTGCCAGAGGACCTGTAGCAACAATCAGCAGAGCACAAATGTATGCAGGAGCCTGGCCATTCAAGGTTTTTATAAACAAGCAATAACATCTTAAAATGAATTCTAAAACACACAGGTAACCAGGTCAGCATGTTTTTTTTCGTCATCAGTCTTTGGATGTTTCGCCTGCTGATACCAGAATACAAATATAGGAAACGTGATGTTTCTGGTGAACTGCCATCTCTACAGACTTCCAACTGTGCAGCATGAAAAATCTGTTCTGTAAGAAATACAAGGTCATCACTCAAGCTTGTTTCCACAAATGAAAGTCTCCTCTTGTTAGGGGGAAGGAAGGCAGTTGTATACTACGCAACTGAAACGAGGCTGAGCAGTGACAGCTTGGACTTTACTTCAACGTCACACACACACACACACACACACACCCACACACCTCCCTCCCAGTTATTGATTCATAAGAGCACGTCCAGGGAGACAGAGAAGAGAGAGCTGAGGAGCACATACCTGCTACGTGGCGCTCAGCCTTTGTCTTTACCTGCCCAACTAAGTTGGCATCGGTGATGAGGCATCGGTGATCTGGATTGGTTCAAAGGAGGACCTGATTGACATATGAGAATCTGTCAATCAGGTCCTTCTCTGTCATGCTTGGAGATGCCTTTTCTTGTTTTCCTCAGGGGTCTATTCTGGGTCCCCTCGTATTGTCTATATATTTACATACACTCCTGAGGCAAATCATGCATTTTAATTGCTACAGTATGTCCAGCCGTATAAACTAATGTATCTTTTAATATGTCGTTCCTCGTTGATTTTAAGAATTCAATGTCCTGCAGGTAAACAATTATAATTACCCCTGTTGGCCCCACTAGCAGCTTTAACAATCTTGTCCAATCTTGTCCTCCATCTACTCTGTTTTTATTTATTTATAATGTACAATCAAAAGAGTCCCTGAACCCATGGTTTACTTGTGACTAAAGTGTTCCAATCCTGCTGCCAATCCTGATCTCGGCTGAGACGTGCAGCCGAGATCAGGTATTTCCTTTCATCTGGAGATCAAAAAAAGGTAACTCATGCTTTTTATCTCGACTACTGCAACACACTTTATTATTTATGCCCCCATGTTGAGTCCAATTCTGTGTCCAAAGTGTCACTTATCATTTGCTGTCTGGTTATAGAAAATTGTCCATGTCGTTGTGATAATGAGCTTGGCAGCACCTATCATCAGGTACTGCTGTGTTCACTGGGAACTAAAGCGTTGAGCACTGGACTGGAGGGAAGGTACAGCAAATCATGCTGATCATTGTTCCAGGTAAAGCCTATACAGTACAGTGCACATATGTTTACTTCAGAAATGCACACATTTATTCACGTCACAAACACTGCAGTTTAAACCCATTTAACATTTCCCACCAATGAGGTCTGAATTCACATGAGTGCATCGCACAGTTTTTCAGAAATCTGGAAGAAGACAATAAAATGCAGTAGTGAGATGCAGCAATTGAATCTGGATCAATTAAAGGCAACAGCAAACAGAAAAGTCTTCACTCTGGATTTAAAGGAGCTGAGGGTCTCAGCAGACCTGCAGCTTTCAGGAACCTTGTTCCAGATATGGAGCAGAAAAGCTGAACGCTGCTTCTCCGTGTTTAGTTATGACTCTTGGAACAGAAAGTAGACCCGTCCCAGACGACCTGAGGGGTCGGGATGGTTCATAAGGTAGCACTAGATCACAAACATACTTAGGCCCTAAAACCATTCAGTGCTTTATAAACCAGCAGCAGGATTTGAAAGTCAATTATTTGTTTGACAGGAAGCCAGTGCAAAGACCTCAGAACTGGAGTGATGTGATCCACTTTCCTGGTCTTAGTGAGGACTCGAGCTGCAGCGTTCTGAATCAGCTGCAGCTTTCAGATTGACTTTTTACAGAGGCCTGTGAACACACCGTTACAGTGGTCAAGTCTACTGAAGATAAATGCATGAACAAGTTTCTCCAAATCCTGTTGAGACATAAGGATTATGTGGTTCTATCGATAATATAATTGTTTAGTCATTTTAAAAGAATTGATGCACATTACTATGTGCTTCAAAATGTGTTTTGTTTGCTGTGAGTCATGACTTTATGAGCAGAAGAATACGCTCTTGACAGCAGTGCTCTAAGTTCAGCTCTCCAGTCCTGAATATTCATGAAAACATCAGCCTAAAATCACAAAGAATTGATTACTCCATCTCAAAATTGAAGTATATGCACACTCCTAATTTAGGGCGTTACAGGCCTAAAAAGGTACTCAATCAAATGCAACACATCTGCTTGTACGCTCATCGGAGTTGCATCCTGAACACGAGATTGTGGTGTGGCTCATTACATAGATAACAAGGCTGGAAAACAAGCTAGACTCCAAACTTGCAAACACAAACTGATAACACTGTGGTTCTATCGATAATATAATCATTTAATGTTAAAGTTTGTTAATTTGATGTTTCCCCCTTCTAGCTCATGAACTCATACAGAGCATCATCGCTTGCTTCGATGCCAGAATGCCAGAATCATATCCACTCACCGCATTTTACTTTGCTCCACTGTTACATTACAGTTAGCCTCATACAGGATGTAATTGCTGCTATAACTTAGGTGCCCTGCTGGTTTTATTTTATTGTCGCTGCTACAGATTCACGGCAGTGCAATGCTACCGAGCAAACTGAGTAAGTGTACTTTCATGTACAACCACGTCCCTTTGACCTTGTCAGTGGAACAATAAATCTAAGGTTGCACAACCTCACTGCCATTTTCTTCTATTTTTCTCATATGCTCACATGACAGATCAGTGAAATACTTTAGTATTTCATCATCTGTGAGTCACTTTTTTTTCCAGCTACAATCCATTTTGTTCTGTTTTTATATTTAGTTCAACTTTTGCTGTTAAGTTCTTGTTTATTATTTCCTTCACCAGAGTATCTGCTCATAATTTTTTTTTTTTTTTATGACGATATCCTGAATATCAAAACATATCCTGAAAAGATCTTAGATCTTATCCTCTCTGAGGTAAATCAGCCTTGACGTTGGAAGCTGATTACAATTGATTGTGAACTGCACATCTTGGAGAATATTTGGTAATATTCAAAAGAACTGTGTGCCTCTTTTATAATTAAAAGCAGGATGTGTATAGTGCACTTAAGCAAAACAGGATATAGGAAATCAGCATTGTGGCACACAGTTTTGAATATACAGGATGCAGACTTGTTAAGCTCATGATTCTCGACTGCAGACTGATGCATTGGCAGAGTGAAGACCTTATATTAGACCTTAGATTATCTAATGGTCCAGACCCAGAAATAGCTGTTTTTTTTCTTCTTAAAAGCTAGTTTGCAGGGCTGTCAAGCCAGACAGTAGGCTTGGACTATTTTACAACAGCAGGGAAGAAATAATTTACAAATCATATTAAACATGTCTCTGTCAATGCATGGCATGGATTTGAATTTAGGCAGAACTCTCCTCTAAAAATGAAAAATTCAGTCCCAGTACAGTTCAGACCTTGCCTGTCATCGTGGGGTTGAACCTGCAGTTTGACCTGATGTTGGCAGTGTTACAAATATGAATGGGATTGTAAGTAGGCAGGGAGAGGTCAGTCTTCATCATTATGCTCCTTTTTCCTCGTGGCCAAATGGACACCTCCACATAAGCACACGCATAATGATGAATTCAGTTCACGTTCTCTGCTGGAGAACGATTTTTTATATAGAAAGACAGGTGTGACCTGCTCCAAAGGGTGTAATTAACTAGTGTTTCTAAAACGGCACAGTACTTCCACTGCAGCTTAGTCTGTCACACACAAGTGTGAAGGCTCTATGCAGGTTTCCAGCTGGTCTTCTAGAGATTATCATCTGCTGGCTGTTAGATGGTTCTAAAATTCTAGTTTAGCCTCCATCCCCACAGTGCCGCTAAAAATTATAAAATGAGATTATTTCATTAAATTTGTAAAAAAAAAAAAAACTTTTCTATACATGCAGATTTGGGGCAATTTTAATTTTAATGAGCAATTTTAAGGTGGACTTTAAAGAAAGAAAAGACAGACACAATGTTTACCTGCCTAGGGCCTTCAATAACTCCTTATCCCTAGACATCCAGTTTGATTATAAATGGGATCATTTTAAACAAATTATTTCGGTAAGATAAAAAAAAAAAAATACAACATGAACTCAATCAGAAACAAACACAAAATAGGGGCAACAGAGACATTAAAAGTGCTGGGATGCACACAATACAGACTACAGAAGGTTTGTGTGATAAAAGAAAAGCATTACCATCAAAAGACAACCATTATTACCCTTTTGTTTTACTGGCTTCGTGATTCATGGCTTATTACCAGACTCAATGCTGCCTGTGTAAGTGCAGTCATTAAAGAGAGAGCTGGTAAAGTATGTAGCCTAGATAATTACAGGTCCATTGCTTTGGCCATCATACTGTCAAAAGTCCTAGAAAGAATCCTGCTGGACAGATTATGAGTTTATTAACTCCACAGATAAGGCAGTGTTTGGCAGTGTTTGGCTTTAAACACTATTTAAATGGCTTAAAGGATATTGTCAACAAATATAGAGGTCAAAACTCATCAGTTCTTCTGTGTTTTATTGATGCTTCCAAAGCTTTTGATCGTGTTTGTTAAATGGAGTAAAAGAGGTGTCCCTAAATATGTTGCCCATATGCAAGTAAAATGGGACAAACGTGTCTCAGACCCATTTGGGTTTCGCAAGGGGGCATTTTGTCCCCAGTTTTTTTTATTATATCTATATAATGATGATCTGTCCAAGCAATTGAAAGCCTGTAATACTGGTGCATGAGTGGTAATACTCGAGTTAACCATATTATGTATGCAGACGATCTTGTGATCTTTAGTCCATGTAGCGCTGGTCTGATGACTGATGATGATGGACTGATGATGATGATATTTCTAGGCAATGTCCTAGGATGTAATGTATGCACGCAAGTATAGTATGTGTGCAGATGCAGTAAAGATGTCTCTGTTTAGCATATTGTACACAACTCTACACTGCACACTTTTGGTCAAACCGTGATGGAGTAGTTCCAGTGAAATGTTTGTGGCTGCAGGAGTCAATACTTTCCAAACTGTCTTAATTCGTATGTATAAATGTATTTGGCAGCTTAATGACTCTGAAAATGAAGTCATCTTGGTCTTATCAAACATAAGGTTTAGTACCACACACCAGTCCCAGCTGTCGAGACATTGGTACAGCTGTATCTTTGTAAGGCTTATGTGCTTTATTGTGCTTTTGTATGTAATTTTAGTGCACCAACATGCCACACTGTTACAGTTGGGAACATTATTCATTACATAAACACTGTAATTATTTAGAGTTAGTCTCACATACACTGTCCTGCTTCCATCAATGCTCACTAGACCACCAAACCCAAGGCTGAACATATCTCCAACAAGTCTCCAATGGGGTGTTGTGACACGAAGATTTATATCTTCAGTAAGAATGATGGTTTGAGTGCCACAGAAAAGCTAGGGAAGT
Source organism: Myoxocephalus aenaeus (assembly GCA_038501785.1). NCBI lineage: Eukaryota > Metazoa > Chordata > Actinopteri > Perciformes > Cottidae > Myoxocephalus > Myoxocephalus aenaeus. Next base: position 1,092,860 of record JBAMJR010000128.1, on the reverse strand, counting down.
CAAAAATGAGAGTCAAGGCAATGAGAAAAATATAAATATTAACAGCCTTATCCTTTATAAATGGTGTGCTGTGTTTGGTCATGTCTTTATAGAAAACATGTAAACAGTCGAGAAGAGACCAATGCTAATCCTCAGTTAAAGTTCTATGTATCTCAGCCATGGCTTACTATATTTAAGAACAGCCCTATCTTCAGTTTGCAAAGTGCCTCCTGGGCCCTGCCAATTGAATATCTGAGGCTAAGAGCAGGCACCTTAATCGTAGTTAACTCCTCCTTGATGGGGGTCAAACAGTGAATAAGCTATAATGTAATTGCCTCTGATAACACAGCAGGGAACATAGAGACAATTGGGACAAGATGAAGAGGAGTGAAAGGAAAAAAGCCTAACTGGCATCACTCAGTGTTTCCCTCCTTGTGTTTATAGCGGAGGGGTTGAGTATGTCGGCTGAAAGTTAATCAAGGGGAAATTGAATCAGTCTCCCGTCCAGCAGCAGCAGCAGGTGTCCGCCACGCAGAGATTGCATGTCTTCTTGCCTGCCCTGCTTGCCTGTGGGTGTGTGTAAGTGTGAGTGAGCAAATGCACTACCTTTGTCCTTGCAACCCAATAAGCGTATGGGTTTCCTGAGTTCACTAGTGAATGATTACATTAAAGAGGGAAAGAAAGGTGGGGGGGGGAGTGAAGCGAAGAGAAGAGGGGTATGTGGGTTGGCAGACCTCTGTCAACCCGTCTTTTCCTTGTATCTCCTTACAGAGAGTGTGCACTAAAAACATGTCACACACGGTTCAATGTCACGAATGGGTTGATCCCAAGAGGGCAGTCACAGACTAAAATCACAATATCTGTAACCTGTTAGACCCTTGAGGGAAACAGGCTCATGAAGCCTTTTGTGTATCACTTTTCAATTCTCACACAAAAGGTTAAATGAAGGTTACCCTTCTGGTGACAGCTGCGGCTGCTACAGTATCAGCCGGTATCTCCGGTGTCCTGTTGTATGCGTTTATATGACCAACGTGCCACCTGGTGATGGTTTTTAATGTGTCAACTTAATTGTTCTTGAAGAGAATGTTATCTTTATGTCATCCCAGCAGATAACATTTATCTTACAGTGGTTTAACATTTTTCATTTCTGCTTCATCTTTTTCATGCAGGGAAAATGCAACCCAGACAGGAACGTCTGTATTGGACGATTCTGCAAAACCCCTGATTATGTTCGATGCCAATAGGAACTATGGTATTAAGCTTAGGGAAACAATTCTGGCAAATAGATTGTGTCTTAGTTATTGTTATGGTCAAACAACTTAGTTAATCATTGGGAATGATTATCGTCATGGTTAAAAGACCAAGGAGGCATTCTGGATTTCTAAACTGTGCTGTAAACCAGAGAGGGTTGACTGTATAATTATAATGTAGTTGAAGCCTTTTCGTTTTTTTTTTCCTCTGGATTATATTTGTTCTCCATTTAAGGTATTTTTTAACTATTGGAAATGTAATTATTTGATAGATGTGTTAAGTTCAAACAGATGTGTTTTTTGAAAAACACTGTATTTGAAAGAGTAGTCGGAATGATAAGGTTGAAATAATTCCCCATGTGTGCTCAAACTTTTCACGCATTGGTGGGTTAAGATGAAGCAGTGTATTTGCTAGAGAATATTTTGAAAAGTTGATTGTAATGTTTTGTATCACCTAAAGGCAATTTTATTTTGTAAATAGTATTGGGGCAACGCTACATTATGATTCATCCTCTGGTGAACATGAATGCCCATATATAACGTCTGGATATAATTTGCGCAATTGTATCTGGTAGATGTAGAGATATTTAAAGAGATAAATGAAAATTTGTCCGACTGGACGTAGATTAAAGGTCAGGTGATCACTAAAGTGGTTAAGATTCATCATCTGACACCACGGACCACTCTACCAAATTTCATGACAATGCATTTGATAGCTGTTGAGATATTTCATCAAAAACTAAAACTGTCAACCTCATAGTTGAATTAGAAAAGTCGAGGTAATACCAATGTGAGTAATTTAGTAGTTAGATCATTCAGTCTGGACCAAAGTGGTCATCGATTAACCCACATTGCCATCCCTTGAGCCAAAAAAGAGCTAAAAACAACGGATTCGAAGAACGGCAGAGCTTTGTGAAATTCATGCTTTGTTGACCCGTTTCATATAGCCACATGGACTCCCCCCTAAAACTCAATGCCACCACAGGAGGTCCTAGTCAGGTAAACATAAACACAGGTTGTTGTAGACATTTGTCCAAGCAATGGTGTCATTTTTTCAAGCCATCTTTTGCCCAAAGCCAACATTCTGTGCCAGTGAAGGAAGTGTTTGTTCTTTCTGTAACGATGCTAAGGATAAAGGTGTAGAGGTTGGGGTAGAGGATGTATGTGCTGTGTGCCCGACCACCATGCAGGAGGCCGGAGTACCTACACTTTTACTTAACTCCAAGTAAACTAACAGAACCTTTGTCATTGTAATGCCAGAAAACAGCCATATGAATTGTTTTTGTTAGTCACAAGTAAAGGTTATGGAAGACATTGATGAATGGTGTGGTCCAGACAATAGGGGTGTCAGATAAAATAATAAACACATGGGGCATTTTGGAAGACAATGACAAAAAAAACATCATCTTGTCTTTTTTTTCTAACAGAAGCATGGCATTTCATAGTATTTCAGGCATTACATTGTCCTCAGCGATGTTAAGGCATTATCATTTATCATTCTCTGTATACGTGTACAAAAGACCATGTCTATGATTTGTGGTCTGAGACCTTGCTTTTTGTGCTTTCTTTCCTTTTTCCTTATTTAGTTACACGTTTGCATTATCATCCCCTTAAGCACAGTCAGGTTTCCTGTTATCTGTGTATCAACCAATGCTGCTGCCGCGTCTGATAGTTGCCCCTGTACTGAGAGCTTGTAAGAGCTGTGGATAGCTTAAATGTCTAAATCAGGGTCTGACCTCTGTGTGTTGTTTCTCAGTAGACCTTTGATTTGAAAAGGTGGCCCTCCGTGTTGGTAATGCTTAGTGTTGTTGGTAAGTTTCTGTCCTGCTGTGATCTTCTCCTGGATGTCATCCACATCAACAGGATGTCAGCGTGCACTGAGAGGGAGCAACAGACTTACCTTTCAGCTGTTCCAAGAAAAAGCACCCTCACCTCAATGTGTGTACCATTGAGGATCATTCAATTTGTGTGTGTTGCCTTGTATGCTCTTAGGCATTTCCTCTTATGCTGTGTTCACACCGGACGCGACAGGAATTGTCGCATCGCGCTTACCGCTTCAGTTTGGTCGCGCGAGTGAAACGAGGGTGTTCACACCAAACGCCACAAAGACAAATCGCACAAATCGTCGGGTCTCTCCGTGAAAAAGAGCTGTCTTTTCCGGTATCGACTATGGAATAAATAACTACCAGTTCTGCTTTATACTTGTTGTGGAAGTCCCAAACATGTCGGAACATCAAACGCCCTCGTGTTTGGGTTCATAATATTATCCGTAGCCGCACACAGCTCGGTGAATTTCACCGACTCCTCTAGGAACTGCGTCTAGCTTATCTCCGTAAAACCGATACCGATACTGCCATCCACCATGGAAATAACCACTAGTTCTGCTTTATACTTGTTGTGTAAACTCCACATACGTCGGAACATCAAACTCCATGGTGTCTGGGTTCATAATATTATCCGTAGTCCCACAACAAATGACGGCCGCTATCTGTGCTACTTCTGGCGTAGCAGCAGCAAGACGGCAAGACGGCGGTGGTGACGGCCGGAGCTTCTCAACGCTGATTGGCTGACGCAACTATGACTCCAGCGACTTTGTTGGAAATGTTGCGCCGTCGCGTCTGTAGGCTACATTGACTTTGCATGTAATCTGGTCGTGCGACAAAATCGTGTTGTGTCCGGTGTGAACACGGCATTAGACTCTTTCCATGTGGACTGATCAAGTCCGATGGTCTTAAAAGGTCTTCAGATTGCGTGGTGTCCAGCCTCCCTGCGGCACCAGTGACAAAGCAGCACAACTCAATGACAATAAGCTTAAAGGGTGACCTTGCGCACACACACACACACACACACACACGTACACACATACACACACACACAACAAGTAGTGTACTCACTCCTGTGTTGAAAGGTGGTGACTGTTGTGTTGTTTTGAAGGTCAGCGTCCTGCTGTGCAGCACTGAGTATCGCTTCGGGCTCAGTTTATTTTCCTTATGCGCTTGTGTCCGCCGTGATTCTTTCTGCTGAAGTGTGTTTTCCTTAGCTTCCTTGGCTTTTCTTAATGTCGTATCATATATATATAGGTCCCTATAAAACAAACACTGAGACACTATAGTCGTTATCATATATATATATATATATATATAATATAATATATATATATATATATGATAACGACTATAGTGTCTCAGTGTTTATATATATATATATTATATATATATATATATATATATATATATATATATATATATATGATAACGACTATAGTGTCTCAGTGTTTGTTTTATAGGAACCTACAGTAAACATATACAGATAATATGTGGGTAACAGAAGTATTCTGTTAGACTACTAACAGAAGCAGTACACGTTCTGATGTGTTTTCACGTCATTGAATTATAAGATTGCCATTGCTTCCATAGTCTCTCTCTCTCTCTAACATGTTCCTTAACTGGCAGGAACACTCTTTGCATGTTTCACCATAGCATGACATGACAAACATTGATGACACAAACTGTCACCTCTTTTGTGTGTTTACGTTTCTCCATCAGGAGCAAGACTGGGAATGCAGAACAGCAGAAACTTGGGCTTAACATGCCTAAAGAATTTGAGACAATTCTAAACATGTAGTCCTTTAAGCTTCACTCAGCAATATTTCTTGATTGAAAAATTGTCAAATAAATGTGTAATGTGAAAAGGATCGCCCACAATGAGGAATCTGCAGAGTATCTTCATGTTTAGCTGCAACAGAGAGCTGTTTTTGGTGAAACAAAACTCAGACTGTAAGCTATGCACTCATCTTTGTTTTATTCACCTGGCAGCCTGTTTTGGTCATTTGTATGTAGGAAACGATGTGAATGGATGCGACTGTCGTGTGTCTGTATGTGTATGTGTGTCGGCAATACTAAGATCTGGCTATGCAAAGCAGGTTAATTATTTTGTTATTAGTCAAGATAACAGGGATTCACTTCAGCGCTTTTTAATCAACGGTTTCTAATGATCTCTTTCGTGCTGTACATGAGCATGCACCCACACATACTGTATACTCCACCTTGCCAAAAACATACAAACATATACACACACAATATGTAATGTGTGTGTACCTTGCTTACTATTTATAAAACATGCTTCGCTCCACACATATTTAGTAAATTAACACATCCATTCTTAATCGCGTGTGTGTGTGTGTTTGCATTAGTGCTGAGATGTGAGACAGATGTGAGACAGATGTGAAACTGAGACTGAATGACAGGCCTGTGGTTGACTTGGGCTCGGTGTAAGCCAAGCCAGCGGGTAGTGAAGCAGAGTGATACAGATCTAATGGAACTAATGACTTTGTTTTTGTTACCTCAAGCAGAAACATAACTGTTGCTGTTAATTCATTGGCCACGTTTTTTTTAAGGTGAAACATTAACAGCAGAACTATTGAAAGATTTGGAAAAACAGAGTAGAGGTTTCTCAACAGGATTCAAAGCAATTAAAAAAACAAAGAAAGAGAAAGGTGCACTTAGAAAAGAAGAGTGCAAATCTCCGCCATGTGTGTCTTCAACGACCACTACTGTATGGTATTGTTGAATGGATACAAGCCCCCGTGCAGCAACAATGGCGTCGTAAAAAAACATATTTCATTCAAAGGCAAAGATAAGCATTGATGTATGCTGGCAATCTGATCGTAGTCGTCATATAAATCACGTCAGACAATCTTGCCAAAAAATGAAACTCCCCAAGCTGTCTGTCTGTGTAACTGAGATTTAGTGGCAGCAATATATTTGGCAGTGTGTGTACTGGTAAAATAATCAAAGTGAGTAAACAGTTTTGTTGCTGTATCTCTGGGTGGAGCGTAAGGAGCAGGGGGTCAGAGATGCACTCAGCTTACCAGCCGGGGGCTGGTAAAGAGTAGTGAGCGAGGAGTCAGCAGGCAGTCGATGGCAGTATCAAACAGGTAATAAAAGATGTTTTAGGAACCACGAGAGGTCTTTGAGCATGCAGCCATGACTGGGTACCCAAAATATTATGCAGTTTTCTGCAGCAGAATGCCGGATTCACCATGGACAGACACAGAGGGTACGCTAAGTTATAGATGCGCGCACAGACGCACACACGAATGACCGCATGATTCTCCTGGCTGAGATCATAACTATGATGTAGTATGGTGTGAAGCCACTTCAATTTTCCTTGGTTAAATGCAATTTTTCGTCTCATTAAAGCTGCTCTGAAGTTTATTACTTTAGTCAGGTTGCAACTTTATTCACTCACTAAACACAATATTCTGTGCTGTAACCCATCATACAATTCCATGCAACATAACACAGTGAACAAACACATTATAAAATGCATCGTTTTGCTTCTACTGTACTGACTGATGTTATGGATGAAGCACAATGATATTCAAATTAAATAAGGACGGTGGGTTTCATTCCAAACTACTATCAGCTTTGCTATAATTTTGTTACCTGAAATTCACCAGGAATGTAACACTAGGTGCTTCACTTTTGTGTCAGTAGTCAATGAGTGGGTGTAATTTCTCTTTTCAACCCTTTTTGGATGAAGCACCTCACATGCTGTCCACTGTGATAGTGAAACCCAAGTTGAAAGACTGCGGTTTTTGTCAGGAGGGTGGCTCAGAAGGTGCTAATAAGCCAAGAGACGTTCTAACTTTGGACCAGGAGTGCTATTGATCTCATCACGTGTAGAGCTGAAGAGGGGAGAAGGACACTTTACCTCTCCTGAACAAGGGCAGTAATTGGGTAAACTGACCTTGCAGAGGAGCAGTAGAGAAACGGAGCCAGCCATACAGTCACTAAGACAGAGAGAGGAGAGATGGTGAAAGAGATACTGAAAGACAGAAAATGAAAGGTTGATTTACAGATTCTGATATTTTTTTTCAACTGCTGTCAATATCACCTCGCAAGTTATCGGTCATCCACGAACAACAGTAAGATACAAACTTGATCTTCCCTCCTATACTTGCAAAGCCTATTGCAGTCCATTCCACTGTCAACATCAGTGTTTTCATGCTTTTTCCATCTCTTTATCTGGCTTTTCTCGCAACAAAACCCCGTTCACTTTCTTGTTCCTATAAACTCTAACACTTACACTCTCCCCTGTGTTTGCTGCAGAGTCTGTTCAATTGAATTATTTAATTTGGCAGGCTATACACCTTAGGGCACGCCGCTGCAGATGGAGAAAACATTATTTGAAAGGAGGAAACCCCTGATGAAATAATGCCCCTTGGCTCTGTGTCGGTGCGACAGCATCAGATTTTCGAATGGACGTATCGTATGTTGCTTTTGGCGATCTGATACATAAGACAAGTGCTCATTTCATATTCAGCCACGAAGCTTATTGCTAGACCCTTGGAGATTTACACTTCACTACACTTTGTTTTGTCTCTGTCAAGCGTCTTTGAGCATCTGGAAAAGCGCTATATAAATTAAATGTATTATTATTATTATTACTTCCTTTTGTGGTGTGGCTAAACACCATGAATTCATGGATGAAATGCAATATTTTGTGTGAAAAGCTGAGAAGAAATGCTTCCAAAACAGTCATCACGCCCGTAATGTGACACAGGTTTACTCCCCTGTGTGAGACGCCACTGTGCATCCATCACCAAGGCATGGGCTGCACATAAAATGGATGGACTGCTAACAGGCTCACACAAACAGCCAGATTCTATTACACTTCCATTATCCCTTGTCTTTTCCTTTAGGGGGAGCAAAGGCATCTCGTTCTGCAGGATTATACATCCCGTTGTACTAGAAACCATGTAGATCCAGACCCATGTGGGACCACCTGTGGTTCAGCGGGGGGGTGATTTTCTTCATCATTTCCATCAAAAAGCTGCATTAGGCGCGTGGAACCATTGTGTTGTCGGAGGCAACTTCAGCTGCAGGGTTATCTGGTGTAATCATTAGAGAGCAGATGAGAGCGGGTGAAGTACAGTGAGGAAGATTTTGTGACTCGTGATATATTGCATCCCCCAGCTCTATTTACGAACCTGTGCATGCTGGCTTCTCCCTCACTGACACAATTTCACACACATGTTTGCATCACACACATACACCTATGTCGGTTTTTCAGCCTGCTTTACTCCAGGTGCGTTGTACCATGGCAGAGAAGAAAAGTGTAAATGTATCTGGGGGGATACATTTTGTGTGCGAGATGGCAGGACATGGAGGGCCTGTGCAAACATGTCAAGATGACCGAAGCAGGGGTGTGCACAAACTCTCAAGGGCAAGGATGGAAGTGAAAAAGGGGGCATCATGCAAAAATATGCTGGGAGGTCACAGCAGTGGGGATCTTCAGCTAAACAGAAGGGCACTTGGGCTCGAGCAAACATTAAACAGAGTGTTCCCTTATACATGTCCTACATGCCACTACAGAAGAAAATATCGTTCTTGACCTGCTATTACCTTCACTGACACCTGACTTGTGTTTTCAGGCCTATTTACATATTGCTCTCCTTACATCTTCACTTCCATCCCTCAATGATGCATATATTATAACTGTAACTGCTTGTTTACTGCAAATGGAATGACTCCATCCACGGTTGCAAAACAGCAATTCATCATGATTATTAGACATGCCATCTCCTCTTCTTCCACTTGTTTTCTGTTTTTTCATTTACACTTTTTATCTCTTTAGCCCATGGATCTTCATTGCCATTCTTTAACCTTTTGAAAACCGTAGGCTCATATTTGGTTCTTTTTTCACTTCTCTTTTTTTGTTCCCCGTGTTCAAGTAGTCGTATGAACCCCATTTAGTTATATTACTTGTATTATTTTATATCATTTTTTTCAGAATTTGTTTGTGAAAAAAATGTATATTTTCAATAAAATTACTTTTATTCCATATTTTGATCATAACTATGAACATCCAGCATGATTTAAGCAATATTTCTCAAACATGCGGTTTGGAGCGGTCACCGACTTGTACAAACTGTATGGTTCAGACCCTTACCAACATCCCACATACTAATAAGACACCTTTTTGGAAAGAGTATGACCTAAATAATCGGAATATGAAAACGAAGCCTATGGGGTGTTGGCACTTATTTTTAGTAAAAAAACTGTGTCGTTCGGTTGAAAAATGGTAAAATCACTGTTTCTATGTGAAAGCCTTCTCTCACCGACAGCTTCCTGATCTTTAAATTTGCATAAACCTTCCCTCTTGCAAAGGTGGGGGCTACAGGAAGAGCACAGCACACAGAAGTGTGCAGACAGAGCGATTTTTTTACAACTCTTTGCCGTTTTGTGTTCTTTCAGGTACTTCTAGGTGGTTTGTAAGCCTATGGATTGCTTTGTTAGAATCCCACAAGCCCGTACGGTTACGGAGATGTGTTTGTTAGTGAAATCCGTTTTGGCCACCGCGGTATGTGACGTAGGGTCGTTGGAGATTACGTAAATACTCAAATTTAACAGTTACTTTAATTATTTTCTACAACATATTTCTCTTCTAACAAGGGTTGCGGTATTTTAAGCACTTTAAATGAAGTTAAACAACGCTGTGGTTCCGGAGATAATTAAGGAAACGTAAAAGAAAAAAATTGAAGATTTTCGCGTCCGATAATAGGCGCAGGGCGGCTACATTAAGAATTGGTTAAAGGTGAATTATATGCAATAAAGCAATAGTGAGGTCATGGGTAAGGACCCTGTTGATTTGTTGTCTTTCAGTTTTCCTCTGCATCCGATTCTATCTCCTATAACTATTTGCTGATGTCAGGATCACCTGCGGATCAATATCTTACCACCTTACGGCCAATACACACAAACACACACATGCATAGACACTTTGCAGTCAATAAAACAGATTAACCATGAATAAACCTACATTACGATTGTATGGGAAATCAATTATGTATCTGTTAACTGAATAAAGATGGTTATTCTATGTCTTTACAGTTAATGAGACCTGACCTTTGAAGTCTCATCTGAGTAATGAATGACTTATGGCTTCTTCAGAAAACACCCATTTATCTATTTGCTTTTAAATACCCATTTATCTATTTGAAGAATAAAGCTTTTTTTTTTGTAATTCAAGTTAATGATGAATATATGGGAATAACAAAATGTAAATGAATGAGGAACAGGGAGCAAAGCAAACAGAACAAAATAAATCTGGGCACTGAGTGTGGTTTATTTGACAGATTTTTATTGAGAACACACTCATAGAGAGGGTAAGTATTTGTGTCTGTGTGGATGTGGAGGAGTTTGTGTCTCTGCAAATATTGGTGTGCAACTGTCTGCGTGAGCTTGCAGATGTGCAGCCATATGAGTGTAAGTGTAGCCAATCCAAGATTATTCCTTGAGAGACTGCCTACATACAGCTGTTTACCCAAGAGTCAAATTAATTAGGGAGATAAACAGGCTAATAAGTGCAGATTTCTTCACTTAATGACTCACTGCTATATTGCAAACACTCCCATGCCCATGAAGTAGAGAGGAATTAAATTGTAAAGCATCGATAATGAAAAGAGATGCATAGGATACGGGTATCAGTTGCACTCTATATGATAGTTTGGCTCTGTTCCCATGCATTACGCTTAGCCTGCGTCAACTGGAGTTAATTTCTTATGCATAGTAACACAACTGTACAGATTTCACAGATGCAAACGGGGTATGCTGTAATACTCAGTTTTCTGTTTTAGCACTTCAAAAAGAGTAAACGAAGCAGATGGAGATCAATATTACAGATCTGAGATGTATTGTGTATCATTTGCACAATATCATAGTAGACCGGGAACATGCTGCAGATTGTCATGGTATTCACAAGTTGGTATATCTGATTGAACACAGTGTTTGGCACTGAGATAACAGAAAACTGATGGAACTGGAGATGTATTATGTCTGTAATATAAAATGGACGGTACCTACGCCTTGGAATCAAAGCTTCCTTGTGAAATATACTTTGTTTCAAGAAGTGAAATGAGAAGAATAAATAAGAAGCAACTACAGACTTCATGATCACATCATAAAGTTACCGATAAAGCATATCTCACTGGGGAGCTTTGATTCCACTGTAAGGACACCTTTATGTCCTTTGTGGCTTCGGTCTTTGTCTCCAGAACCCTGACCTGCTGAAGTTTCTGTAAATGTGCATGCATATTTCTTTTCTGATGTTCTCACACAAGGCTAGCAAATGCCAATTGGAAAATCATAATGTGGACAATTGTGCTTGAGGGCTGTTTCCCTCCCCTGTAAGCTCTAGGGGGGAATAACGTGACATTTCAGGCTGACACCATAATGACTCCCATCTCTAACTTTGTCACTCCTGCTCCCTCAGTGGACTTTGCATGGTGCATTTAAGTGGAAAGGGCAACTGGAATGACGAGATAGTTATTCAAACTACTTGCAGCTCAATATTCATGATTAATTTACTGCATTTTTTATGCAGTCGGTTTTGCATACAAAATGTGGTATTGTATATGTATAATGATGCATGCCAGCGGAATACCTTTATGGCATCCATTTGAGTGTGATACATGTATGTATGGTGGGTGGGTCACAGGGGGCAGGAGGCAATCCCACCATGCATTGGAAAAGCGGAGTTCATATGCAGTTCATATGAAATTCATACTTTCAGTTTATAAAACAAATGTGTATCTGTGTGTAAACCTCCTATTCTTGGTTTGACCACAAATGAGACATCTACCAACTACTTTTGGAGAAATCCATTATGCCAATATGTAATTGAACAAAAACTAAATGATATAATACTTTTCTATTATTGTTTTGTGTAAAACAGTCAGCGCACCGTTAGAAAGTATACAGGTCCTCTCGCAGTCTTGCATTTCAGGTGAACTGGAAACTCCCAAGTTGCCAAGTGTTAATGTGTTTGTCCATATGTGTTTATGCTGCAGGGTGTCCCCACCTCGTTCCCACTGCATGCTGGAATAGGCTCCAGCTTTTAGCCACCTGAAACAGAATTGCAACCCTAAACACTGCATTGATGCAAATAATGGCAGGCAACCTCAATATAACCTCACTAGTGACATAACTATATTTTTGTCTTGTGTAATGTTATTTAAGCAATAAGGTCTTTAAAGCAATAAGGTCGAGTCCCTTGAACAGTACATTATTGCACGACACAGTACTGCCTCTCGTACCTTATTGCTTTTATAATACGGGTACCTGCGACTTTATAAATAGTAATAGTAAGCTGCCTTTCAGCACAAAATAGTTGTAGCCGGCAAAACGTTGTGTATCGCATTTCAGCGACAGAGAAAATAGTCCCGGGACGCACATATGGGACTATAAAACTGACTGCCTGGTCAGTAAATCACAGATTTACTGACCAGGCCAGTTGAAAGCAGGGTGGAGGATGACACTCAGCCACCGATGTAAAGAAGTGCTCTCGCTGCTTCTGTCCGTCTTTTCTCCGTCATTTTTCTCCTCCATGATGTTTAGAGAACTTGCCTCGCGTCGGGAAATTACCGACGTAATTATCTCTCACTGGAAATTATCACGATTTTGTTGTCGTTCGTTATGCTAGTGTGGGGGATGCTAAGTGAGCTTCTTAGCTGTTCCGTTTGAGCTACTGTTAGCGAAGAGCCCCGTTGCAATACTGTGAACACTCAAGCAATAAACCTGCAAGTTAAGGAAACCAACGTCTGCGAGTCGTTACTGCGGACGTTACAATATCAAAGTTTACACCAAACATGTTTGGTAACTGTCAAGCTTGAAATGACAACTAACATTCACGCAATTTCAATCTACCTGTTATTTTAAGTGCGCACTGATATGGAACGCTCTAAATGTAAACAGTCTGTACAGTACTTTATGGCTGAATAAAGTACACCCCGTGACTCACTCTCAACCAATCAGAATGCTTGAGTTGATCTACCCGTATTATAAAGCGTATTAAAACATGGTATATGTTATGCAAGCGTAAAGTAAGCCTGTTAGTGCACTATTTCTTTAGTACATGCTATAATGAATTATTTAATGTATGTGTTCATCTAAGTGTTCTTACAAGACAGAATTAATTTAATATACATGTATTATTAATTAGTGGACCCAAATTAAGTTACTTGTAAGTGTATTGAATGCAAAATTAGCAATAAGTGTTTTCAGAATAAATCAACAATGGATCTGGATTAAATAAGGACTACATATTTTCGCCCTCTTGCCTTTCTGGGATCCCTTGAGTTGAAAATACAAACTGTCCTGATTTCGTTGAGCAGTAATCTCAAAGAGTAATTTTGCTCAAATGCATAATTCAAACTTCATTAAACATGTGAGACGTCCTCCCAGAAACAAACCATCAATATTGTGGGTCAATGAATGGCAACATTGAAGAGATTTGACCATAATGAGTACCCTGAATACAATTAATCTACATTAACACAGTAATTAAGAGCCATTATTGTAATAACCACTGTTGAGGTCACCAATGTGTCCATTGTGTACCAACAGATTTTACACGAAAACTATTAGTTTGCCTTATTAAAGCTGAAATACTGCTGATGTTTATCTATTAGTCTCAGCTATCAGAGTTTACTCACTGTGCTCCTCTTGACAGGACGCAGCAGGTTTAATTTGTAGAAACCCTTTGCTATTATGACCAATAAACAGTGTGTTTAATAAACACACTGTTATAATTCTGAGGCTAATGATCTGGGTGAGTAGTCTCATGTGTTTATGGTATCATACCAATGTTTCACCAATAATTTGCAAATCACATGTCCTTTAAAATGCTACAAACTTGATATCAAGTAAAAAAACTGTCCCTCTGTGAGTGTGTTTACTTCACGAGCTGAGCCAACAGAAAAAGAGTATGATCAAAAGTGCATTATGGGTGTCAATTGTGCATTTAAAATGAAGAGTGAATTAGGGAGGTGTCTCTTTGAGCCGTCTGACGGTGCATGTTCCTTTAAAAAGACCATGTCCCAGCAACCCTGCATCATCTCCCATGGACACCATTCTCTCTTTTTGCTTTGTTTGAGGAAATCCAAGTCATTTTTCATTTTCTGCATCATTTAGTTTTACAGACAGTGATAAATGGTGACTGAGGCGGATGAGATGGATGGATAGAGTATTACTTCTGACCCTGAGGGTGTATGACTGCTGGAGGATGGAGGCAGACATCAGAGCATGAGAAATACATTTATAAATGTAATACTCAGATGAAATATAGTGCCACAATTCACCCATGTTAAAGCTCATGTCCAAGGATAAATACTGTTGCTTTTATACACAGCTTTTGTCCAAAGAGAAATTTCTTCTTTGGCAAAATCTTTTGTTTTACTCAATGGCTAAATGTATCTTTAGCCATGTTAGCAGCGTTGCTCTGTGGATGCATTGCTGTTCTGTTGGTCGTTCCACCACTTTGGTTCAGACTTAAATATCTCAGCAATGTTGGATGGCTGGAACTTTTGAACAGACCTTAATGGTTCCCAGATGAATCCGACTGACTTTGGTGACCAGTTGGGCGGCGCGGTTTAAATAGCACTCCACAATGAGAAGAAAAGAGGTTTTGAGTAGAATATTCTAAAAAACAAAGCTTTATTTCAAGAAAACACAGTGCTCAACACTGTCCAATAACAACTATCAACAAACTGTAACTTTGGGCATGAGAGGTTCAGAGCAGAATGGTTTAAGAAACATTGGGTTGGGTTTCAGAGGTTTACAGAATAAAAGAGGTGCCCACACCCTCACATGAAAGAGGTTTAGAGCAGAATAGATTCAGAAAGAGAGACATCACATTTTACATTGGGTGTTTGACAGTAGGCCCCACTACTTGTAAAGAAATTCAAACTGGGGGCCCTGCAGTAAGGTGGCACTGGTGAGGTGGTCTTTGAAGGCAAAGCGTTCCCTGGTGTGTCCAAGTATGGTGTCACAAACCTACAGATAAATATAGAGAGAGACAGAGACAGACAGATAAGTTGTGGGGAAATATCTACTACAAACAGGCTTCATACTACAGACAAAAAACTATGTTTTGTGTGTCTTGATGGCTCAGCAACATAGACAAAAGGCCAGGAGCCACCTTGATGGCTGTAGCCTGGAGCTCACACACACACACACACGCACGCACACACACACACACACACACACACACACACACACACACACACACACACAGGGTTGAATTGGTATTTTAGATAAAGTTATAGTCTGATATGATATCCACCCAAATCTAACAATGTCCAACATGTTTTCTGCTGTGGGAAAGATAAAACATTAAACTCTAACACAGGCATCTGCTGATTTTGACACTCACCTCTGCAGCAATCCTTCTAAGCTCATCTTCCTTCATAGCCCGGCGCTTCCTCAGCTGCTCAGAGCCACTGCTTTGCTCCACACTGAGCATCCAGCTAACCAGCTCCGGTTAGCATAGAGGCTTGAGGAGAAGCTCCGGGTGTACGTCCTCCCGCGGTCACTGCTTTGCTGCTGAATTTTTAAATCCGGACGTTTGGGTCCCAACTCTTTCAGCCTCTTCTTGTCAACATCTGATCGTGGATTGAAAGGTGTTTTCGCGTAGAGATACCACAGAGTTTTCAGTCGCCATACTAACATAATCAAAGTCTCTGCTAGCTGTGTTGCTCGCGTAGCTACGTGGGAGCTATATGGGATGTGAGGGAATGATAAAGGTCTCTGATTCGACAAATAGTCCAATCACGTTGCAATAAGAAACGATGTCATTGGCTAGGGCGCAGATTTGTGCGCCCGAAGATTCACGTTTCATCCGCCAATGAGAAGCTGTCCTTGCCGCAACGAGGGTGAAATGTTTGTTCGCTGCCATTGACTCACATTTGGCCAGCGCCCCGACAGGGGGAGGGGCTTTTCTCAGTGATGATGAATGGCGATATATTATATTTGGTATATCTTAAGTGGTTGTTGACAGGGGCTTACGGTCTCCCACACACATTTAGCGCGTCAACACGGTATATTTCTTATTTAAATTATTTGGTATATAATGTTTTTTGACAGTATATATTTATTTATTTTTTCTTCTTTTTTTTTTTTTTCATCGCAAAATTTTAAGAGGGGCGGCGCCCTAGCACCCTCTATTGACGCACCGCCACTGTTGGTGACCCCATGCCTCTTCCTGTCGCACCACCGTAAGGTTCACATTATGGTCAGATGGATTACCATGGAATTTGGTAAGGACGTTCAACTGCTAGTAGATGTATTGTACTAAGATGGTGAAAATGGCAAACATATCTGCAAAACATCAGCAAATTAGCATTATCATTGTGAGCTTGTTACCGTGCTGACTTTTGCAATCACGTAAAACTTGTTGGCCTTGCGTCCGTGCGTGTCTGCGTGTGTACGGACTCTACTCCTGCTCTATCATGCAAATGCACCAGAAGCTCGGAAGAGACTGAGGAGAAGAGAGAGATTGATTGGAAAAGAGAGAGAGAGAGAGAAAAAGGGTGAAAGACAGAGGTTGAGATGGGACAGCGCAAGGATTATGAGATTGATGGCAGATGGTGTGCGAAAAATTGTGTCTCTTGCTTTTCCATCTCTGCTGGGAAGAGCAAAGAGGTATGGGGAACCCTGAAGAAATAATAGGACGCAGACATCGATTAAGGTATTACTTATCCACGTCTACCTTTTGACTTGTCTTCTCACCGCTGAAACAATCCTTTCAGGACTCATATCCTATTATTCAAATACTTGCAGAGGTGTTTTTTTGTGGTGTTTGTTGTGTTCATACTGATATCCTGAAGCCCTTTTAACTGTGTTTGTCTGGACTGTGTATGTGTTTTGGTTTTCTGTAAGAAAAGCAGCTTGAGATTTTGGTAGTGTAATAAAAAACAAACAAACAATAAAAACAGTATCAATAATAAAAAAAGAATGTGCAATGTCCAGAAATAATAGACCAGGAAGATGTCTGTTATTGTTAAGGATATACATGTAACACCCTGTGTTTTCTATGTGTGTGTCCTCCCAGTGTTTCCTGATTGTTTATTCCCTTCACCTGTTGTTGTTCCAGACTCCTCCCTCCTCGTGTGCCTTTCCCCTTTGTGATCGTAAAGCCCCGCCCTCATTGTTTCCACCTGTGCCTCGTTGCCTGTCTTGTATTTAGTCTGTGTCTTTCCCTTGTCAGTTGCAGGTTTGTTTGGTTTCCCATGTCTGTACATCACCTTCGAGTTGTAGTTTTCTAGTGTTTGTTTCCCGTACCAGTCTTTATCTTTGTTTGTGACTTTGTTTAGTAAAAGACCTTTTTGATTTTGCCCTCCACCTAGCCTCCTGTCTGTTTCCTCTGCTCCTGAGTATCTGCCTCTCACACCCGGATGTGACAATACAGATATGAAACATTAATGTAAGGTGTCAGGATTCCAGCACCAAATTTAATGCCACAATGACACAAAATTGGTATTTATCTTCTCACCTGAGATGAATGATATATTCCAAAATGTGGAACTATTCCTTTAATGCTGGTATTTTATTGCAGATATTAGTCACAATAATTGGCTA
The DNA here is from genome assembly GCA_038501785.1 of Myoxocephalus aenaeus. Lineage (NCBI taxonomy): Eukaryota > Metazoa > Chordata > Actinopteri > Perciformes > Cottidae > Myoxocephalus > Myoxocephalus aenaeus. The sequence goes on along the minus strand of JBAMJR010000128.1, from coordinate 1,075,210 downwards.
ATATATGTGTGTTTGTGTTTTTTTTTTTTTATCCATAACATTGATCAAGTTGAAAGTTTCGGCAAAAAGGAAATGAGGAGGAAGATGACAGTCACAGAGGAGATCAAGATGATGTTTAATTAGGCTGAGGTGCAGAGAAAAGGTGAAGTTCAAACTGTGCAGAATGTGTGATGAAAGTTGGTGGGGAATAAAGAGTGGGAAAAAGAGAGTCGATGTGGGCAGAGTGACATTGTCAATCAAATGTGCATAGTTTCATAAGACTATACCTGAAATACTCCCCAAAGAGAAAATTCCCTCAAGTCCCCTAGAAGGCGATATAGTGTCTGTCCGTGGAGAGGCTGATCCCTTCCGCATTCACATTTTAGCACCATGTCTCAGGGAATTCATCAGCTATACATACCCATCATGGGTATTTTACAGCAACATACTACACAAACATGAAATAATTTCCGATCTGGCCTGTCTTGATTTGACACTTCCGCCCACTGAGCAGTCATGGAGCCCTGCTGAAATGAGTTATGACATGTGTAAGGGAGGCAGAGAAGACAAGGGATTTGGGCAGTTAGGCGGAGTTGAAGACATCATCTTTGCAGACAACAGCAGAAGGCAACATGGTTCAGGACTTAAACATTTATGGAATGGTGCTGTTTAAGCTCAGTTCATTAATATAGTTCACACACAGACACAACAAGTGTCTGATCTGAGCAGCAAGAGCTTCAAACTCAGGGATAGTAATGCTCTTATGATCTCAGATAAATAAGTTAAATTATATCAATACATATATATATGAATGAATGAATATATACTTTATTAATCCCCGAGGGGAAATTTGGTGTTGACGTAGCAGCAATTTACAGACAGAAATAAGATATAAAAACAACAGGGATGAAAGATACTGTATATACAATAATAATAATAATAATAATAATAATAAAAAATAAATAAAAGAAAAATTAAATTAAATATAAACAGTAGAAGTGCAAAAATGCTAAGTATGTATGTTTGTATGTATGTATATATATATATCTTCTTCCCTGCCCCTTAAGCCCAGGAGCCTCTTCAAAGACCTGAGGTAAAAGGGTACATGAGGTGCATTTCCATCCGTGCTTCTTCCAGGTCGTCTGATGGGTTCTGCTTCAGATCTGTAGCACAGGACCAAACAACTGGCTGTGTGAGGATGTGACCCGCTGCCACAGCAAGCCGTAAACACTCACTGTGTTCCCACAAGGGAAAGGCAGCAATGACAGAATCCACTCTGCTTCGTCATGGAGGCGACTCCAGTCAGCTCCCATAAATAAAGTGTGAAGCAGGCAGAGAGAGGAGGGATGTAGTGGACATGATTGAGGTTTCTGGCAAACTCTCACCCAAATGTATTAATTGTTCTGAGGATGTTTTATCAATTATTCATGGTGTAATTCAGTGGTACCCAAACCTAGCCCTGTAATAAGAGCTCAAGTTTTTCAAATCCACCCGCCATTTCCCAAATGTGTTCATTTTAATGGACTTTGAACTGCATTCTATTTAACACTATTACATAACAGTGGATATTGTGGGGGGGAAAGGTTTTGATTGGCTGATTGGCTTTGGTGCCACTTGAATTTGATGCCTGCACATCTGTGAACAGAACATTGCAGCTTTGAAAGTTTTGAAAGTTTGAAAATTCAACACACAAATTCAGTCTCCCACTCACCCGTCTTTCATGTGTGTAACATGCAACAATTAAAATCTGATTTATTATCGATCCGTAACCTAGCCTTGTATTTTTTCATGCACAGACAATATTTCCAGGCGTGAATGTTGTTGATGCAATTTCCCTTTTTATCAAATTTTTTTATAAAAAAAAAGTGTGCCCCTGAACAACAGCAGCTTACAGTGTCATGAATAAACAACAGTGGCACTACGTTAAAGTGTGTGTGTGTGTGTGTGTGTGTGTGTGTGTGTGTGTGTGTGTGTGTGTGTGTGTGTGTGTGTGTGTGTGTGTGGCAATGAAGAATGCATTCATACAATCTTGCAATTTTCAAATGACAGTTGAAGTAATCTCTTTATTTGATCTCTTAAATGTGCTCAAAGCAGAAGGAAGTAAACACTGCCTCTTTTAGAAAAGGACAGAGGTTGGTGTAACATGAAAATCTTTCAAAGCGTTGTTCATTATACAAACAATAATTTTTTTTAGCATATTGATACATGTGTGATTATGAGGCACCACACAATTATACTGTACTGTCTTCAACTATTTACAAATGAAAAAAATCATTAGCCCTTCTGGCTATAAATATTTTGAAATTTAAAGATGAAATACTGACTGGATAAGCCATTTTATGTCTTTGCGTGTTTCATAATGTGTGTGTGAGCAGCAGACATTAGCACAGGGTGGTGGGTGTTTGCTTTTCACTGTGGCTAAGTGCTTGTTGTGGCTGTAAGGGAGAGAAAAGACGCGTGACAGAAAATAGAATGGTGAAGAACAGAAAGACAATTGAACAGGAAGAATAAGACCTTTGAGAATACAGGCTTCCAGGCAGACAGACAGACAGACAGACAATCAGTCACTTACTGGCAGTCGGGATGAGATGCAATAAACTCAGCTCACTTTATAGTCACAGAGTTTTACTGTTGTATACTCTTTCTCTTGCACACACACACACACACACACACACACACACACACACACACACACACACACACACACACACACACACACACACACACAGTGAAATATTCAGTGGGTGGCCATGTGCCTCAGCAGTACCTCTGTATTCCATCTGTTTTCTCAGAGGGGTACATGATACTGTATACAGACTGAGTCCAAGCCACATGTACAAGTTCACACAAAACACACGTCCTGATAAACAGTTCCCACTGTAGTGCCCATTTTAGACACTTTTGAGCCCCACACAGAACACTGATGCAGAAATATGACTTCATAGTTTTTGAGGATGAGTCTTTTTTTTGTTTTAAGTGAAACAGTTTTGCTACTGAAACAGTAAGCAAGGAGCCCCTTCGTCCCATTGGTCCTCGTGTTGTGACTTAATAGAAAGGTAGAGAAAAATTTAGTAAGAGAGAGACAGAGAGAGAGAGGATATATTCCACTATCTAGCGTCACAAGCAACGGCTCTGTGCCGATTGTCAAGGCCTTCGTATTATGTTCAGTGAATGAGATCACATTTTAACCCAAGTGTCTCTGAAAACCCTTCACTTCCTCTGCAGTTTGTCCATGTGCAGCCACTGTGGCGTGCATGTATCACAGTAACTGCTATGAGTCAGTTTATTGTATTTCAGTGAAAGTCAATGAGGAGGGGGAAATGAGCCGTCGCCCAAATCAGAGTCCAACAGCTGCCTGAATGGCGTTGAAGGAAAGCCTCCTCTTTGAATAAGAGCTTGCACTTTAAACCCCGTTTTTTCTGCACCATTCGATTGACCTTCATTTCTAGTACAATCCCTTAACGTAAAGGTGTGAAATCATACAGCTTAGAGCAGTTAAAAATGTTCTGCTGGGTAAAATGTCTTTTCCAACCCCGTCCATGCAGGAAGCGTTCAGAAAGAGCGTTTCCATGTCTTACAAAGGATCTTCTGGAAGGCTCTGCGGAAGTCCTGGTTAAAGATGGTGTAGATGACTGGGTTTAGTGAGCTGTTACAGTAACCGATCCAGAAAAAGAATTTGAACAGCGTATCAGGGATCTGGCACGGCTCCCGGCAGATCCCATACAGGCTGTAGGAGAAGAAGAACGGGAACCAGCACACAACGAAAACCCCCATGACGACGGCGAGGACGAAGGTGAAGCGCTTCTCCCGAGCGGCGGAGATCTTCTTCCTATTGATGGTGCTCCGCCGTTTGCGGCGGGATGAGAACAGCTCCATAGACTTGGAACTGGCACGTGACTTCCTGCTGGAGTATTTCGAGGCGGAGCTGCTTTTCCGGCTGGACTTCCTGTCTTTCCTGTCGTCGCGATGATGTTTGGAGGAAATGGAACTTTTCTTAGGTTTCTCGTCTGACGAGCTGCTGTCGTCGAAGTCGTCCTCGTGGTCCGTCGGTGGGTGTTTGGGCTCGTTTGGTAGAGGGGATCGAACTGCCTGCTCCTGGCAGTGTCCGTTCCCACGTTCCTGGTCTTTCATGCTCCCGTCCCTGCTGGACTTCAATGACCCTCCTCTGCCTGGTTCGGCTTGGTCCATCCCATTCTCCAGCGGCGAGTCCACATCCCGCTTCTTCTCTGACATTGTCCTGGTCCTCGTCTTTGCCACTTGGTAGATGCGAATATAGACCAGGATCATGATGACACAGGGGGCAAAGAATGAGCCAATGCTGGAGTAGAGGATGTACCAGGTCTCATCATTCAGGATACACTGAGGACTTTCCTCATTGCTGCTCCTGTCCATTGTTATCAGCGGTGGGAAGGAGATGACGGCTGAGATCAGCCACGCCACCACAATCATCCCTTTAACTCTTTTAGGCGTTCTCTTTAAGTTATACTCTACCGCCTGTGTCACTGACCAGTATCTGTCCAAACTAATAGCACACAGGTGAACAATAGAGGAGGTGCAGAATAAAACGTCCAGAGCCAGGTAGATGTCGCACCAAATCTTTCCAAAAAACCAGTAGCCCATGAGTTCATTTGCCAGAGAAAAGGGCATGACCAGGGTGGACACTAATATGTCTGCACTGGCCAGGGAGACAAGAAAAAGGTTCTGGGGTGGTTTCAGAGCTCTGCTTGTTAAAACGGCGATAACAACCAAAACGTTCCCGACTATTGTAAACAAAATCAGAAAGCTGACAAGTCCGGCCAGACCCCAGACAGCCAGCTGGCTGTACTTGCTCTGGGAGGTGATATTAGAGGAGATATTTTCTGCATTTATCCCATCCTCCAGGCTAGAGCTATTAAAAAAATCCATTTTGAGGATTTTTTTTAGTCAAGATATGATTATTTTATTCTTCTTTTTTTTAAATAAAATTTGCGGAAATAATATATCGAAATATCCAATTAAGACCTCAGTGCATATATCACTACAGAAATGTACTGCTAACGGTATTTGTCTTTTCTCCTCACCTGCGATCTTCCACCTCCTGCATGCAAGGCTCTCCTTTGAACAAAAAAGAGGGACAAAGACAGAGACAGCGCAATATGCAGAGTCTTTTAAGACCTTATTCCCAAAGCGTGCAGGATGCTCCGCAGCAGAATTTCCATAGTTGGAGAGCGGACTCCCTCCTCAACGCGTCCTCTCCCATCCCGACTGCGCCCGCATCTCTCCACCTCCCCGCTGTGTCTTGAGAGAGGTTTGTAACAACCACGTGTCTCTTTTTTTTTTTTTTTTTTTTTTACATTAGAAAAAAACTAGTAAGGGACTTGCTCCGCAGCGGAAAAAAAGATAGAGGCGACCATCGGAGTAGATGAGATGATAAGCAAGCGAAATGTTATATTATCAAACTGTTTTTATAGTTGATCCGTGTTTTGGGAATATGTAATAAGACCATAGTAGGCTGCTGAAGGAGCGCTTGTTTCATGTGTGTCCAGTTTATCTGCATTGTCAGATTCGTGACAGCTGATCAGTGACTCTTTCCCTCCTCCCTCCTGATTTGACTTTTGGAGGTCTGTTTCAGTAGCCTACGAAACGCGTGCTTGCGTCCATTTTAATGGATAGAGTCGACAGGAGCTCTTAAGGGGAGGTCATATTGCTGTCAAAACGCACAGATTGACAGCCGCGGAGTCCCCCACCAAGGAGAATGCGCTCCGCTCCGTCCTTCTGTGCGCACACTGGAGGTCAGTATTGTAACAGCCAGCCCCCGGAGAGACAGAACCATATACGATATATATATATATATATATATATATATATATATATATATATATATATGCAATCTACACAGCCATTACGTCAATAGATAGCATTTTGTGTTGATTAACACAAACATGAGCATATGAATAATCCGTGTGACCTTGCAGTGGAAACTTTTCTAATTGCCCTGGCCTGTTTGTGTTGTGGTAATTGTGCAGATAAAACGATTACAGGATTACAAGGCGCAATTGTCATGTTCTGTTGGAGCTCAGAAACACTCACTATCAAGAGCATTACAAATCATCTGCATGGAAAGCTGCGTGAATGCATATATGATGAATGAGTTCATCACCTGGGTGGGCTTTATCAGGCAATAAAGGGCTGCATCATCCATTACTATGACATCCAGGTTATGTTGTCTGGATTATTGTATTTTAACTTCCCATGAAGACAAAAGCGCATGCACGCTTGCCACACAAATGTTTCGGGCTCACTTGTTCTTTCCCTCTGCTCCCTGCAAACCCCCTCTAATCTGGGTGGTGCTGCCACACGGAGAAAGCCTTCCTCTTCGTTGGCGTACAGCCTGGTATTCAGTTGCTGGACCAGTGCGTTTATTGACCAGTCTTTCCAGCAAAGTATCTGTCATTAATCACAGAGCGGCTCAGCCATACTGAATTAAAGAGCAGCCACAGCCGCAAGAAATGCTCAAGTCCAAATTGTTCTTCATCACGGCTATGAGGTGGGATAAGGAGGTTTCAGGGTACAGGGAGACACTGTCAGGATGGTAGAGAGTCTCTAACTTGTCTCCCCACTCATCACCAAAACACCCTGCTCCTTCTCATTCTGCCTGTTTAAATTGAACTAAGGCTAGAGTGATGCTGTAGGTCAGCGTGGATGCACTCTAAGCTGATTTTGAACAGACAGACAAGCCTTATTATGGTCATTAAGTCATGTCCCAGGGCAACAGCTCTGTCCATATAATTGGGGCACCAGTGAGCGATCTCAGCTATTACCAAGCTCTTTTCTTGTTCCCAGCATTGTGCTCTGCTCAAAGGAAATACCTTGGATCTTTATTCTACAGAACAAGCCAGAAGCAAGCTATTTGGCGTCAAGAAAACAGCTTCGATACTTTTATCTCTTAAAATTGAGGCTTTGTGTTTCTTTATTTTTGCTCCTTTAAATTGACATACTGAATGCTCCTCCTTTTTATGTTTCATTCGTTGTTATTCGGTTCAGTTACTGCAGTTGCACAATTTGGGGCCCTTGTTTGCTCCTTATAAACATAGTGGTGGCAACCTGAGCCTAATGAGATTCACCTAATAAAGCTTTAAAAACGTAATAACAACTTTTGTGGCCACTTTTGTGGCCTGATGAAATCCAATACAGTGAGCGCTCCGGTTATTGCGCTACATCACCCAATCAGCGCCTCATAATAGCTTCAAGGCATAATGCCACAGGTGTCCATCTCCTTCTTTACATGTGTATAATGTGCATGAATGTACAACATGAGCACAGAATACTAAGTCAAGCACACACTAACAAATCGTATTCCCTAAAGAAATTAAAGCTGCTACCAATAAGAAAAGGCACTTATATTTTCCCAACCCTCAGTAATATGCTGTTCTTTCCATCTCGCCCCCCTCATGAAGGGAGGTATGGTCCCAGCTGATGACAGTGACAAATGGCATTGTTACCTGGGCAGACAACTATAGAGCTTATAAACACATAGTTCAGGGAAGCAACATCTAGCTCAGGGGAGTTTCTCTCTGCTAGCATCGCTTCACAAAACTGCGCCTTCTTATCTAGCGCCTTTTTGTGACAAATTACCTTTTAGAAAAAACTGTAAAATAGGACAGGATTTTTTGGGGGATTGCTTTGAAATGCAGGAGTATGCACATTTTTATAAACTTAATCCTAAATCAATCACAATACGAAATCCAATTGGTGCTGTTGATATTTATATTCTTCTCAAATAATCTCACATCTCCAATTGATCCGAACCATTCTATCATGTTGGGGGCGGGGCTTGTCATCTGAGCTATATCTTACAGGGTGGTCTTTCTCAACCTAATGCTGCCTCCAGAGACGTCCACAGTGAGCTTGGCACAGTTGTCCCTGTGAAGCCGGCAGCTGTATGCCATGCAGGATGCATTTTAAACAAAAGAGATTTCTTAGCTTTTCTGATATAATTTGTGGGTTGCATTTCAATTGTGGCCACTACCCTGAATAAGAACATACACATTATCATCAATGGATCTACACAATGACATGAAAACGTTTTTGCTGAGTTTTGAACATGTTCCCTCAATTATAATGTTGCTGACATTTTTCTTTCACGCAGTAACCACAATAGTTATTTTCTTTGCCACAATGTTTTTATTTCCCATCTTTCAAAACTCCCTTTGCTCTGTCAAATTTCAAATGAATCTGTACACAGCTGCTAAAAGTGAAAAAAATAAACATTTTGAGAATCTCTATTATAATAGTTTGGCTTTCTTTTTTGAAAATGTGGATGCTATTTAGTGCAAAAATAATACAACAAAACAGTATCAGTGACTTCAACTTTAATAACAAAATATGCTTAATAGTAACTAGAAGTGTCTCTGTGCTACCTTTTCAGTCTCTTAAAAGGTGTGTATATCTATAGCACAACATACTGTTGCAGTGCAGAGACAGGTCTTCAGATTATCTAACTGTCCCAAGAAAGGTTGACTGTCCAATTATAATCGCCCCCTTACTTGAGATGAATGGCTGTGCACTGTCTGGCCCAGCAAAGTCATTACTGTCCATCTGAGTGACAGTTGGGCCAAACTGGCAGATCTGCAGGCCACTCAAGCCTTAGGCGCCGTAGGAATGTGTTAAAAACCTGGCATCCGAGACAAAGACCGACACCAATCAACTAGGTGTTGCATCATGATGTGCACACCAGATTGACTTGCCGTTGGGGAAAAATGACCATCTGTGAAGTGTCACTTAAAGAGGTCACAGATTTACGGAGAGCGGACAGACAAATTGATATCAAATGACAGAAGAAACAATGCATTGACTATGAGAAGTCATCATTAGTTCTGTTTTGCCGATGGAATCAACAACCAAGAGATCATTGCATGATACTATACTAAAATAAAAATGGAGATGTTTAACTCATGGTACATTATCCTGTGAGTCAATGCCCCTCAACTTTAGGCTACCTAGAAGAAAAACTGTGGGATGTGGACATCAAAATTAATCCAAGTTAAGACATCCAGCTATAAATCCGCTGCAGGTATCCCCTCATAACCCGCACAGAGCTCAGCAGAGCCAAACTTGTCAGCTGGTAAAGTAAACTGCTGAATGGGATTTTTACAAGATCCAATCAAACATGGAACCAGACTACTTGTAATGCACCATCTGCAGAGAAACCCATCTAAGCCTTTTGCATTGCAGAACCTCCTCCTCGTATACCCTGGTCAATGGATAATTAAACAGCCTTTGGTAACCACAAGGCATTTTTTCATGTGCTATGGGTTTCTCCAAGATGGCTGACACTTCAGCATAATCCAATACTGAAGCCTCTGCTCTCTGAGAGCTCAGCCTACAAAACTGAAACTCGTAACAGCCCGGTGAGGCAAGGGCAAAGTTTGGGAAACAGAGTTGTGAAGTAAAGATAGGGAAAAGGAGTAGAAAGGGAAAATCAAACATGGGGCTAGAGAGGGAGAAACAATGGAGATGCAATAAATTTAGCTGAAGAGCTAGATGAGACGCAGAGGCAGGAGGCAGTAATTTGTGATATTTCAAGGACCAGATGGTCAGGAGTTAACTCATGGGGGGAACTATGACAAATAGTATATATATATATATATATATATATATATATATATATATATATATATTATATAAATAGATATTAGACATAAGGATGCTCATGAATCTAGAAAGTCTAATCAATGATTGTATTGAGTATTCCAGACTGTGTAACATCAATCATGTTTGTTGTTGTCATTTTTAGTATGTCAATCTAATGCCAATTTCAGTAATGCCAATCAGAGGCTGCTGCACCGATCTATTTCACCAAACTGCAACAACCAACAAAAGGAAGTTGTAGACTGCATCTTAATTAATAAAACTATAGCTCCGCCCATAGCAGTAAAGTGTGGGTGGTGTTAGGAGCGCTATTGTTAAGCTGAAGGCCTTCGTACGCCTAAATCTTACACCTCTTGCAGCAATTGGTAAAGTGATGCAGGCTGTGAAATTCTCCTTCTTTTGTTCCTCTCATTCTAAGAAATATCAATTATTGACCCTTCTCTACTCCAAGTTGCCTTTTTAAAGCCAAAGTCTTTGAAAAGGTGGTTTGTACTCAACAAGCATAATATCAAGTGTGTCTGGCCTCCGTCTGTTGCTCTCAACAGAAACAGCTCATCTCGAGTCTCACATTACATTTTGATGCGTAGTGATACAGGAGTGTGTCCTGATTTGTTCCTGTTGGATCGAAGTGCAACGGTCTGAAACCCAGACAGCAGTGTCCTAGTCTTGGTCAGCCTGCAGTGGTTTTCCTTCCTGTGTACCTCTCTGATAGGAGTTTCTCAGTTGCTGTTGGCAACCATGCCTCTTCCTCTAAAACTATGTATCAGACATTTCATTTAGCCTCAAAATTAGATGAAATATCTCTTTTTAAATGACTGCTTGAACTCTTTAAACTATTGAATGGCAAATAATGTTACAGCTCAACCCCCTGTTGTTTTTCTTTGTTTGTTAAATGCTTCCTACAAAATGTAGGTGTCCCTTGGGACCAGGATCTGACTCTGGAACATGTCAAGCGTTTGATTGGTTACCTTAAAGGTAATCAATTACCGATGCCCAGACCTCATTCTGCCTTTGCAAAGCATCCCTGGGGCTTTTACAAGTGGTCCAAAATGCTGCTGCTAAGATCTTGATTTTTTTCTTGTGACCACAAAAAAAGGCATTCTTGAAATAATTAATTACACAGGCTTCATAATGTTGTAAAGAGTGATGGAGCATTAACAGAAATTGCTGTTACGTCCTCTGGCAGATCTTTTCAACTTCGACCTGCAAACAAATAATAGAAGCAATGAAGCAATTTATATTCCAGTGATGTGCTGTTACCCTGTTTTTTACAGTGTTAGACTATTAGACAACGAGCTGCATCATTGCTTTCATAGACGCTCTGCTCATTAACTCTTTATTACTTACATCAGACAAGATATATTACGTCCTTTTTTCAGATTGCAGGACGAATGTGACTCAAGAATGTGACTCAAAGTCGTGGCTAACAATTAACCTTATAAGCCCACGCCCCTTTTTCTGATCTCACGGATATGAGAAGTGTGTTTTTTCAAAACTAAAACTCTGCTATCTCATCATCCACAGTTACGATCTAATTAATTCAAATTGCTAAAGTACTGTAACCCTTGTGAGAAGATATGTGGTGGTTTACATTTAAAAAAGATTGTTACATTTTAATAATTCCGTAAACTCCTCAACATGACTAAGCAATTATAAATTATAAGTACCCCTAATGCCGTGTCACACCAAAAGAGTTGCGAAATATTCGTGGGAGTAGATTACATGTTAAGTCAATGCACAGACGCGATAGAGGCAAAAAGGCGTTGTGAATATTCGCGTTGAAATATTTCAACTTTGGCGAAGAATTTGCCCGACGCGGAGTTGCGAAAGCCAATCAGCGCTGAGAAGCTCCGCCGTCACCGCCGTCATGCCGTTACTGAATCAAACTGCTGCTGGTCCGCTGAAGGAGCGCTGGAAGCGGCTTCATTCAAACACTCGTCCTGGAGGAGTCGGAGCTGTGTGCGACTACGGATAATATTATGAACCCAGACACGGGGGATGTTTGCTGTTCTGACGTTTGTGGGACTTCCTCAACAAGTATAAAGCAGAACTAGTGGTTATTTCAATGGTGAATGGCGGAAATGGTAAATGTTTTCACAGAGTAAAGCCACGGGGAAAGCCACGCCCCCTCTCCCCAGCTAATGTTTGCGAAAAAGCGGAAAAGTGAATTAACCACATAAAGTCGAGCGAGTAAAGTCAGGTGAAAAAGCGCTGCGAAAGGTGTGAACACGGCATAACAACGGCAGATTTCACTCAAAGTAACTTCCCTGTAACTTACGAGACTGTGGAAGTCTAACAGTAAGTAAGTAAGAGCATTGACTGATCAGTGTTGGTGTCTTGCACTGCGAAGCAAGAACCAGAGCTTTTGTTTATTAGATTTTTGGGGCGTTTCGAGGTGCTGCGATCTCATTGATCCTCAGACTCGTCTGAAAGATGACACATGCCGAAGGAGACGGTCAGTTACATACCAAGCTTCTTATGGTACAAGCAAGATGCAGGTCAAAGTAGGTCATTTTTCAATTTCTGAACTGAAAATGCTTCAAAACATGTCAATGCTTGTGTTTATTGTGATTATTTATTGCAGATTTAGATGTTTTATGTCTTAATCTTTCTAAAGATGTGCAGTATTACTCTGTGGCATGATGGGAAGGCACCGAACAATACAAAGAAAAAACTCGGGGAGCAATCAAGGAGTAATGTTTTGCTCAGACGCTTGAATTTTTTTTTTTTTTAAAGGCGGATTCGTTAGAGATCAAGGACAATAGGGTCTGGTATTCATATCAAGGCCATATGAGCTGTAGAGCACTAATTAGGGGACCCTAGGGCTTTTAATGAAGAAGGAATGTAAAGTGAATGAAGTTCTCATCCTGATTGAACTTTCACCAAGGTCCATTCCAGCAGATTGTATTTAACTATGATGTTTTGGATATGTTTAAGTTTGATGAGAACTGGAGAAAAGATTCTGGCACATTGTCACTCCGTTGTGTTGCTATTCCTCTCGTATTGTACAAGATGGGCCTTGCATACTGAAACCATTTTGTCCTGCCCTGTCTGTCCCTTTTTTTTTCTGGCCAGCATCTGTATCACTTTTCTTACCCCTTATTTCAGCAAATTGCAGCTCAGTCTGTATCATCTTCCAAGCTGTGAAAGTAAGGGATCAGTTGTGTTTCAGTGTGTATATGTGTCTGTGTACGTGTGGGTTTGTGCACTGTTCTCTGTTAACCTTGCCTTTATCCCAGTCTCACAGGAAACATGCTTTATTCAGTAGAAAATCAAAGCAGTTGAATCTTCCTTTAGTCCGGAAAATACTCTCTATCTGCTGACTGTCTGCTTCTCAACCCTTTTATGTGGACAGGCAGCTGATTTGAATACAGGCTTTGCTTTTGTGGCGTCAGACTGGTTTTTCAGCTGTAGCATTGACATCTCTGCCTCTCTGTCCAATCATGACTACTGGCCTCCACAGTGAATAATTGATGATGTATGTATGTGTAATTACATGTGTGCCTGTGTTAATATGGGCATGGTGCAGTTAAACGATACCACAGAATGAGAGAGAAGTGTTAAACAGCTTGTATCAAAGCAAATTCCTGTTGGTTTCATCTTTTTGGGGGGCACTTTCTTCTTTAATTACTCTCAACAGTATGCTTTCACATATTGTGACTTCTTTATGTGTGTTTGTTTGTATGTGTGTGTTTCTCTGTGTGTGTCCATGCTTAGTTTGGCCTGACTGGATTAAATAATGCTGAGCTCGGTGTGATGACCGGAGAATTGGAAGGTTTAGACGAAATTGTGCTGCATCAGAATTTAATGCATATAAAAGGAAATTACATGTTTTTGTCAGAACCTCGCTTATATTTAAATAATTTTGGCCATAACCTCATGGTTATCAAGTAGCATTATAAGGTACTCCAGTGCTGCTGTACTGTAATACTTGTTTTTATGTTTGAAAGTGGGGACAACAGCATTCAATGTCAGGATGAGTTTACTCTCCCTTTAGTCCCTGTTCCGCCCCTCTTACCATTCATTTATCTTTCTACCTCTGCAGTTTGAATTCATTAAAGTCCCAAACAGGAGCTCTAATAATTTTCTCTCTGCACTGATTTGCATTTTTGATTTATTATGTTAAGTCATTTGAAACAATGCACCAGCTAATGTTTATACCTGTGAGTAAGTGACTTACTGGATATTTCATTTTAGCATTTTGAATTGCAATATTTTCCGTGTAAACATGAGAGAAAAATGTGTGATTAACAATTTTTCAATCTCGCTGATAAATGTTCTGATGTTTTGGTTCTCGCTTTCTAAATTGATTCAGTAACCAACTAAAACCTTGCAGAGATTGGGAAAAGCAGTGTTGCACTCCCGTTGATATTTGTGATGGTGTTTTATTCTCTGATCTTTATGAATCAGAAGCCTCATAATATTCAAAAGAAACAAGGGAATAATGAAATCCTGACCCCTGGCGTGATAGCCCATCGACACAGGAGAGGAGAGAGGAAGTGTTGGAGGTGTGGGACGAGAATAAACGTGGTTGCCGTCTTGTGCAAACTAACAGAGCATCGTGTTGTTGTTTTCTTAACAATGTGAAGTATAGGCGCAAGTTAAACGCTCGGCGACACTGGTAACTGATTAAAAAAAAAACTGAAATACTATCAATTTCATGTATCAATGTTTTTTTTATAGAAAGGGTAGATCATTCTTTAGCGCTGTGGAGCATTTTAGCCTCTTATAGCTCATTGTTTTGGTTTCGCTGAGTCTCACGTAGCTCAGCAATCCCACTGGTCATCATATCCAACCAAAACCTTTCAATAAAACAACTGTTCACAACCTGCCCAGCACCAGACAGCAAACAGACAAAGTTAAGGATTAGCTTGTGAAGAAAGGCTTACATTGAGCAGCTGGAGAGTTTTGGGAAACAAAACAAAACAAATATGACAGTTAGTACATTACGTTCATTCAGGTGGTAAAAATAAAACAAAAAGGTTTTTTTTTGTTTTTGTTTTTCATTGCCTCTGAAAAGAGGGCAATGTCAAAGCAGTATCCTGGGTTTAGAAGCTGCAAATGGACCCGACTCAGCTGGATTGCACAGTTTTGTGATAAAGAAAGGTAAATACTACTTAACAAAAACAATCCTCTTAAAGGGAAGATGGAAAGACAATAAAGCTACATTGCAGAACTTCTTTACAAAGAAAATCTTGGGAATAACCTGGAAAGGTTGTGTTTCAGACATTTTGGATATGCACTGCTACCTGCATCATGTTACCTGAGTCTTGACTGTAATAATCTGTGTCTATTCACATTACAGGTAAATTGATCTGTGGGCGGACAGAACCAGTTGACGTCATGAGACCAGATGAGCAAGATCAGTGTTGTTTGCCTTTTTGTAGTCAGCAGTCATGCAAAAGATGTTAATCTTTCATCGCAAACTATACCTGAATGTAGAGATTATTGTAACCCACTGACGATCCCTCTAACGGCTGTAGCTCAGGGGGATGAGTGGTCGTCCAGTAACCACAAGGTAGCCGGCTCGATCCCCAGTCCCCCCATAGCTCACATGTCGAAGTGTGAGCTATTCTTCTTCTTCTAACCCAATGCAAAATTAACACACACACACACACACACACACACACTTCCTACAGTTGACTTCCTGAACTGAGTTGAACTGCAGTCTGCCGCTGTCGATGCAGGAGATGAGCATGGCATGGCTAATTCAATTGCAGATGCCCATAATGAAATGAAGATTACACAAAAACACACATGCACAGCCATACTGAATCACATGCACACACCTTTCCACTCACACGCATACACAGAGTGCACTTATTTTTATTCCTGGTACATTTCTTCTGACTCCTGCTCTCTCTCTCTCTCTCTCTCTCTCTCTCTCTCTCTCTCTCTCTCACACACACACACACGCATACACAGAGTGCACTTATTTTTATTCCTGGTACATTTCTTCTGACTCCTGCTCTCTCTCTCTCTCTCTCTCTCTCTCTCTCTCTCTCTCTCTCTCTCTCTCTCACACACACACACGCACACACACACACACACACACACACACACACACACACACACACACACACACACACACACACACACACACACACACACACACACACAGTCTGATCATTCTGCCTCAACAACTACACAGGCAACACTTTGTTGCAGCTCAAGCAGACAGGAAGCCTTTAATGCCCAATTACCGGTATTGATAGCTTATTTTAAAATCACAGTAGTGAACTTCTGCTCACTGCCATCACTGATTGAGAGTGGGTTAAAATTGATACCTATCGATTGTGAAAATGGGCAATATTGAATATTACAATCTTAACACAGGGCGTATAAACCTCACTGTGAGATAAAAAAGAACTACGGCTCTCTCTCCTCTCATTAGATTTCTCTAAATGCATGCATTGCACAGCCCATATAGGCTAGCTTCCAGTTAGCCAGATGTA
The DNA here is from genome assembly GCA_038501785.1 of Myoxocephalus aenaeus. Lineage (NCBI taxonomy): Eukaryota > Metazoa > Chordata > Actinopteri > Perciformes > Cottidae > Myoxocephalus > Myoxocephalus aenaeus. The sequence continues at coordinate 1,059,146 of JBAMJR010000128.1, read as the reverse complement.
AAGCCATAATTATAAGGTTATTTTTCCTTTTGATATAAATGATATGATATAAATCTTACTGAATCTCTTTGACTGTGATAAACTGGTGTGTGTGTGTGTGTGTGTGTGTGTGTGTGTGTGTGTGTGTGTGTGTGTGTGTGTGTGTGTGTGTGTGTGTGTGTGTGTGTGTGTGAGACTGTTCTTATGTTTAGCATTTAAATTCTCTATTTACTGAATCACATTTCATCGTATCAAACATTGGCAGCTGTCATCTATGGAATGGCAGCTGTCATATTTATGTCAAAGAGCTCTCATCTGATTAATGTGGCTTATTAGCATTACATCTATGAGCTCTCGACTGTGGTCCTCTATATTGACTTAACTATGCGGATCTATATTTCAGGGGCCTTTGGAGTTCTCTCGTAAACAAACACGTCATGTGTATCCTTGACGTCTATTGACGTGTTGAATGCATTTCCTACTCAATAAAATATTTGCAAAGGTGGGATTTTCCATATTGTTCAAACTGTAAACACAAGTCTGAATAACTGTCCGTATCAGCTTTCGAGTTGTAATTCAGAGCCAGAGAAGTATCTATCTCCCACGTGAAAATAACTGCAGAAATGTCAACTAACATGGAGCTTCAAAAGAAATCCCAAATCAACACTAACAGATTTGATTAAATTAATTAAAAATAAGATATACACAATTTGATTGTATGTGGACCCAATAGCATCACCTTTTTTCTCGCGCACTTGCACGCTCCCTCTCGTAAAAACATGGTGCTACAAGTCATCATTACCTGGAATTATCTTAAACGTGTAGTACAATTATGAGTAAGCTTGATATTATGTTCTAAGTGAAACAGATTGTGTTTTGCATGAGCCTAAAGGGCCACATTGCATGTCCTCAATGTCAGAAAGGGCTGAAGTGCAAGTCTTTAAAGGCTTTTAAGACCATTCTTGAATTAAAGATGAAGGCAAAAGAAAGGTAAAAATACACACACGCACTTAAACATGTTAGTAACAACACAAGCACACATACATGGGCCCATAGTTTAGATGCTGGGATTGTGCAATGGTCCCTCTGCTGCCTATAAACTCTGTGAGTTCTCTGAACTCATACCACTATGGATGTCCATGTTTTCATTGTTCCATCTATCACTCTCTCTTTCCTTTTTTTTCTCTGTTTGTTTCTCTCATTCATTCACAGTCACACGTCGGACTGTATGTGGAAAGGTCATTGTTATGCTGCTCATGCTAGGGTGTATTTGTGCTGTCGGTTCCTCCCCACTTATCGTAGTCTGAAATCCCAGACTTACTGCAACCAGCTCACCCAGGTCCTGTATCAGCAACACAGCTACTGCAACCCCACACATCTTTGTGTGTGTGCTTATTTGGACCAGGATATATCTGTCTAAATCTCTGTGTGTCAACATTGCACATTGTGTCCGGGTGAAAGGTATAAAACAGCTCAGTTATCTGTTCTTGTCACATAAAGAGTGTCAGTAACTGGTCTGTGGCACACTCAACAGTAATCCTGTAAAACCGACAGCATACAATCATGGACAAAAGGAAACTACAGATCCAGCAAGTACCTGAGACAAACACAACCATTAAAAACATAAAACACAGATTTTTCTGTATTTTCACACATTTATTTGTTTTATTCATCTAACAATTTAACCTCAATAGGTCTTAAACAAAGCCAAAACAAAGCACAGATGGAAAACATGCCTCCATCTAGAGAAAAAAAAACATACATGAATCAGGAAAATCCACCAATCAGTATCACCATTCAAGATTCAAGATATTTGAATTGTCATATCCACAGTTAACAGACGGTTACTCCGTACAATGAAAAATGTATTCCTCCTTCCACACAGAATTACAATAAACTTAAGGTAAAAATTAGAATGAAAATTAAGAATACAACAAATCAGTGCTTAAAATGCTAATAGTGTAAGAAAATACCATATCCAAGCAACTGCAACTTACATGTACAGTTTATTTCTGTTTTCCCAATAGTGTGCATGCTAGTTGGCAATATAAAAATCACATTAATGGGAAATATCGGAATGATGTCAGATCTGAAATAAGTCGCCACAATAGGAGGAATATTACAAATAAAATGCTTTTTTTTATTTATTTGGTCATTACCCAAATGACCACTCCACTGTAACCAACAGACTGTCCATATGATCACATGCATGTGATTTTTACATTTTACAAGTCATTTAACAAATGCCCTTGTATCTCTTTTACTCATTAGATGGCAGTGTGTGTGTGTGTGTGTGTGTGTGTGTGTGTGTGTGTGTGTGTGTGTGTGTGTGTGTGTGTGTGTGTGTGTGTGTGTGTGTGTGTGTGTGTTAATCCTCTGTGTCCTGTCTGTGATGATAGTGGCCATGGGAGAATTGTTTCCACAGCAGGTAGCTTGGAAAATAATAGTTTGCTTCTCGCTCTGAAAACATTATTGCCTTTTGGTCTTCAGCTCGGGGTAAAATAGGTTGCTAATGGCAACAGACAAACAAACAGCCAGAGAGATAGTAAAACCCTCGTACCATGCAGTTTAATGTGTTTGTATGTTTATCCATATATAGTTTGTGTTGTCCACAAAGTGTGCATGTGCAGCTAAATATCATTAAGTTTTGAAGATGTGCATATGCACTTTTCTGCTCTGTTTATTTATTGCTTAGCATATTTGAAACTTTGCAAACAATGTCCTGCAGTTTCATCAATGTGATGGACCTGAAGTTGTACTGCACTCTTTCTCTCTCTTTTTAAAGTTCTATCTAGACTTTTAAATTTTTTTTACAAAGGACATCTGATTGTCAACAATCAATTATGTTCCTCTGCTCTTCTCTCTAATACAGAGAGATAATTATCTAAAGATAATGATAATTAAAACAAAATAGTTTGTGCAAATATTGGTAGGCGATGGACAACTCTGTCCTCTCAAAATATTGGTATGGAAATGTCCCGACATTCTTTTAGGGGGGGAAGATAGATACTTTTGTTAAACTGAGGATTATACAGGTATCAACACCACAGTTGGTTCTCCACTTACCTGGAGCAGACAAAAAATATCACTTGAAGTGCAATATATTATTTGGTTAATTATGAGGACAGCAATACTCCAATTGTTGGTGAAAATAAACATAATAACAAGACGAGGAGTCTACAGGAATGCTAGTGGCTCTGTGAGACAGTCTACTTTGTTTTTAATGTCAGCATGCTAACATGCTCAAAATGACGACGCTAACATCTTATTGTTAAGCAGGGATGTTAACATTAGCTTACCATCTGAGATTAGCATGTTAGCATGCAATCATTTACTGATATGCACTAAGTAAAACTGAGGCTAGGGAATGTAATTTGTTATGCAGGTATTTCGTAAAAAACTTTATTTTGGGGGGGAGATTTACGATAATTACCTGATGGTGGTGCTCGATAGAAAGTTAAGGGAATACTTCAGTTATTGTCTACTGAGGGGAACATAAATGTGTGCACCAAATGTCATGGCAATCCATCCAATGATTGTTATGATATCTCACTCCAAAAAAAATGTGAACGTTGCGGTAGCTCGAGACCAAAAGTCAGAGGATCACCAGAGTTATTAGGATTCATCCTCTGACAGAGGATGAATCCTAATAACTCTGGTGATCCTCTGACTTTTGCTCTCGCGCTACCGGAATGTCTGTAAAAAAATAGCACGGCAATCCGTTCAATTGGTGATATTTAATCCTGGACCAAAGTGATGGTGATTTGTGATGTATCTTTGGTTTACACCCGTCACCCTGCCTTGGTTACTTCCACGTCAGTATCTCCTAAATTACTTTCAGCAAGCCCTGGGGACCCTGTCTGTCCTTGTATCCAGCTGAGGTTGGACACGCATGGCCAGGAAGCAATAATAATAGCAACAATAAGAGGAAGAAATAGAGGGTCCATACAATTGAGAAAGCAAGAGGTGCATACAGACAGACATCCTTCATCTTTGGTAACCTATTGTCTTTTCCCCGAATTACTTCTGGATCTCACTGCAGAATGTTGCAGCAACAAGTTCTTGCTCTTTAGCCCTTACTCCAAATCCTGACATTTACTTTATTTATTTTATGTTCTCGAACTTCCCTCCTCTATTAAATGCTTTTGTTTGAAGTAAAAAAAAAAATGTCGTGACCTATTTCATACTCTGGCAACATTATTACTCTCTGATCTTTTTACAGCCAATTACACTGTGTGCTGGAACTGTTTTGGTGTCACTGGCCTTTCACCATCTACTGTGCATCTTGGAAGAAAAGTGCAGCGAACCCTGAAATAGTCCAAGTAATTGCATTGTGTTGATTTTTCCTTTAACCTTAAGAAATAATTCCCACAGACTATACAGTATATTCCCCTGAGAGGCTCTCTGGAATTGAATGTGTTTCAGCTGGCTACACGGATGGCTCTGTTGTTGTACATGGAGTACTGTCAGTCTGTGCCTCTCATTCCTGGCTCCCATGGAGAAGCTCTGAGAGTGACACGGAACATTAACACCCCTGTTGCAGTGTTGTTCCCACACATCCCTCAGCAGTGTGAAACCAGATGGATAGCTCCTCAGAGGAAGAGAACTGCATCGTTGTTGTTTTTTGCTCTTGCACCCCATGAGCAGTAGATGTTATCCAACCTCGCAGGTGAAGAGCGCGCTGGGTATAATAACAATAAATGTGCTACTCCTCTCTGAACCATTTGCATAAAAAAAAAAAATGTGTGTGTGCGAGCGCCAGCAGGCCCTTGTGGGTTTATTACTCTCTAATGTTTGTGAGAGAATTAATGTAAATGTGTGTAGTGGAAAATATTATGAAGTAACACTATTGATTAGCTGAATGGGCTTCTCTGGTCTTCTGTCTTCGTTCGGTCTCCTGCTACCACTGCTCTTTTTTTTTAAATGAATGAATTGTCATTTATCAAACTGTCTTTGCAACCAGGGAATTGCCACTGTGTCAGATTTCTGGCACTGCTTGCCGTAAGCATATAACTGACACAAACAGAAAAGCAAGATTATTGATTAATGTATTATTCTTGTTATTTGTATGTTTAATTTTATTAATTGATCATTTTGTCCATAAGAGTCCATATTATTGCAAATCGCCACACTGTTTGACATTTTTACTTGACAAAGTATCTAAATGATTAATTAATTATCAAACGTTTGTCCTTTCCTGTTTATAGACTAATCAGTTAAGTAATCTTATCAGAACTAAACCTATTTATACACAACAACAAAAAACACTAAAAAGCAAGATAACACACCTCGTGACCTTGTGCAGTGTGTATTAAGAGACCTGGATGACCTGGAAAAGTTGCTAATGCACTTTATCCGATTTCTGCAACTGTGTGCACATCGAGCGTGGACATTATCGTCTCTCTCTGCTGAGCCAACTGACCTTCTGCTGGCATTGGGCTGCGAGACCATTTTGGTGTAGTAGCTGCACTCTGTATTGCATCCACTATTTTTGTGTCACAACCCCCTGAAATGACTCCTTGTAGTATCATCATTTGATCCATTCTGGAAGATTCAATTATTTTTGATTCCATTCATGTGTGCAAGGCAATCAGACAGCTCGGCCAGCATGAGTCTCGAACCCACAGGCTCTTTACCGACGCAGCTGCACTCTAGTGTGCATACTGTATGGACCCAGAAATGTCTTGTGAGGAAACCTGCGGAGGCATTTTTGGCGTATGCTCTCAGTGAGCAACTTTCATAGGAATGAAGAGGCACCATCTTTGAACGCACCATCCAGTTCTCCTTAAAACATCCATGATGAGGACTCTGTTGTGTCTTCTATGGATCAGCCATCTTTACTTTGCTTGGTATATTCAACTCCTTCAAAACAGAGAAGAAAAAAAACACATACAATGAAAAGCCACACAATGAAAAGCGTCTCTGAGCGACCCCCGTGCAATCTCGCCCACATGCAACCCTGGAGAAGTGTGTTTCAGCTTTTAGAGTGTGTGGATAAATTATACCTCAAAACTTGTAGTGCTTACCTTAGCGTTGCATGTGGCAGTTGCTGCCCAGAGCTTTTGAACTCTTCTTCTGTTCTTACTCATAATATGCAGTCCAAAGCAAAAACTGCAGCAGTGTCATCATTTTTGGAAATGTTTTGCAAAAATGTGAGTGAGAGGCAACAGGAGTGTCCTGAAATTAAAGTGGGCAGGCAGTATTGTGCCAACCCATAGCACATGTTGAGGTTTGAAAGCCAGAACTTGCAACACCTTGCCAAGTTTTTATTGAGTCACTGGCATTAGTTTGTTAAAGCAGTTCTTATCAAACCCCCACAAATGTATGATAGTCACCGGCGCTGTGACATGCTAACATGTTAATTGATGCACCTGTTCTAGTTCTGTATTAGCTGTGATGCATGCTTGTGTTTTTATCCCCGATGAAAGCCATCGTGCCTTATCTTACATCTATACTGCATCTGTCCTTTCATCAATGTCGCTATCGTCATTGTATTCTTTTATCATTTCACAAAAAGCACCATTGAGCATGGAATATAGCGCATAGTGTTTATATAAATCAGCATTTTTGCAAGGCAGTGCCTCTCAAGAATCAGCTGCCAGATATCCCTCTGTGTTTTCTGCTGTCTGAGAAGAAAATCTCCTAAATCTTTACAACAAATCCATTTAGATCAAATGAACTGCAGCTGTGTTGCACTTTACAATGCAGTCCGTTGTATATCTGGCTGTGCTGTTTGGACACACAATGTACTACATTAACACATACCTCTCCCTAACAAATCAATCATTGTACCCATGGGTCTGAATCTATAGTAGGAAGAAGAACACGATATCACGTGAGCTGCTTGTTGCACCTTTAAGTAGCAACATGATATGGGTCATTTGCTGTTACTTTATTCATGGCTGCTGAAGATGAAGCGATGAGAAAATAATTTTTCGCAGGGGCCCAAGACAACTAATGCTGACGAATGGGTGTTAGAATGGGTGTCAGTATAAGGTCATATTAATTATATAAACAGTCTTCTGCCGCACAACCATGTTCATGCGTGCATACAAATGTGTGTGTAGAAATTTATCTACACATTACTTTATCTCACACCCTTTGCAGTATTCTATTTCAACATCAACAGCTAAACTATGTGAACTGCCTAATGAGTGCTTGAGCTATAGTGTTAGTGTAACTCTTAACTCATGCAGTAGGTGACTATGTTCTTAACACTGCATGTCTGTCGACCTCTCCACCACTTTGGTACTGCCTCAGCTGTAAGAGTTAGTGCTAATTCACATTTTAGTATAAGCATTTGTAAGCTGTGCTTGGTTTGTTTGATTTGTTGATTCAGTTCCCGAAAAGTGTCACTTTCCTAAAATGTCTCCTCATTTACCTAATTTGCTTTTTAGTCCCTCCAATGTAAGGTACAAGGATAACATTCAAAAATGGAGTAAATATTTCTAATTTGGGAAACTGGGAAATCCTTCCCACGGAAGCGACATCTCCAGTGGCATTGTTAACTGATTACAGCTGCACAGCTGGATCCACAGTCAGTCTTGAAAGAATGTTGTGGTTCCTCATTGCAGTGCTGTTTTTAATTCAAAGGGAAGGTTTAAGTTACTTTGGAATGGTCTGCACATCGAAACGCTCCTCCTTTATGCTTCCCATAGGAGTTATGGGGTACAACATTCACACTCCTTTTTCGATTTGTACAACTAGATGCTTCAAAAATCTAATTTACACAAATTAAGGGCATTTTAAACTGACCATGTTTTTAGTACAACATTCCCCTATATTATCATTGTCTCCATGCTGCACCTCAAAATGGAAACACTTACAAGTTGAACCACAAAGATAGAAGTAAGTACCAAAAAAACATAGTATTTTTTTCACATGCTTGTGATTTGTTTCCCTTCCTTACACTTACGTATATCCGCCCCACTTTAACCCTGTCAGATGCAGAGAAGCCCGTCCACGCCTTTATCTCCTCAAGACTGGACTACTGCAATTCACTGTTCACTGGGATCACTGGCAAGGACATCCAGAAACTACAATACATCCAAAACAGCGCTGCCAGGATCCTGAAGAGAGTCCGAAAATAAGACCACATAACACCCATTCTGCACTCACTACACTGGCTCCCTGTCTCATTCCGGATTGACTACAAAGTCCTACTACTCACCCATAAATGCAAATGGACCTTCACCTTCCTATCTACAAGAACTCATTACTACCCAAACCTCCACCCGCACCCTCAGATCTACAAGCCGTTCGCTCCTCTGGGTCCCCAACACCAAGCTCCACCATGGGCGACCGGGCCTTTTGCTCGGCAGTGCCGCGCCTATGGAACAGTTTCCCTGACCACCTAAGGGCAACACAGACACTGGACTCTTTTAAGACTGGCCTAAAAACCTTTTTATTCAGTAAGGCATTTTTTTTACCTTGTGTTGATTCATTGTCAGCTATTTTTTTATTTATTTATTAGGGCTGCAGACATGGCTGTAGACTCAAGTTTTTTATAACTTCAAGTGGAGTCATACGGGATTTGCAGATTTTCTGTAAACAGTGTGAGTGTTGGTCTGTCTCTGTCTCTGCACGTGCAACCATGTGGTTGCATACTCGTGGGCGTGTGCTTGGTCGGCTTGATGTGTTAACAGTGAATAGCAGCTCAGTATCAGCAGAGCTGTGAATTCCCTCTTCTTTGTGGGCCTGTTTTCGTGTTGTTTTTCTCTGCAGGAAATGCAATATTGCCAATGCCCGGGGCTGCAGGGCTTCTAATGTAGTTACTATTGTCTTTTCTCCAACATCCACCCACATCTCTCTATCTCTACATCTCATTCTGTCCTGAGTCATTCTTGTCTTTCAGGTTTCTCTGTCCTCTTGACACGATTAAAGAAACAATACACTGTCAACATACATCTCTTTATTTTACTTTCCAACCCTCTTTTTCTGGTTCGACCCTCAATTTCTCCAGATCTTCTTTCACTTCCTATATTAGGTCAGGCTACTTTCAGATATTTTTTTGTTCTTGTTAATTCATAACAGCTTTTTATTCAGCTAAAGGTCCGGCAGAGAGAAAGAGCAAAGACGACGGCTGAATTTTTTTTTTTAAAGGGGTTGGGTAGAGGTGTTTGTTTGAGTGATGAGGCAGGGGAAAGGTGAGAGAGACAGAGAGCTGGTTAGGGCTGAATGTGTTAATAATGCCGCCATCAGATTCCCTCCCTCCGCGAGCTGTCCCTGTCAATCACAAAGTAGTCTATCAACCATCGCTGTACTTACTGCAGACCCACACAGCCTCTCACAGGATACACACACGGCCATCACTGTCCACTCCATCCTCATCAGACACACACATAAACACAAGCCCGTAAATCACGGGCTTAACCATGCTCTAGCAGAAACACTGGATCAGGACGAGCTGCTTCCCCGCTCTGTCTGCATCCTGATTTGTTAATTTATGGCCTGAGCTCACCTGAGTAGCTCGCGCGCACACACACACACACACACACACACACACACACACACACACACACACACACACACACACACAGATATATACCTCAGCGGCTTGCATTATCAAATCTGCCCCTCTGGTTGTGCAGTACGGACCACCAGAGCAAGTGATAAGCCGGGATGAGAGAAGACAGGACTTAATGCAAGGAAAGGAGCAAAGCAGAAATGGCCAAAATTAGCATATTTCTATTCCTTCCTTATCCGTGAGTTGTTATCAATAGGTATAGATCACCAGAGCATTTGATAGGGGAAGTCGGAAAGTGAGGGAGAAAGAGTGGAGGGATTGACTGAAAGGGGGACAGGCATAGGAAAACGAAAGGTGATCCCTTTAAAGTCTCGTACAGAAAGAGAGACACCATAGCAAGTGAATTATCTCAAATGCAGAGATGGTAAGGGAATTTAATGGAGACAATAGGGTCATCCTTCTCCCAGTAGCAGCCTGTGCAATAGAAAGACAGAGAAAGAGGGTCCTCTTGAGCTCTCTAGGTGGAGATGAACTGGGAAATCAAGTTATGTCGTAATGTGAGAGGTGGAATTTAGGCAGAAATGACTGAGAGGCATATTGGATGCAAGAGGAATAGACTGAAATGCTTATCCCACTTCTATTCACGAGATTGAGAGAAAGTAATGGAGTGAAGGACATAGAAGATAGATGGAAAGTGGCAGGGTTTAGTAGTTCAGTGTGTGTGTGTGTGTGTGTGTGTGTGTGTGTGTGTGTGTGTGTGTGTGTGTGTGTGTGTGTGTGTGTGTGTGTGTGTGTGTGTGCGTGTGTGTGTGTGTTAACTGTCGAACAGCTCTTTTCTAAAGGCAACTTTTCCATAGTGTTGCCTTTTATTGTGGAGCAAGTGCAGCCTCAGGCTCTCTCCATGGTGCTGAATCAGAGGCAGTAAGAAAACTCAAAGGGGATGAAATACTCCATCTCTGTTACTGTGTAAGAGATGATATACATATATATATATATATATATATATATATATATATATATATATATATATATATATATATATATATATATAGATGATAGATAGAAGTCAAATTATTCTTGTGATCCATCCATTCTGATGATCACTGAAAAGAAAAGACCTACGTATGCAGGATGTTGGACCGACTTGTGTCATCAAAACCCCAAATGAGTTAAATGAATATTCTTTGGAAGAATGATGTTCATACCTTCAGTAGACTTGTAGGATCCATGCCCGTTCTGTGGCATTGTCATGGCCGAACACCTTACGTTACTTAAGTTAATAAAACATCCTTCTGAATGATTTACTACGATTTTAACATTCAAAAGCTCATCTTATCTGCTTCCTCGGGACTATGTGGGTGTGACTTGATCAGATTTTATTGACAATGACAAGACCGCATAAGCAAAAAAAACACCACTGTTGTCGATTCTGATTCAAATTCAGAGCATAGGAACAGATCACGAAACAAAAATAGAAATACTGAAATAACAAAAAAATAAAATGCTCTCACTAAGAAATTGGTTTACAGGGCCTATATTTTGCCACCCATCTTGACATATTGTAGGCAGATAGGTGGAAAGGAAATAAGAGAAAAAAGTGAATGGATGAACATATTCAATAAGTCCAGCCATGATTTGCACAAATACATTAGAGAAAGGATTATATGAAGCTATAGCGTAAGTTCAGACAGGAAGACAACCCCCTCACACCAGGCGGGCCCTCACTCATACGTCCCTCACCAGCAGCACGCACGTCATACCGGATGTCCCTGTCAGGAGCGTCAGAAGTGTCAGACTACCAGCTGTTCAGCAGCCGGGTGCGCCCAGCCATTAGCGCAGAGTCACGCCCTCCTCGCTATCCTATCAGCTCGCTGCTATCTCCTTTAAATGTTCTCCTTCTCCGCCTCTAGCGTCCTGCTGCCGTCTCATGCGACCCGCCGCCTCCCCAGCACCATCCACCTTCTCAGATTCAGCACCCCATCGGCATCTCCAGCAACTCCAGTAGAACCTCAGCCACCACCACCAGTGTCTGGACTCCCCGGGGGGGATCTACAGATTTCTGCCGCTCAGGGCAAACACAGTGCGATCTCAATCTCCTCGCGGAGTTCATGCGCCAAATAAATTCTGTGTAACCATGGACTCATTATCTGGCATAATAAACATTAACTACTAATCACCCACTGTCTCTCCTGATTGAAATGAGGCTATAACTGAATGTTGATATGCAGGTTCATAAGTTCAAATTGTGGGCCGACTAATCACAAACAAGAAGTTCCCTGAATGCAAACGGCTCTCTGCTCTGACCTGATCTAATGTTAAACTTGCAATAAACCTTGAGAATATATTTTTCCCTGGACACAGATGATTTCAGTAGAATCTCATTGTGCATATATGTACTCCCACATGAATGAGAACAAGTTGTTTTTTATGAAGCCAACAGCTCATTCTTCCATTATTAATAGTGCCCTATGTGGGAGGGAGAACCAAAAGTTGTTGAGATGAAAGAATCTGTGAAATGTGCTCTTGGCAAAAAGGGAAAATATATATTATTGTTATTATTATTGGTGTTGTTACAGTTATCAATGTTGTTGTTTTATTATTGTTATTAATAATAATAATAAATAGACTGATAATAGTCAACTTAATTATAAACCGATATAAAACTCACAGATCATAGTCACGAATCAGATCAGCGCAAAAGAAAAAAGGGAGCAAATATAACTTTTAGAGATCCATGATTGTTTTATCGCCGATACTAATTGCCAAACATTGATGATCTATATTGAATGAATGAATGAATGAATGAATGTATACTTTATTAATCCCCAAGGGGAAATTTGGTGTCGAGTAGCAGCAATTTACAGACAGAAAATAAAAATAAAAATAGCTGGGATGAAAAAAGAAAAAAGAACAGAGTATTAATTTAGGAATTAAATTAAACTTAAACAGTATAAGTGCAAAAGTGCAAGTATGTATGTGTATATTAAGTGTGTGAGGTGTAAATAAAAAACAATAACAAACAATAGGAGAGTGCAAAAATGCAAGTTATGTATGTAATATGTGAAGTGTAGATAAACATAAACATGTACAGTGATTAATCAGTCAGAGGATCTGGCAAGCGGTGACTTATTATAAAGCCGTAATGCCGTAGGCAGGAATCTTTTCCTGTAACTGTAATGTATATTGGCAGATACAGAACCTTTTGTTGTTTGATTATAGTAGCTGGTCCACAAGGCTACTTTTTTGTCACCATCCCAAACATCATTTCAACCACTCTGAAGTCATTGTAAACCACCCAAAATCGTTAATGTTATTCTTTTACTTGGTAAAGTAATGTATTGTAATAAAAACCCACAATTCAAATGATAATCTTGCTTTATACAGCAATTCACCAGGTTTCCAAGCAGTACAGTCAGACAAGAACACAGACAAGAACGCAGAGGAGGAGATTGAAGCGTTCATTATGAGCTCAAACCCAGACGTGTACCTGCCAGGCACATTGTTGGAAGAAAAAACATATTTACTCTTAATCAATTACTGTCTCACGGTTATATTAATAATCATATGTTCTGTTTATTAATCATATACTGTGTAAAGGCTTGTAGCTTCTCATTTGACCTACTTTCCTGTTAAAACATAGTGTTTGCTTTTCAAGTGACCTTCTGATAGAGTCATGAGACTGGGGATGCCTACATGTCTCTGTTTGAAGAACGTGGTGTTCCTTGTTATCATATGACCATGCCGATGCAAGCTAATCTAAAGACGTCATGAGAGCTTCTGTGATTGTGTCATTAATGTATTTAAGAGGTAACTCTTTGCTCAGTCAGTGAGCAGTCCAGGATACGCAATTCGCATATGATGTTGTGTAATTCTTCTCTGCTCCTTCTTTGCGAAGAATAAATGTCCTGATCAATGATTTTACCACCAGGTGTCGAGTAAATTTTTCTATCACACATCCTCCAAGCCACCCCAAAAGAACTCCTCCTGAATTAGCATTTTGATGTGTTTCATTGTAATAATACAGGCATGGCCTTGAATTTATTATGGAGTTGTTGCTTGACTGTTGTGATCCTCCTAAATGGGCATCTATAATGATTGCACCAATGGTTGTATTTTGTTAGTTATGTGCATGAATAAAACCACAAGGACGATGAGGGAAGGACTTCAGTAGTTGTGGGTTTCTCTATTTAGAAATGTTCAAACCCAATGAAGAGATGGAGTCCAATAGTGTTTTGATCTGTTTTTAACTAACAGGATGTGCCAGTGTAACATCTCATCAACAGCTGTTTCAACTTGCAGCATCCTCTGTTTTCCTGGGGGTTGTCCACCTCCTCTTCAGGGGGAATACATCAGATTACTAGAAATCATGAGTTGGCAAGGGAACATTGTTGCCATGCCCGGGCTCTTTTTTGCTGTACTTTGATCCGTACATTATAATTGCAACATACTGATGTTTTGTCACGGCCGTCAGGGTTTTAGAGACAGACAATCGTTTCCTAAACCTCAAGTATTTGTGTTGGTGAAACACCGGTGGGTCACAACCCAGTCTTTGGGAATAAAGGCTATAGTGGCTGAAAACAGTGTCCTGCTGCTGCTACTGCATACAATGTTGATGAAAGCTGCAGCAAAGTTGTGGGGGATAACATCTAAATAGTTTAAAGTACAAATTATAATACTTTAAACATAGAGCTGAAGGGAAGTGCTACATTTGATGATAAGTCTGTGTGTGTTGTATGAACTGCCCCCTTTAATCTGACACATGCATTTGATCCATTTGTTAATAAAAAACATTTTTCGCTTGAGCAGCTATAAAAATCACCTGAGCAATATGTTCTCAGCAATAAACAAACAGCCTACTCCCAAAAAACTGACTCACACATTTTTTTGTGCAAAGGAAGTACTTTATTAGTTTCTTTAAAATGTGTTTTATTTTTCTTGTGATACTGCTTTGCAATGAGTCAGACATTTATCATTGTGTAGATGTTTATCATTGTGTAGATGCCTGGAACATGATTTTATTTTAGTTATGTTACTTCAGTTGAAATGTTTCAGTGTGGACTGTCAGCCTGAGCTTTTTCTGAGCTGGTGAACAATGAATGCATTCAATCTAAACTGAATTGTACGGCTGAGCTAAAAGTCAAAGTCAAAGTCAAAGTCAGTTTTATTTGTCACTTCTTCCATATTGTGCAAACATACAGAAGACCTGAAATTTTGTTTCTCTACTGTCTGAAAATAAAGTGAATAGTGCAACATTTAGAAAAAAAAAGTAAAAAATAGACAACATATAACATATAAACATATAAACTAGACAACATATAACATATAAACATATAAACATATAAACAACATATAAACTAGACAACATATAACATATAACCAACATATAAACATATAAACTAGACAACATAGCATAAACAGCATATAAACATAGTGCAGAAACATAAAGTGAATAGTGCACCAGTTAAGAAAAAGTAAAAATAGACAACATATAACATATAAACAACGTATAAACAGTGCAGAAACGTATAAACATAGTGCAAAGACATATAAACATAGTGCAAAAACAAATTAGACATATAACATATAGTGCAAAAACAAATTTGGAAACTATTTAAGTGTGCGTTAGTAGCAGCGGTCAGACAGTTTAGCAGCAGAGTCTAGATGTGGGAGTGGTGAGGTAGAGAGTTCAGAGAATCAGAATCAGAATCAGAATCAGAAACCGTTTATTGCCAGGAATGTTTTCACACAAACGAGGAATTTTTTGAGGCGGAAGGTGCATACATTGGACGTGGACATGGGACGTAAGATGAGACAAACAACAATCAACAATCAACAATCAACGAAAACAACAACAGTGCAATTGGAATGCGGTTGAATTAAAATATGTGTAGGATAAGCAAGTGCTCAGTCAACAGATACGTTAATGTACGTTAAAGTGACGTGTGTATTTAAGTTAAAAGTGTATGTTAAAGTGACGAGTGTTTAAGTATGCGGTGTGCAGAGGAGTGTATGGTAGAGAGAAATAAAAATGAAAATAAAGAAGAGAAAATAAAAATAAAAATAAAAATTAAGAGTTAAAAATAAAAGTTGAAAATTAAAATAGCTGGGGGTGACAGAGACAGTCAGTGGGGGACCCGAGCCCGATTGATGAGCCCGACTGCTGACGGGAAGAAACTGTTTGTGTGGCGTGAGGTCTTGGTCCTGATGGACCTCAGCCTCCTGCCACAGGGGAGGGACTCGAACAGGATATGTCCAGGGTGAGAGGGGTCAGCTGCAATATTCCTGGCTCGCCTCAGAGTCCTGGAGGCGAACAAGTCCTGGAGGGATGGCAGATTACAGCCAATCACCCTCTCAGCAGAGCGGATGATGCGCTGCAGCCTTGCCTTGTCCTTGGCAGTGGCTGCGGTGTGCCAGACGGTGATGGAGGAGCAGAGGATGGACTGAACTGAGGTGTTGAACGCTGAACTAAAGTCTATGAACAGCATTCTCACATACGAGTCTTTTTTGACCAGGTGGGTGAGGGCTGGGTGGAGAGCAGAGCAGATTGCATCCTCTGTGGACCGTTTGGCACGGTATGCAAACTGGAAAGGGTCCAGTGTGGGGGGGAGAATGGATTTTATGTGTGACATGACTAGCCGTTCAAAGCACTTCATCCTTGCTTGTCTGCACTTTCAATGAGTAACTACATACAAAGAGAGTCAATTCTCAACACTTATTGTCAAGCAGTGCAACCTTGACCGTTTTCTAAGTCCAAATTGTCCCTGTGACCCTATGCAGTCCATAAAGATAAATTGATCTCCTTTAGTAACCGTGAGACAGCCCTGTGACTTAGTGAGTAATGTGAAAGATAAAGGAACACATTGTTGGAAGCCTTATTGTTGAAAGTGCAGTATGTCCACATAGACTTTATCCTTTCATGGAATAGTATCATTACATTTGGTGATCCTTTCCATGGATTTTCATTCCCATATTCATTCCCTTTGTTCCCATATAGAGCTGGATTTCTCTTACTCACAGGTCATTTTTATGACAAACAGTCACACTCACACAACACCATCTTTTCGTATGTTGAATTCAATTTGAATACTGATTGTGTGAAAGCTTTCTGTCAGCACAAAGACCGAATGCTGCCAGGTCAAAATACACATAAGAAGAGTTTTGGCATGATCTGACACTTGGCAGAAAGGAACTGTGTGCGATGAATGCAGATACGGCTGTCAAGGGGAAAGCCTCAAGGTTAGCACTCACCAAGGGTCCGCTGGCGACTGCTCTTAACTCTCAGCCTTTCGACAGTATGATGCAAGCTCTTCTGGGACACAAGGCTGTACATGTATAATGAAGTTGTTTCCCCTGGCAAAGATGCCCCCCTTTGTCTATTTTCCGAACATGCGAGCCCATCTTTAATGCCAGCCGGCGTCAGAGTCACGAGAGTGTGGTGGACGCTTAATCCGTTGGCCGAGCATTCTGTTGTCATTTTGGTGTAATTTTCTTTTCTACATACACAATATGTCACAATGCACAGGGGAAGTATACACTGCATTGTCAGCTTTGTGTTTTCTCATTGTAATCCCAGCCTTTGCATATATTTTGCTGCTATGTGTGATACTGTTCTTTCAAATTCCTTTTTTTTTTATTGAGCGGTTATTTTTCATAGACATTTCGCTTGTGCGTTCAAGACTCCTCTTTATTGTTCTTACAATTGTGCATTCAGTGGAGTCATTGGAAATTCAATAAAGTAAAAGGCACAGAGATGATGTCTAAATATTAATATAAACAGGTAGAATAAAGAAATATCGAATACAGAAAAAAGTAATACACAAAGCAATAATGAACAGCGAAACCATGGGGAGCTGCAGATTTATGTGATAGTTCTCTGTTGCGCTATCACTTCAAGGGACACAATGAGTAAAGGGACAATTATGGGATGGCTCGTCCTACAGACTTTTGCATTTAAAACTGATATCAGTGTACCTATTTTAATTGTTTTTATTATATTTATAATTATTATTATAATCATTGTATCAATAATTATATGTGTGTTCAAAAAGAGCCATCTACAGTGGATTATATGTGTTGTTTGTCCATGAAATAAAGGACATTAGGACATTAAATAAATAAATAAAGACATTGAAGCTCTCACTGAACTTTACAGGGCCTCTGTTGTGTGAAATCCTTTATTGGCCAGCTCTTATCCATGAATCCTTCTTTATCCCCTCTGTTAACAACCTCCTTGTCCTCTTCACATTGCTTTATCTCTCTTCTTTTTCTCTTGGAATTTATCCAACAATCCATGACTACTTCTATCTTTCTCCATCCTCTGCTCCCTCCCCACTGTTTCCCCTGTTGAAGTTTCCAATACTGCGGAGACATATTTTGCTGAGGTAATTATACATTTTAAACAGCCCACTACATAGGATAAATGTGTATGTGCAGTTTATACAGTATATTTTCCCCCAGCTTGTGAGTAATGTCAATGTTCCAACAATCTGATGGAACTATTTCCAGGGTGTGAGTCCCCAGCAGCTCCTGCTCCGCTCAGCAGATAAAAGAATAATTACACACTCTAAAAAGAGATTGTTACACTACGGATGTTATGCATGTGTGATTTATGCTGTGTCATACTGTTACTGTAGGACATGCAAACTTTGCTCATCTCCCCGTCCTCTGCTTTTCTGCTCTTCTGCTTTGTCACCTTCCTAAATTTCAGCATTGGCCACCATAGTGTATTCTGTTATTGTACAAAGGAGAGCTCGACCATGCACAGTAAATGTACTGTGAGCGGTGCCACTGCCAGCCATTGGCAGGGAAGAGAGCTGTGTACTCTCTCCAATTGCTGCTTGATGTGTTGGTGTTCTGCTATTCTGACAATAGATCAATACGCTATCTGGTCAACCGGCCCGATGCCCCACGTCCTGTGGGAAGGAGGCGAGCGCAGAGGAAGAAGAAAAAAGGGGAGTCAGAGAACAGCACACTTTTATGTTTGTATAGACAAACTGAGAATGGCAGTCAGCTGGCAAGCAGCCACATCCACCCTCCCTGTGTGTTCTCCTCTTTCTGATTAAATACCACTCATGGTTCAATACCCTGTTTGATTGCTCTGCTTATACAGGATATAGTTGATACTGCACAGGGTCAAACTCCAAATTAAAGGGTAATCATTTTAAAAATACGACGTGAATACAAAAGCAACGATTAATGCAATATAGGACAGTCAAAATCTCCCCAGAGGCCTCTTTTACCCATATTAAGTGTATTGTATCCATATAAAATCCAACAGAGATTTATGACACTTCTGTTTACACTGACATGCATCTCCATTGGCCAGATCACAAATCTGATTACAATCCATCCTTCTTGGTTTTTCCGGGCTCCATGTAAATCCGGGTCTGCTCTGCTCCAGTCCGGGGTGGTGGGAAGGGGAAGCCTGTTTGGCTGCTAAGAACACCAGAATAAGAATAACTTGAACAATTATATCATCTTCACAGGTCTATTTGTGCCTCTCACTCACCAACACATCATTTAGTGGATGAACTGATCAGATTGATGTGACAGCTCAGTGTGTCTTCTGTATGGTCGTAATTGCTGGAGACAGTTTGTCCTCTTTATGAGACATAGAAGGCAAACTGTGTCTTAGAGAGATTGATGCATTTAAACATTTCCAACATCTGCTTGAAATATGTCTGAAACAATTTCCCTATGTAATCTAAGCAATCAGATATGAATCTGTGTTGGCTGCTTCTTAGATGCAGCCAACATAGCTTGAAATCATATTTATACCAGATCCACAAACTGTCTCATAAACCCTCTGGGATTTTAGCTAAAGACACTACCATATCAAAGCCTGTCTTTCTGCTGGTCCCTTGGACTGGCGAAGCACGAGTGTGGTTGAGTTTGTGTGAATGAAGGAATTCATTTACATTTACAATATTAGTATTTTATATTGTAAGTGGCCTGTTATCATACAGGCCTATTTATTTGTATATATAATTCACAAAGACCTCTTGCTCCGGTGCGAATAGGTTTCCATTCTGTGTAGGAAGATGAGCCCCATATGAATTTATCCCAAACAATTTATCCCCAACATGCTATCAAAACTTTCATTTATAATTGCCAACAAGCCATTAATATTTCCAACTAAAAAAGAGGTAGGAAAAAGGAGGGTAGGAAAAGACAAAAAAACATGCAAAAAAAAAGATTTAACCCAAAATCACAGAAATGCAGATTCATAATATTATCACATAACCTCTGTATGTAGTTTGCGGAGGAATGTTTACCTGACAAATTACATACATGGCACATTCACACAAGATTAAGATCAAAGACAACCTCCGCAATTATCACTTTACTCCATATTGATTATCACCTTACTCCCATATTTATACCAGGTGAAATGATGACCATGATCACATGTTAACGCCAGGTGTTAATGGATACACCCAGGCGAAAAAAAAGTATACTTAGTATATTTAATCTTAGCATACTTGAGTATACTTTAGTATACTAATCATAAGTATACTTAAAGTGTGTTATTTTGAAACAACTTCTTTTTTACTAAGTATATTTAAGTAGTACTTAAAGTTGTACTTGAGTACTATTTAAGTATATTTAGTATATTTTTTGTGTGCTAAATTGGAACAACTTCAAGTATACTTAGTACATTTTAAGTATACTACTGTGTATGTGCTAATATACATGCCAATAGCTCACTTAAAATGTGTTTTAAGTATAAATATATTATTAATATATTACAAATATGTAAACAATATAATTTTAATATATTTATAATGTGCTAATAGTATACCAATATAACTCAGGTGCACCTGAGTTATATTGGTACCAACCAATGAGAGATAAGAAGCCCATACTTGGATGAAACAGTGTACTTTACTGCTAGTCAGGGGCGTCGTTAGGCCTGTTTTAGGGGGGCTGAAGCCCCCCCAAAATGTTCTTCAGCCCCCCCAAATAATTTGGCTTGAAAAAAAAAAAAATCTTTTTTTTATTTTATTTTTTTTATTTTGGTGATGTCATTAAATGAAACTATTGTTTCTCACATGGACAAGTTATTTATAACTCTAACATTCTACATATGTGAGTACGTTTTGGTTTGTATGTTTTCTCCCCCTTCAAATTACAATCCAATAGCCTATCATCATACTTAACTTTAGGGCACTAGGACCTTGGGGAGGCTGCTGCGCTGGCTTTCTCACTCTGCCAAGTAACGTCTCTCATCAACCACAGCAGGATTAAAAAGTAAACTCAAAGTTTAGCTCAAAGTAAACTACACCAAGGAGTTTAGCTCACAGTAAATGATGCACGGAGGGAATGTAAGTACAGGTAGTTACAGAATTCAATTCAATTCATTTTATATAGCCCAACATCACAAATGCAAGTTTGCCTTGATTATAGTGAATGCGTTGGGTGCCTTCCATTTCAGCCCATCATACAATATTTATTATTTGATAATCAAGATGTACTTGAAATGTGTTTTTATTTTATTTTTGTCATTCATGTTTTCTCTCTCTATTGAATGGTATATTAGACACTGAACTAGTTCATCTTTATCTCAGTGATAGTGTCCAAATGAGCGTAAAATATCACTGGTTTGTAAAAACTACACGGACAACAAAATAGATGTAAATATTGATAAAAAATCGTATTCCCTTCTGCTCAAAATAAAACAAGTAAACAACTCAAAAGTTGACCCTGTCAGGTCCATTCTCCATCCATTGGATTTGGGAGTGACGTGGATATGAAAGCTAGTTTATCCGTCTTTCCTTTACAAGCAGGAAAATGATTTCTCTCTCATTATTTGAGAAAAGTTCATATTTGTGTTCACTACGACCCTGACATTCTGTCTCTTCTGTTATCATATACTAATGAATGCAAGCAAAACTACAGAGCAAAATCACACTCTTTCTGATTGAACCAATCTATGAACTGTCGGAAACAATGGACATGTAGGCCCAATCCCAATCTCTACCCTAAACCCTCAAGCCCTGAACCCTCAGGCACTCACTGACGTCAGCTGCTAAATGGCTGAGTGTGAGAGGCTGTGAGGGCTTGAACTGGTGTGGATATGAATGGGACAGCACTTTGCTGCATCACATGACCACGTACAAAAATATTGTGGGTAATTCCCATACGGAAAGGGATCATAAAGGGCTCAAAATGTCTGCCAGAGAGCCCTCAAACACTCTACGATGTGACAGTGGGACACCCCTAAACCCTCACAGACTTCGCGGGAGCGCGCCTCAAAGTCCGTGAGTCCGTAAGGGTGGAGATTGGGACTGGCCCGTAATGTAATGTAATATCCGCGGCCCCAAATGGACCCCAAAAAGAAGCCGCGCGCTGCGCGCGCACACATACCAGTTCTCTAGGGGCTAAGCCCCCCCTTTCTTTGAATCCTAGAAACGTCCCTGCTGCTAGTTAAAGCTTCTTATGTCGGGCCTGAGAGCATGTTCTCAAAGTGTAGCCCTGGAGCACATCCTTAGGAGCTGCTCCACGGCACCGGGGAGGGATGAAAAGATCAAGTCATGAAGGTCATTGTTACGAGACATCTGCTCAGATTATGATGGGATTATGCCATTAAAACATACTTTCACTTTCAGGAGAGTTGGGGAGCATCAAAGACCTGCTGGTGGTGCTTAAGAAACAATTGAAATTCCTTCAGCGTGTTGTGGTCAGGAATCGTTTTCTTGTCTTAATCCACCAAGCAGAGCGGTCCTGCAGGTGCTAGCAGTCCCTTGGGAGGACGATGCCTTCGAAAGGCAATTCGCCGAGTACAAGGACCTGGTTATTGAATGTGGAAAGGATAGCGAAGAGCTTTCCTGTGAAGGTTCGATTCAGAGGCTTTGCTCCCTGATGTCTTTCTGACAAGCCTTCATCTTGTTGGGCATTAGATGAGCCACCAGCAGAACCATTTAAATGGTGATCTGAGATCTGATCTGCCTTGGCTAGGTCACCTGGTGTGTTGCAACCGTATCAACACATGATGCATAGAAATAAATCGAGCCAGCCCTTTTATATTCTATAATGTTTCCTGCATTTCTATCCCTGTTTCCCTTCCTCTGTTTATATTTCACCTTTCTCGCTGTCCTTTTCATTCCTCTGATCTAATCCTTATGTTCTCCTACTGAGGCCATTGTTTGAGCTGGAAATAGATAGTCCCTGCCCAATCACAAACTAATAATGCTGTCGGCATGACTATAAAGTGGGTATAGTATGCATGTGTGTAAGAGAGAATGTTTTACTCTTTACACATTTCAATCAGGAGAGACTTGTTTCAGAGTTTAATAATAATTTATTACAATTGCATATATTTGAATAGTGCAAAGTCTTTGGCGATTGGACTCCATCCTGAATTAGGATAAGCAAGGGGTAGTGCTGACATCTGCGACAACAGAATCCCCCCTGGAATCCAGACACTGGTGGTGGTGTTGAAGAAGGAAGTTGCTGTAACCCGATGATGCATGATGAGCAGGACTGAATGCTGACTGGAGGTGCCTGGGGTGGAGGAGGGTCGCATCAGTTTGAGCTGAAACGACAACTGACAGCACCTGAGAAGAGACTATTTAAAAGTTAGACAACAACGCTGTGATTGGCTTACGGAACTGCTCCGACTTCGACTGGTTGGTTCATTCACCATACACGGCCCCAATCAGCTGATGGAGTAATCGCTGTGAGATTTAGAGACTGAGTTTATGAATGAACTTGAGAGTAAAGAATGTCTTCCTTACTGAATTTACGCTTGAGCTTCATGTATGTACTATAAAGATGCATGTCAGCATGTGTATGTATGACCCAATACAACTTCTTGATGTTTTAAGAATGGATCTTTTGAAGAACAGAAAAATAATCCTGTTTAGCAAAGAGAGGAGTAGGAATAATGACATAAATTAACTGAATTACCCTGGTTAAGACTGTTGATAGGTAAATACACTAAGAGAGAGAAGCACACAGGGTACAGCAGAAAGGAAGAGAGAAGGGTAACGAGGAAGCAATCAAGGGAAAGAGGTGATGAAAGGCACAAGGGAGCAGGTCGTGAAATTTGGAAGAAGACATCAAGACAGATGGAAAATAAATAGCCAAAATAACACCAGCGAGTGAGACAGACAGAAAGAGTGCGCTTCTGATTACCAGGGAGGAAAGATTACCTTGGTGACATATTAGTTTAATCAAGCGAAGCTGTATGGGAGAAGGGAGAATCATTCGACAGGGCTGTCATCATTCCACTAAATTGATGCTGGCTCTTCCTCATTTCCATCGCTCTCTGTGTGTCTCTGATATATTCCGATGCTCGCAGAAGGCGACCGAAGCAAGATCTGTCCCCAGATTGCCAACTATTCAAAAGGGCACTAAAGTCAAGTGACTGTGTTTGTGTGTATGAATGTATGCCATTTTTATCCCTTTTTGTGTGGATGTCTGCATGAATTTTTTGTTGTAAATGTGTGTGTGCGTGTGCCTGTCGTGTGTGTCCTTCCAAGAAATGGACTGCCTGCAGCTCGTTGGCCACCTGGTCCTCTGTGATAGCTTTAACCCAATAAAGAGCTGAGAGAGACTGACTGGCAGTGGCTGTCAGGGTAAACTCTGCCAGACCACACAGTCTGAAAGGAAACCCTCCCACTCGTGTGTGTGTGTGTGTGTGTGTGTGTGTGTGTGTGTGTGTGTGTGTGTGTGTGTGTGTGTGTGTGTGTGTGTGTGTGTGTGTGTGTGCGCGCACACAGTTGTTCACCTGTTTGTCTCTTTTTATGTTCTTTATTCTGCATTTACAGTATGTATACACTTCTTATATGTATTGGAGGGACTCTGCACTCTTCAGATGGCTTAGATTGTGTCGTATTGTTCACCAGATGAAAACTTTAATATAAATACGCTGTAAATCCAGACCTTGGCAACTCAACTTGCAGCCCCTGCTTCTGAACATAAAGACCTTGAGTAGACATGAGATGGGAACAAACGATGGAACAGCAACATGTGTCATACTTGTCTTTGATACTGCTGACAGCATAGACATAATGACAGCTCAAGTACGTTATCAGACAGGTGACATGCATGCTAAAAAGCCCTTTGTCCATTGTTATACCAGATATTTGAGCTTGCTTACACACACACAAAAATTTAGTAAGTAGGTTTTTCAAAAACATGCTGGTTTGGAACCGGACAATTGCTTTGATTTTGTCCTTTGATTTTCTCAACAACCGTCACACTTGGTGGTTGTATTGCTGAGGACCCAAGGAACTGCATCGTTAGATCTACAGGGCATATCTAGTAGTACTGTAGTGCGTTATGTACACACTGTGTAGTGTGTTGAAATGAGACCCCTATTAAATTACACCACCAAACAGGGTAGACATATGCGTGAATTCGCACACTTAGCTTATCAACACAACGCACTATTGATATCATATCGAGATACTGTCTCAAACGTAAAATGCCAGGGATTTGCACTCACATTTATGCCCGCAACATTCTGACACACACACACACACACACACACACACACACACACACACACACACACACACACACACGAGGGAACCACCATTTCTCATGGGTTAATGCAGTGTGTAGAGGGGAAAATAAGGAAGTCAGAAATTATATTACCTGTTTCAATGTAAGTGCGTGCGTGCGTGCGTGCGTCCGAAAATGTAATATAATAGATTTGTTTCCATGAAGAAAGAGATAAAGAGAGCAGGAGCCTCTGGTTACTGTGTCATCAGAGCAGATAGACTGGAGTCCTCTCTGTCTCTCTCAACAGATTTATGACAAAGCCCTGCAGACACTTTCACATACAAAACACACATGGATGCACCATTCTTTCTCACACACGCTATGCACACTTCTGTATATTTAGTTAAGTAGAAATAAAATGCTTTCCACATAGTTCCTTAACACCTGCTTAATCTTAATTCGTACTGTCATGGCAATAAAATAATGAGGTAATCTGACTATTTAATGAGTGTGCTGAAGAACTACAGGGAATATCCAACACACATGAAATAACATTTCAACAATTCATGTGGAGTGTGCCACCCAGTCTGTTACATTCATCTCTGAGCGAAGTGTGAAATAGTCATAAGCCACACTGCGTTTCAGTTCCATGGACAGCACCACTGCAACAATCTTCCTGCAACATCAAACTTTGAGTTGCACAGCCCGTTGTGTGTGATTATTTCCGTGGTCGCCTTGTGTGTGCATGCGTAGCAGTTTTTTTGCAATGTGCAGTGCTTAGGGAAATTATGTGACATCATTGTAATGCTGCACAGAACCCTTTGGGGCAGAAATGTGTTTTTCTCATGCATGTAAGCCACACATGAACGAACAGTGATGCTCAATATATTCACGCCGCAGGAGGTAGCTTTGTCTTATCCTTATTTTAGAAGATATGTCAGCATGATTTCTTTACATTTTTTATGTGAAACACCTCATAGAACTGGTTTGTATTTCTTCTCCACAGGCGGGAGCTGTTCTGTCATTCATCAGATGAGATCTACACATCCAATCTTGTGCAGCCTCTAGGGAAGACAATTGATAACAGCAGGACATGATGACGATATTAATTCCGCAAAGACAGTATTAGCTGCTGCAGTTTAAAGTCGACCTGAAATCACATTTTCCCAGCCTGATTTGAGGTCAAGAATAATAATAATAGTGTTTTACTTATTTATTTGTGGGGGGGGGGGGGGGGGGGGGGGGGGTTATGCAATAGTTTTTTTTATTAAAAGAAATACAACATTTTCTTTAGGTGAACATGAGTTTTGGTATCCTTCCCAATGGCGGAGGGGGAGTGTGTTACTCTCTGTGTTTGATGGACAGCAGCTGGCAAGCTGAACTCAACTGACAAGGTGATGAGAGATCAAGGAACACACTTGCATTGAAGCTTATTAGCCATGGGCAGACAGTGTGTTGTTAGCAGTGGCATTGAAGGCAACGTATCACACCAGCATTTAAATGGACACGTGTTGTTGTTTAATGTGTTGTGGTGCCCAGCTAATTAGCTTTCTTGCCTGCAAACATGAGCAGTGCTCCTCTTCCTGGTGAAGTGAGATAAGAAGAAGACCGTTGCAGGTAAGGAAATGTGGGTTGTTGTTCAAAGTCTGTGGCTCTTGTGTTGATAGAAGGCTGCTAACTGGCTGTTAATTTGTGTTATCTTCTAGTTTTTATACCGTAGAATGACATTTTTACTTTATGCAAATGTTGTTTAGAATGAAGCAATTTGATTGGTTCTCTCTCTTGATGGACCATTTCAAGACCAACAGCTATAACCAGTGGATTCAGCTGTTTGGTATTTTACAAAGGTTTCAGCTATATAATGGTTCCCAGAATAGGCTTGACGTTAGGTTCCCAGAGGTTAGACTAGATTTCCCAGAGATCAACACTCTGGTAATAAATATATCATGAATCTGACCTTTGTGTGTTTAAGCAGCTAATAATAGGCATTCCTTCACCCTGTTTCTCACTCTCATACTCAAACACTCACCTGTCAAGTTCTGCATAGAAGTTCTGCATTTTCTAAGAGAAATTGGATTTTTAAGAATCTTACTTTCTGGCTGCTTGACAGATGACTTTATCCCTGGTCTGTATCTACGACATTAAGAGACACTTTCCAATCCTCTCCACTCACAACACATGTATTTCCTTTGTGGCAGCAAAAAAAGATAACACAAACCAGCAGAAACTCCTGTAGGTGAAACTGATTATGCATACATACTGTAGCCGTACAGTATATGTAAACACTTACTAGCTCTGTAAAAACAAAAAAGCTAATGTCTTTCTTGTGACTTAAAATCAATCCATAAGATGAAAACATTATTCCATTCATGTTCTTAAAAGGCAACATGTCTGGTCTTTGAATAAAATACCAACCCAACTGTTGTGGCATCTCATTTTCAGGCCAGTAAAGTTTTAAGTAGGTTGTATTTCCAGATGACTAATCACAAAATAATCAAACAAGGAAATGACTTAAAGTCATAGGCATGTGTTATGGAGGACCGGAAATGACTTAATTATAAATAAATAAATGCAGGACTAAATACAGGAATAAATAAATAAATGTATAAATAAATACAGGAATAAATAAATAAATGCTTAAATAAATGTATAAATAAATAAATACAGGAATAAATAAATAAATGCTTAAATAAATGTATAAATAAATAAATACAGGAATAAATAAATAAATGCTTAAATAAATGTATAAATAAATACAGGAATACATAAATATAAGTTGATACTTAAGCAGGACATCATTAACATACATTTCTGTATTTCTTCATTTATTTCTGTCTGTATTTATGTGTCCGTATCTATTTCTTCATTTATTTATGCCTGTATTTCTGTGTCCTTATATGCAAATGAGCTGGGGCGGTCCGAACCTCATTGTTAAACAGGATTGGTCAAGTAGGGGAGCAAGCCAGAAGCAACCGATCCCTGGCACATGGCCCCTGTAGATGAAGTCGAAAAGCTGTCTAGGCTAGGGTGACCATATCCATAACACCAAAAAGGAGGACACTATGCGGTGTTTGTGAGGCTGTGAATAATTGCATAGGAGGGGTGCAGTTTAATTTTATTAAGTGTGAAGAGAGGGGATATGAGCCCGTTTTACTGTAATTGATCTCCTTGGAGCATACCCTGCTTTATCAATTATTACTTTATCAATTAATTAATATGTATTTTTATTTTTTTATATGTAATATATATATATATTATTAATATGTAATTATTAATTGTAATTAACAATTAATTAATATGTATTTTTGTATGTATTTTTATATATATACTTTTTATATAATTGCAATCAATTTGGTAAAAAGTAATAAGACACCGCTGTAGTTCAAAGTAAAAGTTCAATTAAAATCTTAAGTTATGAATCTTAACCTTTCCCTCCGTTAAACTGATGTAACGTTACTGTGAATAAATAATAAACTAATAAAGATTGCTCGTTAGATCCTCAAAACATAATTATATCTCATGTTTAACCGCTACGGAGAAATCGGAGCCAGCGGATCATTTCAAAAACTCCTGCGGGATCAGGCTGCTCTCGGCGGGCAGCAGAGCGCTGACAGCCCGGTGCTGCGGAGCTCACGGTCCCGCGAGCAGGAACTCAACCTGTCGGCGTATCTTTTTAAGAAGGCTGAATCTTGATTAACCGATCACAGATTTGATGCTTAAACAACTAACTTCTCGCCTGAAAACATCCTAAAAGTACATGTTGTGACTCAACAACAGTAGTATTCAGAGAATGTCAACTTTCAGTTATGAGTTTTCTCATCAAGTACACACTGTAACAAGATTACTGTAGAATGTACAGTAACTAGCTGGCAGCTTTTAGCAAGTAAGTAGCTGTAGTATATTTCACAGTATGCTTACTGTAAAATGAACCACAGTACATATGGAATACTGTAGTCATTTTTACTGTAATAATCCCAGTACCGTCATTGTTATTACAGTAGTTCTGAAAATACTGTACTTGTCATCACAGTAACTGTGTACAGTTTACAGCAAATCCTAGACTACTGTAACATGCATCACTGTATTCATTTTAATACTGTAGATGAATACTGTAAAATAATTACATACTGTAAAATGAAGACAGTTTTTTTCAACAAGTCATTTATTTTAATATTTCAACATTTTAAATAAAACATTTACATTTTGTTTTTAGTTTGTAAAATAAATAAATGGAAACAACCTTTTTTTATGGTATTTTTGAACATACCACATTTTAAATGTTCCTCTTTCTTCAAGTTACTATGACAATTTAAACATGTTTTAAAGTAATTTGACAGTAAACAGTCAAATTCAAGCACTGCAAGCAATAAAATATTCAGGTCAAGGGGGAAATGTATAAAAACAATTTGAACTGAAAAAAGTAATTGTAGTACAATAAAAAAGTCCATGACTGACTTTACTGTATTGAACTGGAATCCTCTCCCTGGGCGGTCATCTTCTTCCTGAACTGGAGTCTTCTTCCTGGCAGGAGTCCTCTTCCCTGCAGTGGAAGGACAGAGAGACATTGGTTACTGATTCCCATTAGAAATACCACAATATGTTTCTACTACTGACGATGTCAGCCTATGTGGTGTTTTGTCTGGTACTGGGATCTTACCAACATGATGAGCGCTCAGTTAGGGTGACCAGATTTGAGTTTGTGAAAAAGAGGACACTTCGTCGCGGGGAGGGGGGGGGGGGGGTAGGGGGGGGTAGGGGGTAGTAGTAGTAGTTGTAGTAGTAGTAGTAGTAGTAGTAGTAGTGTATAGCATGCCGTGAACTTACATTTACGTTGAGATCGGTCGACCAATGACAGTTCTCTCTACAGTCAGAGCTTGCGCAAGAAGGTGGAACGTGAGGGAGATACCATTTCCAAAACTTGTAAGGGGGTAATAACTATTTTCCCGGACGTAGCAAATTCCCGGACGTTTTTGGAATCCCTGCCGGACGCTTTTTTTAGGTCTCGAAAAGAGGACATGTCCGGGAAAAAGATGACGTCTGGTCACCCTAGCTCAGTAGGGACACCTGGGCCTCAACATCAGCCTGATGGAGGTTTCCTGCAACACAAAATAAACAGACAATACTACCGTATTTATTAGGAGAGACACCCTTAAAAGTCTTACCTGTTGTGCTGTGTGACCTGTTGTGTAGTTCTAGTTCACCTCCAGTGGTGCTCGGTAACGTTACTCGTGCCACGTTGTGCCGCACGTTAGCTAGCAAGAGAGAAAAGAGTCAAAAACTAGCCTTCGCTAACGAGCAGCAACACACACACACACACGGTGACGGCCCCACACATAAACGATTCCAATTAATTTACAAGTTACACTAAACACATGCCATGTATCAACTATATGAAGCCAAATGATTTATATCACAACTTAAAGTGCAAATACTATATTTTGGTAATATTAGTAACACTAACGTTAGCTTACTAGTACAGGAAAGTGTGTCCCTACTTCCCTCTTAAAGTTACGTAGCGTTACACGGTGACTTTACTTGAGAAGACTGTGCTGTCATTGTGCTGTAATTAATGTACAGTTGCAAATTGCTGGCAAAAAGGAAATATGAAGGAATAATAATGAGCTTCGTTACCTTGCTGTTGCTGAAGTTGAAGTGGACTCTGGTCAGAAATGTTGTAGCTCTTGCTCCAAAATGTTGAGAGAAGCTTCTCCTTCCTCTCCTTGTCGAGAGAAGCAAGTGTCCATCGGCACACGACGTTATAGTCTACTGTCATCTTTTGTGTAACACAACGGAGGATGACAATGTCTCTTACCCCTCTGTCTGCGTGACAGCTAAACCTAACATCAGTGTTGAAAATAATGTTAAAACGGATTATGGTGTATTCCCGCTCAAAATTACTGTATTGTGATTCACAGCAACAGTTATTACTGTAGTGTTTCACAGCAACAGTTATTACTGTAGTGTTTCACAGCAACATTTATTTACAGTAAGATTCACCGGGAATGAATTTTGACCATGATGCATTGCAGATCTACAGCAACATGCTGTATAGGAGTTCTACAGTAAGAATATGGCCAGTATACAGTAATATTACTGTGAAAACTACAGATACTTGTTACAGTGCAGAGAAGAACGCGTATTGAGAAACGGCTGCTGGAGACATCTTAACACTGATTGGCCAAGACTCTATTTGTGAAGATCACAACATCAGATTTTTCGTGTCTCACTCCAATCTCAGAAACGCTGGCTGGCCAGTTCACATATTTTGATTTCAAAACGGCAAATGTGACAAGTTTGCAGGTCTGCAAAAAGGAGGACAAATACGCGTCCGGCTTGATGCTGCGCCGGACGCCGGACGCCGGACAGGGCATTGAAAATCCGGACTTCTGCTAACGGTTAGCTGAGCTTGCCAACTTCAACAACATGTGCAAGGCAGAAGTAGTAGAGCACAACATACCAGGAGCGATCACACTCCTGTGACCAATCATGCTTTAGACAGAGGTTCAGACCGCCCCAGCTCATTTGCATACAAGGACACAGAAATACAGAAATAAATAAATGAAGAAATACGT
Source organism: Myoxocephalus aenaeus (assembly GCA_038501785.1). Lineage (NCBI taxonomy): Eukaryota > Metazoa > Chordata > Actinopteri > Perciformes > Cottidae > Myoxocephalus > Myoxocephalus aenaeus. The sequence goes on along the minus strand of JBAMJR010000128.1, from coordinate 1,027,679 downwards.
GTGGACACATAAATACAGGCATAAATAAATGAAGAAATACAGAAATGTAGAAATAGATTTATTTAATGATGTCCTGTTTAGGTATAACATATATTTATATATTCCTGTATTTATTTATACATTTATTTAAGCATTTATTTATTTATTCCTGTATTTATACATTTATTTAAGCATGTATTTATTTATTCCTGTATTTATTTATTTATACATTTATTTAAGCATTTATTCCTGTATTTTTCATGCATTTATTTGTTTATAATTAAGTCATTTCCGGTCCTCCAAAAGACTGTTGCTCTGCTAATTAACAGTGAGGAAAGAAAGCTGTCCAATAGCTAAAACTAATTGCCAAGCCCTGATATAAGTATTCTTTGATGTTAGGTGACACCTTGTTAACATAATAGGCAGCTATAGAAGGGCACTCTGTTAGGATCAGGGGATTATCTCTGGTTCGTTGCACAGAATGTTCTGCATTGTACCTCAGGAAGAAATGGTTGTGTATTGCATTGGAATATGTAAGAAAGTCATTTTTACTTCTGGACCCCATATAGGTTTACCCAAGCCATTGGATGGGTTAAGGCAGATTCAACCTTGCCATAATAAGTGATCGCTATGTCAACTTTTCTGGTGGAAAAAGGAACCCTTGAAATCCCAGAGACTGACATGGCCAAGGGGTTTGTATCTCTGCGATTTGTTTACTGTATTTGAGGGTACAGCACTTCTCTGTTGCCACAATAACATCATGAGATGCCTCTTGGGTGTTTTTGCAGTGTTTTTGTCCATAGTGCTGCTAACATGTGATACCAACCATGCAATTTGAATGCATGGTTGGTATCACATGTTAGCATTAAAAGTAAAGCAGTATAAAGTAAAGCAAATAAAACTATATATTAATTAGAAATGTTTTACGTGTCATTGTACTGTAGTTACCTTTTGTATCTTCGAGTACAACTGTTCGGAACAAAGGATATAGGTATGTGTCAACAACTACGATGTGTTGTAAATGAGGTTCAAGCAATGGATCGATGTGCTTCTCTGGCTCATTAGTGCTTTCACTGTCCTCTCGACCACATCACATCAATCCAGCCTCTAATCCTCCAATTACAGACTATTGATTAGCTGACGTGACTGCTATAAACAGGTACTGTCTAAGTGTGTGTGTGTGTGTGTGTGTGTGTGTGTGTGTGTGTGTGCGTGCGTGCGTGCGTGCATGTGTTATAATAAATAGGTCTACAAGTATAAAAATATCGGTTTACTCTAGCCTCTATCCTCTGCAATAAGTGATACAATTTATTTACAGGCAATATTAAATAAATAAGGGAAGGCTCAACTTTTAATGAATATTTGTTGGAGTGAAACATTCTTGCAACTACTTTAGTAGTAGTGGCCAATTTCCTATGTATGTGACAGCTCCCGTGTAGACTGTCATATGTGTGTGTCCTGAAGGTCTTACCACACGTACACAGTTGGATAAGACTGTGTTTGTTTATGAATAGTAAAGATAAGCCTAACAATTTCTTCCTTCAATGATGCAAAGGATAAATATTCACTGAATACTCAGATGACAAACTCAGTGGTGGGCCGTCAGGGCCTGCTAAGCCTTCTCCACTGGCCTAAACAGAATCACAAAGTTTAAATTTAAATTTGTTATATATATATATTTTATAATGATAAGTTATTGCTATTTTATAATTGTATTGTTTTTCACAAATACACTACATGTATTATTTGTTCTCCCTATTAGCTTATTTTCTCATTGCCCAGCTCCTGTGTTGCTCTGTTGTCTGCCTTCTCTTCAGCCTTCAGAAGCCTTCAGCCTGCTGTGTGGCACGGCGCCACTGTTTGTTAAGGGTCTTCTCATCCAATCACATTTCACCTCTGTTTCTCTATGCAATCGAGAGCTGGTTAAACTATATGGAGAGGTCTGCTAGCATTATGAAACGTGTGTTTGGCCACAGGGGCCGCGTGACCATTAATTACACCGGTTAGACAGCAGGCGTGCGTACAAATCCACAGCCCACCACTGGACAAACTGAACAAAATAACTTTGTCTTTGCAGAGAATACATGTGACACTAGAAGGGCACAGAAAGGCCACGGTCATGCCCTCTCTTATTAGGATGAAACATTTGTTTGTGTATCCACTGTGCAAAAGGCTTAATGGTCTGGTCCTCAGATCCAGGTCAAAGTCAAAAGTTGATGTTTTTTACTTCCCACTCTGCCAAGTCATGAAGGCTGTTTATCATTCAGAGAGTTAGCTTCGTTAAATCCTTCATGGACTACGCCTCTTCCTCCACAATGACCTCTGACCTCCCTAAAGTGGTCTGTCTCCTCTGGGAGACAAGTTACGTGTGTGTGTGTGTGTGTGTGTGTGTGTGTGTGTGTGTGTGTGTGTGTGTGTGTGTGTGTGTGAGTGAGAGAGAGACAGAGAGAGAGAGAGAGAGAGAGAGAGAGAGAGAGAGGTAATGTGTAGGGGCAGACCGATGTCAGCAGCACCCTCATCAATAGGAAATGAATTATACTCTTTCCCCCCAAAAAATAAGAAATAATAGAAGAAACACTTTGAGAAGTTTAAATTCTAGTTTTTGTATTTTTATAACTGCATTCAATAGTATGAACATTGGTCTCTGCAACCTTACAATAATCATAGATAGCATAGTGAAAATCAATCCGTTTTAAAATGTTTAAAAGTTAAAGTCCTATAATACATTTCATCTTGATAATGTGATATATGCAGTTAAGCCCCTTTCTTACTGGAAGGGGAAAAAAAACACTAACACCCATTAACATCTGACTTTTGTCTTCAGTGGGAAAGGTTACAATCGACATTCATCCCCGGGACAAATTACTCTGCAGTTACAAATATTTATGGGTTCCAGCTCCGATTGTGAGTGATGGAAACATGACACTCGGCCAGAAATGCTACGTTGTGTCCTTTTTCCAACGCTTTCTTTGTCGTTTCAGCCGCAAATTCCACCCATCTCCAACAATGTTTCAAATTAGTCAGCACATAAAAAATTATAAAAAAGTAACCACTGTGACTATTTCACTGGCCTCCATGCTGCTTTCTACTGTTTATAACCCTGTTTCCTGGTGTGTTTGTGATATTGATGTGACATGCCAGAAAAAAAAACAGAACGGCATTTACACACTAGTTTTGGGTTGAAAAAGAGTGTTAAATATTTTTTGTTTTGTTTTTTTCAATGACGCTACTTGGGGAGAGTATTGTCTTCTGCAAATGAAAAAGTGGGTAACTTGAGTTTTGGGATTTACTTTATTCTATCTCAGATGTATCATTTCCTAGGTGCATGAGGGCTTACTGTAATGTCATAATTGATTTGCTTGACATTTTATGGACACTGTCTTGAGTAGGTTAGTACCCATACAAGTATTGACATTCAAATTGCAATGATCTTATCTGCAATGTTTTCAATAATACGTTATGTGGATGGAAAGCTTTTAGAGGTAATATCAATATTCATGTCTCGTCTTTCTGCAGACGTCCTCTGTTTTCCATTCACCTTCTAGAACTAAGGACAATTGTTCGTTGAAATGTTTTGTTTTGCATAGATCTGTGATCTCCTTACCATATGTCCTTTGTGTACGACCTCCTCCAGATCCAATCTGAAGAGAAACTATGACTTTCAAGTTGTTTTCAAGAAAAAAAGAAAACCTCCTTCAAAATCATTCTGGCGTCTGTAATCATGGAATATTGAAAAACCAGCCCCACAACATGATCTTGCGAAACAGTATTCTGTGTAGTTCACTCCATTTGTCTGGACAGGGTTTTTTTTGTATAATGTAACACCATTGTTCTTTCATGTTACTGTTTAACACTGTTGGGGGCTTAACATTTCCAGAGAGACAACAGGAAGGGCCAAACAGCTTTGACTATTTTGAAATTAAAGCCATCCTCATTGGGAGAATCCACTGAGTTATAGAACTTAGGGAAATTGCACCTCGCCCAGATGAAACAACAGGACTGAATCTGAATATTTGGTACATTACATAATACTGTTGTTGATAGAGGAAGTGACTGTTTGGGTGACAGTTTGTGAGCGTGGGGGGGGGGAGGGACTAAACGATGCATGTGTGTGCTATGGTTAGTTCAGTCGGACTTAAATCAAGCAATGTAGAAGCCTTATTTTAAATTATGAATACTTATAGCGGAGATCAGTGTTTGAAACTGGTTTATCAAAGTATTTTGTTTTTTTAATGTGGCTAGTGACTTTGTGACATGTTTTCTTGTTACATTGTTTCCAGACATATTCAACTTAGTTTACGTACTTAGTTTACGTAACACTTAGTTACAACCTAACTGTGTTGTTGTTGCTGGTTCACGGGAAGAACGTGTCGGTAAATGACACCCAAAAAGCCTAAAATGCGTAATAACATCGCGCAGAAATGTTGGAAATGGCATGCGTTTTGTATGCCTTCTCATGAGATTGAGTTGAGCATATGTACGAATGTTAGAGTAATTATGTTGCAGAAGTGATGTTTAGAAGTTTCTGTGGACATTTTCCTGCAGTAAAACTGGGTCACATTTAGAGATTGTTTAAATCTTCTTTTTTACATGAACATAATCACTGAACATTAGTTTTAGTTCATTTAGGTTTAACAGACAGACAGAAACTAAACCAACATACTTCAGGAATGAGGATTATAATTCATTGTCCATCATGGTCAAGGAGCTTGTCAATTTCCTGTGTTGGTGTTTCCCTCCTTTTTTTGGCATTTGTCTCTTACAGGCTCCTTTTAGATTAGAACTGCCTTCTTGACATTTGGCAACCAATCAATAGGACAATCTTATGACGTGATGTTTTCACAAATATTGCTACAGGGTGGATCATTACAAATGGAAGCAACAAAACACCTGGGACAAACAAAGTGCTGTGAATGAATGCTTTTGGATATGATAACTAGATTTAGATTGACCGAGTCTGTTGTATTTACTGCAGTGCAGAGTGCCATAGACACTGAATACCTTTACATGCACCAAATATTCCAGGTTTTGCTTTTGTACCAATATTCCTGTTTACATGGCTAATGAAAAGGAGTATTCCACTAATATTCCCAATTACATTGAAGCCGTACATATTTCGATTAACGTAAAACGACCCCATGTCGCATCTTCCCCACTGGGGCCAGTGAATCCCACGTGGATGCCATTCTCAGCTGTATTTGCCAGCGTTTGATGACCTCACAGGTCCTTTTCTTAAAATATGGAAAAGTGAAAGCGCAGGAGCCGCTAGTTCCATTTTGCTTCTGCATGTCAACATGTTTTTTTTCTTCAACCACTTTCTTGAAAAGGTTGGCGTTGCAATATTTGCTCATATCCCAAAACCTGTTGATATCCAAGTTGTTCATTAAAAGCAGGTGTGTTTCTCTTTCCGACCAGATATGTGGGCTTTTCTTTTAGGCATCCATCTCCATTTCAGCTTTGCAAACTATTGACTGATTGGTTTGTGGACAGCGCACAGAGCTAACAGTAAACAGGAAAGAAGCTGTGTGATTAAATTGTACTTGCATCACAGAATTATGATCGTGTGTGAGTGCATGTGTATGTTTATCAACAACTAAGCTATAATTCAGCTCTGTGCTTGACTTGAATTATATCACGACTTGAAGCTGTGAAGAATGTTGATTAGTCTTATCCTTTAACTTAATTCGGCAGCTGTGAATGACATTGACAATTATCTGATGGATACAACACTGTGAGTGTGAATTACATTGTTATCAGTGGACTTAAAGCATTTAACAATTGTTCAGCGTGACACACAATCATATTGAAGCAATGCTTATAATGAAACTTGGAGCTGGCAGAGGTCCGTGTATCGCTCCAGACAGACATTTACCTACACAAAGGCTTAAATTGATTATATCTTCTCTGCATCACCCTGTGCACACAAAGGAGCAACAGCATATACTGTAGTTCAAGTGTGTAATTGTCTGTGCAATACCGCTGTGGAACAGAGCGCATTGATTCTTGGGTTTCAGGGAGCTTTCCATGTCAGTGTTTCTCAAACAATGTGTCGGTTTGACGATCGTTGTATCAATCGCGATAGTTCAAACACACACTGTTCATGCTTGGACAATAGGTTTTCTCCCTGAATATGTCTGTACAGTTCCATTTTTAAATGTTCTCGTTAATCAGTGTGCCATATATCAACTTGATATCAACAGGTTAATAATTACGTTTATTTATTTTCATCAAAATTGAAATCTGTAATTTTCTTTCAACGTGCAGAGTAACATAAAAAAATAAATAAAATTACATTGGGATTACATCCACATCTAAGCTGAACTCATTAACCTACCAACTTTCCAACAATCTTCTTCATCAGCTATAAACTAAACAAATTCTGCAAAGAAGGCCACGAGTGCCAAACAATCAGATGCAGAGGAGGGCAGGTCTTTGAGGAATGTGGGAAACGAATCATAGAACTATAGCCACACAACTGAAATAATGTGGCATGCAGAAGAGAGGGCACTTCAACATTTCCCAAAAACTCTCATGCACACGTATTGCTATATTTTATCATTGATTAAGCTACCACGTTTTACCATTTTCACATTTGCCGAACGTTGCCTATCCCTGCAGTAGAATGCCTATCCCCTTAAGAAAGAAATGTACAGAATAAATACAGAGCCTCAATACTGTAGCCGGTGCTTGGAAAAGAGAAGAAAGAAATTCCCTCTCAAGGGGCAGTACCAATTTGTCATGGCTCACTGACCACACACATACACACACATTGAGTGAAAATGCTTGGATTTTACTCTTAATTAGTTCACTCTGCTGGATCGCACAGCAGTTTCCTTTATGTACCCAGATAAGCAACGGGCCAATAACGTATCAGAAAAGACTGTGTCTGCTTCCACTGTGCTGACACCGTGGAAGCAGACACCAAACTGAAGCTATGCAGACAAACTACACTGAATCACCAAACAGGCTCTGGAAAGTGCACTTGTTCTAGCTCAGCTCCCTCGATTACCTCTACGCCAACTTCCCAAACATGCGTCTATTCTCAGCCCTCCCTCTTTCTGATGGATTCTTTACTTCCCAGTTTTGATGGATATGTCCATTCAGGAAAATAGCACCCTCTCCTCCACTGTGAGGGATCGCCTGTCAACAGGGTTTCTCAATGTGTGTTTGCTTGTGTGTGCGTGCCTGCTGCCAGTGCACTCACCATAAATGAGCTTGGAGGGGATTCAGAAGAAGCATTTCAGTTGAACTGTATTCCTCGCTAACGCAGCAAGCACAGCTCACCGGGCTCACGCTGGTCAGAGAGAACAGATGAAGGCAGTGGGGTGGTGAGGAACAAAGAAAGAGAGTGGAGGCGAAAATATGGAGCTTTGTGTCTCTAGGGATGTGAGCACCGTATGTGAGAGAATAAATATCAATTAGTGCTGACGCAGCTATTGGATTTTCAACAAATTGATCAACAGAAAATGTATTTCTGTTAATTGATTTATCAATGATTAATAATTAATTTATCAAGCATAAATGCCAAATATTTGCTACTATTAGCTTCTCAAGTGGAACAATTTGGCACTTTTTCTCAATCTTTTATCATTTTAAAGTTATTTATTTTTTTCTTATTTCTTAATGTCTTCAAACCAAACAAACTATTTAAAGATATTGCCTTTGGCTCAATTGTAAAGTAGAAAAGAAGTATTGAAAATGTATGGCATAAATATTATATAGAAGGTTAAAGGCAGCGGAAAATAATTATGTCCTTTAGGCAAACCTGCAGTACATCATCTGGGGTGTGTTGTTATAGGCCCTGCACAACAATATCCAAAACGTTTTTTATTTCACTGAGTGTATTTAGGTCATTCAACTGAGTTTCAATTTTCCTCCTATGCTGTCGGTGCAATGTCAAGTTACAGTATGACTATTACAGTATGTCCACCAGCAGCCAGGAGTTAGTGCCTTTTCTCCCCTCTAGTTTGTCTTTTAATGGGAAATATAAAAAAGTTGAATTAATTTCAAAACTTGTTATGGGGAATTGGGGAACTACTACTGTACATTTTGTCACACCAATAGCCGAAGGGGAATGTGGCCATGGCTTCTGACAAAAACTCATAAAACTTTAAATCAAATCCGCATAAAAATCGAACTGACTTTCTTTGATCCTTTCCCTACAGTGTTTTCTCCGTAACCTACAATAGTTGCGATAGGCACTGACAAATTATGTTATACTACGAATAAGGACGTCAGCCCTGAACATTTTCTTATGGGTCATTTTTCCAGTAAAGGCAATGAAATACAGTTACTTTAACAGGCCCCAACATTGACTTTAGAGGACTTGTTGAAAACTGAACTGTTTTTTTTTACCTGGACTTTGTCTTATCTTTAAATCTAAACAAGAAACAGTATGAGCTGTCAACCACAGCCCAAATTTGTAATGCTGAAAAAATACAGTTAGGAAATTAATGATAACACTTAGCCAAGCAGAGGAAATTAAAATCTGTATATTTGCATAACTTTGATGTAGATAGAGCAAGTCTTAGGGAAGGAATGATATCAAATAAGCAAAGAACCTTTAACTCTGGAACTGAAACTGAAAATCCTTTTTTATCAGTAATGGTAAAACAATATGGTGGTACAAGCACGAGACGGCACACTATCCAACACTCCAATACTTACAGTATTTATGTTATTAAACATACTGTGTGTTGACAGGGGAAGAGGTTTAAAGGTTTAAAAATGTTTGATAGTGTTTATCAGACCTCATGGCATCACCTGCCAATTCTGCGAAGGCTTTTTTGATCCAGATCTTAGCACATGGCCTCCCTCAACTGTTCCAGTAATTACCCTGTATAATCACCAAGGGCTGTTTAAGCCAAACTGGCTGTGTGCAAGAAGCCACCTGAGAGCAGAGGGACAGCTGTTGGTTGCATATTTTTGTATGCTGCCTCCTCTGCACTTCGATGCCTCAACTCCGTTTTCTATGTTTTAAATCTAACTAATTGTCCCATACACATCCCTGTATCTGGCTTCATTAAGCTTATGGAGAATGTAGCATTGGTATATTTTTATTTACAAAAATCTCCCTTCATCTCTTTGTAATCTCCTATCATTCATTAACAGCTACATTTGAGGCTCTGATCCAAATAAATTAAATATATACACATTTTATTGTGTAGAATGTATTTGTTGACCCTAGTCTGTTTGTAACATGCCCTATTTTCAACTGCACCTTGTCCTTGCTTTATTTCATAAATATTGTAACCTTGTAATTATGTGCTATCTTGGCCAGGACTCTTTCAATAAAGATAGTGTGATCTCCAGCTACTTCTTCATTAAATACAGATTCAAGTACCATCACAGGCTTCTGAACCTCACTTATACCAACTTGAGCATAAATGCTGTAGACAGATAGGTTCTGTGGTCTTGTGCATGTATTCAACTAACACAGTGAGTGATTGACTGTGACTGAGGATGTATTTATTGTCTTCCTGGTTCTTGAAAAAGTATTCCAATAAGTGCCATGAAAAAGCACTCTGAGCGAGATTGGCAGAGGAGGTTTGCCATTGTAAACAAGTGTGCACCTCATCTAAATGTTACAAAAATTGCAATATGACTCAGGGAGAGTCAGTGGAACACTGTGATAGCATTCTAATGATTATCTTCAAGAGCGTAAAATACAAACTCAGCAGCTATAAATGTCAATAAAACACACTGCCTGTAGGGTTAGTGTGCATTATTGTCTCTTCTTTATGGCTTATGTAACTAGTTGCTACAGAAAAGCATAAAAACAATGCACTTTTACGCACCAGGCTGCATAACCATAATCAGGCTTTAATGCACCCAGATTGACAGGGTAGCTGTAAATAGTTTGGGGAGAAAAAAAGAGAAGCGGAAGTCAAAGTCGGCTGCTTTACAAGATTATTAGGAGCCTGTGTTGACTCAAATACACAGTACATGAAGTTCACTTTTCCAACATTTTATTATATTTTGATAAAGGCAAAAAAGTTGAGTTGCTTATAAAGAATTATTAGATGTTTACTGTGAAGGTGGTGCAATGTGTGTCTCCTCACACCTCTGTGATCACGGCTCCACGCCATTATAGCATGCACCCACACTGCCTGCTGCTTGCTTGGAGACATACATACAGATCTAAGCTCGGGCACCCTAATGATACCACGCATCCAAACTATAAATGTATGGCTGCTGTGATGTCACCAAAAAGGCAAACTCAGTTGTTCTTATAACTATTTCACAGATGTTCATTAAAGTTCCAAATACCCCTGCTATTGTTTTGTCAGGCTTTTCTTTTACAGGTTTTCTCCTTGTGCTTAAAAACCATCTGGGGACATCAGAAACTTTGAGCCACCAGATGTAGTGGATAGATTTCACATTTCTAACACAACTCAGCCAAACACAACTGCACTGATCAGCCAGTGGTGGTAATGCAACATGCACCTCTATTGGCAATAACTCTTGACCCATATGGCACTTAATGAGGTTGTGTTTTGTGGTCTATTTGTTTATTTTATGCTATCCCCTATTTGCTTTCCTCACAAAGTTAATCAAATATAGTGGTTGTAATGGCCAGTGGAGTACATCATTTATCCTTTGGTCATGCTCCAGAGAGCAACCAGTTATTTTTTTTCTCCCTCAGAGTTCATTCAATTCCCTGCAAATGTCATCATATTTCAGCTGCTTCTATATTTCCTCTTTTGCAGAGTCTTGACTTTTAAAACTATTTAATTATGATGCATAAAAGTTGCTGATTCTGATGAACAAGATGAAGGACATAATCCCTAAATGATGAAATGAGAGCAGTTTGATGGAGAGGTTTAAAATATCACCATTAACTTGGAGAAAAACATTTTATACACACTATATTTTGACTTCCAATGACGATTACACAGAACAACCAAACTTTGCTTGATTGTTTGGTTTAGGTCACACAGTGTCCATTTGATTTAACCTATTCCAGAGAACCAACATGAATTAAAGCTGCAAGCAGCGATGTACTGGCGCTGCGACCGTCGGACAAAGCGCCCACAAGTTAGACTTTTTTTCCCGCATGGAGTGATGCTGGAAATTATGCTTTGCAAATAGTCCACCACTTCCTGTATCCACTGTGTGGCGCTAGACAACATGTGTCAACATGCTTAATGTTGCTCTATATCAACTGAAGACAACATCAGGATAATGTCAAGGGAATCGGATGCTGTTTGTCACATAACCCTGAACTGGACATGTGTGCGTTGAATTTCAAGTCAATCGGTCATAGATCGGTTCCGATGGGTGTGGCCTTTCTAACTTAAAAACAACGCTAGGGGGCGCTATGGAGCCATTTCTTTATACCCAATTGCGAGACCCCTAAAATATCAAACTTTTCACTCGTGCTGATATGAATGTCGACTTTGGGGAGTTTGGGGCTATAATAAAGGTAAATTAATTTGGCAGAATAAGAAAAAGAAGAAACACTACAGTTTCAATAGGGCCTTTGTTGGCCTGACATTGTCGGTGCTCGGGCCCTATTAATAATTCCTACAATTACAATAGGTCCCTCTCCGATGTTGTCGGTGCGAGAGCCCTAATAATCAATAATACAACTTAGAAAATACAGAGAGAGCAAATATGCAAATATGTTAACATTCAATGCTTCAGCACTGAACGCCTCATACTGTTGTGTCTCCGACGTCATTACGATCACATTTGGTCATGCTGTGTAGTGATAAACTGGAAATGCTGCAAATGTACATATCCCAGAAATCTGTATGTGACGAATGGGCTTGGACAATACTAAAGTAAAATTTGCAGCTATTTTAAGGCAGCAGAGCCCACAGGCTATAATGCCCCTGTTTATGCATAATACATAATAGTAATGTTGCAGAGTAGGCTGGTCAAGTCCAAAACAACGCACATTTAACAATGGTCCAAGGTTTACATCTTCATAATGTGATATGCCATGGATTTAGGCTCATGTATAAAACATATTGAATACTTTGATTGGACATTAACTCATCAAGTTGTTCATTATGTCACAAACAAACTAAATGTACCACAACAATATTTATATTGACTTATTTTACGTCAAAATCTAAGTGACACCAAAACAGCTTCTAAATAGTTGGGAAAGCTCAGATACTTTTATTGTTTTGTAAAATGCACTGTAAAGACATTTTGTTTCTGGCCCGATATCTAACCAAACTGAAATAATTTACTTAATATCACAACCTGCATGAAGAATTGTAATCTGACATTAAAATGTTCCTGAAACATTGTATCACATACGAAAAGAACAGAATAAAGAACATGTCTGACTAATTCATATATATTGGCAATCCTTAAGAAGATCGTCCTTGTTGTTTTGGCAACACCCTATTTACTGGTTGTACTAATACTACAGGTTCCAAAATACTGAGGACAGCAAAACAAACTTTGCCTGACTCAACAAAGAAGTCAGGCAATATGGCCTTCTTCCATCATTCTGTGACCAACCGTGAGCTGATTTTATGCTGCGGCATGAGTCTTGTTCCATTACATTCTGCAGTCTTTCAAACTGATTCGCTGTCAGAAAATATATTTTTAAAAAAACACCCAGTTATTAATACTGCAAAATATTGTAATACTTTCATCAGTGGGCTATAGGCTACGGGACCAGTGTGTTACCTCATAAGCGATGGATACTGACCCTAACAGACATTTATTTAAGTAAATATCTTCGAGGATGACAGTGGAAATTCTCAATGACTAAACTGTGTTCTTTTCCTTTTTCCTAACAACAGATACATTGTTTACAAAGACTGAGCTGTTTCACATGTCGCTGCCTGTAGGGGATAAACTGGAATGTGTTAAGTCAAGAGATGGCTTAGCAGGGTTTTCAAGGGTCTCCCCTGCTGTAACAAAACCTCCTCTCAGAATGCAAAACACATTTCAGTCACTCGTCTATTACAATCTCAATGTTTTCTTAATTACAAAAGGGATAAACACAGGAAAACATATTTGATGTACTGTGTTATCATTATTACTGATGTCTGAGAGGACGTCAGTGCTGAACAGTCCAATCAAGGGAAACAAACAATCTGTTTAGTTTGCGTCTCGGTTCAGTGGCTCATTTCTCTGAGAGCGCTCTCGACTCGAGCACAACAGCTTAACAAAATGAGAAAGCAGCCCCGGCAACTACCGAGTCAACGACAGGGAGGCAGATGTGGCAGCGTCCCCTTGTCTGTCTGACAGAAACAGTAATAACGAGCATCAGTGTGAATAATAAGAAAACAGCAACACGGACGAGAGAAAGTCGCCTACAGGAGAAGCGTAATGACTACATAAACAAGAGAGATGTTCAAAGATAAGAAAACAATTACCACTGGGACAAGATCAGATAAGGGTGTTTGTGTTTATGTATGCAGTGCGACAGCATTAATATTATTTATATTCTATTTTACAATGTTAATATAAGCAAAGGCACTGCTCATTATTGGTATTAGTATGCAAAGCAGCATTACCATTTAATTATTACAAACAATGTTGTAAATGGACATTTCTGTAAACTGTAAAATAGAAAGCACCTCATTTAGGAACACATTATTATTCAGATTATCTTAAATTGTGGGCATGATGATTGTGCTGATCTGTGGGCATTCAGAAGAATGTTCTTTTTATTTATTTGTTGGGCAGAAGGGCTGGAGATAATGTTGTATGAGCAGTACCTATTTTGAATGGGGCTGTCAATCACTTAACGCTTAATAGAATTTTTGAAGGCTATTTTTGTATTTTTGTCTATTAACTTCTCTTATTCTCTTTCCTATTGCTGCCCGTGCAATCTATCTCCTGCCCTCTGCTTCTCAATCACTCTTAGGTACATTCAGGGAGAGTGTTTTTACAGGTGGAGAGTCACAATCACTGACTGTCGCACAGTATTGCCAAATGTAAATGGCCTCGAGCTCACTCAGTCATATAATGCATTAGGCATTAAGAAAGTTCTTATTTTCCGAATTTCCAGAAATACAGAATATCTTCACTGCTTTTACTGAAGTGATATTGGAGACAGACATTATAAATTATAAATCAAAGTTTTGGAAAACATAGCCTAATAAATTGTTATATCGTTCCAGTTTGCCTAAATTTGAAATCACAAACTGAGTCAAAGTGTTGTTCTGTAGTGGTTGCAATGCAATGCAATAGCCCTGAAATATTTGAGCAATGTTTACGTTTACTTGTTTGCTGTCTTTTTCGTTGCCTTTTTCTGATGAATTGCTGAGTGGAATAGTGCGAAACTGTTATGATTGTGCGAGGCTGGACCCAAGAGCAAAGTACAGCGGAGCAGGAGTAGTTCACAGTTGTATTAGATTGAAATGGTATAAGGGGTCAGAGTTGGCGTCATATGCAGGCTGGACAGGCCGTGGGAGCAGAGTGGCAGGCGGGTGAGGTGTTGAGCAGGTCAGGGAGAATCCAGGAGAAGGAGGCCATGCCCAGGAAGACACACACACACACACACACACACACACACACACACACACACACACACACACACACACACACACACACAGGACAAAAAGGGAAATACAATAAAGGGAAAACTGGCAGGGAGGGGGTGAGGCACAGCAGAGATCATGACAGAAACCATTGGCAGGCACATGCATCTGGTCAGCCTTGTCTGCGTGCACTTGTGTGTGAATCCTTGTACACGCGCTTGGAAACAAGCAAAACGAAGACCCTCGGCCTCGAGTAAAAACACTAACTCATAGCACTGCTAGTCAGAAACCCCACAGGGTACCTGAAAGAAACACGTTTTACCTGAGAAAATTTTGTTATTGTAATGGGGAAATTGAAAAGCTGTATCGTGAAATTTGTTAAAACGCAAGTGACATAATGACATAATGTACTTTTATTCTATGTATGTATATCCTTACAACCTTGCCCAATCGGCGCATGCCAGATCCAACCCTTTCGTTCTTACCTTTCACAATAAAATCTCTTGACATATACACAGTGAACATTTATTAGATGAAAATTCACTCAGAGCATTTCACTAAAGGACAACTCAATAGAATAGCTTAAAGTAGCTTATTCAACATTTTACCTCAGACAGACTACACTACAGGTGTTATTGTTCCATTTAAGTGGCCAATAAATCCATATCAGAGAGCCAGCATGTGCTAGGTTGCTGGAATGAGCTTTAACACCGTAATGAATTGAAGCATCATTAGTGTTATCAATTGCATGTGCTTCTCATGCTGTGGCACATTTAAATGAGTCTTTCCAAAATGCAACAATCCATTTGTTTGTGTTTGTACAGTCAACCGCACAAGAGCATTTTACCATACATCTGACCTATTTTGTTCATGTTAGCAGATGCAAACATTTTGAGTTCAGATCATATTCTACATGCAGCATCTCACGAAAAGTTAAAGAATAAATAATTAAAGTAATGACACATTTTAAGAAGATGAATCCTACTCACTTTTGCGATCCTCTGAAAATTGCTACACGTGTTCATGTCCCCCTCAAGATGTAATTGGGATAACTTTGATGATCCCCTGACTTTAATCTAGTGCTGCCATCAGTTCAAAACTAAATGCCAGCGTTAGCATTCAGCTCAAAAGACAGCCTCATAGAGCTGTTAGTCTTCTTGTAGTCTACTAAGGCCTGCTAGCCTTTAGAGTGATAACATACTGTATAAAAACACAACATGCAACAATGTGTCATGGGAGGAACTGTATTTCACTTGAAATCACAGAACAGTTCTCCTGTTGAGCACAGCTTACCGTGCTCTCAGCTTCCCCTTTAACGTGAATTAATGGAGCATTAAGGTTTATTTCCTGCAGCGAATTGAACCTGTCACATCCGATGTGCCCCAGCATTCTAACCTTCAGTCCACTGACTTAAACCTGCAGGGACAAAAGGTAAAGATCACTTCAAGGCAGAGGACCTCTAGCTCCTATCAGTCTTATGAAATTGCAATGGATTTAACCTTTGTTCACTCTTTTTCTTTTCCCCTCCACCACTCATCTGTCTGCTTCCCTTAATTGCCTGTTCCATACTTATAGCCTCTTTTCATCTCTAATAAGATCTAAAAGATCATCCTACCCTACAGAACAAAAAGAAACACTGTAATCTGCATCAGTGTCCATGAGACAAATCCCAGTGTAATGGCTGTGCCTGAATTGATTCAGATTCTCTCCCAGCAGGCAAACCAACACCAATTAAAGCAGCTTGTTCTTGAGATCAGACAACAGAAGACCTCATTAACATCTTATTTGGGCTAAATAATGCCAAAGTATCAAATGGCAGGTCACATAGCAAAACAGCCATGACCAATTAGTTCACTAAATGTCAACCCTGAGTAATTCATTAAGTTAATTTCAAGGATGATGCTTTGATTACAACAAGTAAGGGTCACACAAGGAAATAATTGGAAATAATTAATAATTATGACCATAAAAGGGAGGACCTTGAGTCTTCCCATGGTAGACCAAAGGTTTGTCTACAAAATAAAATAACTAGTTTTAAACCAAAGACCAGTGCTTTCCAGGCAGTTGATGACTGATGATGTTTGGAAAGCTCTTATACTCCTCTTCTTTCTTTATTAATTTACTATTACAAAATGATTGGATTTGTAAGTAAATAGTGGGCCTTCACTTGACATTCTGAATCCCTGTCATCATACACACTCGAAAAATCATGAAGATGCGAGAAGTCGACAATTGCCAGAGCGCTAATTGGACGTGTTGAAGGAGCTGCACTGTATACATGTTAACACCTACTGGGGTGAGAATCCAACCAAGACGAGTATCTCCCTCCATCACCTGTCAGCTTTTTTAAAGCTTATCCTACACACTGCACTGTATGTCCTCAGGGCCAGAGATTAGACAGGAATAGCACAAGGAAAACACACACATACAAGACTGACCACACGAGTGTGCATGCATGCACTGACACAAACATGGCCTTGTGAAGATTCATTTTAACAGAAAAAAAAAACAGATTGCACTGATTTTATTGTACTTGAACAAAACAAATGGTGTGTCGTGGGATTCAAGAAAAAACACATACGTGTGTGGATGTGTCTGTGCGTGCGCGTGTGTGTTAATGTAGAGAGACAGTGATATATGTGTGCAGTTTTCATTAGAGCAAGATGTTTTGGGGAGATAAATGATTCACAGAAATGACACTGGCAATCACATGGTATTATTATTAAGATGGCATTATGTAACAAACCTACACATTTAAAAATGTCTCTTCTATTATTTGACAGCAGACGTAAAACAGATGTGCTTCTCTGATGAACACACCCGCCCTTGCTTGAAATTGACAGCACTAGTGAAGAGAACTGCCACTGGAGAGATACAGTACATGGTGTGTTTGATTAAATAGTAGATATTTTGTATGTGTTGCAGTTATGAGTATTATAAAATATTTAGTCTGCAGTTCAATCAGGAAAAAATGATTTAAATCCCCTTCAACAGACATAAAAAATCTCCATCAAGCTCTTTTTAATAATCCTCCTGTCACATACATGTCATGGTTTTAAGTAATGCTTATCCAGAGAGTACAGAAATACTTATTTTCAGACTATTTTAATCTAGGAATTGATTAACTTTCTCAAGAACTGAACTACTTTCAGTTCTTGAAAGTTGTTTAAAGGAATCAAAACCTTTTGCTTCCTTGGCAACAAGTCCCCCAAATACGTCAATGCCACAAAGAAAACTATAGGATACCAGAGAAATGACTGCATTATTACTTTTTTCAAACACTTGAAACAAAAATCTATTTTCACCTTACAATGGACCTTATGTGCTCGCACAAATAATGTCCTCTCACAGAAGCAGACTAAGAACTTGTAGACTAATGGTGTAGCCCTGAACATTTGTGACACAAAAAAACACAAGCTTCAAGAGAACCTTTTTAAAAACAAGAAAGAGATTCAGATTCAGAAACACAAAATCACATTAGATCATAACAGCAATACGTAAGAGCAGGGATAACTTCATTTGTTTGACTTCCTGTCAAACTCATAAATTTTTTTTGGTTGCTGTAAATGTGAATTTGGCATAGAAATGTACAACTGTTGAATGGATATATACTTTATTCATCCCCAAGGGGAAATTTGTTGTCGAAGTAGCAGCTTACAGACACAAAAACAAAAATAACAGGGATGAAAGATATATACAGCACAGAATATTAATTTGGGTGCTGCGATATATTTTCCAACATTTGATACACAAGGGCCATTGACTGTTGCAGAAGTCTAGCATATGACCTCACTGATGCATAACAGATCCCTCCAGCCACGAGTCAACCTGCCACCCTAATGCTCCTCTGTCTCCTCACTCCCTACATGTGTATGTGTTTGATTGGCAGCAGTCCTTGAAAAATGGCAGTGATCTAGTTTTGTTTCTTGTCAGCAGAATCTGTGGAGGCTGACAACAGTCATACTGAATCTGAAAGACAGCTACACCTTATTGCACACTGGAAGCTTTTGTTGAGCCACATTTTGGGCTGGACAACATGTGCAGTTTCAAGTGCCCACACCAACACATTGTCACTTCCAACTCGTCAAATACTGTCGCTTGGTCAGTCGCCCTCACCTTCAAACTATGACACTATCGGTGCCCCTCCAGCGTCGGTAAATTGACAGACTAATGACTGACATGAAAACATGTAAATGTTTCCTTTTAGTTTCGCACGGGATACGAAGAGCAGTTCCTTGAACAAAAGTGTATTTGTTTGACACACAGGACTAGAGGGAGTTACTTTGCTCAGACAAGAAATAGTCCGGCAGAGGTTCTGGTTGGCCTTACTGACTTCAGACTGTAGTTTCCTATTTGTCATACAGACAGAGTCGATCTTCTTGTGTAACTCTCAGCAAGAAAGCTAATATTTACGACATGTTGAACTATTCATTTAACCATAGAAAAGGCTCTGTATGTTGCATAACTTTTGCATTGTAAGCATTTTACTATTAAGATCTCCTCTCCCGCACTTGTCTCTGTGCTATTACCAGGGCTGTCACCTTTTATTTGAAATGTAAGTAAGAAAAAAAAACATTTGATTTGTACATGTAATGATCTGTTTGAGTAAAAAATCCACAGGCTGTGCCTTGCACATGTATGACTCTTTGCATCCCATGTTTCCCTATCAATTAATGTGGCTATTGTTGTTCAGTTTGCTTACAAAATAGAGAAAACTATCAGACCATGCAAAACAGATAAATATGACATACAACAATCTGACAAGTAATTTAAAGAAGCATCTTTGGTTCAACACCATAGTTGTAAAATTGTAAATAGTTAATAAAGCTGTTTGCTGAAGTTGTAAAATGCAACTTCCGAACAGAAGCATTAACCTCTCGCTCCAGTGAGGCATCGCAGATGAACTCAACAACATTAATTACACAAAGCATTTTAGGATAAGCAATGTGATTATATATTATATGTGCATGAGTTACGATGGATCTTTATTTAAATTGAACTTTATTGTAGGTTGTAGTTGCAAATAACCACCGTTTGCTGGCTATAATGCATGTTTCAATGACAGTAGAAACGCACTGTGTGGTGAGTCAGACTACACACATGCAGCTCTGCCCAACATGTAGCTCCATCTTAACCTCCAGCCTCCATTAATGGGCTTCTTAACACAGAAGCGGATCAACAAAAAGAATACATTTTGCAAACTATAGCAAGTTAAGCAGATGGAGAGTAGAGAGATACATGCATAGAATGTATTGTAAATGGCCAAAGATACTTTTTTCACAGTATGCGTGTCAGAGTTATTCAGTGACACTCACTAAACCCATCAGTGACCCTCTATTAAACAGTACCACACATTGACCTTTTCACTCAATCAAAGCTCCTCCATTACCCTCTCGGCTTCCTCTTCCGCTTCCTTTTGCAGGAGCATTCAAATCTAGAGTGGCACTCCAGAAATGCCAGAATAAACTTGTGTTCGAGGATGAATATTTTACAGCATGGAGTTTTTTGAAAATCACAGTCTGCAAACCATTTTTTTTTTCTCACTATATGACCTCATGGAGTGCACTGCTGCTGAGAAAATTGGATCATGGGGGAAATAAAAGATATAAAGATATGGGCGTCTTCCATGAAGAAGCCACCCTTGCGCATGCAATCCTCTGACCAAGCATTTCCTTTGACACAGCGCCATTTTCTATTACTATTTAGCCATTTAGCCGGCTAGAAAAAAATTATTGAATGAAGTGGATTCTAAAAATGGGTATGGGTTGATGGATCCTTTTTCTAATGATGTCTTTATTTGAAGACTAGTATTCAGCCCTGTGATATAAATATGTTAAGAGGCTTTCATTGCAAGTCTCTGATGCATATGATTACATAATTTGGACAAGGACTAGTGAGGATGAAGATGTACAGTACACAGAGGAGCGGTTTAATATGCTGTACTCCCAAATTTCTTTCCAGATTCACACACATACCCACAAAGTATATTACAGGCAATAAAGAAAAAAGGCAATAAAGTGACTTGAATATCATAGGGAATACATACGCACAAATGTGCATCCATAATGAATTGAGTTGAATTCAGCTGAGAGTTGACAAAACAAGGCAGGGTTGATTGCTGAGAATGAACAGCGTTAAATTAACTTAGCATCATTCACAGGCAGGGGAATTGAATGAGAAAGTAGGTAACAGCAGGAGAATTTGAGAGCTGCTCCTTCTGACACCCTTACGGTTCCTTTGTTTCTCTTGCCTCTTATTCTCCTCTTTCATTCTGACTTCACTCCTCCATCTCTCAAAACTTCATCCAATTTTGAAGTTATTTCTGTTTTCACGCTTCTTGATCTCGCTGTCGCACATCCATTTATCCATCACTCACAAATGCACAATTACACACACACAAACCACATAACTGTACTGGATCAGCATATGTCTTCTGTGCACTCAGCACAAATAAAGTTCAGAAGAAACCAGCGAGAGTAGAAGAGAACGCAGAGCTGAGAAATAGCTCAGTCAGGCACACTGAGACACTTAATATTAAAATGTAGGAGTAATATGAAAATGCACAGAAATGGGTAAATGTGTCCAAATGTAGAGCTATAGTTTATCCATCATATTATGGTTGTTGCAGATATTTATCAGTATCAGACGTTTATTGGGATTTAGCAACTAGCTGGAGTGGAGAACATATTAGTTAAAGAGTCAGATATGTCCCTAGGAGCTGTTCATCATAATGTCTCCCTGAAGGACTGCAGCTATCATCTACAAACCATCTACTTGACCTGACATGACACCTGCCTCAAGCTAAAACCAACAGAGCACCTACAGACCACAATGAGTAAAGGTTATTGTACGCTGGCTTTGTGAGGAGACATAAATACAGTCAGGCCATGAAAGGCACATTCAGAAAACAGCATTTGTTGTTGATGAAATCTAACTTAAGTGCTTAAGCGTGTTTGAGATCATGTCTGTACCACAACGCAGCCAAGTTACCAGGTTTCGCAAGCAGCAGTTGATTTTTTTTCTACCTGTTATTGCCCAGAGAAAGAGAACAGCAGGTACAGATGGCCGGTGGGAGTACATGGCACCATGCTGCAGATACACACACATGAAAACATGTACACAAGCCATATGGCCAGATTCAGATGTTTTCATCCAGACAATAATATTTCTTGATTAATTCCCCAATTCAATCTCTAAAGTATAATAAAAGTACACGCAGGGATACATGTGAATCATGTTGTGTCCACCTTGATATCACATGTCCAACTACCTATAAACCGTATTGTGACAGAAGCCAATGAGTATACTCATGTGTTCAAGTGCCTCGCATCCAACAATATGCTGCACAGCTTCAATTTCTTGATGTAAAACAAGAAATATTCAAATAAGTGACAAAGCACCCTTTACTGTGTGCATACCCAGTAAGATTGTAACTGTTGAGTCACAGAACTTCTAACATAATACTGTCATTAACATTAATACTGTCATTAACATTACATAAATGTTAAAAGAGAATGATCATTATCTCATTCCTCTGTAGCTCAGGGGGATGAGTGGTCGTCCCGCAACCAAAAGGTAGCCGGTTTGATCCCCAGTCCCCCCATAGCTCACATGTCGAAGTGTCCCTGAGCAAGACACTGAACACTCGACTGCTCCTCCCGGGCACCTCACAGGACCCATCCCCATCCAGGGATGGGTCAAATGCAGAGAAGAATTTCCCCAAGGGGATTAATAAAGTGCATGTTTATTTTTCTTTTCTTGTCTCTGCCCACCCACAGTCATCTTCTTCATCTTACTCGAGTCAAGTGAATTTTTCAGGAGAGTCATGACAGAGGATGGTACTATCGAGCCACACTAGCCAAGAAATTATGTAAATCTGACCTTTTTTTTGCATTGATAGTGTGAAAATTGATCAAGCCTCTGTAGCCAACTCATCGTCTCTGCCTGAAGCCTGAGGCTCAAAACCACATACCAGCACGCCTGACTCTCCAACCTCACTGTTGGCAGTCAAGTTGGATTGTAGGAAATGAAGATGGCACCAGGATGAAAACTACCACCACAACTACCACCACAAAAGATTTGTCGCTGTTGAGTTTGAAAAGGTTGTATAAGGTTGTATAACTGCCTCACAGTTATAGAGACCTGGATAGGTCTCTATAACTATGAGGCAGTTGGTAATGGTGGTGGGTTTAATGGTGTGGGGGCGGGGCGGGGTTGCGCTCAGCTGCAGAGGGAATTGAGCGAGGGTGTGGTTCAAGGGAACAGGTGTCGTGATGAGGTAATGAGCCGCAGCTGGGGGCAATGGTGTGCATGTGTGTCTCCCCGTTAAACAGGAGTAGCGTCTGTGGAACGGGAGAGCGGTGAGCCGAGGACGTAGTGCTGGAGCGAGGGACGACTGAGCAGGAACCAGCAGAGGTGTGCTCAGGGGCGAGGCCGAGAGCACACAGAGACAATAAAGCCTGTTACTTACCCCAAACCCAGAGTGTGTTGCCTTGTGTGCCGCCCTAAAAACCCACGGGGTAACGCAGAGCCGTTACAAATGGGTTTGTAGAGCTGGCTGGCTTATGACAAGGAAGAATAATGTGAGGAATAAAAAGGACACGTTATGTCCATCACAACAATGTTATACTGTAGGAGTGCAATGTTAAATTGATGGTGCACTCATCTAGAGAACCCATATGTCTCATAGTCTTGAGCTGATTTCAGTCCAAATCCACCCCTGTACTACACCCCATCTCGAGATTAAGGTGGATTTACTGAGGAAAGTTTCTCTAAACAAAGTCCTCTAACTCAGGTGTCATAATCCAGATAAGATACATTCTGAGTTGCCTTCAATTGTTATAGTGCACTCAGAAATACGCTCCATGAATAGCAATAAGTTATTTTATATTATAAGTTATTTTCTCCTAAATAACTTTTATATTATAAGTTATTTTCTCCTAAAATGTGCCTGGGAATATATACGCATACAAGGATTTTCCAT
Organism: Myoxocephalus aenaeus; assembly: GCA_038501785.1. Lineage (NCBI taxonomy): Eukaryota > Metazoa > Chordata > Actinopteri > Perciformes > Cottidae > Myoxocephalus > Myoxocephalus aenaeus. The sequence goes on along the minus strand of JBAMJR010000128.1, from coordinate 1,004,261 downwards.
ATGAAAAATTGATATGCCCATATGTATGGGTCGTCTTGATTTTGAGCCAAAGGTATGTTTGCTTTTACTGGAGAGACATAATCCATAAACCTCTTGCAGCAAAGCATCATAAAGATACAGTTAAATGTATGTGTTTCTGAGGAAGCATGGTTAACATGGCCAATATAGAAAAGGGCGTATATAATGTGTATATAATCTAATGAATAGTAATAATATAATATAATATAGTAACACACACATGTAACATCAGTTGTGCAAAACAGTCAGCTGTTTTCTGTGCTACTATGCCTTCAGAGCCAACACTATTTGAGGAGTTTACAATTTAGTCAATTATTTTTCAAAAGATCAGAAAATTAATTGGGGAACTGAATATCTTTTAATTTAATTATACTAATCATATTGTAAGAGAGGATGCCAGATGTTTCAAAGAATGCAGTATGGGAGTCTGTATCTTTGCACGATGGATACAACAACAAAATACAGCTCATGGAAAAAATAATGATGAAGTAGTATTTCTGTTTCTCTGTGAATACGGCTGGAATTTATCCAAAAGACAAGATCACAGTCTGACATACGGTGGGAAGACTGAAACTGTTGAACCACAGCTGACTGCACTGTACTTCATAATATATTGAAAATACTAACCCAGATCTTATGTTCATATAAACAGTAAGTGGGTTCAGTAGCGAAACAGCAAACATGCTGTTCACTATCTAACAATAAAGCTATGTGACTCCTCACTGACCTCCACATGTAGCACAGCTGGGCTGTTCTGCTCAGGTAGATTCAATTAAATTGGCCATGGAGTCACTGTAGCATTTTGTCTATGTCAGCTCTCAGTCTCTTTGCAGATTTACTTACGAAAACACTGATGTAAAAAACTGTAAACAGAACACTGACAAACGCAAGAGCTATGGAACTAGCCGAGGAACCGACGGCAGATCAACTCCACCTTCTCCCGAAAGTCCAACTGTTAACCTTCTGTTGATTCAAACAAAAAGCACATATGGTTTTACCATATGGTTGGATAACGGCACAAGATATAACTGAATCACAGAATGCAGCTTATCAGGAATAATGATAACTTCTGTCTTGTCAGAATTCAGTTACCTAAAATAATAACTTATTATATCAATACAGCTAAACAATGTAAATTGTGTCGGTCAAAACCAGATCTTAATATTGTGTCTGGTTCATTAAACAAATATTTTTCAAAGATAAGAAGGGTTGATTCTGTTTTGCTGCTTCTCTTCTCAGTATTAGAAAATGTTTGAGTTAGAAAGAAAACATGTCAGAACAACACGACCCTGGTGGCAGCTAATTAAATAATAACCAATCCCAAGACAGAATTGATAAAATGGGTATTTTCATCAGAGGAATCCAGCAAGTGTATGCTGTTCATTGCAATGAATTCAGAGTGTATATACAAAGTGATCATGTTTAGTTACTTCCTTTGTGTCTGGATGTCCTACCTGAATGATTTGATTGCTGCAAGACATTCACAGCTGGTCTGATGTGATTGCCCAACTCATAAATACTAATCAGCATTGGAAGTTGAGTGTCTGCTAACTGTCATAAATACAACATATATATTAAATAAAGATGGAAATCTAAATGTCTGTTTGTGACTTGATGTCCCATTAACGTTTCGCTCAATGGCAGATGTTTGCAGAAGAAGTCATATTGATCATAGATCTAGTCCAGGGTGATTCAGACTCTCACAAAGCAGATAGCATTGTGTGTAGTATACACACAATTGGGTTTAATGTGTTTTTCCAAGGGATTCATGTTGAGGGAACATACTGGGAATTCAGTCACCTGCCAAGACATTACAGGGGAAAGTGGTGTGCTTTTGCTTTTATTGTTTAACATATCAGTTTGCCGGTGCAATGAGGCAGACCAGCTGTGTGCTTTTATGTAATTCACAGAAGGATATTCATAGCTTCGGGGCTAACATAAGGCTACATTGCAGAACATCGGTGACAGAGTCACACTGTCATGTTAGTTATACCCAACATGTACAATTGTCGACATTTGACCAGAAATAATGCAAATGATTACAGACACATGCTGTGAGTGGAATATTGTCTTGTTAAATATGTAAATTCTCCTTTCAGTCTGAAATGTTTCTTTGTATTGTTCCAAAAAAAGTGACTACACACAAAGCACCACTATTACAAATGCATCTACAGGATTGTGTGATTGGTTTTCAGGGACGTGCATCTGTGCAGACAGTGTAGATGCACAGGGGCCTCTGAGGCGGGGGCGGGGGGGGGGGGAGGCTTACAAAGAGCAGACCCTCCAGAAATGAGTTGATTGATGGACGGGTTGTCGGGTTCAATGAAGATCGCTCATGAAATTAAAGACAGAGATACAATATTTGCTTCATTATAACTTCAAAAATGTGAATCCATCTTCTGCCTGATTTTTAATAAAACGTTATGCTTATCATAAACTATAAAACTATAACTATATCACTATATGATCATGACTACCTTACGTTGTGTTTTCCACTCTGAAAAACAAAAATAAAGTGTGTTCATGTTACTTTTTGTATTGCACTTCCATAAAGGTAGGGTGCTCATAAAAGACACATTTAGAAAAGAATGGTCAAAATTGGTTGAGCAGAGGCGGAGCTATTCTGACTTCTATTAGTTAGGATGAGTCAAGCTACCACACCTCCTAAAATACCACACTTCCCATAATGCAGCTCTGTGTTTGGAACTTGCCTGCCTGGCCAATGCTCATATTTGTCTCTCAACTTGATGTAATGCAGGCATTCTGTTATAAGTAGTCTTTAGGATCAACTTTGTAGAAGTAGAGATAACTCTGATGACATCGCTATGACATCTCAAGGTTCATTTTCTCAGACTTGACAAAGCTCATGCAGAGCCATATGAATGAATGAATGAATATATACTTTATTAATCCCCGAGGGGAAATTTGGTGTCGGGGTAGTAGCAACTTACAACAAAGATAAATATATAAAAACAGCAGGATGAAAGATGAAAGATAAAGATATATACAATAATAAAAAATAAATTAAAAAATATTAAAAAAATATATATATATAACAATAATAAAATAAAAATATCTCGGATCAGGCAAGCAGTGTCTTATTGTAGAGACGTAACGCCGTAGGCAGGAATGTTCTCCTGTAACGGTCCTTGTTGCAGCGGAGCGTGAGGAATCTCTTAGAGAAAGTGCTCCGCTGACCCTGCAGTAGGTGGTGGAGAGGGTGGTCCGGGTTGTCCAATATGGACAAAAGTTTCTTCAGTGTCCTCCTCTCCACCACCTGCTCCAGAAACTCCTGCTTGCAGCCGATGATGGAGCCGGCTTTCTTAACGATCTTGTTAAGTCTGTTGGTGTCACCGGCTTCAATGCTGCTCCCCCAGCAGACGATGGAGAAGTACAGGGCGCTGGCCACAACCGACTGGAAGAACATCTCCAGCATCTTGCTGCACACATTAAAGGATCGAAGCTTCCTCAGGAAAAAGAGTCGACTCATCCCCTTCTTGTAGACAGCGTTGATGTTGTTCTTCCAGTTCAGTCGGCTGTCGATGGAAACACCCAGGTACCTGTACTCCTCCACCATGTCCACGTCCTCTCCAAGAACACTCAGAGGTCTAGGAGCAGTCGCCTTCCTCCTGAAGTCCACCACCATCTCTCTGGTCTTGGTCACGTTCAGCAGCAGGTGATTCTCGCCGGCCCACTCCACAAAGTCACTCACCACTGCCCTGTACTCCTCCTCCCGTCCATCCCTAATACACCCGACCACCGCAGAGTCATCAGAGTACTTCTGCAGATGGCATGACTCCGTGTTGTACTGGAAGTCAGTGGTGTACAGGGTGAACAGGAAGGGAGACAGAACAGTTCCTTGTGGGGCTCCAACATCACTGACCACCGTTTCAGACAGCACACGGCCCATTCTGACAAACTGTGGTCTACCTGTGAGGTAGTCAGTGATCCAGGAGATGGTGGACGAGTCTACCCCCACCACCCGCAGCTTCTCACTCAGTAGCAGTGGTTGGATGGTGTTAAATGCACTGGAGAAGTCAAAGAAAGTGACTCTCACAGAGACACCGGTTCCATCCAGGTGCGACTGAGCTCGTTGCAGCAGGTAGATGATGGCGTCGTCCACTCCCACATGAGGCTGGTAAGCAAATTGCAGACCATTATACAACTGTTTTCACAGTGTGAGAGCACTCATGAGTAAACTAATCTTTATATATAAATTCAGTAGAGTCTGAAACCTATATTTAGATGTAAAAGAAAAGAAAGTTGGGTAAAGGGCAGAGATACTTCACCTTGGAGGAAGTCCGTATCCAACACATGACAGGTCTACCTGTCCTCTCTCCAAGCAAGGTCATCCCCTGCTGCTGAGCTTTTTCCTTTTCTCTTCTTTTAGTTACTTTCCCCTGGTTGTTTGTCCATGTCAGTCTCTGTCTCTTTGAACCATTATGTTCATTGATGCTCCTTATGAATTAAAGATAACTGCATCCCCTCACTCAAACTGCACTCCGCTCGCTCTTTGACATCACAAACTTTTACGAAAACTTTCTCACAAACATTCCATAAAGATGTCATTCTCTCCACACTTTAGCATCTAAATGATAACTTCCCTCTCCACTGGCAGTAGATGGGTAACTGAAATAGCATATTATGTTTATCAAGATGACATTCTCAAGAATGAAATTGAATAGTGTGGGCATTTGAAAGAGCTGTTTTTATTCTCCAAACAGGAGTGTGCATACAAACTCTGTAGAGCAGATGAATCAGGTTGATCACCAATAAAATGTCAAAATCGATAGTTCATTTTACAGAACTGTATACATGAAAAACTAAATCTCCCATAATCAGGACATTGTAATTATACTATATGAGACCACTATACAAGAAGGCCACCATCCTTCCAACATCCACACCCTACAAACCTTCCACCATCGTGTTAATCAGCACCAAACTTAATTTCCAAATTCTGTAAAGAAAGCAACAAGTACTAGCCATAAAAAAATACAACAATCAGACAACCGTAAATAACAGGAAGCACAACTGCCAATGGCTGTGATAAAAGGTGTGTGTGGATGAGAGAATACTTCAAAAAAATTTAAAGAAGCTCTCTAACACACTTATTGCTAGTGTGCCATTGATGCCAATGGTGACTCAGGTTGCCAACCCCTGAGGTACGTAGATGGATATTTTGAACTTTTTAAAGTGATGAGTGATGAGTTTTTAGATAAGATATGTGTTCAAACTGAGGCCCATGAATGAATTGGATTCTTTCCAAACAACAACTCTCTCTCTCTCTCTCTCTCTCTCTCTCTCTCTCTCTCTCTCTCTCTCTCTCCTGCTGTTTGCGTCTCTTTCAACTTTACATTCGCTCTCTCCCTCTCTGTATTATAACTCAACAGCATTTTATGATTAATGTGCAGAAAGAAAAGCAAATCTCGTACAATCTCCTCCCCCATAGTCTATCTATCAAGAGATTGGTTTCAAATAAAATACCACTTTTTCTTTATACCTGAATATGCCATGTCCTGCAGCTGTGCGGAAGTAGGTTTTGTGAGGTATTATTGAGCTGGTTTCTTTCATTTTTCCAAATTTCTGTGGGAAAGACATCTCAGTAACAGACTCCCCAGAAAAACACTTCACAGCTTCTAGCCTCTTTTGATCTGGTTCCAGGCTGCTCTCCAGGACCGAGGGGCTTTCATTCTTTGTTCTCCACATTTTAATGCTAAGGCCAGGTGTATGGCAGGCTGCCTTCCTTCACATGCTTTACTGAGGTAAATAGAGTTGTATTCCTCTGCACATGACATCTGTGGTTTAACATGATACCTGAGGCTTTTATTGTCAGAAAAATGCAAACGGTGAAGTTTGTGTGCTGGCACCGTGCTGGGGATCACAACTGTGATTAAGAGAGTGCTGCTGCATATATATATTTGTCTAGCCTCATCATTTATCTGACAAAAGATTCCAGAGATAAGGCTGTTTAAAAAAAAATCACTATATTTCACATCAAATCAAGATTTTGGTATTCTACAAGGCTCCTGTTGATGCTGATTATGCCATTAGAAAAACATCTCGTGGGTGCCTCAAGTGCTTGGAAGCAGGCTTAAGAAGAGAATGTTAAATGGCTTTTTTGGCTAATCTATTTAATTTTTCCAATTAAATGGTGTAAGCTAACATTTAGACATTCTGAGACGAAAGATATTTTACGAGTGATTATGAATTATTCAGACATGGTGAGAAGTCCCAGGTAAATCTCAGAAGGCCAATTGTAAATGAATAACTCATGTTGCAAAAATCTGCCTTTCAATCCTCAGGGGTTTAGTTTAGCTAAAAAGTGGTTATCCCTGAAATGACTAGAGAACCTTTTCAACAGTTACATCTTTAACAAAAGAGAAATGTCATGCGTACACTAGTATATATGTATATATACTGTATATGGCTTATATATATATTTTTATTAAGTGTGTTTCTGTGCAGAGCTAGACTCAAAGGAGTATGTGGCCGTGGAAGAGGTGCAATAGAAGGTCTGAACACATGCAGTGAGGAATAAGATGAAGAGGCTCGACCAGAGTGAAAGATACTAATGAATCATTGATACCAGGAAACTTCCAAAATGAAATAACCATAAAGCACCACATAAGCTGCACCCTCAAAAATCCTCATAGATTTGGTTTATATGTACAGTATATGTGTATTTATGTCTTGATATATGTCTGATATTACCACCTAGCCATATTCAACGCCTCTCACACACATTATCCGGATCACAAACAGTGTTTGCCGTTATGGCAGTGGTTCTCAAACTTTTTCTGTCGGGCCCCACTTTGGAGGAAGAAAAATGTTCGGGCCCCACCGCCCCAACAAAATTGTAACAAAATGGTCCAACTTTTTGTGACTCCCTCCGTGCTTTTTCAAATAATAGAATAAAGAAAATTGAAATCCCTTTCAAGTAAACCAGATCGCTCCATCAGACAAGAACTAATAACATGTGCAATCACTTTGTTAGAAGAATGCAAATAAAGTTCTATCTCTGCAAAAAATTACTAATATTTGGCAAACAAAAAATACTTATTGTGGCTCCAAATAACCTGTTTTGCACTGAATATATTTTCAAGTTAATAACAATAACGTTCAACCTGTGCAAAACAAAATGAGTGCAGATGTGTGAGCCATCACGTTGTTTCAGTATTAGTGGCTTCAGTGAGCTGCTTTCCTCTACAAATATATATTTTTAAATGAGATGGTAGATTTGATACGGCCGCTCTTAATTCATGCTCAATGTTGAGCTTAGATCTAGATTCTGTTTTGAGAGACGCAACAGCAGAAAAGATCTCACGGAGATCTCACGGAGGCTTTTAGCAAAACTCCAAGAATCGGTGAGTCGCGCAATCGTAACCTGTTAACGGCGTAACTAAACATTTCCACAAAAGTACAGGCATTTCTCCATGTATTTATTAATGATGTTTTATGTCCGTGTTACTTTGTACTTTTGTACTATGTAAAGTTATCATGTTCATGGAGAGAGTGTTCGTCCTGAAACCACAAGGTAGCGGTTCCATCCCCATAGTTTAATGTTGAAGTGTCCTTGAGCAAGACACTGAAGACCCATTGCTTCACAGCAGCACACTGCCCCTTAATTACTAAGGATGGGTAAAATGCAGAGAATAATTTCCCCACTGTGGTATTAATAAAGGATTACATAAAAAAAAAACAGCATCACGCCCCCGCGCCCCACCTGTAATACCTCCGCGCCCCACTAGAGGGGCGCGCCCCACAGTTTGAGAACCACTGCATTATGGTAACCACTGGTGTCGCCAAATCTGCCAGAACTGAAGTCTTAAAGACATATATACAGTATATATATATATATATATATATATATATATATATATATATATATATATATACATGTATAGACTTCTCGTCCATGCTGGCTGACACAAATGACATATTTATGTTGTTTATAGTATTTGTTACATCTGTTGTATTGGATTATGTGAATGTTTTTGATCGCCACCACACGTATATATCTGTATGAAAACTAAATACTGTGTGGTGTGTCTGCAACAGGGACAAACTGATCAACAGAAGCAGTCCCAGCTGCCTGCCTGTGTCCTTGCTGGGTTCAGGTCAGCACGAGCAGCAGGATCTGCGAGGTAACAAGAGAAACCAGATTTTTTACGGTTGTCTGTGGAGTCAGCCCCGGGCCTCAGCTGGCCTTTGAGAAATTGATCTTTGTGGACAAAGATGCTCTTTTGGGGAAACAGTCACGCCTCGTTTGTTCCTGCCTTTTTTGTTGTGGCAGCTCTGAATACAGCCCACTACCCACGGCAACCCAGACATTTGGTTCTGGTCAGTGGGCATCTCAGCCTTTCGTTATGAGGAAAGTACACACACTAACACACAGCGCAGAGCCTCATTTTCTCCTTCGAAAACATACCCTGCAACACACTCTCGGACCAAAATCAACACATGTTAAATGCCTTAAATATAGTCTTTGTCAGTTCGTCCATGAAGGTCTCCCACCATTATAACATTTGAATGTCTCAGTTAGTCAAGCATTTCATGACAAATTGCTGAGTGAATTGAAGTCTCATATTGATATATTGAAGAGAACTAAAACACTTGTCGACATAGTGAATCATTCCTGCCAGTCAACACCAGTCTGACTGCATACTGCACACTGTGCACTGATGCACTCCCATTTAATTTCTACCGACTCAATCAAACAACTTCATCATAATCAGCCTTTATAGTCTTGTAATTTAAGAATCTTCTTCAATTTTTTACTTTCCAGCTCAGCTATGAATATCTTCTTCAGTGGAGTTGACAAAATAAAAGAGTACACCTGCATAGGGTCATGGATAATCACTCGTATTCTTTCTTACCTATACTCTCAAAATGATTCTACTGAAATCCGTCACATCTCAACCAATCTATGCGGTGCCTTCTTTCCTCTCCTCTCTATAGACAAAGCAATACCTCCAGGGAACTAATCTGTAAGTAAAGGTTTGCTTTTGAAAATGAACGCTTCTTATTGAATCAAATGGAGCATGGACTCAGGGAGGAAGGAGGAAAAAGGTCAGCAGACTGAGAACATTTAATGAATATTGAATCCAACACCACTCTCTCTCTCTCCGTTTCACACACACACACACACACACACACACACACACACACACACACACACACACACACACACACAGGCAAGACAGCAGATGTTTTCATCAGAAGAAATTCCCAGTATGCCATAGGTGTTATCTGTAAAGATGGTCTGTATACATAAAAGCAGTAGGGATATCAATACAGATATGTACTTACACAATTATTCCACTGAACAGATAAAAAAGCTTTAAAAGTTTTATAATTACAACTCTTGTTGAAGTTCAGGAGAGAGTAGAAGTATTGATAATTCTTTTGAAACATTAAAAGTAATTGCTAGCATTGACTTACAAATCCACTAATCGCTTCCTGCTCAGCGCCAAACGGCAGACAAAGTTAACAACTGGCTGGTGAACATAGTTGAGCATAGTTGGCATTGTAGACATTCATATCCATCTTATTTCAAATGCTTATTAACCTTAACTAAAACGTTACCATGACCGTTACTAAATGATGTTCATCTTCCTCAGGTTTTCTAGCTTGAATTGTATTCCACTTTAGCCTTTGTGATTACCTGAACTTAACCAACAAAAGTTTTCATAACAAACATGAAAACTTGTGATCTAATCAGTGACTTTTCTTCATAATCCATCTGTGAGAAATATGATCGCCATATTGTCTTTATCGACAGCGATTAAACTGTATTTCAGTATTTAAACTGCTTCCATGTAAAAAAAAAGGAACATTTTGATTGACTTACACTGAAATAATGTGTTGAATATACTGTATGTATGCTCAATGTAGTACTGAGGAAGCAACATGTGGTATGCAATGAATATATGGAACAATAGATAGGTAAATATATATGGTAAATGAATAACAGAAAGTCTGTCTGTATGTTCAGCATGACATGGTTTGTAGTTAATGTACACTGGTTGGTAAGCAGCATTTAGGACTAACTGCAATGCCACACTGCTAGCGGTGCAGCTGTCTCTTATTCTTTCATTAAAAGCAATTAATCCCTTGTGCATATCATGATTTGGATGACGGGCTTCTGCGTTTTAGGTGTGAATAGTGATAATTCCCCCCTACAGTAGAAAACACTTCAATCACTTTGGTCACTTTAACCACTTTAACTGGTGCAATATAAATACACTTTTTAAATACTTGTTTATTCTGTCTGTATATATAATAGTGCTATTGTTGTGATTGTAATTATTTTACTGTTTTTATTACTGTTTTACTGTTTACTTATATTTATTACTTGTTTTTTTTTCATTTTATTTGACTATGTGTCTCTTAACTTATCTTATCTTATCTTATATAAAATAGCTGAAAGAATGTAAAGCTATATGGGGTTAATTCAGTCTCTTTAATGGCAAATGCGCACAGAAAGATTCACAAATGCGCACAGAACAATTCACAAATATATTCAATTCACAAATGCACACAGAAAGATTCACAAATGCGCACAGAACAATTCACAAATATATTTGATTTACAAATGCACACAGAAGGGTTTACAAATACATTCCAATGATTTATATCAAGGTATAAAAAAAAATCACAAATATATTTCTGCATTTGTTTGTGAAAAGCTTCACATTTACGAGTGGCTTTTATGAGACTCCCCTGCCGTCCTTTGGATTCGTAAATGCATTTTTTCTATATGGACCTATCCGTAGCCAATCAGACGTCGCCCTCATTTTCAACCAATCACATGAGTGCATCTCCCCCCTCCCCTACCCACGAGGGTGGTGCCAGCGTACAGTTACGGAATTTGCGGAGGTGATCAGTCAAACAATGGCGCTGGTACACACAACTGAAAGTTGACGTTCTCTAAATACTACAGTTGTTGAGTCACAACATGACATTTTAGGATGTTTTCAGGCGAGAAGTTAGTTGTTTAAGCATCAAATCTGTGATCCGTTCATCTAGAAGCAGCCGACTTAAAAAGATACGCCGACGGGTTGAGGTCCGGTGTTACGGTTTAACAGGCGACCATGTTAACTGGCGACTTTCGGCTGAAAGCGTCTACTGTTGTCGTCGTTACAGCAGATGTTGAGAATAGCGAGAGAACACGTAGCTGTCCTCGTGAATGCCGCATTGTTTAATTCTGCAATTCAATGTCTAACCTTCTCGTCTAAAGTCTCTGGTCAAAACATACCGGACTAGACGTTGTTGAGTCTTTTCAGGGAAATTATCCACGCGAGTGGAAACGTCGCTTGTTGTTTATGTGTTGAAACAGGAAGTCAGCAAATTGTCTTTCCTTTGAAATAAAGTTGTTACAAATAACACATAATGACTGTGGAGTCTGTTTTGTGCAAATATCTGTCACGTAAATTAACTCTGTAGTACAGGAAAAAAGAAGAGAAAAAATATATAATTAAATTCAATTTACGGGATTCAAACTCATATCATTGGGTGGGAAAAGATCAGAGATCAGTGGGATTACCACCACACCACGATAGACATACTGGATTGACTTGTGAATTTACACTAAAATCATATACAACACAGTCAGCAGTCACATTTAAACGGCAGAGAGCCACCAGATCAACTTGCGACCAACTGCGACTCCATGGAGCATGTTGACGTGACCAGCGGAGCACTTTACAATATCGCTGCTTTCTCAAACAAATAGACAGCTGTTTAAAAAACATACCATTAAAACGTCTTTGTAGAACTACAAATTAATGAGGCAGATCTTTGTGATGTTGTCATGAGGTGAAAATACACAATGTGGACAATAACGCAAAGGAGGGAACAAGAAAAGCAAAGCCATACAATTAAGAATTCAACCAGGCAAGAACACAGATGTCAAACAGTTGAGTTCACTTGAATTTAATAAGGGCCACCTAAACCATGTGAATATATGACAAAGTAAATGTGGTCAAACACATTATGATGTGTATCATAAATTATATATGGTCATAAGTGTATGAATACCCAAACATTACACCCATATGTGATCGTTTACTATCTGTTCAAAGATGGGCATTGACCTCATTAAGTTTGTCATATTCACATGGTTTAAGTGGTATAAATCACAGCCTTACAACTGATAACAAGAATGAACAAAAAACTAAACTCTTTGTATCAAATATTATTCGTTCACCTTGAGTGTGCACCATGTTTACATATTGTGTTGTGATCATTTATTTCCCTTATTAAATTCAAGTGAACTCAACTGTTTTAAACAGCTGTCTATTAGTTTGAGAAAGCAGCGATATTGTAAAGTGCTCCGCTGGTCACGTCAACATGCTCCATGGAGTCGCAGTTGGTCGCAAGTTGATCTGGCGGCTCTCTGCCGTTTAAATGTGACTGCTGACTGTGTTGTATATGATTTTACTGTAAATTCACAAGTCAATCCAGTATGTCTATTGTGGTGTGGTGGTAATCCCACTGACCTCTGATCTTTTCCCACCCAATGATATGAGTTCGAATCCCGTAAATTGAATTTATTTATATATATTTTTTCTCTTCTTTTTTCCTGTACTACAGAGTTCATTTACGTGACAGATATTTGCACAAAACAGACTCCACAGTCATTATGTGTTATTTGTAACAACTTTATTTCAAAGGAAAGACAATTTGCTGACTTCCTGTTTCAACACATAAACAACAAGCGACGTTTCCACTCGCGTGGATAATTTCCCTGAAAAGACTCAACAACGTCTAGTCCGGTATGTTTTGACCAGAGACTTTAGACGAGAAGGTTAGACATTGAATTGCAGAATTAAACAATGCGGCATTCACGAGGACAGCTACGTGTTCTCTCGCTATTCTCAACATCTGCTGTAACGACGACAACAGTAGACGCTTTCGGCCGAAAGTCGCCAGTTAACATGGTCGCCTGTTAAACCGTAACACCGGCGGGACTCAGCTGTCCCACGAGCCGGACCTCAACCCGTCGGCGTATCTTTTTAAGTCGGCTGCTTCTAGATGAACGGACCACAGATTTGATGCTTAAACAACTAACTTCTCACCTGAAAACATCCTAAAATGTCATGTTGTGACTCAACAACTGTAGTATTTAGAGAACGTCAACTTTCAGTTGTGTGTACCAGCGCCATTGTTTGACTGATCACCTCCGCAAATTCCGTAACTGTACGCTGGCATCGCCCTCGTGGGTAGGGGAGGGGGGAGATGCACTCATGTGATTGGTTGAAAATGAGGGCGACGTCTGATTGTCTACGGATAGGTCCATATAGAAAAAATGCATTTACGAATCCAAAGGACGGCAGGGGAGTCTCATAAAAGCCACTCGTAAATGTGAAGCTTTTCACAAACAAATGCAGAAATATATTTGTGATTTTTTTTTATACATTGATATAAATCATTGGAATGTATTTGTAAACCCTTCTGTGTGCATTTGTAAATCAAATATATTTGTGAATTGTTCTGTGTGCATTTGTGAATTGAATATATTTGTGAATTGTTCTGTGCGCATTTGTGAATCTTTCTGTGTGCATTTGCCATTAAAGAGACTGAATTAACCCCATAAAGCTAGAGCTGTTGGGGAAATTCAAAAAAGAGAAGTTACAGTGAATATGTTATGATATTGATCATGCTATAAGTGACACATTAACCATATACATTTCCTATTAAAATCCATTGCCTGTACATGCCAGTACATATTTAGAATGGATATTGTATACTGAAAGACAGGAAATATAAGTCACCAACTTTAAAAGAACAAAACTACTTGCTAGTTAAGAAAAGTAACTAGTTGTCCAGCATAACTGAAATACCATCCCATTATTTGTAATGGCACATTGCATAAGAATGACTACAAAATAGTAAAGGTATGTATTGTCGGCTGAATCAGATGTACACAGTGTTTTATCACCTCTAGATTATCGCCCAAAGCACTTGTATTTGTTGTAATCTTGAGATTGGTAAGAGAAGCACAAGGGGATGGCTGGAACAATATTTGAAAAACTAATTGAAAAAGGTACCACTATTTTTGTCCAAAGTATAAAATGTCACAGGGGCACAGAATCCCTATATAGGGATATGCTATGGCTCCTGGCACTACATCAAATGAGCTGCAGCTGTTGCTCAAGAGGGCTCTGGCCCCTGCTGAGCTGTGCTGATGAAGCAGAGACGGTCAGTGCATCAACATGTCCAACATGCTCCGACAGGAGGAGCCCAGTCCAGTACCTGGACATCTGGCACATTAAGACGAGATGTGGCCTATAGAACGTAAACTAGCTGCAGTAAAAGTCAACCAATATGGTTTTGTTCTCTCTTTTTTGTGAGACTTGTGGGATATCTTTCTCATCTTTTTCAAAGACCTGGGTTGAGCTGCTACAGAGAGACAGATGAAAGAGGCAAGGAAGAGACAGACGCTGACATTAAAATGCATATACAATTAGTCATATAATAGGCTATATAACACCATACCCTGGAAAACTACCACTTACTTTTTATTACTATTGTAACCGACATAAAGTCCATAAAATGTTACTCAAACCAAATAAGTCATGCGGGTTTGTCATTTGTATCTTATACAAATTACATTTGATTCAGTGATGAAAAAGTAACTAAGTACTCGCTCAAAACTGAAAGACTAACTAATCTGTGTCGCCAACTTTAAGAGAACACATGTATTTGGGGGTTAAAAAGTCCAGTGTAAGTGAAATAACATCCAATTGTAATAATCCTAATAGCGCATTGCATAGGTATGATAACATAATTGTAAAAGGAGTAATTAAGTGCTGAACCTTTATGTCAAATGTACAGAGTCCTTAATCATCAAAGGCACATTTCTTTCCTTTGTTATAAATGTTTCGTAGCAGTTCTTCTTTGCTCTCAGCGGCGGTAAGAATATTATATACAGCACTTAATACAAAAATGTTATCCTGATTTTTTTTCTCAAGATATTCCCCTACATTAAATGAAACTCAATGTATTTTAATTAGTTTTTTAGTTACTGAAATAAAAGTACTGATATCTGGTTTATAATTTCTGAATTACACAGTTTATTCACATCCTGTGTAGTTGGTCATTTAATAGTTATTGATGGGTTATTCCAAAATTATTCATATTTCTTTGTTAAGCATTTAAAGTACTATTACTTACAAAATGTACTGTTTGAATTTTCAATTTGAGAAAAGGGCTAGAAGTAAGCGTTAAGGTTGTAACTGTGATTTTCAATATATCCATATACATATATAGATATATGAGGAACTCATTTGTATTGTCAATAGTATATTATATATACAAAGTAATATATAAGCTGATAACACTTCTGTACTTTTACCCCAGTTAGATTTTGAATGCAAGACTTTTACTCGTAATGAAGTATATTTACATTGTAATGATATTTTTCCACCACTGCCGTCATTGAATGCAGTTGCTTTTATATTGTATATAAGGTCCATCTCTTGTACACTCTGCCAGAATCCGCATTCCTTTATCAGCAAACATTTTGGTGTATCTGCAGTCATTAAATATGCATTGTTTTTACTGAGCTACTGCAAAATGTAGGCATACTGCTATTTGAATAACACGTGCGGAAACTATTCCCAGCACAGTTGGAAGGAAAATTAAATACTTGTAAGACGATTTGGAAATGCTGAAAATTGTATTAGTAAGGAACTCATTCGTGCCAAGATAGACTCTAAGTTAATGAGATGTCTGCTTCTGTTGTTCCCTGCAGTTAAATTAGCACAAGTAATACGAGTATCAAAGCCTATTTATTGCAATCCCTTGGTCTTAATAACTGTGTTGTTTCATAGTCAGTGATTGAATATATCCTTTATTTCATTATGACTCTCACCCACAGGACAACAGAACCTGCTAACAGAAAAGCTGCTACTTCAATCTTTGTGTTTCTTCATTTCTTCATTTTTTTCCCTTATTGCTTTTTTTTCTTTGCACTTTCTTGCTTTCATTCACTGTCTCTTTGCTCTGTGTCTCACTGCTCTCATAGACCCTCAGTCAACTTCTCTCTTTCCACCTAATGGAAGCCAAAGGGAGACAAAATGACGGTGTCATCAAACATAGTTTATGTAACAGTCATGGTACTGTGGGCTGTTTGCTGTGCCGCAGTCTCCCACTGGCTTGACATCTCTCTCTCCTTCTTGACTCCAGAAACTCTCGCTGGCAGACACATATTTGTGCAGGATCACACCCAATCATAACCAAACCAATGTATTATATGTCTCTTTGATCTATGACCATACAATTAAATCCCAGTTATTTTAAGTACAAACATGTCAGGTTTACAGGACATTACAAGGATATCTTTAATCAGAATACCGAGAGGCAAAAATGTGTTCAACTCACTTCGACATTAAAATAATGTTTACTTAATCACAGTAGCAATGATGGTATATAATACATATTTTTTATCTGGGGTGACGTGTTTGTATGCATTGAAGTCACAGTCTTCTGATGATGACCAGTGGTGCACATAAAAATGCCAACTGAATGACAAGAAAGAAAAAGATTTACAGAGGCAAGTCCTTTTTTTTCTTCCTAATCATTTCCTGTATATTTCTGAATTGTTTCATGAGGTCACTCATTCACATCTCAAACCTGTTTATTCATTGTGCATCCGTTGCTGTTTGTGTGCATGCATGCACACAGAGATTCTGCAGGTGTGTTACAAGCTGAAACAGAGGTGACGGATTCAATTGATTCCTGACAAAATAGCAGTCCCTTTGAAGTGGGTGTTAACCTTTTCAACTCAAGCCATCTGCTGTCCTTAAGGGCAGACACATTCATTAGTGTGTGGCTCTAACAATAGCGGATCTCTGACAGACTTGTTTTAGAAATTGGAAATACTAAGTACAAGTATTCCTCAAAAGAATACTAAGTACAGTACTTGAGTATATGCAGTTCTGTCAATGGTGTTAATTTACCTTCTGCCTGTCTTCTGATCTCATAAATTGATTTTTCAAACACTATTTTCTATATTCAGCATTCAATCCCCTGGTTTTATTCATAATTTATGTGTCCTCTCATTTTGTTAATCCAAGTTTAGTCGATTGCTACAGTCATTATAAGTCACGATAACGGAAAAGTCAAACTACTGCCAATGTTGTATCAGGTTATGTTTATTTATTTTACATCAGAAGTCGTCCATCCTGAATGAATGCTAACCTAGTTTGTAATTATTTTGTAATAATTAATTAGAAATGTCTGAAATCAGTTACCCTACTAACGCAGGAAGCAGCCAGACGCCTCTATCCTGTCTCACGCTTGTGAACAGTGTGTCCCCCTTACACTTCAAGGACTGTTCTGGCCAGATGATAAGCATTGTATCTCCACTCGCCTTGACATCTGGGGGACTCAGAACAAATTACTCAGAAGGTACTACAATATATCCTCAAAATGTCATAGTATCCAAATTAAAATTCAGTCACTTTCAGATGAATTAATTGACTTATGATTGATGATATATATGAATAAATCCTAATAGTATGTCTTTCGTCAGGTAAATAACAAAGGATTTGGGTGACTCTTTTCTGTTTTAAAACGACTCTGATTTGTGTTGGTCTTTTGTTAAGCAGATGTGAATTATTGCATGGCACAAATCCAACATGCATCCTCTCTCTTTCTCTGTCTCTCTCTCACTTCAATTGAATTCACTTTCAGCTGACTGAGATTTATCGACATTAAAGTTCTAAAGCAATATTGCCAAGACAAGGGAGTACAATATTGAGAAATATTGTACTCCCTTGAATATAATATAATATATAATTTCAGTCCGTTTGTCCATCTGTCTCACTTCACCTTCTCTTCCTCGCAGTTTAATATAGTTTAACTGAATTCAGTTCAGTAGTTGCAGTGTATTGGCATGAAACAATCTTGTCAGAACAGTTCAATCATAAAATAAATAAATGATAATAAAAAGGCTTGCCCTCCTTCTGTCTCATATGTTATCTTCAAAACACTTCTATGAATACAGTAATACAAATTCAATTTGATATGGGCGAACATGTATCACACATTGAGATCCTCCTTTTCCACTTTTCTGTGAAGCAAATTACACAAATATATGACAAGTCAGTACATTTAGTTAGCTGTATTTGTCGGAATCTCGGGGGAATCTACGAAGAGAAAAAAAGGAACTTAAAATAAATGTTACTGTGCAGTTGGGCCACCAGCGACAGAAAGTAACATGCAAAACCAAGATCGTAACTCCTCGAGTATTTACGTAATCGACGTAATTCCAACGAATTCTGAACGCTAAGAAGTGTAGCTTTCCAATGACACACTTTGTCCATTACGGTAATGGTATATAAAAAAACGTCAGCGAGTTTTTCTGTGGGGGAGAGTTTAACTGGCTTTTTACTGCTTTTCACTGAACTTTGAGTGGCGTTTTCTTTGGAAATAATATGTTGTGGTTGTAAATAATAGTATTAGTATAGTTTATGAGTTCTGCCACTTGCTGGCCCACCTAAACCCCCCACTAAAGGCCACTTTTCTGTCCCCACAAACACAAAGAAGGACACTGGGAAAAGGACAGATAGAAAGCCATTTTGAGGAGGAAACAGTGTACTAGCTGTCTGTAAAAACCTGCCTGGATGTGTGAGGAGGGCAATAATGAGTTCTGTCCTCAGCTGGACAGGAACTGCTTCAGGGAGATAAACAAATCTCGAAAACGCCTGGACATGGAGACATATAAAAGCCTATAACATGGACACTGAATGCTTTGGGCAAACAAAACAGTTTGAGAAGATGTAAAATAGGTTACATTTAATTTCTGTAATCTCAAAAGCTTTGCTCACTTTCAATTGTTTAGAAGAGAAATATGATGAAAATTCAAATACGTTTTTTACACAGTGTTTTAAGCCTTTATAACATATAATTATGACAAATACTTGCCAGATTTTGAAAGTTACATTTCTCTTGAAAAAAGGAGCAAAATAATGTTGCCAAAACGACATTTTTTGACATATTTATTGATAAATAAGACAAAAAGGACCAGGCGGACTGTCATCATTACAGATCTAAAAGGGTTAAATGTGTCTGTTGTTATAAACTCCAACCGCTCAAGGACCACCTCAGGACATGCGAGGGACGTCCCTCTCAGCCTCCTGTGCACCGGGCAGACGAATGAAGCGCGTGGAGGCTTTCTATTTGCTCAGCCTTCGTTGCTAGGTAACCGCGCAGCGCGGCATTTCCGGATCCGGAATTGTAGTTCAAAAAGTTTGCATCCGGTTTAGCATTAACGCGTGTGCCGAGCCAATAAACGACATATCCCAGAATGCACGATTTAAGGAAGTGCACTCCCATTTTGAGCACATGACTTGTGGTACTCCAGTGTGCCATAACAAAACATTTGTAGCGACTGTTTTCCCCCCAAAGGTCGTATTTTCGGGCTGTGAAGAGTTGTTTTGAGAATGAAGCTGCGGTGTTTTGTCGTCGCTTTGTGCGTCGGTGTGGGTGCAATGGCCGGGAAATACTCCCGTGAATCTAACGAGCCCAAGCTAAGCGGCGGTGATGGGCAGACGGTGGAGTTCAGGATCGCTAAATTGAACCAGGTGTGGGAGAAGGCGAAACGGGTAGGTGCACGAGACGAGCCCGTATCTGTACGGTGCAGCACGAACGTGGGTCTGTGAAGAGACGTCAGCTAACGTGAACGTTGCAGTCTTAGTTTGGCTTCTGCAGTTTTCACAGATCACTTGGAACATTCCTAACGTCTAATTAAAGACACAGCCATAGTGCACGCAGATTAATTAGGTACTTCTCGATAGACGCGAAAAGTGGATGCGCTCCTTTACTCCAAATGTAGACGTGCACACATCCTTTAGTTTGTCTTTGTGCATTCACAGCAAAGAAGCTGTAGAATAAAGCATGGTACTGCGTGTTGCTATAATTTTTAGTATGCTAACTGAAGTTATACTAATGCATATACTGCACACACACACACAAAAAGAGAAAGTTTTGCTGCTTAGTTTGAACTGACTCCACGCGCACCAAGGTGCAGCCATCTTCCCTTAATCAGAATGACATTTCCCAAAGTTGAGGTTGACTGCTCACTAAGACCAGGCAGCCCTTCTCTCCGTGCTGATCTGCCCTATTTCCCCAACACTGCAGAATATGATTTGGAAATCTGCCATCAAGGTCAAATGGAGATTATATTTGGGCTTTAAACTGTGTAGCCTGTTTCCAGCTCCACATAGATAAAGGTTTTTCTGGGTCCTGAGACTTTCCACTAACATTAATAAACTGATCACTACTTCCAAAAGCATATTTTGCAGCTCCCATACAGTATACTATGCGCTGTCACTGTCTCCATTTGTTTGGTGTCCTCACTCCTTCGACTTCTGTCCCTAAACGTATGCATCCCTTCTGTCTAACTAACTTGTTGTCTCTTATTTTGGTTTTAGATGCAGTTGTCCCCAGTGCGTCATGCTGAGCTGCACAGTGACATAAAGATCCAGGAGAAAGATGAGCTGCAGTGGAAGAAGATGAAAGCGGAGGGGCTGGATGAAAATGGGGAGAAAGAGGCCCAGCTCCGACGTAACTTCAATGGTGAGACCGCTCTGTCGCTGGTGCAGTCAGCCATAAGTTGAACTGTTTTCACGTGTTGTTCTGAATTGACTGTAGAGTCCGTCTGCCCTAAATATAGTCATCCACAGTGCCACTCTGTGTGGAAATTTTCAGATTTTGTTGAATAATTATGCTTTTAATGTTTGAGTTCAGCAGAAACAGGTTGGTATTCACCAATTAG
This sequence comes from Myoxocephalus aenaeus, assembly GCA_038501785.1. Taxonomy (NCBI): domain Eukaryota; kingdom Metazoa; phylum Chordata; class Actinopteri; order Perciformes; family Cottidae; genus Myoxocephalus; species Myoxocephalus aenaeus. The sequence continues at coordinate 983,455 of JBAMJR010000128.1, read as the reverse complement.
CAAAAATGGCATACATATGAAGTAGCTCCCAAGCTGAAAAATCTGGTATATTCCAGACACTTCATTTATTTTTGTGTGTTTCATCGACAGAATGTTGATGCAAATTCTTAGTGGTGTTGTTCATAACTGTTACTGTCAAGTGCTGTACATCCTATGACTAAATTACATAATTGTCTTAAAGTAAAAGGTATTGGCCAGCTCTACTTTTTAGGAATTCAAATCGTTGTTGGAAAATGATGCTGATGTCTCCCCGAGGAGATGAATAACCTTGTATCTTGGACATTGTAGTTTGTGTGAAAATGGCACCTTTTTGACAGATTACAGGTTAAAACAGTGTAGATTGTGTTGAGTGTGAAACATCGTTGGTGTTTTCATTTAAATCCAGTAGTTTGAAAAGACCCCCTGAGTCCGCAGATTGAGATGAGCTTTGTTTTAGTCCAAGAATAGTGTGTGAATCTTCACCGAAATCAAGAAACAGAGGATATAACTAATGATAGAGCACTTTTCTTTAGTGTTTATGTACTAAAATATTGTCACTGGGCATTTCAAGGTCGAGGGTAAATAATACTGGAACATAGACCATGAAATGCATAGTTCTCTATCATAGTTTATGTAATAAACTCTGCCCTTTGGCTAGTAGAATAACTAATGTGTTACTTTTTCCTGCATCAGCCAAGAAACAAATGTAATTATACATCTCTATCAAGTGTACTGTTTCCAACGTCTCTTGGCAAAATCTCCTTTTGAAATTTAAAACTAGCTTTATCCATACTCCATATTAAAAGTCTTAGCCTATCAATTTAGCATACAAAGGGTATGACTATACACATTTTCAAAGACCTATTCATGTGATTATGGAGTTGGAGAATATGCTGTGCATAATGCATTATTATATTAAATTGCATGCAGGACTGGCATAGTTTGACAATCAAATGCTTAATCCAGTCCTGATTAAATCCAGAGCTGCTGTGTATATATGTGTGAAGGGATCTTCACCTTAGTACCTGCTGTCAATGAACGAGCCAGTCTGTTTAGCATTCTGCCACTCGCTGCCAGTGGATACTTTTCGCCCTTTTGACAGCTCCGGCTGCACCTCCCTCCTTTATTCCCTTTCCCTTATACCTTCCAGCTCTAGGCAGAGCAGCAGAGTCACTCTCCTTTGTAGCTTAATACAAACACTTTCAAGGAGGACCTCAAGTCACCTTCTCCCCACTGAATCAAGTCCTTGTCCTTGAGTCATTCTAATTGGGCTCAAAAGTCATTTCTATCTTTCCTTGTTTTACTTTTCATCACACTGTTCTTGATACTCCGTTTGATATGCCTAGAGACAAAGTCTGACACTTTGCTTGTTGTAAATTGGTTGTTCGGGGAATGTGAGCTTGTTTTACTGTTTACACACATTGCAGATCACTCGGGTCAAGAGCATCTGCTGAGCCCGTAAAATGTAACGTAACCGTTCCGTAGAGATCGTCTACAAGTGCTTGCATCCTGTTTATGAGTATTTTAAAATGAGTCGTCTGCATGTGGACACTGTCCTAATGAAACAGCAGTAGTTAATAAGTGACACTGATGGGTTACCAACAGTTTGAGATGGTGCTGAATCAGCGGCTGCAACAACAGTTTCCTGCAGCAGAATAATAAGGGCAGAGCTTCTTCAGATCTAAGTCCAACTTTGTGTTCTACTCGAGCAGTCTGAAATGTTGAGAGAACAAAACTGCTAATATGTTTAGTAGCTGCTCAGTATATTTTGCACATAACTGAGAATATTAAACTAATTAGTTACATAAATACCAAACACTTGGCAACAGCATCACTTCTGTCCTGGAAAACAATTCTACACAAGTTTGTGTCCTGGCAGTTTTTGGATGCATTTAAAATCCTTTTTATATGTTGTCATCTTTTGTTTTCCTCTTGTTTCACTCTCATCAAAGGTTTTTCAGGTTAAGAGCAGTATGAGAAAAAGCACATGGATATTACCTACTCTTTGCTCCTTGTGTCAAGAATAAAGTGACGTTAGTTTGTTTAGATAAGCTCTTGTTAGATTCCTTGACTCTTAAAGCGTGTTTATTGGTCTTCGCAGCTTGTGCAGGTGACTCATGCTGCCCTCTTTGCTGGTTTTACAAAATGTGTGTTGTGGCTTTAGAATTAATGAGTTGCTGTCAAGGGTTGTGGGCCTCTGGGTAATATTTAATGTGAAATGTTTGAGAGTCTTTCTTAAATGATGAATATATGTGTCTTAATCACTCTAGATGTTCTTACTTACCAAACAGTTTCCTCTCATGACTGCCTCACTTGTTTCTCCTTAAAGGCTCATGTTAGGATCATTTATCGCAGCAGTTGAAGCTTTTTTTTTTTTTTAGTAAAACGTCTGTGTTATGTTTTGTAGTGATCCTGGCCAAATATGGAATGGATGGAAAAAGAGACACTCGACCACTAGAGAGCAACCACCTGAAGGACCACGACACCAACGAGGGAGACGTATTTGACGATCCAAGGCTGGACAAACTGTGGAACAAGGTGTGTGTGTGTGTATGTGTGCAGAGGAAGAAGGAAAATAAATTAAAAAAAAGATCTTTGGAAATGGTGCCATGATTGTATGCCCTTGTGGCATTGTGGGACCTTTTGCTCTTTGTTACTGCTTGTTAAAGAAAATATACCTCGGCTGTTAGATTAAATAAAGACATCAGCCTCAAATTAGCTCAAAACAAATTGACCCTCAGTTTTCACATGAAAGAAATCAGTTGAACCAAATGCAACGAAAAGGTTCTTACCCAGCAGCACCGGTAGTGCTTTTGTATTTGGCACAGTAGCTGCACTCTTGTGTCTAAAACATTATTTTCAAAAGCTCCAAATCACCACACTCCACTTCTGGAAACTCCATGAGGGTTTAGGGCTGTCCCTCTGTCAAGTCGTCGAGTGTTTGAGGGCTCTCTCACTGACATGTTGTGCCCTTTCTGAACACTTTCCGCAAGTCCGCATTTCTGCAGACTTTGCCGAAGGGAATTACCCACAATTCATAGCAATGAGACGTGAAACACAGAGTTACTAATGGAAGCCTGAGATGTCAGAAGAAAAAGGGAAACAAAGCCTGGCATATTAAATTTACACTGAAACATTAAGGAATTAAAGATGAAACATAAATGAAAACACATGAGAGCAGAGAAATGCAAGCAGAGACAAAAACAAGTAAATAGATTATTTGCCAATTACCTGATCTCGTGAGGCAAAAGCCTGGAAGACGATCAAATCAGGAAGTAAAAACCCACATTTTCTGACGTTGTCATGGTAACGTGATATGTTGCAGTGAAGTGCTGTCTCATTCATATTCACACCATTTCAAGCCCTCAGTCTCTCCCACTCAACCACTTACCAGGTGATGTCAGTAGGTCCCTGAGGGCTTGGGGTTTGAGGCCCTAGGGGGGTCACTGGGACTGGGCTCCTGTGTTTTCAGGAACCTTGTGAGAGGAAGTATGCAGCTAGTGGAAATGGCGAAAAGTCATACTGTAGCTTTGTCAGAATTTCCCAAATTACACAAATCAAGTCAGAAGTTGGACCAGAGTAGGAAAGTTATATTGTGACAACGCACCTCTGTTTGCAAAGAAAGCTATCAAAAATATTGTTAGTTGGGTTCAAATGTTATAATAATTCATGTCATCATTCCTTTATATGCAAACAATCTCTGCTTCTTGCAGTTGCTAACAATACAAACTGTAATCTTTAGATTATATTTAGAAAAATTGACACATGGACACACAGAATATTTAGTTTATTCTGTGTATAAAGTGGTATCGTCATCTTGTGATCTGACAGGCCATTGAGTGTTTAGATGTGATGTGTATATTCCAGAGACATTGATGTAATCCATGCCACCTAAGCCTTCTGAAACATCTAGTGAAGGATTTGTACCAAGCGGTGGTTCTATGTGGAACACCATCTGTCGTTCTTCTCCATCCCATATGTCTGTTGCTGTCATGCTTTAGAGACTAACTTCCTTCTACGATGGCTGTTTCCCGATCAGGCCCAGAGCTCAGGGAAGTTCTCCAACGAGGAATTACTGAGTCTGAAGAGGGAGTTCCAGCATCACAAGGACAAGACCCAAGAGTACAACATCCTCATGGACACTGTGAGCAGGACGGAAGGTGAGCTACGTCAACCACTCCCATTTGCTCTGCTGCTGAGGTGTCGCACCACTTCCACTTAGTTATGACACTACTTTCAGAGGTCAAGTTGATGAGCCTTTACGCCCCCTCTTCGCCTTTTGCTACCCACTGTATGTATTGAACACCATAAGTAATATACAAGTGAAATATATGCTTTGGTATATGAGAAAATTCAAATGTCACAGATGTGCGCAAATGTGCCCCAATGCAAATTTTGGAGACCTCGCCTACATTATCTCTGTACTAAACCCTCTAACTTTGTTCTGCTTCACTTTATCAAAGTCAACCTTTGAGAGAGAATGTTCACATATTGTGCTATAGTTATGAGTAACTATATTGGGTTATAGTTAGACCTTACAGCTGCATCATTTCAAAGAAATAATCATCCTGAAAGTGCTTTTTTCTAGGCGGACCTGAAACCTTTTCATTTTTGCAGTGTGTCATCTTAATTTACTCTTAACCAGTAGCATATAGACTTATATTTACACATCTGAACAAAATCTCACGTGTAGCATTTTATTATAACACCAACATTATTCAAATAACCCTAGTGGTTGCAGAGACACACCTTTTTTAGTTTGGGTATGCAATTTTTGAGCAGAGGCCTAAAAATAGGTTGGTTTTCAAAGTGTTAAAATAAAACTTTAAGAATTTTGCTGAGCAATGAAGCCACATTTATATTTTCTAGCTTTCAGGGTATTTGCCCTGTAAAAGTAAATTAGTCCAAAGATCAACACATTCTCACCATCTTTTAGCCTCATTTGATTATCTATTCTGCTATTGCTCAGGTCAGTCATCCAAAAATCAGTCGAGTCAGAAATGCTCTCGGTCTGCTTGTTCAGTTTTGTGGTCATGTGCATAGGTGGAAGGTATCAGCCTGCACATAGCGCTCTATCAGTGTTTGTCATATCACATCAAGCTGTGAGTTTTAAGCTGAGCTGACAGGTCCCACCGACTATTTTTCAGATAGACACAGAAAGGAAAGGCAGGTTTAGAACATGGCTGACACTTTGCAGCTGTTTTCGTTGCGCAAGAACTTAGCTACTAGCGCTCCACAGCGTACAAGCCAGGGGTGTTTTTCTGCTTGTCTGATATATTAAAATATTGAACCGATCACAAGTTGCCTTGAGGGGAGTGTCCACAACACCATCACCTCCATCCATGCACACTTTTGCTGCCTTCCCCTGTCTCCATTTTGCCTTTTTTTTTTTTTTTTCTTTTTAATCCAAATATCAACTATTGTGCAATTTGAATTTGTTTGCTTTTTACCTCTTCACCTTTACTTGTGGTGAGACAGGCAGGTATTTCATAACCACTTTGTGGTATCAACCAATGAGATTAGACTCATAAACTACTCATGGTTTTGTATGGAAAAATAAATGTGATGTATGAAGAAAAAGACAGGCCTGTGAAATGTTAGAAAAAGTAGATTTTCTTTCTTATTATATAGCTAGTACTAACCTCACCTTTTTATTAAATGCTGTTTTTTCTTTGTCATTTATTGCTTAATTTCATTCTTCCTATTCCTTCTTCTTTTCTTCTCTCTGTTCTTAATGGATTCCTGTTTCTCTCCGTCTATTTGCCTCAATAGAAATACACAAGAATGTGATATCTTCCCTGGAGGGTGACGCCAAAGAGCATGTGCTGCATCAGAAGCACACGGACCTGAAGCAGAAAATGAGAAACCTCAACCAGGGCTTTGAGCGCCTCCGTAAACTCAGCCACGAGGGCTTCACTGAAGACAGCGGTGAGAGAACATACACACACTCACTCACACTCACAGTCAGACACACACTCAGTCACAGTCTCTCTGTGCAGCTCAGTCTTACTCTGCATTTATCTCATAACCTTAATCTCACATATGCTACAGTTTAATTGAACTGTTTTGTGTTTTTAGTGCACATCACTGCATCTATTTGGCTATTTAAACCAGCTAACCATTGTGCTTTTCAACTTGGGGAAGGAAAATAAAATAGTCATAAAAATGTAATAGTATAAAATTATATAATGTCAGGAAAAGGTCATTACAAAAAAGTTATAGAATGGTCTGTCCCAAAAAATGTCAAAAAAAAAGTTATAATATGTTGAGAAAAGTTGTAGTAAAGTATTTGAAAGGAAGTCATAGTATAGCCCAGGGGTCACTAATAGACAGACCCAGACGCCGTTGTCTCTGGACCTACAACCGATAGATAATTGAGAATTATTCTATTTGAACCTTTTCTAGCCTTTACGGCACTCATTCAGCGATCCAGGAAAAACACGTGTTATAAACCATCTCACGTGACGCTATACTACAATCACATGTGTATTCGGATAAGCTTCGCCCTCGACTCAAATGCCATATACACATGGGGGAGAGACCCAACAGTTGGAAAAAGTATGACTCAGACAAGTTATTTCACAAAAAGATAAAAGTGGACAGCATAACCAGGAATGGACTCTTATGTTTTTTTTATTCCCACAGCCAGTTTGTCTCGCGTTCAGAGACCGTGTCGATCAATAAAAGCGGCGACGTGAAGTGCCACTCCGAGACAAAGCAACAGATCTTTGGCGCAAACATATCCACCTTTTTTTTAAAGTCTTAAGAATAATATGTTGGAAAAAAAAGTCATATAATAGTATATGTCGAAGAAGGTTCTAAAACATGTCATTGTATGGGATGTGTAGAGATTCCCAAATACTGAGCAACGAGGCCTGTTTCTTATAAAACATCTGCTGCTGCTTCAAAGCCCCTCTTGAGTGTGCATGTATCAGTGAGGCTCCAAACTGTCTCCTTGGAGTGTTTCTCTTAATCTTGGTGTTGGTTCTTCCTCTGTAGAGTTTCGGGAGCCCCGTGTGATTGAACTCTGGGAGGCTGCCAAGAGAGCGAACCTCACCGACGACGAGTTGGACTCTCTCAAGGTAGCTCATACATTGCTGGTGACGGGCTTCTGGACACTTTGTGTTTTATCACGGTGCTACAGTCTAAATCTTATTACACAACTATATAGACTTTTGTAGTGTATTTTGGAGCTAAGTACTACTTGTACATGGTAAGCCATAAAGCCTCAAGTGCACATTATTCTGATCACATTTTCACTTGCCCATCTCTCATTGTGCTCCTTTCACCCTTTGTCCCAAATCCACTGTGGAGAACCCAATTTAAATGTCCACTCTATTTAAGCATATCTAGCTTTAAGATCAGTCGTGTCAAAGAGTAACATTTCCTCTCTAGTCAGTACTTGAGATGCAAATCGGCTCCATTGTGCATGTAACTGAACTTGAAGCCCCTCTGTGTTTACCACCCTCCTTTCCTTGTTCACTTAGGAGGAGCTCCGTCACTTTGAGACCAAGGTGGAGAAGCACAGCCATTACCAGGAGCAGATGGAGCTTTCCCACCAGAAGTTGCGACATGTGGAGTCTTTAGGTGACAAAGAGCACATAAAGAGGAACCAGGAAAAGTACGAAACTCTAGCTGAGAAAACCAGGGAGATGGGTTACAAGGTAAGGAGGAATACAACAAAGTTTGTTGGCTCTCAACTATATTTTGCTTTCAAACACCACAAAGCTACTGTCCAATTGCTCGCCTGCTGTAGAAACCAGTGGCGGGCCGTGCGTTTTCAACCTAGGCCTTCAGTGCCGTGTGCCCACATCAGGTGCGGACTGGGGAAGAAAAAAAAAGTGTCCCGGGAGTTACTGTCAGACCGACCCACGTGTGTATTGAACACAGCGCGCTGCCCACTACGCGGCGCGTTCATATAGACTGTCACTCTGCTATACGACCGATTTTGTTGCACTATTACGGGCAAGGAGGGAGGTCACACGGTGTGGACCGACCTGCGGAGCTATTTTAAACTTATAAGCACCAAGCCCCCCGCGCCTATTCTCAAAAGAAGTTTTTTTTTAACCGTTTCCTTAATTATCTCCGCAACCACATGGTTGTTTAACTTCATTTAAATGTATAAAATACCGTAACCCTTGTGAGAAGAGACCAATGGTGTAAAACAAATTATTTCCCCCCTATTAGTACCTATAAAGTCACAAAACGTTTTTTTTTTTTTTTTTTCTGCGGACGTTTCTGAGTCCTTTGACGAGCGGACACTCCGTGGAGCAATCTGCAATTACGCAGATGCCTCCAACCTCGCCGTTGCTGCGTCGGACAATGCATGTTGTCCAAATCAAGCACAAGTCACATTTAGTTATAACAAAACAATCCAACAAAACCGCGCACTGAAACACTGCACACACACAAGACATCACCGGCTCAGCTGCGCACCTTGGCGAGGGAAGAGGCGCGGCCCCAGTCCCGGCTCGAACAGCAGCAACAACAGTGCTGTGGCTTGTTTATGATTAAATATGACTGCAGATGTAAAAAAAACAGTGACACAACCAGCATTTCACTCACCAGATGCACATAACCCTCAACCACAACGTCCACACCCGGTGTACTTTAATCTGCAAAGGCCAGTTTAAACTGCTTTACTGACATAGAGACACCGGAGAGAAAAAATCTGATTGGAGGAAAGCTTCTCCTTAAAACCAGCTGAAGGCTGCAGGCAGAGCAACAGAGGAAGACAGGAGCTGTGCAATGAGAAAATAAGCTAATAGGGGAAAATAATTAATACATGTAGTGTATTTGTGAAAAACAATTAAATTCTAAAATAGCTATAACTTTGATTCTGTTTAGGCCAGCAGTGAAGGCTTAGCAGGCCCTGACAGCCCACCACTGGTTGAAACTAATAATGTTGCAAAATGGGCATGAATAAAACATTGCTATAGTGCTGAGAAAATGCAGTGACAAAGAAATAGAAAACACAGGTTAAGAACACTTATTGTTGTTCCCGCTGTAGAAAAGCAGAGTCTTATTTATAGACATGCAACTCAACTGTTTTGGTAGTAAACAAAAGGCTGTTGGAAAGTGTTCCATAACTTCAAAAGAAAGGGGGGAAAAAAGCTTATAACCAAAATAACTAGGATAAAGCCAATCATTTCTTTGGCATTAGTTTTCAAAAGCCTTATTTCTAAACATTGGCACCATTTATTTATTGGTATTCCAGGTAATGTTTCTATTTATTCTGATAGATAAATGTGCCAATGTAGAGCGTGTTTGTGAGATTGCCAAGACGTCTACAACCAAAAGGTCACATGATGTATTTGTTTGATTTCAGATGAAGAAACATATGCAGGACTTGTCCAACAAGATCTCCCCTGAGGGACTCGAGCATAATGAGCTTTGAGAGGCTCGGATCATGACTGAACTGAAATACTTCCGTCCACAACGCTCCCCTTCTACTGAAAAAAAGAAGTTGGTTTTCTACTTTTCAGTGTTATTTTACATTGATTTTTTTCTTTTTCTTTTAGGAATCGATGAATCGTGTGTTTGTACATAATATACATATGGAAAGATGAAACTGTTTACATACTAGTGTGGTACAACTAATGGCAGGCAGGTGTGGGATGGTTCAGGTCCCGGGGAACAGCCAACCAGCACTAGTACTTCTTATTGTTGACCAATTTGTCCACACCCATCACAATGCAATATCGGCTGTTGCTACTGTAGTAACTCGTACCTCAGTCTGCTGAAGTATTGTGGTGCTATTGTCTAACCAATTTAAAATGAAGCATGCGTTGCAGATTCAGCAAGAACACCTGAAAAGATAACAGCAATCTTTAATGTGCAAGATACAGGTGCCAACAACATACAAACAGTAATATTTAAAAAAAACAACATAGTTTAACATCGCTCAGTCTTGGCATAGATTAAAACAGTTACTATTTACAAATCCTGTAGAGCCATTAAGGGCTATAACTCATTCATATGTTGTTTCTACTCATCTCCTCAGACTCTCCAGCTCCATAAAATTAGTGGACAATTTGTACTGATCATATCAAAAGGGAGGTGAGAATTTAAAACAAACACACTGGTCAGTATTGATGAACAGGAAACCACAGAGACATTATTGTGATGAATAATGTTCCTAGTTACTCAGTCATGTCCTGCCTGGGCCACATGGGCCTGGATTAATGTAATTTAAATCTAAACTATAACTGAGATGCTTATTTCAATTGAATGCTTTCAGGCCCAGATGTGAAGCGCCCCAGCTTGCTTGTCTATCAGTCGATGTCAGTGCAATAAGGGGCGGCTTGATCTCCTAACAACAAATAGTGCCATGTCCAAACAGTCTGGAAACATTTTAATCTACAAACAAATTCCAGCTGGCCAAGTACAGCTGTTGTCAATCCTTTTTTTTTTTTTATAACTATTATCAGTATTTAGCGCAATTCCCTCATAATTGAGGCTTTTTATAACCATCTGAGTGATTCTTTGTGGGCGTGTTTTAAGTACAACAATGATTGCTATGATCAACTGCAATTAAGCACTTCATCTTATTTACGGAGATGGAAAGAATCAGCAATGAAAACTATTCTGAAGTGTCAGTTGGGTATTGCAGAGTCAGTTTGGTGGCCCTCGCCGCCTGCTCTCCAGCTGAGTCAGCCAGTCCTCTCGCTCCGCCCCCACTCTCTGAGCCGTTTCCATGGCAGTGATGTCGAGGTGGGCGTACTTGATGGAGCCTGCGTCTGGTCGGTGAAGGGGGAGAGAAGGGAAGACAATTGCATTATGTCATCTGTTACCTAAAATTGTCGCATGCATTGTCAGTGACTTCATTGGTAGAGCTGGAATATAACTTTAACCCAATACTGAAATGGAATGGTAAAAATGCATTAAACTACTGCAACAGCTTTGCTTTGCCAATTAACAGCTTATAATTGTATTATGTTTAAACTATTGTAAATTGGTCCATTTTCATAGTCTAAAAATGTCATTGATGTTTGTTTTTCACGAATAAATTGTTTCTCCCCATTTTTTTTCAGTTTACTGGTCTGTCCCTCCTTCACATTTGCAGATAAAACACACGTACGCAGAGATAAGCTGCAATTGCAGAATGCTCTCAACCAAATGTAGAGTGTCATCTATTTCTTAGTCAGTGAATAAGAAAGACAGATGCCATATTGCAGTTGTTTGTTTCGACTTCTACGATGAAACAAATGCTGAGTGCCTATGGTTGGCAATAGCGTGAAAAAAAAAATCTGAGCTCTGAAATGGCTATTTAAGTGTTCTCGCTGGGTCTGCAGAGCTGCATACCTCTGACAGCACTGTGCAGACTGGAAGCTGAGATGGGCTCTGTGTAGAGCAGCTCTCCCTGAGTTGTAGCTGCTAGGGCGCTAATGGGTATGTTAACATAATTAATCAGGCTGTCCTTATGGAGCCGAGTGTTCAGTGCTGCAGACGGAGGAGGTTCCTGAGCAGACTGGAAAATACCTGAAGAGAAATCCCAAAAGGTTTGCTGTTAAGCTGGTTGCCCACCAGTCGGTATGTAAGCAGTGATACTCTTGATAGGATTAGTTATAAAAAATGTATAATCAAAGTAAAAAAAACATTGAAAGAAGTAATGACATAGTCGTCAATAGTATGCATAAAAGCACCAGACAAATGTGTCATACCTGAACACAGATAGTCTGTGATTTTCTTACCACAGGCTGATGTTGGCCTCTGCATGCTCAGTGCAAGACGGGGAGGGGCAGAGGGTGGCCAACAGGGCATTGGCCTCTTCAGACCTTCATCCTGCTCCTCGCTCACACAGAAAGAAGGATCTGGGAGCAAAGTATTCAGATTATTACAATAAAACAATGAAAATTACAGGAAAATTCTTCATTCAAATCTTGTATGTAGTATCAGCAACATGTACAGATAGTAGAATGGTCCCTGCCAGTGCTACATGATCTTATTAGATTGTATTGTATTGCTGATGCATACTGATACATGTAAGCAGTATTTTTGAGTTGTTTTATCTATGCAATGTATCCTATCTTATAAACTATTTAAATGTGAACTAAACTAGCAACTGAATTTCCAAATAAATGTAATATTTACTGCTGACATGTAGTGGAGTAGAACTACAATGTCATTTAACGGAAGTAGTACAACAAAATTGAACTAAAGCACAAGTACCTCAAAAATGCACTTAGAGGAGCAATAACATTGACAGCCAGTGTTTAAAATGGGTATTGCAGTCCAAATTTTGAAACATTTGAGAGAGATGTATTCCAGACCCTGTTCACAGGGGTTGCCAGGTTGAGGACACCGAGTCTACATGTTCACTACATTATATTTGGGCGGGTCGACCAACAAAGAAAAACACGACTTTGCAAACATATTACATATTTCTCCTTTAAGAACAGTGTCCGAGTGAACGTACCCCGTTACTTCCCACCACTGAGAACGACCCAAGTTCACTAATTGCATATATAAACACACCTTGTGTATCTGCTGGAGGGGGCTGGCCTGATGGAGAGTTGGCAACCTAGACAACAAAAGGCAAATACATTATTTCAGATTTTGTCTTGAAGAACATATTACGTGTTATATTATGTAACTTCTGAACTGCAGCCACAAGTGGGAACTAGAAAGCTGCACTTTGAGTGCCAATCTCGGCAAAGTGCGTCTGCAACCTCGGCTACGTGTGACTGAACGAACACCAGTGCTGTAAATTATTGTCAAACAGACTTCCTTAATAAAGCTCAGGAAAACAGTGACAATGTAACGTTATACGGGGGCCGTTAAGGAGCAAGCAGTCAATGGCGGTTTAAACAGGTAAAAAGCTGAGCTGTGTGAATGCAATCCCTCAACCATAGATATGCTTTGATTTTTAAAATGTAGCAGCAACTACTGATCATACAAGAATATAATAGTAAAACCTCTGGGATTATTTCAATGAGCAAGGGTGTGTTTTATTGATTATGAATTTAATTTAATTAATTTAAAGTTTCTTTCTTCTTTCAAATGTTACATAGTGAAGCGTTAGGCTTTTTATGGCTCCAGACCTGGAACTAATAGATAAATAAAATGATACCTGAGTCAAGCACCTGTTCCTCGCTGACCGCCACTGCTCTGGTGTAACGTAGTTGTCCAAACCATGACTGCACTGGAGAGACAAGAGAAGTTATTGTGGAGGAAGGGTTCAGGGTTTTTACTGCAACATTCAACAGTGTTACTGGCTACAAGGGGGAAAACTACAACTGCTCAAACTGGTTAGAAATTAGTTTTGGAGTGATCGTAAGCAGCAGGACAGAGAGGCTGAGAAAAGGATTGCGCAAAAAAGAAGGAGGTGGGGCAAGACATGAAGAAAACATGTTGATACAGAGCTGACATTTTTAGAGGTGGTGGACAACGGACAAAAGAGTGGCTGGCTCAGTCGTGAGAAATAGTCAGGTCCATAAATATTTGGACATTGACACATTTTTCATTATTTTGGCTCTGCACACCACAACAATGGAGTTGAAGAAAAACCCCTTCACAACAGTTGGCCAGATCAAGAACACTCTCCAGGAGGAGGTGTATCTGTGTCAAAGTCGACAATCAAGAGAAGACTTCACCAGAGTAAATAGAGAGGGTTCACCACAAGATGTAAACCATTGGTGAGCCTCAAAAACAGGAAGACCAGATTAGAGTTTGCCAAAAAACATCTAAAAGAGCCTGTACAGTTCTGGAAGAACATCCTATGGACAGATGAGAGAAAGATAAACTTGTACCAGAATGATGGGAAGAGAAGAATATGGAGAAGGAAAGGAACTGCTCATGATCCAAAGCATACCACCTCATCAGCGAAGCATGGTGGAGGTAGTGTTATGGCGTGGGCATGTATGGCTGCCAATGGAACTGGTTCCCTTGTATTTATCGATGATGTGACTGCTGACAAAAGCAGCAGGATGAATTCGGAAGTGTTTCGGGAAATATTATCTGCTCATATTCAGCCAAATGCTTCAGAACTCATTGGACGGCGCTTCACAGTGCAGATGGACAATGACCCGAAGCATACTGCGAAAGCAACCAAGGAGTTTTTTAAGGCAAATAAGTGGAATGTTCTGCAATGGCCAAGTCAATCACCTGACCTGAATCCAATTGAGCATGCATTTCACTTGCTGAAGACAAAACTGAAGGGGAAATGCCCCAAGAACCAGCAGGAACTGAAGACGGTTGCAGTAGAGGCCTGGCAGAGCATCACCAGGGACGAAACCCAGCGTCTGGTGATGTCTATGGAATCCAGACTTCAGGCTGTCATTGACTGCAAAGGATTTTCAACACAGTATTAAAAGTGACAATTAGATTTATGATTATATTAATTTGTCCAATTACTTTTGGTCCCTTAAAAAGAGGGTGGCCACATTTGAATTTGTTGTAGTTCCTACACCGTTCACCTGATTTGGATGTAAATATCCTCAAATTAAAGCTGAAAGTCTGCACTTAAAGCACATCTTGATTTCAACTCCATTGTTGTGGTGTGCAGAGCCAAAATAATGAAAAATGTGTCAATGTCCAAATATTTATGGACCTGACTGTTTGTGTGTCCCAATGTACTCACCCACAGCAGCTAATAACACAGCAGGCTCAAGCATCAGGAATATTTTCTCTCATACGGTTTGTTTCAACGTACATAATACAACTCGTGGACTCGGGCATCAACTCATTATTCGACATGAAGGATGTGTAGTTTGTTCCGCATTGAACCGCTGACACTTCAGAGTCGAGGAATGATGAATAAAGAAAAGTAATTTCTGTTTCATATAACAGAATTTTCCTCTCCAATGTTTCTTCCGGGTTTCACTACTCATTTACTTTCTTTGGCCCCTTTCTCGCCAGTATAAACATGATGTACAATGAACACACACACTCCTACACAAACTGTCAGAAATCACAAGTCACACTGCTTCCTCTCCTGCTCTGATGACAATTTACTCGCTTGAAGAGGGAAGTGCTTTTCACAACCCATCAGAAAATTAATTCAACATAATGTGGAGAGGTCTCTTCTGAGGGCTTTTGAGGTTTCTGACAAAAGTATCAAAGAGAAAATAACACCGGCTACAGACAAGTTTGAGATGGAAACTCACAGCTCATTTTTTCCAGTTTTGTTTTTTTATATTGGCGGTTCAGTGCCTCAGCGGGTGGTCCCGTCACCTCACAATGAGAAGGACCGGGCTTTGGTATTTGAATTCTCTCACCATGTTTCCACACTCTGAGGTGGTTAGACCAAAGACACACCAAGTCACTTGGACTGGAGGCTAACTGCCCATCGGGAAGAAACTGAGGAGGCATGTGATGCGGGATGGCACCGACCGTATTAAGCTTTAGTACAGTATGAGCTGTCTGGTCATAGAAAGTTACATCTAGTGTGGTCCTAATGGCTTATGATGCTAGTGATGTCAGAATAGCAAGTATATTCTATAGAGAAATGATGTTTATGTATAGCTTTTTCCTGCTTTTCTGCTCCATTACAAAGGCAGACACCCGAGTCTTTAGGTTGAACTGCAAGTGGCAGTGTGTATGTGAAGAGAGCAGATAATTGCTGCTTGAACTGTTGGTGCATGAGTCACAAACACTGCAAAATGGTGTAAGAGCAAAGTTTGAAATTACAAAAGGCCAAACGGAGAAAAACTCTAGAAAAGTAGACTGACTAAAAGACACTTAAGCCTTATTCGCACTAGGACTAGTATTACCAGGGGACCTCGTGTGATTTAGAAATCCCCTCCTCCCCCAAGCTGCTAAGAAGAAAAACAAGCATTGGACAAGTGAAGAGACACTCAAGTTGAACCCCTGTGTGAGGTGAATAAAATGCCGTCAAGACTTGCCAAATGCGTTGGCAATCATGCCGTCATGATTGCCAACGCATTTCTGAAGCAGGAAAGAGGCGGAGAAAAACTAAAAACTAGCAATTTTCTTTTTTTAACAAGTCCAAATCACAGATACTGATTTGCACGGGCCTAATATTATCACATTACCTCTGTGTTTGGTGATAGATGGTAGTTAATTTGCGGTGGAACTTTTTGCCCTGATAAAAGGGCTAGTGGCCTAAAGTTTGACTTTACGTTTACCCAAAACTGGATTGA
The DNA here is from genome assembly GCA_038501785.1 of Myoxocephalus aenaeus. Classification (NCBI taxonomy): domain Eukaryota; kingdom Metazoa; phylum Chordata; class Actinopteri; order Perciformes; family Cottidae; genus Myoxocephalus; species Myoxocephalus aenaeus. Next base: position 967,373 of record JBAMJR010000128.1, on the reverse strand, counting down.
AATGTGCAGAGCCTCTGGATTCCGTATTAAAAGTAAAAATCTTCCCTAGGATCAAACGGATGTAACATACTAAAACAACAGAGTACCACATGTCCCCAAAAGTTAAGAGTGCATTCAACCTTGTTGCCTGGTGAGAAAGCAATTTAAAAAAGGAGACAGACACTTTCTCCCAGAATATACAGCCTAACATCTGTGACAGCCAATATCACCGGTACTCACCCCGATTCCTTCCTCATTCTACAACCTCCAAACCACAATTCTGAAGAGGAGCTAATCCCAATTTATTAGCACAATGATTAGTTGCATAAAATCCCATTTATTAATGCAAGGATAAAAAATACTACTGTGGGGAAGCAGAGACATGAAGGAGAACTTAGGATCTTTGAGAGTAAACCCAAAGGCTGGAGTAAGTGATTAGCATGAACGTTTTCTTTTATTTCCTGAAGACTCCACTTAATGAAAATGTTAGCAAAGAAGCAAAACTCCCAAAGAAAACTTAAGAGTCTGATCATTTCTCTATAGTGCCGAGCACTGCTAGAGCTGAAGACAATCTATTTTCTTGGATTGTACTTTCTCATCATGTCATTAAATAAATTATGTTAAGACTCTAGTGTTATGAAAATGTTTTAAAAAGCACATTTTCTCTGGTCCCACTGAAAGAGCCTTTGTAAAATATATATGTGATATATAACTGGTTTGTGTTCCGATTTATGAAGAGGGGTTTAAACTTCATACATCACATAAATGCATCTGCTTTGTATAGACAGAGTGTAAGAATACCATTACCTGTGTTTCTCCATAAACCAAGCCTCCAGGGACCAACAGGGGTCGAGGTGGGGCCCGCCCCTCACTGTCCACAGGGGGCGCCCTCTCACTGCCCCAGGGGTGCGAGGGCTGCATCATGGCCTGATGCTGAGCCCTGGGTCCTGTGGGGACGGTGCTTAATCTTTGTCCATGACTACCCCATCCATCCCCACTGATCCTGCTGTACCGGCCCAGCTCAGCGGGGTCTTCGTGGTTGGAGGGTTCCCTCAGGGACAGGGTCTTGAGCAGACTCCTCGGGGTGTCGTACCGCAGTCTTAGCAGGCTGGGAGTTTGATACTCTTCCCTGTGGTTCTGGGACGCACGAGAGCAAGATCTGGAGACACAAGGGGAGGAGGAGGTAGCAGAACTGTGCTCTGGGGTAAGTGTTGACTGAAAAGGAGGAGGAGGAGAAGAAGGAGGAGGAGGAGGAACAGCGGGAGGTGAAGAAGGAGGCGGCGGAGCAGGTAGGCTGGCCACAGAGCCAAACCCCTCCTCTCCCTGGCTGGCCATGTCCAGACTCCCAGTGTATGAGGAGCAGCTCCCTGAGTAAGACGACTGGCTGCCTGTCGCTATCCCAATCCCGCTGTCTAATGAGCTCTGCCGCCCGCTGTCATGGAGACCCCGAGGATGCAGCTGGGCGGACGACGGGCGAGTCCCCGAGCTTCCCATCACAGCGGCATAGAGCCGGTCATCTGAACTGGTCAAAGCCTTCAGTGTGGAGGAGCTCGAGGAGGCCGTGTCGCTGGAGAGGTGCGGTTTAGCCAACGGCTCCACCCAAAACGGGAGTCTGCTTCCGTAGCTCGCCTCCGATTGGCTGGAGGAGGAGCTGGAGATGCTGCTTTGGTCGTCCCCGGCAACAGATGTGCTACAGCTGTAAGTGTAAGCTGAAGAGGGCGAGAAAGTTATTAGATCCTGTTGAAGTGATTTATTAACCAATCTGCACACAAACACACCGACCACCAAGTTAAACTGTTATATACACAGAACATTTAATGATTACTATATAGAGCATGTATTTAATTAGGCTCCAGATACAAAATACTATGACACTGTGAAATAAGTTTTTAATTAACGGTTCCCATTTCCTACGGTTCAAGTATTTAGCAGTTTAGTCAGAAATTTTGTTTCTTGTTTTTTCCCAAACTCTCTCTGAGCTTTGAAGTTAGTCAGCAAAAATTAATCACGGGACCTCTAACTGACTTCACATTTCTGACTCATAACAAAGTTCTTATGACAGAAGGTCCTCATAAATATAGACCAGGGATTAAGCCTTTGCGTAGTCAGACACATACAAGAGCAATGATGAGTAAGAAATCCTCAAATGTTCATAAAGTATCTGAAGGCCGCACATTGAGTCACACATTGGATATACAGGATGTGAAACTGTGTAATGTACCTGTGCTGCTTGCGAGGCTGCTTTGAGACAACATGCTGAGTCTCTTCTCCAGCTCTGATGCCTCTTGGCTGATGCGTTCCTCAGCTGACACTGGATCAGCATTGGGATCTGCAGAAGGTTGTCAGGTTATCACGTGGTTGTGTTAATTCAGCTAATGTGCAAATTGTTTACTTGTTCACATTTCAAAGTAAAAGTGTTACTTTGACTCAGATAGATAGATAGATAGATAGATAGATAGATAGATAGATAGATAGATAGATAGATAGATAGATAGATAGATAGATAGATAGATAGATAGATAGATAGATAGATAGATAGATAGATACTGTATTTATCCCCAGGTATGTAGATAAAAACCTGAATAGAAATAATTCAAGGTCAATCATGTTTTTCTTTTTTTAAGTCATTAAGTGTGAAAACATACCTTAGAGGCCTAAAATGCCTTTCAGAAATACCCATGGCACTAAACCAGACCAAAAAACTGTTCTGTATTTTAATACAACAGAAATATTAAGGCAGTAGTCGTAAAGGTGCTACTGTGTGCATCAGCCTCGTCTTTAAGAGGTTTGACGTGTGCAACTAGTAAATGTAACCTCTCCCAGGAGGTCAAACGCGGCTCGGCTATCTATTCGATCATCAAGTTAGTGTGCCCTGCCAATTACACACTTAATGCCTGATATACATAGTGTGTGTGTGTGTGTGTGTGTGTGTGTGTGTGTGTGTGTGTGTGTGTGTGTGTGTGTGTGTGTGTGTGTGTGTGTGTGTGTGTGTGTGTGTGTGTCAAGGTGTTTGTGTGTATAGGCGTGAACATCCTAACCCCTGGATCTCTGCCTCTGGAGTGCAGGAGCTAATGCTAACGTGCAGATGCCAAGTTTCTTCACTACGCTATGTGAGGTGTCAGCTAACATTTCGAACATCGCTGGTCTACACTAATTATAGCTGCTTCACTGCACTGAATGTCGAGGGGTTACAGTGGGCCTCATAGCCGACTGACGCAGGCTGCCAGACACTAGAATAAATGTTGTAGGGAGGCTGAAGTTTTACATTTTCACTGCAGCCTCTTTTTGTCCCCTTTGAACAGTCTGAAACAATAAAAAGCCAAAAGGAGTTACATGTCCCTTTTCTCCATGATGGCATCCATTCTCCACCAATTTAACCTGAATGAGGTCAAGTTTTCTTTACAAAAAAGGGGCACATGTCAAAAACCAGATCCTGAGATATCAGTGTCCTTTTCTCTTTCCAACTGTCATTAAAAGCCTCTGTCTACATATTTGTGGTCTCAGAAATGCTTGTGAAATTAGCAGTCCGTTACAAAAGCTCACAAGTCACACACAAAGGCATGACCCCTTGATCCACACGGTAACCCTCGGGGCTTTAGGCATGTGGTGTTTCCGTTAGCATGGCGCCTAACACAAATGCTAAACATGCACACTAAACAGGCGGTAAACCTTTATAATGGAGGTCACAAAGTCACATACCAACGTGATGGATTGTTTTAGTTCAGACACGTTCGTCACTTTTGCTAATATTTCTGTAGGTATTAATGTTTGAAGGCATATTGTGTATGTATTTTCTTTTTTAAACGCTCACATGCATGTGTCAATGTGAGCGTGCATGCTGCATGCTCACGTGAGTGCATGCCCACCTGGACGGGCAGGTCCCAGGCCATGAGGCGTCCTGCCGGAGGTGATGCCCCTGACAACGCAGTCAAACAGGAAACTGATCTGCTCTCCTTCAGGACAGGACAAGAAGAAAACACCAGCCCCTGAAAGATGGATGGGGAGAGAGATGAACATCATCATCAACAAGAGACATACGCTTATGATGGATGAGAGGAGAATATATCATTAAACAGCATGAAGCAGTTTTTTCGAGCTGGGGAATATGGGAGAGTTAAGAAAAAAAGTTGAAGTGAATGATGACATATCGAGTAAAATCCTCCTTGAGCAACGCCAAACAATATTCAGTGAGGTCCATAAAGCTTTTGTGAAGACTTTTTCAACCAAGGCTGTTTGATTCAGCAGCATTTTCTTCTAAAAGTTACATAAAACGCTCATTCAGTTCCCCACTCTGCTATCAAACCCACACAGAGGTATGTATGTGAAAACACAAGACAAGCAAAATAAAATAAAAATCATGAAACATCACAATCTCCCATTGCTGAGATTTTGAAAAGACAGCCACAAAGTAAGCCCTTACAAAACAATAAATAGCTAATAAAACAAAACAATAAACTGCTAGTGGAGCAGAAACATCTGAGTCAGTCTTAAGTTTCTTTACTTTAAATATAATTTACAAATTTCAAAAACGGCTGTTATCTTATTACAGAGTTAAAAATTAAGTTTGCATTAATGATTTTAAAGACAATTCCAAAGATCACAAAACAGCATTGAATACTCTGGTGAAGGCATCTATCCATCTCATCCATCAAAGGTCTCATTTTACATACTTTACTTACTTTCATTAAGTATGTGTTCAATGTTACTAAAATATGCTTTCAGAGCACCATTTAGTTCTTCAAACTGAACAAATGAAGAGTTTCTCTTTTGAATCATCACTGAGCATTAAATATGATGGAAACCGGTTCGCTTCATTAGCTGTTGTGTATCTTATAGTATTTCCTTCAGTCAGTGGAGATGCTTGAGCTGCTTATTAGCTCTGTCAGCCTTTCCCAACGGGAGCAGATGCAGTATGAAAATACCATCACGGAGGATATCACTGTCAGGCTCTAAACTGAGATGATGCCCGTATGAAAGCCAGGAATTTAAATAGTGAACTATAGAACTTACAATAACTAATAAAAAGGTGCTCTGCTTTTATAATCCAAATGATTCATCTGAACTGAGAGAACCTTTTGAGAAGCTGGCCTTTGCGAATCTAGTCTTGTGTCAGAAAGGTGTTTAAGTTACAAGGTTACGAGCCACTGACACTGTACATCTTCAGCCATTCAGAATCAGACTAGAGGTAAACACAAACTCATCCTAACACGGAACCACGAAAACCAAAGAGTTCATATATCGTGTATAAAAAATACTCTGTGGACAATTCTAAGGTGTTTATTAAACAAGCACCACAAACTGCTGGCTCAAGAGGGGATGGTCCCTTGTGTTCAGCCGCTATCCGTCACTTTGTGTAATCTGAAGACGGGCCCTCATAGTGACAAAGTAATTTATCTTACACTTCTATTTTGTTGTTTAGTGAACAGGAACAATGCTCACTATATTTATATATCAAAGCTCATTTCCATTGTCCACATAATCCATTGTTTATGCAAAAATATTGATAACTGGTTGTGATTGTGAGTATCAATTTATGAATGATTGGTCAAAGCTTCTTGACATTTGTAAATATACGTGCATCATTAGGTATAATTCAACTTAATAAGTCCTACTCTTTTAGAAATGTTTTTTTGCATCGTTTGCCAATATTTCGGTTAGTACGCAGCGTCGTGAAGTCAGAAGCTCTTTCTATTAAAAAAAACAGAAGGATATTTACTCTATCATTAGAAGAAAAAAAAAACATTTGGAGTCGTAGGGATGAAATACATTATTTCGCAATTTTTGGTCATTTCATTGGAGGGCAATTATTATGTTTTATTTGTTATGAACCCCAAGAGGCCTTGTTGGATCTGGTCCTCGTTTATTTCTCACAAACATGCTGAGTTTAGCTGCATGGAAGCTCATCTCGAAAGAAGTCTTTTTTTCTTATTGCAGCAGTAATACATTATACTAAATAGAGAAAGAAGCAGCTTTTCTGTCAAATTTTAAACAGGCAAACCAGATCACTGCCTGCTTGGGACCAATGTTCATCATATCTGTCCACATAGGCAACTTTCAGTAATTATAATGACATATACTGTATAATGTAAGAGAGTAATGAGCCAAAAGCAGGAGGACAGCTGTTTTGGCTTGACGTTTCTCATCCAAGAGGCTTAAACACTTCTAATAACAGGTGTAGAGTCAGAGCCATTTAAACCTCTTTGGGTTATTCACACCTTTATGTCTGATGACATTAGAGTAGATGAAGTTAACTTTGACTTTCTACTTCTAGAAATCATATGATCTGGATGAATATGGACAAACAAAAAAGGACACTCGGAGGCAAAAATGCTGCGTAATACTTTATAACGTAATAATCTATACACAAGAAAAACTGTGTGTGTGTGTGTGTGTGTGTGTGTGTGTGTGTGTGTGTGTGTGTGTGTGTGTGTGTGTGTGTGTGTGTGTGTGTGTGTGTGTGTTCCAGCCACACACTAGCTATGCTAGTCCATGTAGATGTGTCCTTGAGCAAGACACTTAACCCCTAACTGTTGCCCGTTGCTGTGTCTACGGTGTATAGAGCAAAAATGTAAGTCGCTTTGGATAAAAGCGTCAGTGAAATGTAATGTAATGTGTGGACCTGATAAGCCAGAAAATATCCGTCTAGCTGAAACACCGCTCCGCTCCAGGCATCATCGATTACAGAACACCGTGGCCTCATTATCACATTGAAGGGGAGCTGAAGTACAGATATCACTACAGTGTGGGCATGTGACTGCAACCAAAGGCGCACACAGACTCAACTGATTAGTGCCTAGTAAAAGTCTTTGCACGGCATGACTGCCCACCGTCCCACAGGACTGTCTGTCAGGAAGTGCGTTGCCAGGCTTGTGGTGTATGTCTACAACTCTGCAGCTGGAAATTGTATCGTCCGATGCACAGCTGACTTTCAAAGTGCAGCTGCAGCAGAGAGCAAGGTGGCTGTCAAGGGTAAAATATTTTCATACCACAGCATTAGATGACCAATGAACCGGCTTTCTGATTTGCACGAGGTCTAAAGGGAAATTAGGGAGCTGAGAGGGTAAAGGAACAAAGGAAAAATAAAAAGTGGAACCTAATATTATACAGTAATTGTACTGAACTATTTGCACATCTTTGCACTGACTATCTTCTGACCGTCTCATGTAAATACATTTGCACACAAAGCAGCTGTACATTGTCCAACATAACTCCAGGACAGACATTAGCATGCTAAAACAGAATATTGGCCATGTTGCTCTGCATTTGCTTCGAGGGAAGTGCACAGGAACGCAATGATGATTTTTGGGTAATGTACAAAGTCAGAAACCCGACTGTAACCAGGCAAGTTTGTGTTTTATTACCCAAAAGATAGTCTGCTTTGGGTTAAACCAAACAACACTCCATAAAATCACTGCAGAGCACTGGTATGTCTCCCATGTACTCGCTAAATACAAATAAACATGTAAAAATGTAAGCTAACACTCAGCACTCATGCAAGGAATGTCACTTGTCAATTTGACTCTCACGTCTTTCTCTTTCTGTCTCTGCACTGTGCCAAGAGGGCCTCTCTCTACTGCCTCTGGGGCAGCTGGGAAATATACAGATGAGCGAAAGGAGAAAACTGTGATTAGCAGTCCCGCTAACAGGTGCGATGTGATTGGCTGAGTGACCACTACAGGGGAGGCTGGTATTTATAGATGCTGCTCATCAAACACTGAAACCAGACCCTTTGGCCCTCAGGGTTATTCCTGTAGGAGCCATGAGATGGTTTGCACACACACACACACACACACACACACACACACACACACACACACACACACACACACACACACACACACACACACACGTACGCATGCACCTATGTAAGTGCTAGAGAGAAATTAAAGATAAGATAATCCTTTAAGCAGTGTTCATGTATCCAAAGGAAGCCCTTTAAAAAAGTGGAATTCGACAACTGTGCTGCATTGGTTGTAAATCACATTGAGAAAGTTACTGGTTTAGGGAGTTACAAGAAAATTCTCAATATTTGAGGGTATCTTTAAAAAATTAAAAAATTGTCCATTTATATGGAAAAAGAGCTAAAAAAATATTAATGTTCATTGAGTGAGACAATATAGTTTTTTCATCTCGGAAATCTATAACTTTCCCTTTATCTGCTTTCCAAGATGATTAATAGTTTATACTGCATGTAAGACGAGCAACAGTGTTGAGGAGGTTTGAGTCACACTGATTATGCAAAATGCAGCATGTCTCATCACTGGTGCTGCCAATGAGGAATTGAATATTGCTGTAATATGAGAACATAGAAAGAAGCTCTTAAATACTGCTATCAAAATATGATATTAACAGTTAAGTTCTAATGGAGCTCTGGTAGAAATTACCCTATGGCATCTAGGTTTGAGCAGTGACAAATAAGACAAATAGACCAACAACAACAACAGAGCCAGGGACGTGGTGTGCATTACCCAAACCTGTTATTCAGCTGTTAGTGTTACGGTGTTGCCCTTCTTGGCTGCAGGATACATTCTCTAAATTCACACTGCAGTAAAACCTTCTCAGGCCAGGAATTACTTACATAATCCACAGCGAGACCCCCCCTCGAACACGAAGCCATTTGGCACCGCACCGTATCGACGCAACGCAGACAACTTCCAGTGGCCAATGACGACAGGTGGGACGCCTCTGGTCAGGACCAATAGGTTGTTGCACAGGTGGAGGGAGGCGGGGCCGCTTTCTAGGTTGGTACCTGGCTCGACATTGACACTAAACCTGTGGACTGAAGGTGAAGAGAGTAAAGGTTTGGTAAGAGTAGAGGCCAGGGTATATGGTTTCAAACAGTCTGTTGTAATGACCTAAAGACAACTGATGTGTTGTTGATCATAAGAACCAACAAACCAACATATTTCACACACACGCAAGCACTTGAACACAAGTAAAGTGTAACGATTGCTGTGGTAAAGATTTTTAAGTCGTTCTTTAAGATCTACTGGCTGCAATTCGTCCTCGCTCAGTTTGTGCAGAGGTCTGTCTCTCCCTCTCACAGCCAAACACATGCAGTAATAAACAGTATGTACAGGTATATACAGTATGTGCCAATACAATATCATTAGTAGAGCTTTTTAAATAAGCATTAGAAGAAATAATGAAGTAGTGACGTTTTAGTTACAAGACAAACATGAATTAGTACAAAATAAGGAATTTTGAGAATATTTACAGAAAGCACTTTCATATTCAATGAGTTTAAATAGAGTGAGCTCATTTTGCTGTTTGTTTTGCTCATTTCGTTAATAGGTCAATTGTGATTCATAGCAGTGGATTTTACATTGGAGTCAAATTTATTTTAACAGTCAGGAGGACAGGAAAGAACAGATTTGCTATTATTGAGCTGGAAAGATGTTCTCTGACATGAACTCTTAGTATAAGAAAAACTGAAGTTTGTGGGTTTAAAGGGGAGATAACGTGATAGAGGAACAGTACAGACACTTGCTCGTAATATGTAATTATGGTAATTATGGAGCTTCAAAAATATGTTACAGGTGACATTTTGGAAGGAGGAGGAAAACTATTAGAAATATAAGTACTGACATTAGTGCCTATTGCTGCATACAAATGTTAATTAAACTCATCCTTGATGTGAAGTACAGCTAAAAATCCAGCTGGAGTTATTTAAATATGTTATTAAAATTCATGATAATAGAGAGGACATTTCTCAATGAGACAAGATAAAAAGGAAAGTTTGGACAGAAGTTAAAAGTTATTTGTGAGGGGTCCAAATTACAATATTTAGGCAACTACTGCTAACTTATAATTGAAAGCCAGAGATTTTACCAACAGATAAAAAGCTTGTGTTAAATATTTTTTGGAGCTGTTTGGCCGGGACGGTTTCAAGACAGCAGGTGGAGGAGTTTATTTAAAAGAGACCAGAATTTAGCAGGTAATTGCCAACGGAAAAAGGTGAACGTTTGTGCTCTTCTTGCAACTTCTTCAGTGCAGGAGAAGCCTGTAATAGCTAACTAGAGGAGGGGGACAACAAAATACGACACTAAAAATGGCCCATGAGTTGCAGTATTTCGTTAAAACCTTGCTTTGCTAAACTAAACTTTATATGATAAAGTAAATCAAATAATTTGCTCTCCAACAGAGCTCACTCGCAAAATGGGATTCGGTGTATTTTGGTATTTCTTACGTGTGGACATTATAAACCCTTCTCCTTTGTCCCTCAGCTAACCGCTTTAAAAAGAAAGGCGTGAAGTGAGGAGTGAGGAACCTTACATTACCTTATGTATCCTTACTGTGAATGCATACGACCACATTCAGGATTTAGTCTTTTAAAACATGTGATGGCCAATAATATGTTTTATTGTCATGGAGCATCTAGTGTCGCTTTAAGGCTTGATTACGTAACATGTTAGATACTAGTACGGAATCAACCTTCCAATCACCAAACAAATAACTCTCAATAAGAGGGTTGTTAGTACTGCTGGATCACAAATAAACAACCTCCTTTTCAGCATTATGCAACTCTTTTGGATCCTTGCTTCTTCTGGTACTTATTGCAAACACAAAACCTAACCTGATGCAAAACAACTAGCTTGAATTGGTTGATGTGTGTTATCCAACTTGCAGTTCTCTGAATCAAATACATGAATCATTTTCGTACATCACATCCTTGAACAAGCACCCAGGACTGTGACACCCACACTAGGCCAAACCACTGACTTTCTCCCAGGCTGTAGCGGACGCGAGCGTCCCAGGCCAGCAGGGCATCTCGGTTGTTGAAGCCCAGGACCAGCGTGTGTGCCAGACAGAGGATGGAGAGGGTGTAGGATACCCCATCGTACCCAGGCCCAGGCTCCACGCCACAGATCCCCTGAGGGAGCACAGTAAATTATACCGAGATTATATTTCTGATATTCTTTTTTATTCTGTATTCTTTTTATAAGTCTACTTATTGTGGCCCCCTCAAGTGCTTATCTATCGGTGTGGCATCTACATTTGGTCTACCCCCTGTACATGTGACAGCAGTAGAAAGCATGTGATGCACCATCACTAAAGAGCTGTAATAAAGCTGCCCCACCAGTGCGTTTCATCTGCACTTGAGATCAGAAGTAGCGGACCGTTGGTCTGCTGCAGTTTAGCGTACCTCCAGTGTTACATTGAGCCTCTCCTTGTGGCCGCTGCCCTTCTCCTTCCCTTTCTTCTTCTCCTTATACACCAGCAGAGACAGACAGTCTGAAGCAGAAACACACAGAGTGGGGAGCTTTAAGGATGGACAGACTTAAAAGTAAATGTTGTGCTTAACAGCAGAATGAAGAAAAACAACAGTCACTTTTGTATGTAATCTCTGCTACATGCCTGCCTGTGTTCATGGCACAGCTGTGATCACAAACCCTACAACAATGAACTGATCCACTGGCACAGCTGGTGATGAAAGCAAAGACATAAATACACACACATGAAGATACAGACACACACACAGCAGAGTAGACTACATTACATACTTTATTCAAGGGCACAGCAGTAGGCTACTGCATGGCCACATGTTCACGTGTGTTGAGAGGCACAGCATCTATCCTCACAGCATCTCAAGTGAAACTCGATTCTGTTTTATCACATGCTGCTTTCCTTTCCTGACAGGCTCATAGAGAGAATCCTCTGATACTGTGTGGAAATGTCACAGTTTACGTTTTTAGCTGGAAGACTTTCATATGATTAACGTATCCAACTAGCACAAAAAGTTTTAATATTCAGACTCTTAATTTGAAGGACACCGGCATTAAACACAGGCAATATTTCAGTTCAGCTGGTTTTTTATTGCAACACATCCCCACATGTTGACACGGATATGTGGCTTTATGCGCTCCTGTGGCGCACAGCCAAGAGACCAATTGACAAGTTGTGATTTGTTTAACAGCAGAAAAGCGAATGGGATTAGTGCTGAATGATACAGATGAATTAACTAAATGATCTGCCGCTGTATGAATGTGCATTTTGAGTGGGAATAATAAGATGACAGTTAAAATAAAAGTGGTTTGCCACATACCTGCGACCGGAGAAGGCTTCCGAAGGACGACACACCGAGTCTTCCACTGTGGAGAAGTTTGTAAAGAATCAATAAATGACATAGTAAGTTCCTCCAGTTGTCCCTTAAGAATGGAAAGACATTTTAAAGTTAAAAAAGAAGAGGAATATTGGCAGAATTAACCTTTTTTCCATCTCTAAACTTTACTTGTCCCTCCGCGACAACTGTATCCGTCATCTTCTGTCATGGTTCCGAGCAGCTGTGTGTGTGTGTGTGTGTGTGTGTGTGTGTGTGTGTGTGTGTGTGTGTGTGTGTGTGTGTGTGGTGTGTGTGTGTGTGTGTGTGTGTGTGTGTGTGTGTGTGTGTGTGTGTGTTGGCCATGAGAGAGAGAGAGAGAGAGAGAGAGAGAGAGAGAGAGAGAGAGAGAGAGAGGGGGGAGGAGGGCACTTTTCAAAATAGCGTTTACAGTCTGAGCCCTGCCGGCTGGCAGCACTCTCTCCCCGACATTCAGACCACCGAGGTGGGGCGTGACCCCAGCCTGCCAGGTCCTGCCAAGTTAGTACAGTTGTCATCCTGCGTCAAGTGCTTATTGTTTTCAATGGAGCAAATTTGATTAAAACTGCATAACGCGCACACCTTTCACTTAACTCTCCGGTTCTGAGCCGGGTGTTAGACAGGGATTCATGTTGCCTTCATGCTAATCAGTTGAGCCTCAGCTCGAGCCACTTTAATCTGTAAAAACTGGCTCGAGAGCAATGCCAATTAAGAGATGTATAATTAGCAAATTAGCTCCCAATCTGCAACAACAAATACAGTATACAAGATTACTAGTCAATAAAATACTTTATTGTGTGAACATGTCCATATGCCCACTGAATGAGCACATCCTGGGCAACAGGGGGAATAAAGCAGTCCTGCTGGTTTTACTGATTCCCTGTTGTCTCTAGGCAACACACTCAAGTGTGATGTAGTAAATCCCTGCATTGCTCCGTCTTGACGGAGGTACTGGACTCAGGGCTGGATGTTTGGGGATGATATTACTTCCAGGGCCTCTGTAAATTCAGGGGCATTTATTCTTGGAAAGCCAGGTGAATGTATTGAACTAGCTGGTGCCAGGAACACTTATTTTACAAAGCCAATGGACGTTCATGCTAGAATATCCTAAAAATGCAGACAGCTGACAATGTCTCCGGTTACTTTTTCAAAATGTTTTTATTATTTCAAACTCAGGTGGTTGACATGTGAAAACAGTTTATGAAAATAGAGCTTTAACTGACTTTAATACTGCGATAGTTTTCATTATTTTGTCTACCCCGTTTAAAGGGCAATCTACAGATTATACACATGAAGTCTATATAAAATAAACTGAATTGAATTGAATTGAAGATGATTTTACTACTACTATGTGTAGTACTATTCAGTTTGAGAACACAGCTGTATTATGTTTTCTGAGGCTCTGGAGGAGTTTGGTCAAGTCTGAGAAAATAACTGATGATGTCATTAAGGTTATTTTGGCTTGAAGAATGCTCATTCTGAACAGAACATTTCCATTGCAAACTGGGGTTGTGGAGTGAGAAAGAAGTTGGGGTTAACAATGAGGAGAGGGCCTAACGAAACACTCTGTGAAGTTGCATTATAAGAAATGAAGGAGCCAACAGTTCAGCCTCTGCTGCTTTGAGTTTTCTGGTTATCAAGTATTGATAATGCTGGAGTGCCTCTTAATTTAGAGATTTATGTAATACAGAACCACAGGTGTTTGAAGTATCCTCCGGCATGGGCTCAACAGACGTGAGGAGAGGTCTCACAGCTAGACTCAGGAAGTGTATAGCCGTGTCCCAATTCTGTGCTCTACTCTTTATATACAGTGTTAACTACAGTATACTAATTGTTGTAGGGACTGTTTTTAAAGTTTTTATAATATATACATATATATATATATATATATATATATATATATATATATATATACTGTGGCAAACCAGGAGGAAATGCGGAGCAGACAGAGTGCAGGGGGCGGATCCCCAAGCTCAGGTTGGGGGAGGTGATCGAGGGAGTGTACTTCCAGTGTAGGTGCTGCAGCCAATCGGCACATGGCATTGGACACACCTGCAGCCCATCAGGTAATTAGAGGGAGCATATATTCTCAGAGCTGGGAAGCAGCAGGAAGGAAGGAAAGAAAGCCAGACTGGACAGGAGGCGAGGAGGAACGGCGGAACCTCTGGAGAGGAGCCACAACGGACACGAGGTAAACCCGTGTACTAAACTTCTCTCCTCTGATCTGCCCACACAGAGCAAAGGAAGCGTCTCGTGAGACCGAAGACCCCGACCGGGAGGAATCTTTTGTTGAGTTTAACCCCATCCCCCTTTACCCCAAACCTATTTATTAAAGGACACTTTTTGTTAAAGTGCTAATGTCTCTGAGTCTCCTGTTTTATTGCTGAATCTTGCCTCCAAGTCCCCCGGGTTGCCACAATATATATACATACACTATATCAAACGTTTGTCTTATCCACATTTGGAATTAAACACACTAAAAGTTCCATCTTGACCAATTCAACTTCACAATTAGCAAAATAAGTTGTTCTTCTAGAATATGAGATGGGCCTCTTCATCTTAACATACATTATATTTTATAAAGTCTATATGATGTTTGTAACATTAGCTGTGAAAATAAATGTAGGAATAAAAACAATATTTCCCTCTGAGATCTAATAGAGTGAGAGTACAATTATTTAATGGAAATACTCCAGTAAAGTACTATCAAAACTGTACTTAAGAATAGTACTTTAGTGAAAACATTTTGTTAATTTACACCACTACATATACTGAGAATGAATATGTAGTGTGGAATTGGGACAAAGCATTTGGTTAATTGCAGCCTGTCATCTTCTAATAGCAGCCTTCGGTAGAGAGTCTGGGAACAGCTGCACAGTCGTTGACACTGAGCCCTTTACCTCATCTTGAAAGCTAGACAATGTTTCAGCTGCTGCGGACATTATCGGTGGGTCAGAGTCACAGAGACAACATCCGCAGGCCAGACAGTCTGGGAGTCAGTTAAACGTTGACTCCTCAAACAAAGGTTGCTTTCAATTTACTCCGGTCAATCTGACCTTTGCTCTCACTCTGCTCAGACTGTCTCTTGGCTTTGACCATGGAGGGCAATTCTGACGTCTGGTATACTGCTGACCTCATCCTGCTGCCTCGGCAACGCAGCTCCGAGGCCACACCCTCCCACTTCCTGTCCAGCTCTGAACCCTTAGAGCACCTGAGGTCTCGGGCCCCTCTGCGGGTTTGTATTCTGTCTTCTGTGTCACAGGTGGCCCTGATATTGTCTAAATCCAAGGCTCGTTTTGGGGTCGAGTGGTTGGAGCGGGATGAAGGGGACTTGGATTTGCGACGTGAGCGAAGAGGAGGCCGTGGTGGAGGAAGAGGAGGAGGAGAAGGAGAAGGAGGGATGGGGTTGGAAGACGTTCTTCTGCTGGGCATTTTTAAACCTCCTCCTCTTTCATTGTCTCTCCGTCTGTTTCTGTCTTTACCTGAGGAAGAAGAGGCTGCTTTAAAAAAAAGAGACGGACAGAGGAGACCAAAGAAATGACAAAGCACTCGCCGACACTGCAAACCATCCACATGCAAGGAACACTCACAGATCACACAAAAGTGCAAAATTTTCTGCATTTGTTGGCAAAAGTCTGGTGTAGAGCGACGCAAAATAAAAATAAAAACAAGAACATGGCTGAACTCAAGCAGGATATCTTCCTACTGCTGTATGTTTATGTGAAGTAGAGAGTGGAGAAATGAAGATGATTATTCACATTCTGTCTAATTCAGTGAACTATCACACGATTACCAGCCTGTAGCCAACTGGTGCAACACCATGGACACACACACACACACAAAGTGGATGTGACAGATATTCCCATGCTGGCTCTTGGCTATGACATCATGGGAAAGAGGGGTAGATGGAGCTCAGTGTGGCACTGTGTGTGTGTGTGTGTGTGTGTGTGTGTGTTTTTTTTAGGTGAAAAGAGACTGTGTCTCCATCTTAATACAGCATGCTGCCATCTACTGGCTGAGAGAAAGGGGGATGCATTCTCAAATTTTTGGGGACAGCTGATTTGTTCACAGGGCTCTCTTTGAATTCAAACCTGTGGTTGCATCTGCAATTGTCTCATTCAATTTTCTTTTAAAATGCTTTGTCTTGTTTCACAAGACGCATATGAACTAAATTAAACAATATTACTGCATTATTTCATTACATTTGACATGATATTGCTGGAAAAGCACTGGTGTAATTAATGATGCATACGTCACTGTTAATGTTATTGGTTCCACCTTATTTTACCTGCTGTGAAAAACTCTTGTCTCAATCAAAGCCGTGACAGGAACAGTGAAAGTAAAGGGATGAAAAATATTTCCCTGCTGTTCTCATTCCAGGATTTTATTTAGCTAATGCTGCCGGCTGCATGGATGACAATGTCAGCCGGTCCAAAGCTTTGGTCCAGACGGAAATATCCAGAGATAGATTACCATGAAATTGTTTTCAGACAGGACATTCCCAAATCAGCCTGGGATGCAACTTAATTAGTTTATTGCTAATTAGCAAAAGCTAGCATGCTAATATTCTAAGCTTACCAAGGAAACTATGTTTACCTGCTAACTAAACATCAACATGTTAGCATTTAGCTCAAAGCATCGCGGCGCCGTGAGCAGAACTTTAGGTATGAATATGCACACCCGTTGTATACAGGTGTTTCCACTTACAGCCTGGATAGACTGTACGGTTAAGCCCCGCCTCCTCAGGACTGTGTGGGCGTGGCCCTCTCCTGTGAAAGCTTTATTCTAGTGACAAATTACATCTTTGCCGTTTTTATTGAAATAAACTGTTCGGGTGTGCAGTTAAATGCAATACTACTCTTTCTTTCTCACTCCAGGAGTACAACATATTACACATATAAATATAATTATTTGTTTTAATCAAATACAGTTTGCCCTAGGTTAGCTATTAACTTTCCCTCTCTTGCTCCCTCTCCATCCTGTTCTCTCTGTCCAACATTATGTATTCCTTCTCTCACCAGCAGATGGAGACATTTGAGATGAGAAGTCAAACTGTGCTGGTGCACTTAGGACATCATTATTTTGTTGGCCAGTGGACACGGGCAATGGTCCAACAAGAGCCAGTGAATTAAAGCACCAAAGCCACAATTGTATTCATATAACAGCTTATGTGAACAAGGTTTTCCCATGCAATTACAGCAGCAATCAGATTACTCAACGGATCTTGCAGCATGAAAACAAGAATTACACCCATAGATTGGTTTACTTTTGAAGAAATATCAGCACTTCCATGTTATAAGGAAGGATTTATAGTTTTGGACGGTAAGGATTCATAGTTTTTTGTATTTGACCAAATTCTTTTTTTGACCCTCATTTGACACATTTACAACACCAGAATACACTGTCTATATTACATATAGTTGCTACTGTTGAAACATGTCAGTCCATGAGGAAACACATACTCAAATAATAAATAATAAAACTAAGTTTGTGATGAAAACTGCTCGAGAATAAGATCACCATCACCACGGATGAAGACACTGTGTTTGAAGGCGAGTGTGAGAGCATGTACTGTATATGTCATTGTGAAGTGGAAATGAGAGAGAGAGTGTGTGTGTGTGTGTGTGTGTGTGTGTGTGTGTGTGTGTGTGTGTGTGTGTGTGTGTGTGTGTGTGTGTGTGTGTGTGTGTGTGTGTGTGTGTGTGTGTGTGAAGAAACAGAAGCTAGTTTTGTTTGTGGGCTACCAAAGAGACCAGCATGACAACGCTTGCAAGGGGGGGGAACCCATGCATAGCTAATAGCCCAGTCCCCCCCAAAAGTCTTTGTAGCCCAAAAACAAAAGCCCTGTCCTGGACACACACACACACACACACACACACACACACACACACACACACACACACACACACACACACACACACACACACACACACACACACACAGAATAGGCAATAGAGAGAGGAGAGGAATATCAAGTAAGATACATAGGGGAGAAGTTGTACAAATTGGAGGCACACACATTCATAGCATTCATGAAGTGAGGAGAATAGAATGAATTGGATATTATTGAAAGTCGAAGAAAGAAAGGAGGCTGCTCACATGAGGCTCTACAGAGAGAATGCAATCTTTAAAACATTTATTTGATCTATTTACAGACAGTACACTCAACTGATGAGAAGAGAGGAGAATTGATTTCTATTGTGACACAACTGAAGAAACAGCATGGCTGCATTGTAACTCAACTACAGCAATACGGTGATTTCACAAAGTTGACTATATACAAATTAATACTTTTAACTGATAGATTGTAAAAATGAAAAGGACGTGGGATAAATTAATGTCTTCTTGACAATATACTACAGGATAAAGTAGGAGTGAAACCTTTAAAAAGTTAAACGGTTTGACTTGTTAGTCCAATTTTTCCAGCTAAAATCTTGCAGGGAAAGACGGTTCAGAACACTGTTGAATTGCTTGACTGTGGAAAGAACAAAAAACAAAAAAAAATAGGTGCTGCCATGTGATGTAGTGCAAAGAAGAAAAATGGAGAAGAACAGAGGAAAACTGCTTAATCGCAGTCAGTGCAGACGTTTCTGGATCATTTGGTCGGAGAGTGAGTTGCATGTGTTCGCACTCGCTGGAGTCTGTTTTTCATGAGTGACACGAGAAAAGCCTGAGGTGAGAGAACAGTGGTGGAAACAGAGAGTGTACTGTACTCAAGTTGATAAAGAAACAGCTGAGCAAATGTGTGCGTTCATGATTCTGTGGCATATGTCTGGCCCACCGTGTCTGCATGCAGTGTGCTCAAAAGCATGTAATAAGTTGGAAATAATAAATGGGTCACTTAGAAGAGCAGTAAAGTAGCCTCAATACCACTGTGGAATAGGAACAGCTAGTGATTGTTAGCAAATACATAAATGAACCTCTGGCGGCTC
The DNA here is from genome assembly GCA_038501785.1 of Myoxocephalus aenaeus. Classification (NCBI taxonomy): domain Eukaryota; kingdom Metazoa; phylum Chordata; class Actinopteri; order Perciformes; family Cottidae; genus Myoxocephalus; species Myoxocephalus aenaeus. The sequence goes on along the minus strand of JBAMJR010000128.1, from coordinate 948,383 downwards.
AACCACCTGTAGCGTGAAACAGACATTTTGAAAGGTTAAAGTAATGTAGGGGAAAAGGCAGGAAGAATTATTATTTTTTTAATCTGTAAAGAAGTGTCAAGTCTTGTTTGTAATTGGCTAAAGTGCTTTGTTAGATTCTGTACACTGGAGGGGTAGGGGGGAGTTTGGCACTGGTCATCAAGCTAACGTCTCTAGAAAGTAATCCACTGCGCTCAAAAGTTCACACAGATGCAAACCATGCAGATCCAAGCCTAATGCATCCATTCATTTCCTCTCTCTATGTGTCTGACCTAGTTTATATTAATGCTGTCGTTGACTGTTGAAGGCAGTGCAATCAATTTTTTTTACTAAATTAACACAAATTTCTACAGCATTTCAATCTTTTATCTTTTACCGTTCTTATTGTTTTTTACACTTCTGAAATTGCTTCGTAATGTTAATTAGACAGCAGAAAGTAAATAATGAAATAAAGGGAGGAGATCTGGATGCATTCTGGGCCAACTGTGACCAACAAGGAACTTCAAACTGACTTTATTGGGTCTCCAGTCCCGCTTACAGTCAGGTGAAGGAAGAGGTGAAAGTTCAAAAGTTTTTGGAGTTCACATGGGGGAGGTACCTGAGCTAGGCTGACTGCCCTGTGCTTGTTGTTGGGGTCGGGGGTGGGGGTGGGCCGTGCACTGTAGGGGTGAGGGTGTGACATAGTTGAGGCTGGGGCTGTTAATGTCCCCCTCTCCCACAAGAGTCAGATCAGACAGCGTGTCCTCCTCCAGCATCTGGACCGATTCTCCCCTGCAAGAGTCCTGGAGGAGACCACGCTGGGCACCCTGGGACGGGTGGATGGGGGAGATGGTGCCAGCAAACGGAGGAGGGGGTCTGGCTCTCCTCCCCCCTCCACTCTCAGTTCCCAGTGCGGAGTCCAAGCTCTGGGACTGATGGCCGGCGTTGAGCAAGTGGGTGCCGCCTCCCCTGTCGTTGATGTTCACCTTATTGCCCCGGCGACCGCTGCTAGGGAAGCTGCCGTTGTTGGCGTTACAGGAATAAGGGGTGGAGCAACTGGGCTCAGAGACGTAGGGAGGATGTGCAGCCGGGTTGGTTGCCACTGGCGACAGGCGCAGAAAGTCTGGGAGCTTCAGGTCGCTTTTGTTTAGCAGCCCTCGCTGGTCCTCGGCTCGGTTACTCTGAGCTTTGGATATTAGGTCGAAGAACTCTGCAGGAACACACACACACACACACACACACACACACACACACACACACACACACACACACACACACACACACACACACCAAACAGGTGTACAGACACACATAAGCACACGCACGTGCATGTGCACACACACACACACAAATGAATAATCACCAAAATAACATCAGAAAAAAACAGTAAAACACATCCATTGTAATTAAGAATCATGCAGCAGAGGGTTTGTATTAATCAGTTAGACAAGTCAAAGCTACATTCAGTTTGAGCAGAGGTGACTGTGCTACATGTAGCTAGCTAGCTTTGAAAGCATTTGGTGGTGCGTCTGCAATACTGCAGACAGGCCAAAGGGTTAGTGTGATCACAGCAACCAAGCTACAGAAACAAAAGACAGAGAGAGGGAGGTCGTTCAGTCTTTACCTTCAGCTTCATCTATATTAATCTTTTTCTGCTTTCTTTTCTCCGGAGCCTTATGGAGAGAGACAGAGTGGTTGGGTAAGGGCTTGCTGCTCGTGTCAGGGCTGGGCCCAGTCTTGCCATTTTCCCCATGGGGGTGGGCTGAACCGGCTGTCCCTGACGGCCTGTTCTCCCCCTGGGGGCCACAATGAGAGCGGAGCGGGGCATTAGAGCCCTGTTGAGTCATCATGGCGCAAGTATGGGCACAAGTAACGACAACACGTGGGGGACCAGTGGTACTGATGGTGAGGAGGGTGACAAATTAAAATGAGAATTTGATGGGGGAGTAGAGGGCACAAGATTGAATAATGCTTTGCTTTTGAGAAGAAGGACAGTTAAGTAGGATGAAAATAATTATGATAATGAGTTTGATGGTTTTGTGTAATTAATAAACAAGTATACTTCTCGTAAAACATACATCTATGATAACTTCTAATCTAAAGACGGGTGGGATGTTCCATTCAGACAACCACAATGCTTAGTACTGTGTGTACTAAGCATCGCCAGCATGTAGGGTAGCAGTAGCACACACCATAACACCAGAGGGACCAGCTTTCTACTAGCTAAAGCCACACTACTGCCCGAAGTGGGAAACAAAAGATTCTTTTAGATTCAACCAAAAAAGCAATAAATGACCATCACAGATGGTTATCAATCAGGTTAAAGACCCAATTATAAGAAGAAAACCCACACAGCATTCAAGCAAGTGCTAATGCCGCCACCACCACCTAAATCCTTTGCAGGTGCACAGAGGGAGTCTTTGGGGTTGTGAGATCCAACAAACGCTCCGCAAAAGCTGGGCTACTATCGCCTGACCACTGGGGGTGTTATGGAAGAGAGAGAACCAGCAAACCAGAGAGAAAAGTTGACGATGCACTCGGCCACAGGCAGACCGCAATAATGGAACATTAGCAACTTTGAGAGTTGCTCCACAGCAACAGTGCACATACATTCAGTCACAAACAGCCCCAATGTTGACAGACACACACATCATACATCTGTGCACATTTTTAACACATTGCAAACAGACATGGGTGATTGAGGACAGCGAGAGAGACACTTAGTAGCGTGACATTGTCAACCAGGAAGTGAAGACGTTCTGTGGGTTATGGAACATTCCAGAGCGAGAAGAAAACGGGAAATAAGACGCTGGAGGAGATCTTACTGTTGTCGATTGGTTTCTGCTTGTCGAGGCCGGGACTAGGCCCTTAGAAGGAGCTGTTTTCTGTTTGTCTGCTGAATGAAGGAAAGGGAGCATACAGATGCACAATTGAGACGCCAATATACTGAATGTACCAGTTTTTGAGCGGCAGCAGATACACATGTTTTTATCAACAGCACATGCATGTGTGTGTCTTACCTTTTCCAGGGATGTTTTCTGCTAGATCTAATACCACTCGCAGCCCATCCAGGTTAGATATAGGAAGACCTAGATCTAATGGCTCCAACTCTCCACTCTGCAACACACACACACACACACACACACACACACACACACACACACACACATACTGTATATATGAGTTTGACGTCTTCACTTACACTGCCTGTCTCTCTATTTATTTCTGTATATATACAAGTAGCCAGAGTGACTTACAATGCGTGCCACCAAGTTAGCGAGGTGCAGGCCGTATTTGGCCACCACAGGCCGGAGGACCTCAGTTACTGGCTTGGTGGGCTTTGCTTTTAGACCCACCGAGCGGTTGATAGGGACCAAGTCGAGTCTGGGAAGAAAACCAAATTAGTGTTTTCTGTAGGATTCTGTAGCAGCAGCATAAAAGGTAATGATGGTTTCAAGACAACCATTTTCTCTCATTTTTACTCCTAGTATTGGTTTGAAATGTTTGAAAGCTTATTACATTATTACATTACATTTCATTTAGCTGACACTTTCCAAAGCGACTTACAATAAGTGCATTCAACCATGAGTACAAACTCTGAATCGAGAAAGTACAATTTCTTCAAGAAAGCCAAACTACAAAGTGCTATGATGTTTACTTCTTATTACTGTACCTGAAGAGAGTGCGTTTTTCTAGTCGGAGGTCCCGAGAGCACAATGTCAAACAGTCTTGGTCTAAAACAAGTGGCTGAGAGAGTGAGACAGAGAATAAGAAAGTCATCATGAAATATATCCAGCTAGTTGCTAAACCCTAAAATATGATTACCAATTGCTAAATAAAATAACAAAAGATACTCTCTGAACTTGTGAAATGCTTCTCTTTGGGTAGTTTAAAACTGTTTTCATATTTTTTTTGGCCGGGTCCATCGAAAAACATTTGTCATATTGTGACCTTATAAAGTTGATATGACTAACACGTGATGAATCTATTGCCTGTTGAACAATGAGACTGAATGAAAACAGTAAATTTGTGGGCCATATAACTTCCCAAAAATGAGGATGCAAAAACACTCCGTGGAACTGCAGAGTCCGTGTAATTCTGTGGGTTCGTCACTACAAGCTACCGCTTTCTTATATAAAGACATGGATTCTTGCTGTTTTGTTTGCTTTGGTTTAGTGTGATTTGTTGTGATTTTTGATCATTTGTATGAATAGCTTTGAAGCCTATAATAACGGTATTTAGGACAGCACTTGTGTTATACCTTCTCCCCTCCGACCAGGAAGAGGTCTATAGCTGCCAGGTTGATGCAGAGCTTCTCACAGAGGCCCAGTAGCAGATCCCTGATCGACACTCCGGCCCTCAGAGGAACAGAGCAACATGAGCCGTCCGGTAAACTTATGTTACACTGCCTCAAGGGGGCGCTGCCCCCTCCGCTCTCTGTTGACACTGATACCGCACCACGGGAAACATCACCCTGGACCAAGAAAACCGCAACACAAACAGGGAGGGTGAGAGGAGGAAAACCCACAGACAGTCTGACATTTCCTCAGTATTCTCAGTGTTGTTTGAGCAGATGAAGCTGCTCCGTGCTGAAATGAATGTCTATCTGCCCATTCATGCAATGTCTGAACTAGTTCTTCCCAGACTGACCTCGTTCCTCCCTATCCCTGAAGTCCCCAGCTCCAGACTGGCTCCTGAAGACAGCGAACCCTGGGATTCACGGCGACCATTGCTGCCAGAGAAATCTGAAAAATTATACACTTGTCAGTAGTGTCTACTAAATCCAAACCTAAAAAATAGCCCACCAATTAGAATGCATCCACTTTTAAATCCCAAAAAATGTCAAACATTTTTAACTACTGACTGTAGTTGAAGTCGGTCAGCTCTCGTTTCTTCGGGCCTTTGCCGAAGCTCCTGTTGCGGGACCAGGAGAAGAACAAGCCTTTCCTCCGCTCTCCTGAATCATCCCGACTATCCTGATTTAAAGAGCTGCCCGACTTGCTCTTTTTGTCCTCCTGTAAAACACACACAAAGTCAGTGAAGAGGGGTAGACACAGGTACGAACACACAAATGTACACAAAGAAACCCACCAACGGATGAATGCAACCCCATTAGAGAACACACACAGAAATACATACAGACAAGCCAGATGCTGTGCCTTTCCTCGTACCTTAGAATATATAATCATATATAAACTACATAGCACAGCACCCAGCTTTTTTATATGGGTAATTCGTTTTTATATGCGTAAATTCACAGAACTGTAAATAATCTGAAAAGCAATTACGTGATCTTATATACACATATATACACAAACCTGTATATATATATTTTTTATTTTTATTTTAAACACTGATGACGTGAGCAGATTTGTACTACATAGAAAATAAAGATTTTTAACTTTAAATTAACACTACTAGACTTTATAGTTGTGTCCATAAATTTCCCAATATTTCATGGTATCCCAACATTAAACTAAGACCAGATGCAGCCAAGTGGAAGTCTTTGTGTTGTGTTACCTTCTTGGGTGTAGAGAGATTGGAGCGGTCGGAGCCAGTGGTGCTGTGTTTGGAGGTGGGGCTGCTGGGGATGTGGTAAGGGTCAGGCAGGGGCCTCCCCTCCACTTCTGCCAGCATGCACTCCTGATACAGCAGAGACTTGAGGAACCGCGTGTAGCTGTCAAACTTCATCAAGTTGAAGATCTAAAGGGGTGAAGAGGAAGGAAAGAAGTAATCAGTGGGCAACAGAAAATGCAGGAAGGATTGAACAAGCACACAAAAAAGGAGCATAGAAAAAGGCAAAAGTAGAAAGAAAGGGGATGGAAGGCAGGAAGAGAGGATGGAAAAACATGCAATAGTAAAAGTATTGAAACAAAAATTAAGAAATACAGAATGAAAGGAGGGGAGAAAGGGAAAGGATAGAGGATTAAGAATTAAAGAACAACAGAGGCAAAGACTGAAATAATGGGTGTCAAAACGATATTCACAGATGTTGAATGGCATGGTCAAAATGTCAAAACTTAAGTAAAAGTCTAATATCCCATCAGCAGCCCTTTGAGGTTGTCCATCTTCTATGAACATGTATCAAGTCCTAAAATCCATAATGCCGCAAAAATGAATTATGTCTGTCCTCTGGGGAGAACTTATGTGATTCTCCAAAAGTGGCACAAGATCTTGATGAATCCAGGGGTATTGTGGAAAATCTCATCGCTGGCTTCAATGAATGTGTGTGTGTGTGTGTGTGTGTGTGTGTGTGTGTGTGTGTGTGTGTGTGTGTGTGTGTGTGTGTGTGTGTGTGGTGTGTGTGTGTGTGTGTGTGTGTGTGTGTGTGTGTGTGTGTGTGTGTGTGTGTGTGTGTGTGTGAACATCTGAGCTGAGCTGTTAAAATTGATAGAGCTTGTCAACAACTCTCCCGCCCTCCATGACGTGCACATGTAAGAAGCCATTCACATGAATGATGCTCGAAAGCAGGCGGAGATGAATAGTCAAGCTTATGTTGTGTTCTGTAATGATAGCACTATGAGTAATAATACATTTGTCCCACCGGAAAATCCTCTTCTTACTTTCCAGAGGAAGGTCAGAGATAAGTATTATCTTAGTACCGCTCCTGGAGCAGTGGTTGGTAATCAACTTGAGATTTCAATAAATAAGTCCTTGAGTTTGTGTTTGGTGGATACGCTACCTGCAGTTGCTGCTCCTTAAACATGTCAGGTCGGGGGGCATTGAGTATGTCATCGGCGAGCTGGGCTTGACTGTCTATGTTGACCGGTGTTGTGGCCTTGCTGGACAGGAAGCTGTTGTAGATCTCCCTGGCACGCTGAGAGAGCTGGAGAAGAAGGAGGTGGAGGTTTAGATCAAAAAGACAAGGTGATAAAAGAAGATGAGAAATTATAACACATAGCATCTCTTCTCATTATTGGGGTGTAACTGAATGCATGCTTGTGATCAAACAATGTGTGATCAGCATGTCTGTTACCTGCTTCTTGTCATTCTCAGGGACTTGGCTGAAGAACTCACAAGCCTGCCAGAACAGGATGTTCTCCTCACTGAACTCCTTCTTGAGGAACTCCTGCATCACAAGCATTAAATGTGGATCAGAAATGTTTGCTTAAAAAAGTCCCTTTGAAAGTTGGAAGAATAAATAGCCCATCTGTTATATGAATGTACAGCACCAGCAATGCGCTGTGATAGTACCGAGAAGTAGCGGACTCCCACAGGGTCCTGCAGCAGCCTCTCGAAGCAGACGGCCCAGCTGGCCACTCGCCTCTCAGTGTGGCGCCGGTGGCTCTGAACGCTGGGCAGGCTGGCATTACTGTTCAGACTGTTGTCGCTGCTGCAGCCCTGCAGCTCCACGCTGTTAAGCTCTGTATAACAAACACAAATACGCACAACATGAAAAAGTTGATTCGATTATGATTCAGGGTGTAATGATTACAACACTTGTTTTGATGCAGTTTGAGATGTCTATACTTTTTTCTCCTGTAAGTGCACATTCACAACAGCACAATCAATGGTTGGTCTCATCCCAGAAGGGTGATATGGTTTAAATTGAATAGTTATTTTTTTCCGTGTTTGTTGATTAGGTCTTCTCTGTCTGAAGGGGCTTCACCTAAAGGCAGCACCATCAGTGTCATCCCGACGAGGCCACAGCCAGTCCAGTGAAACCTCCTCTAGCCACACGTGTCCCTGCTGTGCCACCCTGACAGCATGCTTTCACTCAAACAATCCCTACGAAACTGACATTACAAATTTGATCTGCCCAACTATTTTCAACTCCTGTGTTGTAATAATCATGATTTAGTGTCTCCTATTCCTGCCACAGTCCCATCAACGGCAGTAAAGTTTGACATAATATATTATATATCACAATATACTAAATACATGCTAAATCAAAGATAAATCTAGAAGGGACCCTTGGAGAACAAAGTGAAAAATGTATGCGTGTATTCTCTCTGTTTTTCTATAATGCCGCTGACAGACGAACAACAAACACCAAATGGAAAATCTAACCTCCATGTTGGATAATAACCTGATGTTCACAATACAAAAGGACTGTGTTCCACTGTTTTGCATTATATCAGACACTCACTCATGTAGTTGTGGACAAGAGGAGTGTGTCAAACAACACAACATTCGTCATACAAATCCAGAGAAAGTCAAAAACATAATGTACTTCCACTATCTTTTCAAAATGCAACAGAAGTATCTACAACTTCCCGCCATTCAGTTCAGAATATGTTGAAAGTGTGTTAACAACATGCTTCGTTGTACACGTTATCTACTGTATGTGTAGTCACAGTCTTGATTTGATCTCAACAACAACTTCCAACACTATAAACGGATTTCCAAAATGTTTGTTCATAGATGCTTAATCCATAGAAGAATTTATAATTTTTCCCACAACAAGACCTCAGTACGTCTGTGTTCCTAATGTTTAGAGACTTCTAAAGCAAAAGCCCAGAGAGAAGCTGAGAATAACCAGAATCACAGGGCTCCAGGCCTAAATAACTAAAAGTGGGTTGCTCAGTTGAGATAAAAACAAAAACAAGAACAGCCAGAAGGAAGGCATCACCGATCAGGTGGCCGAGTCGACGCAAATCTTGTAAATAAACTGAAAGACCAGTATGTTGCCCACAGCTAGTCCTGTGTGGTTACAAAGTTAGAAACTTGGCTATTAATGGCACAATTTTTTATTTTTATGATGTTATCAATGGCAGTTTTCATACTAAGAATTAGTTTTTTTTTAACTGTTGAGCTCATTCAGTTTCAAACCGCTAGTAAACGACTCCTTGGACTTCTGCTTCCTGGTAATCTAACGCTGTGACTGGGAGACACAAATCCATCACTTCGTTCTTTTAACCACTTATCCTGTCAGTGTCACAGACGCAGTCTGTCACAATCTTACGAGATCATCACCTGTCTATTACAGACACACGCTAACACTATAAAAGGTGCATCACAACAATCATAATTGGCTATTAACAACAAGAAAGTCGTGTCAGACATCATTTCACATTACTGCCAAGAGTTGAAATATTCAAAAATGTTCCTCTTCAAAACAAAATTTATATTTTTAGTAATTAATTTCCCTTGGCTTTCACAGCCAACCGAAAGCAAACAAGAAAAATGCAATTAACGTATGCAAAATTAATTGAAAATGCAATTAAAAAAATGGAGCTTCACAGTAAGAGATGACAATTTCTGCCACCTTCATTACTGGAATTAAGTATATATATATATATATATATATATATATATATATATATATATATATATATATTATTTAGTAAGATTTGAAAGGGCCTGGAAACTTGAAAACATTCATATTTAATGTTATAAAGAAATACTTAAGATTTTAAATATTTTTTTCCAAGGGCTTTAAGTAAGATACGTGAATACTTAAGATCATTTTTCTATCTACATTTCCTGGAGGGTATACTTTGCTAAGCATGCAAAATGAAATCCATGTGTGAAGTACAGTTAAAATGAGTGAAATCAGTGAACTCAAAATTCTTCCACAGGGAGTATTACTCCTAACTCTCACTTTTACCTTTATAGAGAAAATAAACAGCAGCGCAAAGGTACAATCATGTACAGCTGCTATCCAACAGTCACAGACAGGTTAACCCTGCAGCTGGTAGTTTAAATAAAACAATGAATGTCACATACCATCTGCATCGTGTTCCCGTTGTGATTGGCAATCCTTAAAAAAATGTCAGTAACTAAACTAAAGCTAAACTGTCACACAACATAAAAGCTTCAAATATGTTAGATTTTGTTGCTCCTCGTGCATGAAAACTACATTTTCTTTAGTTGGAGAAGAAGCACCAGCTGTATCCTCACCCGGGTAGAGCTGGTAGGAGCCAGTGTGGTGCCAGCGGGGCAGGTAGCGAATCCTAAGGGGGGACCAAGCCCCTCCATCCATACTCACCCTTTCAGGGTGAGTATGGACAAACCTCAAACACAACAGGTTGAACACACAGTCCAAGACGGAGAACACACACACACACAAACACGCAGAGCTGACAACATCAAAGGAGGGAAGCGAGAGAGAGGGAAAACAGGGAGCGAAGAAGAAGGAAGGAGAGAGAGGCTGTTGGTAAGCAACCTGGTAGACAACCTGATAGACCTCAAAGAGAGTCAGGTCACAACAGAGACACGCACACGCACACGCACACACACACACACACACACACACACACACACACACACACACACACACACACACACACATCAACACAATCTAAAAAGTGGCTTCTAGGTAGGTAAGTGATCCAAGCACACACAGGCTTTGAGATGATGAATAATTTAGAGCCAAGGGAGGATGGAACTAAAAACGCCAGAGCACAAAAGCATTCACATGCACACACAGAGAAGAAATGCAGTATTGATGAGGAGCTTGTTAAAGGAAGGCCACTACTGAAACTAATGAGTCCTGCAGTCACACAGTGACATTTAATGCAAAACCAAAAAATGGCATGAATTTGTTGCCGTAATATCTGGAGAAGAAGTTCAAAGGATGTAAATTCAAATTCAAAAGGCTGAAGACTGAAGGCATGAGGCTTAAATGCTTTTGAAGTTATTATTACAAATCAATCATATTATTTCTTAAAGCAAATTATTTGTTGAGTGTCTTTTGTTTTATATTGTATTTATATATGTTTTTGCACTGCAAACACACAGTTTCCTAGTGTCACTTTAAGATTAAAACAACTTCAACTTTATCACATTTTCATATACAAAGTACTAAGAATGTAGGTGCAGTTAGCTGCTGTGAAGCGCCCAGAGAGGAACTTGGGGTTCAGGGTCTTGCTCAAGGACACTTCAGGGGTTGAACCCCCAGCCTTGTGGTTGAAGGACCCACTGAGGCACAGCCACACCAACACTTTATTAGAAATTATAATATACAGTAAAACTCAACATTTCATTGTTTTCATAAGTGTCTCAAAACTTCTATGACTCTAATAAGTTAAATTTGCATTTAGGAATGCACTTATCAGACGTACTTAGTCCCAATAGCGATACCTGCTTTGGGTATCATCTGAAACAGAGTACTGATCCAATACCAGTGTTTTATTAATAAGCTGTAAGCCTCACTGTGGGGAAATCACTGGCAACATTATTTTATGTGTGAGGCAACATACTTGACTTAAACATTAATTTACTAACAAATAAACAAACAGATTCATAGATTGACAGAATTGTTACATATGGTTGGAAGCAAGCCAACAAGTATACAAAATAGCTTTAGCTGTTTGTTGCGTTAACCCTCAGCTGACGCATGACTTAGTACGTGCACGTCTAATTAGACGTAAACATTACATTAATTGAATAAATTTGGCCTTATTTTCACCGACACCATAATGTGAGTCCGTACTGGCCTGATATCCACATCAATGACGGACTATTGCATCCCTAGTTGTATTAAGGGTAGAGGAAACAAGCTTTAGCAGAGCTCATATTCATGAAAACCAGCAATTTGAGAGGGTCGAATTCAAATGGCACAGTAATTATCAGCAGCATTAGAGGACTTTCATTGTAAAGCAGGAAGTATTTAGAAAGAAGAAGAAAAAGTCCTGCATTCCTAATCTTACTGAATCCCAACAAATATTTAGCATCACAATACACTTGAGCTACTAAAATTAAAAGTACTCATTATTCAGAATGGCTCATAGTAAAATAATATATATATATATATATATATATATATATATATATATATATATATATATACTGGATTATAAGTAGTGATGCATTGGTGTGGGTGTGTAAGCATTTCTAATTGCAGCTGGAAAAGAAAAAGGTTTTCCTCTAATCCAGTAAAATAGTTGATCTTTGTGTCTTTGATCATGTGATACTGAGCTAAAACTTGGATCATCTGCGTCTTGTGTTTCACGTGTATGTCTTACTGTTGAGCACATTATAGCTACTTTCCTTCAGAATTATTAGGTTTGTTGCCTTTGAGATAACATAATTTGACCTTCACTGAGTTAATGAGTTTCTCAACTAATGAGTTTCTCAACTCATTAACTGTGCAGGATGAATAAACTGTCAACCACAACCCTTGTCCTTAGTGTTGACTTGTTACGCTATCTGATGCAACAATAAGCAACAAGATCATTTATAGAAATACACAGCTTTTTCCCGAAAATAAAACCAATCCACAGAGGCTTTCCAGCTCACAATAAGTCGATAAAGACTGCGCAAGTGTCTCGCTTGAGTATGTGCAGTAACACTTCACTAATAAGCTGGTGATCTTGATATGTACTCCTATTACTACTTTGAATCACTGAGAGGAACCATACGCACATGACACCAACAGTTTACCTCGAACTAGGTCCAATACAACACAACAAGGAGGGAACACAGAATAATAAGCAATGCTCATTAAAACTACTGACCCTACAGAATTCAACAGAATATAAATTGCATTTTGGTAATTCAACTATTACATTCAATTCACAATGCTGTTTCCCAAGCACACTAGTATAACTTAGTAGGGTGAATGCAAAACCAGTCTGAACAGTGCCATGTTCTATATCTCATGTCAGTGAATTGCCACAAGTTGTTGTTGTTGTTGTTGTTGTGCTGCTTATGGTTTTAAATGTGGGACTATCTTTAGGTTGCAGCCTGCCAAACTCCACAGAGCAGTTTGAGGTGGGGCAGACGCTGAGCAGGTCGAACCAGACTGTTTGAAAGCAGCCCGATATTAATGAGGTGTCCACAATGAACATGGTCGTATCCCTACACTTTAGAACAGAACAACTGGCCCAACACAAAGGCCTTTTATTTCATCCCATTAAAAGTTACTTAAAGTGGATCACAGCAACTTAAGGATAAGGGAAGCCAATTAGAGAAGTCATAGATTGTTATAACAGGCATTGAGAGTGTCAGATGGAATTATCTACTCACCTCCATCAGAGACTGCAGTGGACTGTGAAGAAGCACAGAGAGACATGGATTAGGAAATTCCCTCATCACACAGATGACACATGTTCATACAAGCTCACACAGGTTACGAGTGCCAAAAGGCAGTTGTCTGAGCATGCAGCACATTAGGCCACATGCAGAGACACACACAGACTGCCTGCCTTTCTCACAGGACCTGGCTCATTATCACACACAGACACATGTAAATCATGACACAGTCGGGCTAGCGGCGCACCCACACTCATTGTCTCGTGTGTGGGTGGAGTCCTCTGTGAACTGGCTGTGCTTGCTCTGCAAGAAAGCCTCCTCAGAGAGGTGAGGCTTCCAGTGTGTGTGTGTGTGTGTGTGTGTGTGTGTGTGTGTGTGTGTGTGTGTGTGTGTGTGTGTGTGTGTGTGTGTGTGTGTGTGTGTGTGTGTGTGTGTGTGTGTGAAGAGGTGAACTTTAGGCCTGCCTGCCCCCAATTTCACAGTTAAGTGTGATGTTTGTTTTGCATAACTAATCACATTTTCAGCCACAGACACAGATGTCAACAAACACATGTTCAGACCAAACTTGCTTCAAGTCAAAAAGTCCTATTTTTCCTAATGATCCAAAACAGCACACAGAAAAACACACTGCACACAATACAGTGATTTTTCTTTCAGACATGCTGAGCTGTGACGAGATCATTCAACAGAGACATCAGTAAGGTAGCTGACTATGGAACATAGTTGAGACACTTTGTGACTCAGAAAGAGCAAAAGGCAAAAGAGAGAAAGGGGGAAGAGAGAAAGTCAGACAGACAGAAAGAAGGGGGAGAAGCAAACGCAAAAGTGTTTGTCAAACAGGCAACACCGATCGCACTCAGCTCTCTAGATAAATGATCCAGCCACGCTGTAAATCGGTACGAAACCGTTGATGCTGTCAATCTGTCCACTAATCGTGCTAAAGATGTATTTATATAGTACATTATAGGGCTGTGTGCTGGCTAGAAACCAGCAATACAACACATATCATGACACAGGGGTTATGATTCAATATATTAAAATATCTTGCAAAAATATAGGCCAGGCAATCTATTGTGATTTTTTTTTTTTTTTATCTCATCAAATCTTAGGAAAACTGTCATAAAATGAAGAACATACTGCCATATGCATACAATCGGAGTAAAACAATGTTAACTTCTTCAATCCCTCTAACATCCAAAAATAATAGCAATACCGTATGTGCATTCGGAGCCACTGTCTGCCATGAATCTACAGTGTGCACGTAAACTATTAATCAAGGCTGTGGAGCTCGAGACTGGTCTTTTTTTTTTAAGTCTTGTACAAGTTGTTCCCTGGCTGGTGATTCGGGATTAGTTGTACAGAACGTTGTCTGATTCAACCAACATGATACCTTGAAAAAAAGAAAAACTCAGCCTCTTCCTTAATTTACCTGTAGAAATCTGAAATGGTCCTCAAACATAAATGATATGCATTGATAAGTTTTCTTACATCCCAATCACATTTTCATTTGGTAATTTCAATGATCTCATGATTCCTCACATGGGAGTCTCCTGGATGACTTGATGTTTCTTTGAGTTTTTCGTCAGTTAGAAATGTCTCAACTTCATATGTGAGAAAACAAGTTGTTTCTTCCTCAGTTTGTTGAAGTAAAGCATTAAAGAGCTGGACAAACTTAACTTCTTAGCATTGTGTGCATGTATACTGTACATTATTATATACATACTGTGCATTTCTAATGCAGTTTTTACAAGAACAGATGAATGAAGAGTTTAGTGAGTATTCGTAAGAAATCATTACGTGTAAGAGTACGTGTTCAAAACAATGAAATGACTCAAACTCAAACTGACACTAAAACAAAAATAGAAACTTCTATCAAACTAAGACAGTTTCTACTGCTCAACAGTATGCTGTGAAATCTAGACATATTTACAATGTAAGGATAAAAAAAAAAAAATACTCTCTGGTCAGGAAGCAGCATCTCATGGCACTAACCCCCAAGAATGATCCATTGTTGGGTCATAAATATGCAGATGTTACGTAACCAGGTTAGAACAGTTTATGTAAATTTGCCCTCGGATTTTGTCACCATAACCCGATTATTTCCAACACCTCCAAAGTCACTCACTAGTCAGTCAACTTTCAAAATTATGAACCATAATAAAATTGGTGGATACACAATACCGTGACTAAGAGTCGATGTACACATTTAAACTGCTGATGCAGCATAAGTGACGGTTTGATTCATGAGCCTCTTTCCTCACTTGAGTCAAGCTGTCCTAGCCAGATGGCAAAGCCAACATAATCACTGGGATTAGCTATTTCAGACTGTCCTTGGAAGAGTTGAGGTTGGCACTGGCGTGTGAAAAGAGATTTGATGTGCCTTTATAGAAGTTGATTGTGGTCAAACCATCGCAGAGGACAAGAGGAAAATGACAGAGGCTGAAACCTCACCAGTGGAAACTGGTTACCCGATCCTCACGCTGATTAGACTCCCACACATTTCACACATTTCAACAGCATGTATTCTGTCTCTGGTGTGTGTGTGTGTGTGTGTTTCATGTGTGTTAAGACATGCTTCGTATTTTATATGGGTGTAGGCTATGTATCATGTGGTCGACATCTGTTGGAGAAGTCTCTTGTATGTAGGGTGCATTCTTTTGCATTTGTGCACGTCTGTGCGTGTGCGTGTATATGCGTGTGTGTGTTCACCCCCCATCCCCATTCAGCTCCAATGTGATCACTTCCAGACGTACTCTGTGGTGGAGTGGTTTGGCCCCTAGTCGAGGCCCCAAGTCCCCTCGCCTCTCTTTTCCACCCCACACCTCTAACCCATTTCAAACTCCCTCCTTTTGTTTGTTCTTTTCCTCCTATCCAGTCTCCCCACTCTTTCTTCCTTTGTCCTCCATTACAACCTCTCTTCTTCCACTCAAGTCATTCTCTTCTTCACTCCCTCCTTGCTTCCCCCCTTCTCTCCTGGCAGATCCAGGTCATTCCTGACAGCCCACAGGGAATGACTGGGGTTTTCCGGACTTTCCCTCCTTAAGCTTCTCTCTCCAAGCCCCTATCCAGAGAGAAGCTGGAAAAATGTTTTGATAATAGAGAATCATGTTATGAAATATACCGCCACAGTATGTCACCAAGAGCGTTCTACTTTTATCCTCCATTGCTTTCAAACTTATTGAGCTTTACTTCAGTGTAACTGGCAGTAGGGATTCACCGCTATGTCGTTGCACCAATATTGTCTGCGATTGTTTCTCGCTGATGCTGATTGTTCACAGATAATAATGGGGATTTTATGTCCCATATATCATGCAGTAAATGCACTGTTAAGATCAGCAGAAAAATAGTGATACAGCAGCACATGAGTGATTACGGTTTCCACAGAAGTGGAGGACTTGGTTCCACGGCAAAACCTCAGAATGTGTGTGCTGTGATACATTTTGTGAGTTCAAACAGAGCTGTAGCGACTGGTTTCTTCTAATCAATTATTTGTTTACCATTTAAACAGATAGTCAGTTGAAGGAATACTTTTTATTACATTTCAGTGTACAGGCTTGCCAAATTGGTGTTGATTTTTAGGGCAGACACAAAACAAAAGCCATAGGACTAAGGGAAATCCTGCACTTTCTAAATAAAATCTTGTCAGCAATGAAGTAGAATAGGAGTTTGCTCCTACGATAATTAACAAATGCAAAGATGTAATGATGTCGACGTGCTACCTGCAGGCTGACTTTAGTCTTACTTGATACTTGACTTTCTATCGCAGTGATAAGTGCATCAAAATTCCCAACTGGGATGTTTTTTTCTGGTTCAGGGATTCAGGCGTAGCTAGTCGCATGTGTATTATTTATATAAACACATACACACTATTTTCTGTTGATTGAGCTACAATATTAATGCAGTCCTATAAAGGTTGTAGAATAATAATGGATTTCTAACACCGCTAAACAAAAGAAATTACTGCGTGACAGCAAGTAACAATTATTTTTAGGTATCAAATGATCAGATTATTTTCTATTCATCAATACATAGTTTAGCCTCTAAGAAGATAACTTAAAACTCATATTGAGAAGCTAGAACCACAAAATGCATTTTATTCTTTGTTTAATGACTTAAACATCTGATCATTCATATTTGATATTACGCTTATGTTAGATATTCAGTAATGCAAAATCTTGTTTAAACCCACTAGTAACTGGTCCAGTAACTTTGTTTTTGAACTTCAGTCAGTCGGCGGATGCTGTCAAACAATTATCTTTGATTCTTTGAATTCACAAAAATAAAATAAAAAAATAATACTAAGAAGAACTTTCTAAGAATATTTTTGGTGCACTGAGAAGTGCTGTGCTCTTAACAGCGATACAGTGTTGTGGACGGTTATGAAATGAATACACTCTCACACCCACTCCAGCAAAAGATAAGACGGCTGAATATCACATGTCTTCACAACACTCGCTGGTAACACACACGGAATCAAACGCCCTGGCCTATTTTCCCTTCCTGGTCCATCACTGCTGCTGACAGCGGTACCAGTGGGATTTGTAGTGTCGTATTGCATTCTGACTTTGTTGATCAGGAGCATCAAAATGACCCGTTGGATTATGTGCAGTTCAAAAACAAGATTATTTTGTACACAGGTCACAACATGTTTGTACACCAACATCCTCCCTAAACATAAAATGTCACCGTGTAGCTACATGCCTGGCCTTTTCATCGTTGGTTTTATATGTGTGTGTGTGTGTGTGTGTGTGTGTGTGTGTGTGTGTGTGTGTGCGCAGGGAGTGGTTGGTCACTGTGCGTACAGGACCCAAGTGCTATATTAGCTGTGACGAGGAGCGGCTTACATCATTCTGTTATGAAGCCTCGACGTTGGGTTCAAACTATGGCAAAACAGCGGTTACAATTTACAGCCGTTCATTCTCCTTCTTATCATAATATGAATAAGTTAAAAACCTTGAAAGTCTCCTTAAACAATGTCATGTTTCCGAAAATGTTCCGTCTGTGTATAGGTGGATTCCTGGAAAAAGATCGTTCTGTTTTACAGGATGAGACACAGAGCAGCCAGTAACACTTAACAGGGTGAATAATGATCTGTGGGAGAAACTGTCAGGGTTACCACACACACACACACACACACACACACACACACACACACACACACACACACACACACACACACACACACACACACACACACACACACACACACACACACACACACACACACACACACACACACACACAAAGACAACACTGTTTGTACCACAGGAAACTATTCCTGGCTCCAACACCAGAGCTGCAACTGCCACCTTTGGTAAGGAATGAGATCCTTACGCATGTGAAAGTGAAAGAGGGCTGAAGAGACTGAAATATGGACGAACACTGAACATATCTTCCTACTCGTGTACCTGTAAACACGACAGGAGACCACACCTATGACGGAACAACTGACACACACATGCTGTCCTTAAAAGGTGACTAAGAATTCACAACACAGATTTCCCTGCACACACGTAAACTCACACAGACACACACAGCTGAGGAGGAAGCTGTTGCGCCAACAGGCTCAATGTGTGTGTGTGCCTGTGTGTTTACTTTTGAATATGAGGTGAATAGTGGCTGCCATTGAGAAGACCAGAGTCCCCCTGCCACGACTGGCATCCATGAAACCGCTTAACTTCAGCGCAGTTTAACTCAGAGAAGACCGGCTGAGGCCGACAAGCCGATTAGGCTCCTGATCCAAAAGTCAAATGAGGCTCTGCAGGTGTGAGCATTGATTGTGTTGGTTTTAGTGTGACCATGTTGAAGTAGACCGATTGGCACGGATCTAATTATTCCCTGAAGTAAAATAAATAAATAAAAGATTTTCAAAACTGGATAAATCAATGAATAAACAAATGTACAGCAATCCGAATAGCTCAGTGTCAATGGAGGCTGTGTGTTCACCATCACAACGTCTCCACAAACATTTCCAAACTTTTTTATTCCAAAAGTGAAATCCTCTGTGACCGTCTCTGGAATTCTGTGATGAAGCCAAAAATCCCTGTGATGCATTCAGGAATCAATATCCAGTCTCTATGAAAGAAAGGAATGTGGATAATGTTTGTTTTCCTACAATAGAGGCACACAGGAGATGTGACTCAGAGACCGAGCCAGTGATAAATGTTTGTTTTACTTGGCTCGTTGCCTTTAGCGCACACAGACAGAGGAAGAGGGTGCAAGACGTTAACACAATGCAATGTGATCAAATAACCCTGTCTGAGCACTCTCACAGCTGCCAGTCGACGTGCTAAATTAAGTGAAATTCACAAGAAACAGCGAGCTCACCTTTCCATTGTCTTACAGCTGTTTGTTTTCCCTCACTATCTGTAACACATACACACAAGCCGTCGAACCATATGACTCACAGAGCCAAGAGAAAAAAGTCTCTTTCTGTCTTTGCCTCCATTTGTCTCAATCTCTGGCCCCATCTCAACTTCGGTTTTCTCCTCCTCTCTATCTCCCGCTTTGGCCCAAAACACATCTGGTTTTGAGAGGAAAAGAAACAGCCTAGAGCTTTCTCTTGTTGGTCTTTCTGTCTCACTTTACCTTTACATACACACACACACACACACACACACTTTCCCAGCCTGTGTAACCACATCCCTTCAGCAGACAGGGTGACTTGTTCTTTTTGACTTTTGTAGTGTTTCTTTCCCAAGAGCTCCTGTCCTCTCCCTCTCTTTGTCTTCATTCCTTTTAATTTGTCTTTCTATATGCATCCCCTCCCATCCCTGTGTTTCCCTCTCATACGGTCTGAAGGTAATGGATTCCTCTTTGCGTGTACTTTGCTGGGAGGCAATAGCCCCCTCTTCCCTCCATCTTTCCCTGTCTTTCTCACTTGTAGCGAGCAGAACAACACCAGTATACACTGAAGGACATTCTTGGTCCCCTATTCTCTTCCCATTCAATCGTCTCAGATTTTTTTATGTCATCAACTGTGAAAATTGCTGATTTTTTTTTCTTTCTCCCACTTGTGGCACTCTGGCAGCATTACAGCCAGACTTTGGCTTGTTCGTAAAACCACTTTGGCTTATAAACCAGAGAATGTTTTAATATTTTAAAGTTTGCTTCTATCGAAATAAATAAATGAGTTCTTCCATTCACTTCCCTCTGCTATAAAAACTAAACAAAAAGTACGGCAAATTGTGCAGACCACCTGTACAGCATTGTTCAGTAAGTGTGTGTGTGTGTGTGTGTGTGTGTGTGTGTGTGTGTGTGTGTGTGTGTGTGTGTGTGTGTGTGTGTGCATACTACTCACTGTATTGAAGTTCCAGACTCGCTTGAAAGAGAGCCTCTTCCTGAGGCTCATCCTGCTCTCCTCTCTCATAGGAGAAAACCCACTGCCTGCTCAATCTACATATCTAGACCACACAAACACACGTGGAAACCGTCACACTCACACATGTGCGCTGACGCTGAGCTTCTTCGGGAGCTACCTAGGGCAGGAAATTCATGCAGACAGCTGGCTTGTATGGAGCCATGCCTCAGCACATCTGTCACACACACACCTAAGAATTAGCCTTAACTACTGTGTCTGCTAAAGTTGCGTTAAGTAGATATTGTATCTCACTGTTACCAAACTATTTCTCTCTTACTCCATCATATACGTCCTGTCTTTCTCACACTAGGTAGTTCAATTCTCTTGCAGACACACACGCACACGCTCTAATCCGTTTCCATAGTGACACGCCCCCATCAGGCAGTAGTTAAAAAGAAGGGGGCGGGAACAAAGGTTGGCCTGCCAATCACGCTCCAGCAAAGCCCTTACCGCTCCGCCCTCCTCAAATCACATGCAGGCAGGTTTATGTCAAACTCAACTGTGTCGGATGTTTTCTGGTGATTTAGGAAATGAATAGTCTTTGAATCATGTATTATAAACACAGGGGAGAAAAGGACGCAAAAAGAGCAAAGAGGAAGAAGAGAGGTAATGTTCTAGCACCCGCTTTCAATAAACCGATGAAATTTTCCTGCAGGTTTGTTGAAAGGTCAACTGGAGCAAACAAAGGCACTTCACAGGACAGAGTAGCACACACTCTCCCTCACTCGCACACACAAACAAAGGCTGCAATTGAATTTGTGCATAATAACGCCTTGATCCTACACCTAGCTCCCCCTAATTTCCTGTTTTAGCAAAGTTCCTTTTACATCTTCTCCTATACCTCTACAGTTTGTCTTTTTGATGCCACTGCCTCGGTCTGTGATGAATTACTGGTGTGTACTGTACAAGGATAAGAGAACACATGATTCCCAAAATAAAGGTTTGTTTGAGTGTGTCTGTTTGACCTGGTCTGATGCCAGCAGACAGAAGCAAGAAGTATCTGTTTGTTTTTATGTTTGTGGATGTTCAATTACAAATTTTACATTTTAGAGATGAACTAAATCATTGTCATAGCATTGTTTTACACATTAAAATATGCATTATCTTCCTTACAAACTACCGAATACCAACAAACTGTGATTCCACTCGTCTTCCCTCTCTGAACTGGACTTGTATAACTGCCAGACTCTCCAGCTGTAGTGAATCGAAATGTCTTTCAACCGCATATAAAACAGTCCAGTTATTGAAATGCGTTTTGTCTGTGTTTATGTAGGGTTTCTTGCCTCATAGGATGTGACACCTACCAAAACAAAAAAATCTAAAACATCAAAGGGCTCAGCTGTTCCCTCTACAAACATGAGAAAACCACTAAACATTATATGTCCACTCCAGTTTTCCTCCATTATTTCTCATGAAAAAGTCCCACTTTGAAGATCATTGGGCCAAACAAGACGTTTTCACTGCCGTCTTTTCAGAACCACAAGCGCCATTTGAGGCCATGAAGCTCAAAACGCAGCGCCGTATTGTTGGTGAAGCTAATGTTAACATCCCTGTATCATAGCAACATCAGAGATGGCTCCAACACTAAGCCCCCCACTAACATTGTGCACACACTCAGACCGAAGGCGCTGCCAAAGTCCTAAATACCAGAGCCACCTAGTGGACTCCTCATTTTTAAAACTTTAAAGTTTGCCTGGTTCAGCTACTTAAATACACGTGAAAAGGCAGTAAACCTTGGGAGCTTCATTTCAGAGCAGCACGCTGGTGTTTAACACATCTTTGACAGGCCAGGAAGAATTACGAGTGTATATGAGGAACCTGTGCTCAAGTTCAGTCCAAAACATATCCGTCAGCGGAGGGGAAGAGAGAGAAGCCTGGACGTCACACAGGATAAGAGGGATGTGACAAAGTTTGAATTGGCTAAATCCACATCCTTATGAGAAAAGGAAGAGATGAAAGAAGAAGAAAAGAGGAGAGATTTGTCATACATCTCTCTCTCTCTACAAAGTTTAAAGCAAACCACATTTACATGGTTGAAATACGCATCGTTAGCTAAACACACGTGTTTACTATCCACAAGTATACATTTCAATTGTACCGGTAGTTTATTGCCTTCAGTGGGTCATATTGGGCTACAGACATTATTTGTCATGCTATCTTTGTTTGTTATTTCTAACTTGTGACTGCTCTTTGTCTTTGTAGATGCCATTAGTCTGCCTTTAAAAAAAAGCTCAGTTGCTAATTAAGTAGTTAATTTTGCAGTTTTAAACAATGAATGCAATACAATACATTCTCTAACTGACAGGACTGTTCATGGCTTATTCAGTTAATGAAATACTTGACTAAGGCAGGCTTCATTACATTGACACATCAATCCTGTACATCCAATGACACCCAATATTGCCATCAAGTAGTCCTGCTGACTGATAAACAATTTAGTAAAATGATCAACAATTTATATATTTCTATGATCTAAACTGTTGTAAATTACATTGAGATCACATTGAGGGAAATTAAAAAAGTTTCAACTTTGACATGACGAATAGAGAGAACTATAAGATCTTAAATTGGGAGAAAAAGGTACAGCAACACAGGAAGAACAGGTGGTTTTACTTGATGGTTTAACCAACAGTTGAGTCACAACACATGAACATAAAGGGCTTGTATGAACTCACTTTCAAACCATCTCTGTCAAAAGAACCATATTTGTTCTTCAGAAAAAGAGTTTATCATCCCTCTCTTTCTCTGCTGTCAACACATCAATTCAACCAAACGCAACACTGCCCTCTTCTGTCACGATGAAGGTGAGGTACTGAACAGAGCAACACTTATAGTTTCTCCAGATAATTTTATTTTACTGCTACTGTACCACTATTCAATGTGAGACAGCGAATCAATGATGAGTTAGCTGATCAGCTGATCAGTGATCCATACTGTATGCAAGCATCGCTTTAGCAATAGTTAAGGGGCTGGACAGAACTCCAGCTGAGAGCAGATCTAACTCACAACAACAACAACAACCACACACACACACACACACACACACACACACACACACACACACACACACACACACACACACACACACACACACACACACTATATATGTATATTATACATATATATACACAGATGAGCAGTGTTTGTGCTTGGTACCCGTGACACATCTGGCCTCTTTGTGTCTCTTGTCTCATTACTAGTGGTGACTGTCAGATCTCCCTTAAAGATGACACATACTATCCAATATAATATGACTTGCAAGTATTGCTGCCTTAAAAAAATGTGTTTTTCTAGTAGTTGCTGGTGCATCAGTCCTACACACTGCAAAAGTATGCAAAAAAAGGAAAGAGGTGAAATCTTGCAAACCATCATGAATCACGGCAAAAAGGAAAACTGGAAGTGTAAAGAGGAACAAGTTGACCTTCACAACAGACTGATTGACGGACAGGATATTCAATTAACAACCACGACAAACTACAGCCTAACTGGGAAGCTTTTCCTACACTGTGCATTTCATACCCAGTCCTGCAACTGACTTATCACATGACGCTTGATTGTGTAAACTGCAACCATCTGGCACGTGATGAAGATAAAAAAGAAGCACTTGTGTTTATTTGAAATTGGAGCAACGACTGATGTGAATCCTGGCCTCCTGAGGTGTTTCATGTACAGGAACAACGTTGATTCTGTCTCATCATCTGATTTTTCTTTCCTATCACTCTGCTCCCAGGGATATCACGAGGAACACACACACACACACACACATGCAGAAACCATCACACACACACACACACACACAGAAGAAATGTGTGTTCAGGTTCTTATCTTTGAACATCTGATCGTGTGCTTTTTGATTATGTGAATGAGTTTGTATGTCTGTGTGTGTGTGTGTGTGTGTGTGTGTGTGTGTGTGTGTGTGTGTGTGTGTGTGTGTGTGTGTGTGTGTGTGTGTGTGTGTGTGTGTGTGTGTGTGTGGGTGTGTGGACTGGTGGGGGGGTTCAGAGGGCTTGCAGGCTGCTCCTTTCTCACTGCTATGTTTAGTGAAATACTGTCCTGTGCTGCTTTCCACCAGTGTCAACCACCACCAGTCCACACACCCACACACCCACACACACACACACACACACACACACACACACACACACACACACACACACACCTTAAAAAATCAATTTCATATACTGTGGCCTCATTTCACATACTACTATATGAACTAACATTTTATAAAATACATTAAGTCGAGCAGATGATTGTATATTTTTTTTACAGTGCAATTAGACATGTACTAACTATATGGAATAGTAACATTTCAATAGAAGATCCTAGTTCATACATCGGTCAAACATATTTAAAATAAAACTCCTTAAAGATCCGTAGAACAAAAACTCAAACACTTCCTGCAGTTAAACTGATCCATGGGACTGAAGCTAAGAATCAACAGGTTTCCCTTTAACTCAACAGAGAAAAAAAGACTCAGATGATTGGCCCACACAGGTCACATGATCCATCATTCCACAGATAGGGCCTTTCGACTAAAGTTTCAGAGCATTTACTTAATTTAATCTATAAATAACAATGTACTGACTGATAAGCATGAATTGACACTTCCGCAGGAACAACAGATAAGAGAACATTGGCATTAAACAGTTATAGGAGGTTTTTACATATACAGCTTCACCATATGCGGCAAGAGTTTGATAAGGATTTCAATTCAAGCTGACAAGAAATGTATTTGTATTATTTCTTTATGTAACATCATCTCCCCGAGCAATGTTGGTCTAACACAGTCACGATTGTGTGAGACAGCCTGCATGCTATATGTGACAGAAGCAAGGGAGTCATCACTCAATTGTAGGCTGCATCACATATAGGGAGAGCAAACACACACATTTCCACACACAAACACACGCACACATATATTCCCACACACGTGCACACACAGCTCGTTTACTCACTGGATCAGCGGCTGTTTCAGAATCAACGGTCAAAGTTTGCTGCTCCATGAAGGAAGAGACAAGTAATCCTCAGCGCTGCATGTGAAAGCTTCCTTCAGTACACATTGTCATCAGCTGTTGAATGTGTGTGTCTGTGTGTGTGTGTGTGCGTGTACGTGTGTGCGT
The DNA here is from genome assembly GCA_038501785.1 of Myoxocephalus aenaeus. NCBI lineage: Eukaryota > Metazoa > Chordata > Actinopteri > Perciformes > Cottidae > Myoxocephalus > Myoxocephalus aenaeus. The sequence continues at coordinate 922,988 of JBAMJR010000128.1, read as the reverse complement.
ATATGTGTGTGTGTGCGTCGTGCAGGAGACGAAGCGGCAAAGCTTTATGGTTTTAAAATGTCCAAACCGGTACAGACTGTTGCTAGATTCCCCTTCCCTCTCGCTCTCTCTCTGTCATCCCCCTCTTCCTCCTCCCAGCCTCTCTGCTCCCTCCCTTCCTTTTTCTCTGCTCTTCCACCCACCCTTCTATCATTCCTATTCCTCCCACACTGCTGTGGGTTGAGAGACACCCACATACACACACTCAGACAACTGCGGAGGAACGGCTGCAGAGGGAGACCCCTTGCCATTAAGGAACACACACCCACACATAAAATCAGCACAGAGTTGAATGCGCATCCCTCGGTTCTCTTCTGTCATCTGATTAGTATGCCACATGCATATCTGGAGCATGCAGAGTAAACTGACATTCATGACGGGTGAAGGGGGGGAACATGGAGAAATAGATGCACTGAGTGATTAGCAATGATTTATCCTCGAGGATTGAGCAAAGACAGAAAGACAGAAAGATCTAAACATATTTGGGCAGGAGTATTTCCTGAACTCATAAAGAGTTTGCTTGAGGGGCTTTTTGGATAAGGAAACATGCAGACAGAAAAAACACACGAAAACTCCAATGCACCCCCTTTTATATAAAAAATACAAATTCGTATTGACAAAGTCATGTAAGATCTAAAAATAAACTTCGACAGATGAAAGGCATTTTAATTATTTTAAAGAGTGCCCTCAAGCGAAAAAGGTATGTGAGGATAACAGGCAGATCCTTAAGTCGACAGCAATGATTGATATCTGTAGCGATGATCGTGCTGTTTACAACTGAACTAAGTATTAGCTGCATTCCTCGACATGCCTTGACACACAGTGGAGGTACTCACTCTAACACCCCCTCCCACACACACACACACACCCTACCCGTCCTCAACTCGGCCAAGGGGTGAGGACAGCGGGTGAAGTACTACCTCACTCACACTCAGCCCTGATAAATAACCAAGAGAGCATGAAACAGACAGGAGGCGACCGCATTCAATGTCGACCCCGCAGGAACACAATGTTTTCCGCTCTATGTCTTATCAGAATGTCACTTTAAAACTGCTTTGGAAAGTGTTTTAAAGTACTCTCAAAAGATATTCAGGTCCTGTTTTAACTATGGACAACTACAAAGTTCATTCATGTCTCCATTTCAAACTCATTCTAATTCCCAACTCGTCGAATACTTCCTTGGTCGACGCTCTAGGTACCCCTCAAGTTTTGTGTCGGGGCGGCATGCCAATATACCCGAGTCAAAATAAGCTTCTGAAGTTAGGTTTAGGAAACGACCATTGATCGATTAACGACTCACTTAACCTGATGTGACAAGTAAATCATGTGACTCATGTGACGAACCTTGCACTATGACCATGAGTTTGAAAGACACCCACTTGTTTTAACCAAGTCAGACTTCTAACGCCTCATATTAGCTTCAGCTGAAAGTCAGACTCCATTTTGCACAGGACGAGGACTGGGACTGCATTGTCCCCCATCTCCTTGATGGCCTGTTGGGGTGTGGGCGTTCCCATTCGGAGCAGGCCGATTACTTGGCAGTTGTCAAGAACCACTCAAGAAAACATTTCTGAGTCGCTCATATGATTTTGTCCACAAATCGATTAGTTGATTTAATCTACGTAAACATGAGTTTCTCCACAAAGAATCACACAAAAGCACAAGTTTAAATCGTGTGTCTACCAAGGATGTTCTCATAAGCTTCTTGGAAATAACATCAATAAAGCAGAAAAGAAGATGAATCTATTAAAGGTTAGGAAGGGATCTGTCGACAGCCAGTATAGACAGGTGAACAATTACAGCCACCACAATATGCAAAAACTAGCACACACACACACACACACACACACACACACACACACACACAGTAGTATAGTATAGTTGGCAATATAGATAGTTTGGTAGCATCTGCTTGGCTGTTACAAATGTTATGCCCGCAAAAAATAAACCAAACATCTGCATTCAAGAGAAACTGCACAGTTGGCTGAAGTCTTCTTTTAGGAATAAAATGTATAGTTTTTAGTAAGATTTCCATTTTGATAGATTTGGCAACACACGTGGTCACAGGGGTTTAATGCTTTTAATAATATAGGTCTTTTCTCCATAAACAGATATCTGGATATGAATGAATAATCTGGAGGCAATGGGACAAGATTTTGGTATCGGAAGTGTTCTGGTTTCCGTTTGTCTTCTAAGTAGTATTGGCCAATCACCTTTTAGCAGGCTTTGGTTGCATGTGGGTAAACAGTCCGTGCAAGAGATTGCATTTCAGCCAACGTGCTGCGCTGATCGTTGAGGTCGTCGCTCAACTCCATTCTCGCGTCCCAAATTGCTAATCGGACTATAAACAATGACCAGCACACAGAAGAGGAAGTCTTGACCTGGATATCCTGAGTTCCACCAACGACACTGGAACCCTAGAAATACTGGGCGTTGTCCCCAGAGGCTAAATCCTCATCAGACAGATAGCCGTTGGGTTCTGAGGTTGATTTAGGCCAGACTCGTTCAAAGTAAGTCATGTATCCATCACGATACATGAGTTACCAGCAAACATGCCTGTCAGAAATGCAACAACAGTACAAAAACATTTAAAACAAGCATTGAATGTCAACAATGTCGCCCAAAACTAAACTATTGACCCTAAGAAGGAATGTACTTGAATACAGCGGAGCACCTACTCTGCTGTGTTAAATGCCACCCCTCTTTAGCGCGCTATCTCAAATCGCACACTGATTAATTATGCTGATGTTGTTTTGTGTGAGTGAAAAAACAAGAATGACACAACGGCGGATCTCCTTGACGGCGATATTGTGAAATCTCTGTGTGAAAGGGGCTATTATGTGTAGACAACCAAAAGTGGCTACAGTCAACCTTTTTTATTTTATTAGGAAGCCGCACATTGGACGCCCAGACACAACCAAGAGAACACTGTCCGCCCTGTTAAAACTGTCTCTCATCATCTCTCTCACCAGCCCTCCAGAGAGAATGTGTCTTCCTCCACCTATCATGGAGCTGCAACATAATGGTAGGTAGCAATCAGCCTTGCAAATGGCCTATTGTGTGCATTGTTTGGCACTTATATGTGTGCATTCAACCTCTCAACCATGATTATCTGGGTCTTATTTAGAAAACAGCATACACAGGTGGGACCCACAATCACTTTGTTGTTCAGATTTCAACCCTCAAGGACCACTTAAAAATTATTTGTGTCGGCATCCTTTGAAATGGTTAATGAAAGTTATCCGGGTGTGAGGCTGCTGTTTATTGGGTTGACAGTGGAGTTTAAAACAGCTTTCTGTCGTTTTAAACATTAGCACTTTAAAAAAAAGTTGAGCAGATCTTTTTTAACAGCCCGCATGCTTTTACGACACGACAGGTTCATCAGACAACTGAAATCCAGACACACACAGCCTGACTTCCTTCCTCTCATTGCTGTCATAAGACAGTCTGTCTGTCTGTGTGTGTCTGTGTCTGTGTGTGTGTGTGAAATGGTTAAGCTCTACAATCAGACCCATCACAAGACAAGCTGCAAGCCTCAAGCTCAGGCAGACAGACACACATACAGTACCCTGCGCACACACACACACACACACACACACACACACACACACACACACACTTCAACCATGGCATAAGCTACCATAGAAGATTCAATGGCACAGCTAATGAGAATGGATGAGAACTGTGTGTGTGTGTGTGTGTGTGTGTGTGTGTGTGTGTGTGTGTGTGTGTGTGTGTGTGTGTGTGTGTGTGGAATTATAGTGTAATCGTCCTAAGCGTGTGCGTGTGTGTGTGTGCGTGTGCGTGTGGTCTATATACTCTGTGCTTTTGTGTTGAGGCCTCACTAACGAGGGGAATGTCAGTTTGTTGCTCGTCAGAGCTCATTAGAATTGCAGGCTAACACTTCAAACCCCATTACCCCCCACCATCATCACCACACGAACACACACACACACACACCAATCTCTCTCTCCTCTCCTCTCCCCTCTCACAAAACAAAGCCCTTTCTGTTTGTGGACATTACCGCATAAGAAGCAAGAGAAAAAGGCCTAACGACCGGAAGAAAAAGGTAGAATGGAGGGGGTGATGAGGAGAAAAGAGGAGAGAAACGCTTCCATGGGATGGTCTGGCAGTGGCACAGAGAAAGATCTACACACACACACACACACACACACACACACACACACACACACACACACACACACACACACACACATTGGTGGGTAATTCTAATGTCTGAAAAAATGCACTGGTACTACCAATGTCACCACCTGATGATGAATCATTTTTGTGTAATTATCATGATTAATAGAAAATTGATTTTTGGGTGGTGTTAAGTGCCTGTTTAACATTTGGACTGAGAGTAGAACAAGGACATTCACACAGCAGAATACAAAGTGGAACCCAATTCCTGCCAAGTGATCTGCAAATTGATTAGATTTTATCATAAAAAAACCTCACACAGCCACTTTAACTAAAACAAAATGGATTTAATAGTTTAGGAAACAACAGCTCCAATTTGAATCCAGCCAGGGACGTATTAAGCATGTGACTCCCAGTCTCACTCCCCTTTGTCCCGTACTTGCTGTCTCTCTCAACTGGGCTGTCCAATAAAGCAAATATGCCGAAAATGTATAAAAAAAAAAAAATCTTATCTGCTCCCATGGAGCCTCAGTAGCCACTAAACGGCGGAAACGTTTAACTTTCTTCTGATCTCTATCTTATACAGGACCAAAACTACAGTTATGGATTGTGGTCAGCATGTTCCACTTAGTTTTTTACTCCATTTAAGAAAAAGAAAAAAAGTTATTTATACTAAACCCAATGAAGATGAATATGACCTTGTGCAAACCTAGGCCTTGTCTAAAGGGAATTTGCTGTGGTAGCCGTAACAGCATGTCTACATGTCAGCAGTCTATTGTATCATTCCTGCCTGAGTACTAGAGCAGCAACAGCAGACTTCCTCTTTAGAAAATGCTGTACTAAATAGGCATATAGTAATTACAAAACGCATGGCTCTCAAATGACTGGATACCAGGTCATTTCTTGCAGCTAAAATGAGAGCATAAGTATAATTCTTGCAATAGTGTAGCCATACTGCCTCCAGGGAGCAGAATATAAAATACTTCAGCACCTACATTGATAGAAGCATACATCAAATAGTAACTAACCTCAGTTAATGTTAAGAAATGCCATGCTATCAAAGCCACACTGCAGTCATAGTCCAGATCCACAAATACCAGCCTGTAAATGTCTGTTGGCTCTTTCTATACACTGACTAAGTCCATGACTGTGTATATGTTGCCATGGTGATATGAGAAGAGGGCGCTGTGTGTCATGTGAAGATGTATGATGTGCATGAGCTGCTATTATTAGAGACGGATGGTGCTGGTGTGGCTCAAATGTGACAATTATACAATGGTCAGTCTGAGCTTTCTCTGCAATAACACTCAACACTTTGTTGGCAGATGTAAGTACTATACTGTGTGTGTGTGTGTGTGTGTGTGTGTGTGTGTGTGTGTGTGTGTGTGTGTGTGTGTGTGTGTGCATAAGCTCCTACCCCCAGGTCATCCAGAGAGCGGGCCATGCTGAGACGTTTCGAGTGTCTAAAGGAGCGTCTGGCTGAGGAGCGTTGGGGGAGAGGAGGGAAGCCCATGGTGAGACCTCTGAACCGACCACCCTGAGGAGAGAAAATATACACATGTTCAGTTCACATGTAACATGTAATAAAGTACATACAGGTGGAGGTGGCAGTAGCCATAAAGTCAGAGAAGCGCGCTGATGACGAGGTTGCTCGTCCTAATCCCTTGAGGTCGTAATGGTGTGAATGTATAGAACTGAATGAGTCTCAAGAAGCAGCAAATAATACCTATTTGACTGGAAATAATGCTACAAAATTGATGGATGGAAGCTTCCTTGCTGGTCTGAGCTATTGCAAGTCATCCATCACCCTCGCTCTCCTCAAACCTTCTGTCACTCTTCACTTTAATTAGCAAACAATCAAATGACAATAAAGAAATATAAGAATTAAAGAGCACCCAATATATTGGCTGATATTACCGTATAGCCGATAAATCAAAACCGGCTTATATGTTTGATGATCAATAACACGGAATTTTAGCACAGAAATGCCAAAGGGATGTTTTTGGGTGGAAAAGTGTCTCCACTGCAGTTTGTCCATTAGACAAAGGTTTATAGTTTGAATCGTAAAATGTTATAGCCTTTCAGTAGATATCCTGGTCCCAGTACTTAATAATAATTGTGTTTAACAATAAAAATGTTCATGTTATGTGTTTACATAAAAAAAGAAGGAATAGTGAACGATATATCATTATCAAATATTAGCATAAGTATCAACCTCAAACATCCTATAATATGGAAACTTAAAGAAAACAGAATAAACACTAAATAATGTTGTATCAGACCACTAACACTGGTTACTGTGTGTGTGTGTGTGTGTGTGTGTGTGTGTGTGTGTGTGTGTGTGTGTGTGTGTGTGTGTGTGTGTACACAGGTATTACAGTACATTTAATTTCTCATTTAAATAAATACACAACATGCAGACAGTATTACACAGAAGCTGACAGAAATATGTGTGCAGCTTTGCCTGAAGCGTTCTTCTGTTACACTTGCATGTCTAGTCAAGAAGGGTTTCTCTTTTTCCACTTAAATGTTAAATTCCACATGTTATGCGCAGGCATGTACAGTCCTGTGCTTTTTGCTCACAGAGCAGTTCTTTAGTCAACCCCTCTAACACAGCCAAATACAGAGAAACACACACTGACACACAAAAGGGATGGACGTAACGACAACAACACTTATAGAGCTGTATCTGAGGCGGTAGCATGTTGTGCTCTACATTTGGATTGCATTATAGGTTTTTAGGTGGTTTTATTACTGTCTTCACTTAATGTACTTCCACTTAATAATAATAATATATAAAAAGCAGATTCAAGATGGTGCAGAAATGTTGTAAGTATTAGTGCAGTGAAACCTCACTAACTGGAGTCAAGTAATGACATGCCAGCTGTTACATGGTGCCATAAACGGCGGCATAAAATGAGAGCATGAGAAAATTAGTCACAGAGTCATCAAGATTTATTGTCCAAAGCCATCTGAAAATGATGTAACCACACTGAGTAGCGCTGTAAATCAAAGAGAAGCAGCAGCGAAGCCTTGCGTTGCTTTCACAACTCTACAATTAGCCGTTTAACATCTGTTGTCCTTTCGTCTTGAGAGACAACGGAAAAATTCTGTTTCTATCCTCTCGCAAATGGCATTTAGTGAATCTCCTCAAACCGTGGCCGAGTGCGTATGTCAAAGGACCCCAGCTGACTAATGAGTAATTAATCCATGCTGACAGGTTCTAGAGGCCAAACTGTGACACATGTTGAATCGGACCGGCTGATTAGAAGCAGGTCTTGTCAGCGTGCCATCAGGAGATGGTCGGTGGCGTTGCCTGGATACTGAGGCAAGCCTGTGTCTGTGAGTGTGTGTGTGAGTGAGTGTGGGTCCAATAAAACAAATTTGAACACTTACATATGTGGACACAAACATCTTCACTTGACCGCTGTTTCACCTGGTCAGTTAAACTTGTTAAAACAAGTTGTATTTGCAATTGCAATGAAGCACAAAGTAATCAAACTGTTTTATGAGAGATGCTGAGATTTGGATTAAAGAGGAAATGATAAAGTGTTAATCCGACTTGTTGTTTTGGGTGTGGCTGCACAAGAGCTTCGACAGAGAAACATCTGAAAGACTACATTTTAGTGGAAAACTCACAGCTCTTATCTGTGCAGATGATCTTGTACCCTAGTCGCGCACACACACACACACACACACACACACACACACACACACAAGAACGCACACGGGCACAGAATCAATGACACAGAAAAGAAGCGTCCTTCCTGTTTACAACAGCACAGCTGTCAACATAAAAAACAAAGACTTATTCCTTGCAAAAATAACACAACTGCAGTAGAACAGGCTGAAATGTCCCAAAGCCTTAAAGTCAACACAATTAAGTAATTTTTTTAATTCTACAATACATACGAAATGTAATCATAACAATCACTGAATCACATTTCAAGAGGCAGGATTCAACTGCCTGTTTGTGTCCGTATTAAGTAGTCTGTAATCAAAGATTTTAATTCAGAATACAAGGAATTTGACTTTTGCTTCTAACAATGTACTTAGTCAGAAATAGAAATAACAGCTAGAGACAAGGACAACAAAGCTGGACAGATAACAGGAAAGAATAGACAGTAGTGTTACGAGTACATAAGTGAAAAAATAGGTGTAAACATAAATAATATATATATATATATATATATATATATATATTTAAACCTACCAATGATCAACAATAAAGTAAAAAATACAAAGTTTATGTGTATAAAAAATAGAATAAATATATGAAAACCCAGTGATCTTTAATTACCGTAACTCCAATTAATTCCACAATAAGTTACTCAAATTTCAGTTTTCTTTCATGTAAATAGATCAAAAACATGTTTGAGTTGTGGAGAGATGGGCTTCAGGTACCAAGGGACGTCCAAAATGGATGTATAGCCTTTTTAATGAAAACCTAAATTAGCATTAGTCATGGGAGTGCAGGAGGCTGATGAGCTTTAGATAGTGAAACAGTGCCCCCAGGTGGGGAAACACTACAAATCTATTTATATGTACAACACTCTGCATCACCCATATACAAGCATAAACAAGTCAGTTCTCACACTTAAATATTTAAGTGTTGCTTATGAAAAACAGAATAACTGTTACATCAAAACAGCAAAGTTACATTTATCACACCTGAATCTGCATTTTATGTTGACTATAATAATGGCTATCATGGCTAATCATGGCTTACCATGTCGGCAGTAGCCTCCAACATTCTGTGTCTCCAGTCCGAAGACATTGTTCAGAGGGGTTAACATCCACCTTCCTGTCACTGTCAGCCTCTACTCTGGCCCCGGCCTCGTAAACACTTCCTCCGATTGTCCCCTGGGACCCCGTCCACCACAAGTATTACTGGGGGGAAGCACCAGCCTCCTTTACTATCAAGGACCCAAGAGTCTATCCTTTTGTTCTGGTATATAAATGTAGACAATGCTACAGTTTCCTTAATACTTCTCTACAGAGAGGTTAATGCATCAGGAATCCAGTCAGTCAGGAAACAATAAACAGCCATTCAATAATGTACTGCAAATGTCTTCTCACAAAATAATGGAGCCAAGCGTCTTTGAGTACATAGAAAAGCGCTATATGAAATTAAAGTATTATTATTATCATCATCATCATCATTATTATGTATCTAACTGTAAATGAATCTTAGTTGGAAGTGTTCATTTACTTCCCTTTACTAATGTAACCATGTGGTTTAAATCTATTTAATATTCATATGTAAGCAAACAAATGCTTGAACTAAATCAAACAACACTAAACTAACTCTTTACGATGACTTCGAAAGCCTGCTGTGCTGTTAGTCTCATTACGGTGGGAAACAGGTGGTTTTCAGGTGAAGGCAGATGTCTGACTAGTGCATAATACATGATCTGATACTGGAGCAGTGGGGATAAATAACTTATCAATCTGCTTGTACTAACTCTGGGGTGCCAACTGAGGTGCTCACATTATTCAATATAGTAAAGGGATAGTGCTATACTGGTGGAGTGAACACGCTTCATCACAACTTTCAAAACCACTGAAAAGTTGTACTTTTCTGATTGAAACTGCATTCAAGGACCGAATGAGTAAAATGCGAGGCCTTGAGGTGAAGAGGTTGAGAATGCAATGGAGCGCAGTAGGATGAAAACAAATGGATTTATAGCCTCAATAAACTGTAGTCTTGGACACACTCTAGTCAGAGTAAATTTCCACAGCAGGGGTGTGTGATGGGGGAAGCTACCTGCTGCCCGAGCTTCTCATCTCATGGTCAGTTTTAACACAACTCTTCTAAAAGCCCACCGCCCACCAGCTCGCACAGCATAACACATTAATGAATGCAGTATTGTAAGAATGGGCTGAAAATGTGGACTACCAATGAATAAAATACATGAGCAGCATGAAAACCGAAAAAGTAGTATTAGTTATTAGGTCATGTTAATGTGTTTTTTTATTTTATAAACGTACCTTTTTCTCTCCCTCTTTTGCATTCCCTCGTTTCTTCCCTTTTTCTCCTCTCTCTGCTCCAGCTCTTTCCCCGGCACCGAATAGCTTCTTTGCCCACTCATCTTTCTGAACAGCCAGCCGGTGGGTGTGGGAGTGGGGCTGTGGAGGAGGAGGTTGGCTCCCTCCAGGTGGTGGCAGGTGGTCCCCGGGTGCCAGTGGGGCCCGGTAGCGGTCGGCCGGGATCTTGTTCATGGGTGGAGGCAGGGTGCTGCAGTTAGCTGATGACCATCCGTCGGTGGATTCGGCATATGACTCCTGATCGCTGCTCAGGCCTTGGAGGTGGCTGTGGTGGTGCTGCTGACGCCAGTCTCTCAGCACATGGACTGGAAGCCACCGCTGTGGCTCTACTCCTGTACCTACTCCTCCACCCCCTCTCTTTTCTCCACCCCCCACAGCTCCTCCCCGCTTCCCTGGTGAGTAGTGGTGTGGGTGGACTCCTCGAGAGTGCCTGCTGGGGACATCGGGGTGAGCCGAGGGGAGAGGGTGAGGGAGGTCAGCCAGGTGTGGCTCGTGACGGTAGTGGCCATTTCTAAGAGCTGGCAGAGGAGGAGGAGGAGCTGGGTGAGGGGCTGCAGCTCCAAGGGTGGGGCTCCAGGCCTGCTGGGACGAAGGTGGGCTGTCCCAGTGGCGTGGCCCAGAGACGTGGTTGTGGTTAGGAGGACCTCCGAGATCTACTAAAAGCACTCTGTTGCTTTTCTCTTCTGGTAAAAAGTTGCCGATCCCGCTGTCGCTGTTGCTGCTGGTGCTGTGGTTCTGCTGGGCGTCGTTGTCTGGATCGTGGAAGGCCCGGGCACGGACCCCCTCTATGTTGTCCCCCATGTCCCGGTAGAGGACGGAAACAAACTGGAGGAGAGGCTGAGAACTGGGCGGGAATTCCAGACAGCCTCCTGTGTCTGGGTCGGGGGTGCACTCAAAGCCAAACCTCCTCGCTACACCTAAATGGACCTGAGGAAACAACAGTCACCATGGGAGTGTCAGCGGATGGGATCGACATTTTCCACAATGTACGTCACTTAGAAAATGTTTTAATTGTTGCTAGCTGTTTCTAATTACATGCAATGTAGCTGTTAAAATACTGTCTGTCTGGCTGATTAGCAGCATTGACACTAGATTAAATGAACGTCAGGTTTTCTGCAAAAACAATCAGACATTAGAAATAAGGATTTACATTTTGTATTACTTAACTTTAACTTTATAAAGTTTATTTATAGTGTATTCAGTGTTAAGACACATTTTACATTGCTGCATATTGAGAAATGTTGCTTAGTTTGTTTAAAAAAAAGAAAATTATATTTAAATTCCACTATAAGAGGTATAAAAAAAAAAAAAAAGAGTATTGCTTTGGTGTCATTACCAAAGCTACGGTGTTGAATTGACACCCCTACCAAAAACAAAAAAAAGTTAAAGATTGTTCTACTATTTCTGCCTTGAAGAAGACCTTGAAAGGTTGAAACCGGTTGGCATTTCAAACAAATACTAAATGGAGACTTTTTATTTTTACTGTGATTTTTTTCCCCATCCCAAAGAGCACCGTAATAATGTTACAAATAAATTCCATATTCATACCTGGTGGTGACAGAGATCTGGGTCCACGATGAACACGTGACAGGAAGTCCTCAAACTGCCCTCTTCATCTCGTCCATTGCTGAAGTGACAGTCGTCGTGGTCGTCTGTGGCCTGCATTGTAACTAGTCCAAAGAATCGACGGTCATCGGGACAACAGGCGCTGAAGGCTAGTTTCTCTGCAGGATAGGTGGCCAGAACCTGACCTCTGTCACTGCAAAGACGCACGCTGTCGTGCATGACCTGGTAGGATATAGTTAACACATATTCAAATGTTATACCAGGGAGAATACAGATAATCCCAGATACCAGACATCTTTAAAAACAACATGACAGACTTGGCTGATATTATTATGTTGAAATAAAGTAATCCTGTCATTTATTTTCCAATGTTCCAGCACTCAAACTGTTAATGGGTATGATCAAATTGTATCTGAGCTTTTTACTAAATTAAAAATATATAGTATACAAGTTATCATCATCAGATAGTTCACAAAACATTCAATCGCACCTTCATAAGAACCAGTGAGTGGATCTTTTGCTCGGCCCGAAGGCGCCTCATGCTGCATCTGATGGCTTGCAGGCTGTCACTCTCTAAGCTCGTCCCTATGGACGCCAGCTCAATGGAGCCCAGATAGCCAACGATCATGCCCACATTGAGGATGCCCTCGCTGGGCTCCAGACCCAAGTCTCCCACATCCAAGTCCTGCTCTTGCTCATGTTGTTGGAGGTGGAGATGACGGAAGTCTGTGTCCAGGAAGACGGAGTCGTCATTCAGAACTTGGGCCATCTCCTCCTCAGAGAGCAGGTTGGGGTTGCTCTGGGAACGAGAGGCGTTCTGATACAGAGGGAACTCTGGCTCAGACAGCGGGCGGGGCTTTGATGATGAGCTGGGTCCTGGTCTGTCCTTGTCGGAGCTGCTGGAGGACTGGCTGGAGTTCTCAAAGATCATGTTAAAAATCCCTCCGGACTGCAGCTCTGCCACAACCTTCTCTGCCCTGTTGATGCCCAGCTGCTTAGAATCCAGTTTGGGTTTGTACCACCCCCCACGGGCTCCACAGCCTGACCTGCTGTTATTGTTGTTGTTAACACTGTTGTCATATAAACCATCCAACTCATCATCACTCGAGCATGAGTCCAGGTAAGATGCTGCCATCGCGTTGCTGCTCTGGTGACGACTTGCGGTAGTGCGTTGGTGGTGTTGGTGCCGCCTGTGACGTTCTCCTTCAGCGATGACCAGTTTCAAGACACCAGAGCAGCGCCCGATCAGTTTGACCACATCTTCATGCGACGCCTTGGAGACATTGATGTCATTGACGGAGAGAATGTGGTCTCCTGAACGCAGACCTACATAGTCTGCAGGGCTGCCTTTTAGGATGCAGCTGAGGACACATGGACCTTGGCCTGACAGTGTAAAGCCATACCCTGATCTTCCTCTCGCCACCTCCACAGCCCGGATACGACCCTGCTGCATAGAGGAGGGTGGTAGTGGAGGCTGGGGCAACCCGCTTCCACCACAAGGGCGTCTTTTGGATGACGCATCCACTTGCCTGAACATTGTGCCAGGGTATTTCCTCTTGTCCATTGATTCAGTTAGTTTCAATTAGTCATTATACATCCCTGGGCTCTGCTCAAGCAGGGACGCAGGGCAGGTCTGTCTTCTTGTCAAACTGATTTGCTGTCAAGCTGCTACGAAAAAATGAGTAGCGGTTCTAAATGCAGCAGAGAGGTGTAAGATTTTCCTCGCTTCTGGCACCGTCTTGCTACTGTAGTATTCCCATCCTGGTGTCACTCTCTCTCTCTCTCTCTCTCTCTCCAATTCACAGGCTCTGTTACCTGCAGCACAACAGAAGGCAGTCATGAGAGCACTTTCCTCCTTCACATGCTTTGCTCTCCTCACCCATCATACTTCATTTCCCACACATAGATTAAACATGCTTTCTAGTCTTTATGGCAGAATAAGGGCTCCATTCAGTTAGACAATTCTAAATGTCAAAGGAAATCATGATACTGTCATTAACGGCGGTATTGATAGTTAATATCGCATTGTACACCTGAGCATTGAACTACACACAGCCACACCTGTGCAGGTGGAGTCAGTGACGCTCTGACCAATGGGACGAGTGTTATTTAAACAAGAGGCGTTTTCGTACCTGCCAGGCATGCAGGTGAACATGCAGACAGACCCAACAACTAACTTTGGGGTAGCTGACTTTTAACTTCGCTTGTTATCAACGTGGACTGTGGCTTCTGTCTGAGTAAAAGGAGTATTGTTTTGCATAAATAGTCTCAGGCATTCACTAATAAACCGTAAAGAATAAGTTACCGTGAGCGGAGGTTCGCTGTTACTGTTAGCTTCGTTAGCTGCACATGCTAGTAGAGCGACACGCTAGCACTAAGTTGAAATGCTCGCTTTTGAGAGACATTAACAACGTTGTAGTATCACTTTACATTCAGACGTGTGCATGCTTTGTTTCTGACAATTCACGAAAGTTAAAAAAAAGTTTCTAGCCCTGACTCGCTGTTCAGAGTGCACCCACCCGTGCTTAACCTGTAGTCCCGCCCCCCGACATCCAGTTTTTTGGAATGTCGGTCTGTAACTATGGGGACGACGGTGTACACAGACTTCTACACCCCGCCATTGGTTTTCCGAACTGTCAGTCAGACCGCGAACAGTTATGTGGATAAATTGACAAAAGTTAGTTTGAGAAATCACGAATAAAAGTATCAACAGTAGCACATTCCACAGGTGTCAAACCCCGGCGCCACGAGCTCGGGCGTCTGACTCCGCTGTTGTAATTATTGGACATCTTATTGTTGAATAAATCTTCTTTTTTTTTTACCATCAACGAGAAAGCAAACGGCAACAGCTGGGCAGTTTACGTCTGAGTGGTAAAGCGGGGATAGTCGAATAAAAGGTGGATGCAGCTTCCCTTCTAATGTTCCCACAGAGATGGTCGCTGCTGCGGGTTTACTCGGGGAGATTGAAACACGACTTACGTGTCGGCGTCCGAGGCGGCGATGCTGCTCGGGGTAGTGTCCATAGTTTGGTAACCAAGGGCTATTTAGGTAAACTCGGGAGACGATGGGTAAACAAAAGAAAAGGCTGCACCATCTGGCGAAGTAGCCTTAAGAGGAGGAGGAGGACTGGAGGAGAGGGAGGTGTGTTTGGAGTGGGCAGCGGAGGGGGGTGGTCAGAGGGGGGTGGTCAGAGGGGGAGACTTCACTTCAAACAGTGTAATGGAGAAAATACATTTCAAAGTTGTATTTTATAGTTAATTAACTACATATAGGCATTTACTCTCACCATGGTCTATCTGGAAAGGTGTATCTCGACTGCTGAACAGTGAGATGAGTCTATGTCTTGTTTTGGGGGAGTCAAAGTCCTTCAACTGTACTAACACTGTTGTACAACTTGTAAAGCATCAAGTGCAGCAGCACATGACACTTCAAAGTAAAACAGATGTTTCCTCGTGCCAGTGAATTAAGAAATATACTTCAGCAAGACATCTGCATGTCTGATTGAAAAGTGTTGAGTAGTTTCTTGAATTGCAGTTTCAAACCAGAGAAGACAAACTACACCACAACACATGCGCGCACACACCTGTATTTTCTAGCCTCAAAATGTTATTTAATGTTGCAATAAAAAGATCCTAGGACATCAGTTGATTTGTCCTCATCAGGACATAAGTAGATTTTCTTTTCAAAACTCACACGACTTTATAAACCCTTTGTACAGTACCGCGATAAAAGCCATGTACAGTATGTTTGTTCCATCGTGATTTCAGCTCAGTGCTTCATGAACCATATGGCATCTGTCTAGTAATCCAGTTAATACCTTTTAATCATGAAAAGCACCCATTTTAATGGGTGCTGTAAAACAAGAGCAACATATGTTATCATACAGTGGAGTCTATAAAAGGAAATTACATAAAGCCTGGCTGAGAAAAGGAAATTGTAGAAAAGGCAATTACTTAATCATGAGAGGTTTGTTAAGAGTTACAGTTTAAAGTCTGGTGAAAGGATTCAAATAAAAATATGCACGTTAGTAAAGCCTGCATTTTCTCTCAGCTTGACCATGTGTTGCCTGTCTGGTGAATCTGAGTTAGCTGGCAACAGCTTGTTCTTTTTGACAGAGGAAGAGGAGGCACAGCGTGTGTCCTCACAGGTTGATTGCGTTATAGAGACACGTGGTGGATTCTGTGTGCAGCACCTTCATCTGAAAACACCCTCTACTAGTTTGCCATCATAGTAGTTAAAGCTGCATTTATTTTACTCTCCTGAAGGAAGTCACACAATTCAAGACAACTTTAAACTTCTTTAAATATTTTTTTTATTTTTTAACAGCTCATATGCAGTGATTATCTCTTGAAAATATTGAAATGAACTGAAATACATTTTTTATTTTTTTACAGACTATTGTTAGAAAATAAAGATGTTAAGGAGGCTCTACAGTCCTGTCGGGCATCCATACAATAAACTAAAGGGGATCACATCATTCTGTCCTTCTATTCCCACCATCAGAATCATTGTATAAATCAGTTGTGCTCACCAAACTGTATTTTTGAAAGGGAAAAAGAGGTATTATTTGAAAGCCAAGCAACAACATACTAATTGAAAGAGAAATAATTAAACCACATCGGTCTCATCTTTTTCATGAGGCCAAAATCAATAACCATACTATCTTCTGAGCCTGCTGGTTATAGGAGGGAAAATAAAGTCTTAAAGAGAAGCATGTTAAATCAGTTGAACATGACCTCCACGCCCATTTCCCAAAACCACAAAAGAAATTCTGCGTAATCGCATTACCCCCTGCAGGGGCTCCCCAGTCAGTCTTTTGCTCTTCTTATGCCTGGATGAAAAGAATAGTCCCTTCATCCGGTTGTGGGATTATTTCCTTTAACATTGTAAGTAAGTACTGTAAAGAAGAAGAACGGGGGTTCAGTCATCCTGTTTCTTTTCTCGCCACACAAATTCAAACTGACTTTGAAGACACTGTTGATCTGAGAAAAACAGGACTCTCATTTTGGCCCATTTAATCTACTTCAGGGAGGCCTCACAATGGAATTTTAATGACAGCTGCAGAGTCAGTCATTTATTGAGTGAAGACATTATTTTGAACATGATCAAAAGGAAGCCAGTCACATTGCTCTGAAGGGTGGAAAGTGGTAACATATTGAGCATACACATCACTGATGTTTTTGCTTTGATGCACTGTCAGACTCTTTGCATATCAAGAAAGCGCCTAACAATCAACATGAGAGGAACTTCCAAATGTTCAAGTGCTGGGTGTATTTAATATTCTGCACAAAGACAATGAAATATTTACCAATCTTGAACAGAGACAAAACAATATTTAAAGCTCAACAAAAACAGAAAACTGGCATCACCTTGCTACACTTCCTCGTCTGTTGATTTGTCAAAGCTGTTGTTGGTCTAAGGTTACAAGGCTCCCTTTGGGTTGTGTTGCATCTCTTCCACACAACAGTCATCGCAAACGCACTCACAGAAGTACAGTATTAAGGACTATGCAAGAAAATAGCAGTAATGCTAAGCATGCTTTCAAGCTTTCAGTGTACAGGACATACATATATATATTCAGTCTTTATCTAAGGCAAGTGTATGTACAGAGTAACGCCGCCCAGCACACTCCCAGGCAACTCAAGGTCTTCAATAAAATACTCGTAGCTCTCTGCATTTCTCACAGCGGTCTGCTGATTCACTGATTTTAGTTTTCTGATCATGTATGTAAGACAGACAGAAAATAAAATTGTCTTACTGTCCATGTTAAGCTCTCTCATCTTTACAGTTTGGATTTTATCATGCACCATGGCTTTCGTATAATTTTACAATTACTTTTTCTCCCCCCCCAAAGGTATGAAGTTAACTCCATTTAAAGATGACTGCAAATTACACCCAATCTTAGGACAACAACAAAAGTCACATTTTACATCCTGAGAATTTAAAAAGTACAAGTGGACAGGTGGAGTCATTCAGTGGTACGGGGGAGCATACGAGACTTGAATACCATATTTAAAAAAAAAAAATTTAAAAAAAATGACTAGACAGATATAAGCAATATGCTAAAAAAAATATCATAAGAGGAAATGCTTCTCCCCCCCGCTACTGGTTAAAATAAACGACAACGTCACTGCAATTTTGGTATCTTACTTGCGCGACATTTCTCACCATCTTAAATGTTATATGGGCCCTTACACAGTTAAAACAGTGTCTAATTTTGCAGAAGAATATGATTTTATACCTCCCAGTATATACCCGTCTAATTCTTTGTCCACTCAATATAACATCCAGACTAGGCCACGGCACAGACACATACATTAAAACAACTTGTGCAAACAAGTTGCTCTTTCTGCAGTGCAAATCACAACATCCATCCTCTGGTCATTGGAAGGAAGAAAAACAAATATTATGGCTATTAGTGATCATTCTTACACAGAAAATATGTACTATTTAGCTTGTGTGCATCAGAGAATGAACACAAGTAACTTAAATATAAAAAAGGTCTTCAAAGATACTAATTATCAACAACATTAAGCAGGCATTTCTGACCTGTTGTGTGTCCACCCATTGTCCTAAACAGACCTGAAGCAATCTTTAACAGAACGCACAGAAAAATAGATGCATTGAAACTTTAAATATAGTAAATACTTTGCATTTTCTAGTTTTTTTTCCCCCTCTCTATTTTACTGACATCACAATACTCAAGCAAGTCCTCACAGGAAAATAAACAAATCCAATGTTTGTGTTTGATTTATGTTATTTCTTTTATACATTTCTAATCAAGGTGCTGGGTAGGAGGTGGTGTTCAAGGTGCTGTCATTCATGTCAAGGAATGGTCTGTGGAAGAGCCACAGTTTGGAGGTATGGCAGCCAGTGTCCTTCATGTAGGTACACTCTTCAGACAGTCCTTTAACATATGCCTTAAAACTGACTTTTTCATAATGTTCACTCCACTGAAATCATCATGGTGCCTCCAGTAGTCCTACTCATTTCACATCAGTGTAAAGGAGGGAAAGGGATGAAACATGAAACATTCTGTTCCTCCTCTTCATTGCAACTCAAGGAGGAAGTGTACGACATGATCATATAATTTCTCACTCTAATCCATTTCTCACTCTAATCCACTTTTCTCCGTGTGCTCCATTCCTCCCGGTGTCCCTCTGTGCTTTCATGTCCGTCGCCCTCAGAGTGATGTATCCTGGTGGATGGACTGCAGACAGCCCAACAGCTGGTAATAAGGGCTGCCTGGCGAGGCCACAGTCTCAAAGACCGACTGGAAAGCCCTCCGGTCCAGCTCCTCGTCAATCTGGTGCCGGTAGAAATCCATGGCCACCAGGCAGAACAGGTTGACGTCCACCACCTCATTGGAGCCCATTCGGCTGATCACGTGTGGCAGTCTGGTTTGAAAGCAGGAGGTTAAGGACAACACTAAGCTGTACATATACACTTTCCTGCTACTTCCCCACATGCAGTATAGATACATACAACCCAGTCACAGTCCTGCTAATGATATTCATGAAGGATACAGGGCAGAGATCCACTGGGAGGTGGAAGCAGAGACAAAGAAACAGGAGAGGCTCCACATGGCCATGGCCACTGGTGTCCTCTGAGTGAAGTTGGACAAGGAGAGCAGCACCCAGTCTCGCACCATAGAAGACTGGCCTGTGGCATGGAGGGTCTGGAAAACCTGGGAGGTGGGTGCACAGAACTTAGACTGAGACAAATATATTTCAGATTACTACCAAAACAATATCTGTTCAAATTCGTTTTTTGCAAGATGACAAATTATCTTACAAAAGCATAATCAACTTATGTTTAAATTCCTGTTAAATTGTTGTTGTTGTTTTTGAGGAAATGCAGTAGCCAATTCTCAATATACAAGCTCAAAACAAAAAACTGAGCTGGCAAGATTTAGGCTTGTTTTGCAAACTTCTACGTCAATATAAGAATCGTGCTGCTGTATACACAGTAGCACGATTCTGTCTAATAGTCTAATAACTGTACAGATCTCATTTAACCTTTATTTTAAATTCCTGAACAACCTGAAAGCACTCTTTGCTCCAGCTTGATGTTGTCTTGACAACCTATTGGACAACAAAAGGAGCTGGCTGGGGCGGTCAAAACAAAAAAGGTACCTAGTAACAACTTTACTGAGACTGGACTTTGGTGAAATTCTCTGCAATTCTCCTTACAAGAAGCCAACTTTGTAGCATTTCTGTGGCAAAGGAATTGGCTTTAACAATTTACAAAGTTAATGAACAATACGATTTTAGTTACAGAAAACGATTACGTTTTATTATTTTTTGGCTTAAAATGCAGTAATAATGATTGAGCGATCATTTGCACGTCCTGCTGCTGACCTTGTAGACGACAGCAGCCATAAACTGTGGATACGGTTGCTGATTGGACAGGAACTCTCCGATGACCTTGTTCATGACGTCCTGTGGCGGGAAGAAGTCGTCCAGAAACTGGGGCAGAATCCTGGACACCACCCGAGCCTCGCTGGGTAAACCTTTCCGGATCCTGCAAACAGGAAACGCCAGAAGAGCGAATGATGATGGTAATCAAAACAAGTGTTGCTACTGTTGTCCAAACGTATATTATTTTGGACACCACAAACCCACAGAGGTCAAAGATGAGCGAAAGAAGTGTGTGTTTTGATTTATTAATCAAACCATGTGCATTATTTGTACAATGGAGGGTGTGTGAGTGTGTGTTTACCTGTCGAAGAGCACAGAGACCCTCTCCATGGCAACAATGATCGACTCGCTGTCTGGGGCCTGCGGGTCAGAGTGGGCGGGGCGACTGGCAGGGCTGGCTTTCTCTTTTCCTGAGGAGAAACCAACATGACCGGCCGTGACGCCCACCGCCTCTGCTACGGCAGAGCCAGAGCCAACCTGACCTCTAACCCTTGTCACGTCTGAACCCGACGCAAGCACCGCTGAGAGGACGAGAGGGGAGGTGGGGGGAGGGGGGGGGGAAATAGGGTGGATTGCACCGGTTGAACCAGTGGGGGAGACGTTAGAGTGGGCACTGATATCACAATGTTCAGATCAGAATTTAGTCGGCCTCGAACAGAAGATGGGTGAAATTCTGGGAGCTGACTGGTGCTTAAAGTATTAGGTGAGATTTTCAATGCCATATTTCCTGACTACATTACACCCTAGATTACACTCGCCTGTGACCTGAATGTGCTGCAGTTTGCTTTGCTGTACTGCACATGAGGTATGCCGAAGGTTATAACTCAGTTTGCATTTTCAAGAGCTGGGCTTCACTCAAAGGATTTGCTGGCTAGCTCTTGGCAACAAAAACGTGTTATTTAGCCAGTCAGCATATGGACAATACACTACGGGTTGCTAGAGTTAGTAGGGGACGACGTAGGGGTTAGAGGTAGGGTATATCAGAAGTATGTATAGAATACATGTATCACATGCAGAAAGCGAGCAGTTTTGTTGTTTAATGCCATCACAGGAATCATTACAGGGTTGTAGGAGCTTAAAAAAAAAAAAAAAAAAAAGAAAATAGATCTGTTATGTTGTAAAGAGAGATTTAATAGATGTAAATTACTTTTATTGCATGATAAGGTTCACAGTAAGTACATGTAGCTGTAACTGACAGATACGTTAACATTTGTAATAATAGTGTGTAGTGTAAGCTGCATGCAATGGTGACATGAATGAATGAATGAATATATACTTTATTAATCCCCGAGGGGAAATTTGGGTAGCAGCAATTTACAACAAAAATAAATATATAAAAACAGCAGGATGAAAGACATGCGTGAACTAATGAGTTAGTATGTCAGTGGGTTTTAAAGAAGCAATACATTCCTACCTAATTCTAAGGATAGTCCCAGTTCTGGCCCATAACATTACCCTAAAGAGTCACCCTTTGCTATGAGGGACACAGCGGTAGAAGCCAAAAGTGTAACTGGAATAGAGGATACCCCAATATGATATCGGGACACCACTACATTTTACTATCCATACTATTAGAAAGGAATGAGTCTAGGATGAGAGAACAGGAAATAAAATGGGACAAATCCTCACTGAAGCTGATTCAGTACTTACATTAGTTAAGCTTGCAGAGCTTTAAGTTTGAACCATTACTAAATAACAATGTCCAAGTAGGATTAACTGATGATAAACTAGTCTACTGCTGTTTAGAGTGCCCATGCAGGCGAGTTAGCCAGCTAGCTCAACCCTATGATGAGTTTGCAGTGGATTGAGAAAGTCCCAATAGCAGTAATGGAAGCACCAGTTCTTATACAGTAGATGCAGGTGATTTAGGCAAAATGCAGGATGCTACATTGTATTTGTGGTGCATCAGTCGTGTTCGAGCCCTTCTTACCGGTGTACATGCAGGTGAGCATGAGGCCCAAGGCGGCCATGGCTCTGTGTGGCGACGGCATGTTGACTCTGTCCACGCTGAGTTTGACCAGCGCTTCTCCGTCCACACGTGACAACTGCTCCGACAGCAGGAGGCGCTCCAGACCGCGCAGCACACAATGATAGATGACGGAGGGAGTGGAGTCCTCGCTGGCCGACACCATCACGCCACACAACTGGAAGACAGTGACAAAAACAGGAGAGAGAGGTGTAGACATTTTTACAAAGAGGAAAAATAAAAAGGATACATAATTCTAGACATGGTAAAGAGGACCACCAGCATATCAAATAATGAATAATCATGAGTGTCGCATTTCAAATGTTAGTTTAATGCATAGACCGATTGTGACAAATCAAAATTGAGTTTTTTATTTTTTTTTAAATAAAAGTAAATATTAAAAAGTAAAATAAATAAAAACTACATCATTTTGATTTCTCACACAATCACTCTGCATTAAACTAACACATTTGAAGAATGTTATTTTTGTCCTATTCTGTAATGGTACCATACACCTCGTCACGTTCATGTTATTTCACACAGGGAATGTTTACCTGTATGATTCCAGCCATAAACTCAGCTCCTACATCCAGAGGGTAGTTCTCCATCATGTAGAAGGCCACGGCACACATTACCAACACATGCTGCTGGTTATGCAGGTTCACACAGCTGCAGCGCACAAAGAGAGGAGATGTACAGAGTAAGTGAAACTAAAATGCAATAGAAAGGTCAGAAGTCTGTTTGTTTGAAATGTGATGGGCAGCACCTAGTGGCCAAATGCTGCACTGCACTCTTGGTCCTCATCTCGGATCTAAATATTTTTTTCTGCCAAAGGCAAAATCGTAACTAGTATTGTAAAATGGATAAAACTACTTAAATCCCAAAACTAATTACAGTGCAGGAGAGTCACCCACCGCCAATAAACACATTTGCGCCACCCATCATCATCAGCATGATATGATGAAATGAGGTCAGTGTTTGTTTTTGCATCCGAGAGAACAGTCTACTCACTGAGCGATAGCCCTGAGGTTGGACAGCAGGTACTCGGAGATGGTGGGGATAAGCTGTTTTGCTGTGTCATCCAGAAGGTCACACTCCAACACATACAGCACTCCATGCAGAGCTCCCATGCGGCTGGGCAGGTGGGTGCTGCGCAGGGTCGTCTCCAACAAGCGACAAACAGGCTCCGCTATTGCTTTGTCCTACAAATATACATTTAAATTATTAATACACTTAAGCAATAGTTCACAGGGGTTGTCACCCCTCCACTTTATGTAGGGCCAAACACAACCCTGTGCTAAACTAACATCATGGCGTAATGTGAGCTATTGCTTATATAAAACAGTCATCAAGTATGCAATATGAAAGATATAGACACATTCCAATTTAAATAGTTTGTTTACAATAAAGTAGGTCCTCCTGTGCTGGCTGCAGATACCTAGGCTATGGAACGTACACTAGCAGCTAGCATATTCATTGTCATCACAGGCTGGCGTTATATTGAGTTTGATAGTTGGCTCTTTATTTACATTTTGAATGTTGACATTTATTGTGCAAGCAAGAAGAAAGAAGTCCCTTTTAGGTGGAGTTACTCGTTCGGTGGAGGTGTTTTGCTTGGCGTTGAATGGAGAATGTTGCTCCACTTTCTCCAGGTTAGGAGAGGTTTCACTCTAACAGCCAAAATCTCTTGTTTCAAGACCCACATCAGATAGTGTATGAAAGGTTGCGGAGGCAGTGGTTAGTGTATTTCTGCTGCCTTCCTGCTCGTTTCCATTTTGGAGAGATTTAGCAGCTAACCTTATTACTTTGAATATTTTTTTTTGCACAGTGATACTGAAAGTGCTGAGTAATTAGACGTGATAGCTGGTATGTGATTATTATGTCCGGGATATGGCAGTTTTAAAATGTAGAATATTAGATGGGGGGTTAATTGTACATAACCAATCACAGACACATCTTTCCAACATCCACCACACAGTCATACTTACCATTCCAAGTACTGCAGCTGCCTTGCAGATGGCAGGTACCAGATATTGATTGAGAATCTCATCCTCTGGTGGGTGGAGCTTCTGCAGTTCCATCAGGGTGGAGAACATCATGTCAAACTGGTTCCTCTCTGTGAACAGGTCCGACACCGCCAGCAGCTACAGAGAAGGATAAGAGGGGGAAGAGTGAGAAGAGAGCTGACCCCATCTTGGTCATGGGCCCATTTCTCATGGATCCCCTCAAACGTTTCTTTTCCCAGAACAGACAAGCAGATGTGGATTTTTATCATCTGCTTTTGAGAGAGGAAAAACTAGGGTATTTGTCTCCTGTTCTCAAGAGTAACTTGAAAACTCAAAATAGTTTTAGGCAATCCTTTACTGATGGCCAAATGATAACCAAGGGTGTGCAACGTAGCTCACCGATCGGACCACTTCACTGACGAGTATGGTCGGAGTCTTCCTGTTACTCGGGGAGCCAGGGATCAGCCACTGGCTGTACAGCTCCAGGAGAAACTGGGAACATGAATGAATGTCCACACCGGCACGATGCTTCCTGAAAGCACAGATAGACAATAATAAATCCCACTGTGCATTCTTGTTTCAGTGCACGAGTTGAGACTGAAGAAATGTCTATTTTGACGGACCTAGAGTTGATAGGAGATACAGGCGGGGAGGTGGGTGCTGGAGTGTCCACTTCATCTTCTTCATCCTCACCCCATTCTTCCTCTCTCAGTGGGGTGATGTTGTTTCCTAACCACACCGAGTGAATGGAGACCTGGGGAAAGAGAATACAAAAATTTAATTTTTGAACACTTTGTTCCTCAAGCTTGATTTTATCCACTTTTTTCTCCTGTTATGCATCCCTAACCTGTCCCAGTTTGTAGTCCATGTTGCCCAATTCCCTCTCTGTGTTGATCTGAAGCAGCAGCTTCTCATGGCTGATCAGCGTGCCTGCTGAAACAGTAAGAAATAGTCTAAGAATTTAGTAATCCCGAAGGAAATTTTTGTGCCAATAATTAATCAAAGATTACAACAGAAGAATAAAGAACAATGGATTAAAAATATAAACATATATGAACAATAGTGTAATAAGTATTAAGAGTATAAGTAGTAATAATGACACCAGTGCAAAGCTATATATATATATATATATATATATATTATAAAAAGAAAATTACAACATAAAATCAGAAACAAGAGTAAGTGCAGTAGCTGGATTGAGTGTTATGCGTTACCAGCTGATGCTGCCGATAGAGAGGGCACAGGGTCCCAGGCGTGGTACGGGTGGTGTGTATGAACATTGTCTCTCTTAGACACAAGAGCCTGAATCTCTCTCTCCACCTCGCCCCTGATCACTGCAAGTTTCCTTCCAAACCTGGAAACACACACACAAAAAAAAAAAAAAAAAAAAAAAAATATATATATATATAAATATATATATATATATATATATATATATATATATATATATATATATATATATATATATATATATATATCAGTATATATATATATATATATCACTGCATGCATATTCTGGCCACTTTAATAGAATAAATAAAAAACAGATGCATAGTTACCGTGTTTCCAGCGCTTTCAGGCTCTTGTTGCGGGGCTGCTGTTCCAGACAGCTGACTGCAGGGTTGCCAGCAGTGGGCAGGGTCATGGCACTCAGCACCAGGCTGGTGATGGCCTGCACCGCTAACACATTCAACTGGGTACGCTCCAAGTCCTCCTAGAGACAAAAAGAGAAACAAAACAATGAGTTAGAGATTGGAAAGTGGTTTTTAGAATAGTTTCCCACTATTTATTCAAATGCGACTGAGGCGTCATGTTTCTTCGATGCTCACTCGCTGAATTTACACAAACGCTGGCATGTTTCTCATTAACGTAAGGAATTTGGGGAGTGATTATACAAGAGTGAAGAGTTCTGTAGTCGCATCAACCTCCCAAACCAGCAGTACAGTGAAGGATCTGAACAATATTCTTGCATGTGTACCTCCTGCTGCGTCTCCTCCTCCTGGTCCATAGTGATGGGTTGGGTGACCAGCACCCCCAGCAGTGTAGCCCAGGTCTCCTCAAACTGAGTCCTGCTGCTCCAGCCTTAAACATACAGCAACAAAATAATTTACATGACGGAAAGTACAGTAATGCATTCGTCATTATGCAGACCAAAATCTGATGTACTTGTGGCAATCAGATACTGCACTTCCGGAGTGATAGTCATCAATACTAGGCAATTTCACTGTGATGAGATAAACCATGAGACAATAAAAAAGGTGAAGCCCATCATATGATTGTTTGTGCGTTTCTGTACCCAGTGTGTTGATGCGGTAGAGGAACTCTCTGAAGACATCCTTTTCCTGCAGGAAGTCCACAGGGATCTCAGGCAGCGTTGTGCCGTACTCTCCTCCTGGCTGTGGGGACCAGCCCAGTTTCCAAACCTACACACACACACACACACACACACACACAATGTTATTAGACAATTATATTCATGTATACAGACTGAAGGCATTATATTTTTCACACACTGACCAGTGGAGGTACTCGGGTGTAGCTGTTGACCAGAGGCAGTCGGGACAGACTGATGACAATGTTGCGCAAGGTTGGTGTGAGGAAAGCGGGGAACGCACTGTTTCTATGGTGACCCAGGGCGAGGATGCTCTGCAGGCCTTCCACCAGGTCCGCCATAATCTCACACGCTTTCCTCTCGCACACGTCTGCAACATACAGGTGAAAGCTTTGGGGCATATTTGATGGCAAATTCGACTCGGAACAAATGACACCATTAGACAAACAGTGTTGCAAAGCCCTGAAATACTAAATGACAAAACAACCCAGCAGTTTTACAGAAAAGTGCTCACGGTCAGCATGCGCAGAGTCGACTTCATCTCCTTCAGCATCTCTCTCTGACTTCGTCTTTTTCTTCTCTGGATGCAGAAGCTGGTCACCAGGACTCACAGCCACTGGGGAGGCAAAGATAAAAAGTTTGACCAGCATTGAAATGACAGACATTTTTATCTTCAGGGACAGTTCAGCCAGAAATCAAAAATACTTATTTTTCCTCTTAACTGTAGTATTATTTATCAATCTAGATTGTTTTGGTGTGAGTAGTCTAGTTTTGGAGATGTTGGCTGTAAACATGTCTGCCTTTTGTAATGGACCATATAACATTTGGCTTTCATTGCTCAAAGTGCCACAAAAAAACCAGCAATGTTTCTTCTACTGGAGACAACTCAAAATCCACAGACCAGTTTCCAGTTTTATGGAGGAACATTTTACAAACTACCGTGCAGATCGAAGTGTGCATCGATACTCACCTAGCATCACTGAGCTAACAAAGATTACAGCTTAGTCGAAGAGGACGCTATTAATGTTCACATCTCGCGCTCACAACATGATCTATGGATTATCTTGAGTAACCGGGCCATGATTTCTTCAAAGCGACATGTTGATTTTGCTTTAATCACCACAAGCCAAGGTCATCTCCTGCCATCATATTGGTGAGAAGGCAGACATCTCTCCAGTTGATATTCCTAACACTCGGCGACTCACACCAAAACAATCTGGATTGATGAGTAGCACTACAGGTAAGAGGGGGAAAAAGTACTTTTGATTTTGTGGTGAACTTTAATACTAAAATCATAGAGGATGCACACGCATGTCCCGGAGGCCTTCTCACCTGCAACCATGATGAGGTGCAGGCAGTAGATGAGGGAGCAGGTGTGTGTTGCGTACTCTGGGGTAGAGAGTTTGTTCCAGACGCAGGGCTGCTGCAGGGCCAGACACAGACAGGACAGAGCCCACTGCAGGTCCACACTCAGGGGCAACTGGTTCTGGAGGAGACGCCACGCTACGACCTGGGATAGGAGAGAGAAATACAAGATGGAGCGATCCCATCTAACATCAGAATATAAATTGGGCGATGAAGATGATGGGGTTTTCATTTATTGGATGAATTACCACATCACTTTTACCACTATTCTATGATGAGAAAGAAGCCCGCAAAACTTACCAAACGAGAGAATTTAAAGTTTTCTCTTAAATAATTTGATTATATGAATCTTCATAGATTTATTTGATTATATCAAATAATTGGAGAGAAAACTTTAATAGATAGTCAAAAATATTTAAAAAGAGTCAAGATTAAATTGAAAATAAAGAAGCCGTCATTTTAGGTCACATTATGGTCATATTTTGACCAATACATGCAAAAAAAAAAATCCATTATACTATTAGCACTACTTATAACCCACTATTTAGCGGTCCAATAAGATTCAAAGGATTGTATTTACATCCGTCTTGTAACTGTACACTGCTCAAATACTCTGGTTCGGTGGGACTTTGATATGTAGCCTTTTACCTCGGCAGCAGTGCAGGTGAAAGTAGTGATGAGGTGTTCCTTGTCAGAGGAGATATGTAGTGAAGAGGGCAGCTGGCTCACATTCAGCAGGTACTGGGACAGAGCTCTGCAGAGCGACAAAACCCTGGGGTAGAAACCTGGCTCATCTAAAAGACAGACAGCAAAGATATAAATAAAAAGAATATTTAAAACTGTAGTTGTAGAAGGAACATTTCTCTTACATTTTTAGGTTTCAAACAAACAAAGCTTCAAAGAACAAATGTATGCTCAATAAAGTCACTTCAAGTTCAAGTTGTAAAAGAGCTAAAAATGTAAGAGGAATGACTCAATATGACAGTATACAATTGTATACTTCTAACTTGTGTATTTTGTATCCACCCATCTCTTCTTCCCTCCCACTCTCACCATACACCGCAGCTAGTTGGTCCCAGTATGGCTGTGACTGGGCGGGCGGCAGGAAGGACTGGTGGGGGACAGGAAGTGACGCGGTGACCCCTGCAAGCCGCTCGAGGGTCACTTGCAGAGCTGTCTCCAACAAGAGCGCCCCCTGGCCTCGTGCTAACCGCTGCATCCCCATACTGAGACATGGGCACAGCAGGCTTAGGTTGAACTCCTGGGGGGGGGGAGACAAAGGCCAGGTTCAGATGCAACATATTCCAATCTGAATGAATCAATATGGGATAGAATATCAGGTCTGATCTGGGCACTGCAGTCTGTGTCACCTTGCAGCTCATGATGTCAAAGAGGTCAGTTGGCGGTAGTTTGGTGAGGAGTTCTGTCGTCTCCAACAGGGAAACATCTCCACGAAGACAACACTGAGACTTCACCAGAGCCACGTACCACTCCTGAAAACAAAATCATGTACAGAAAATATGTATTCCTCACGATCTGAATTTCTTTACAGGATCCATAGACACAGTAAAATAAATCGCTCACCTTATCTGCAGAGACCAGCTCAGGGGCAGGTGGTGGATCCCCATCCAAGGGGTGTGTGGTCACAGGAGGTGTGGGGCTGCTGGTGCCAGCAACAGTGACTCTGAACCTGTCCAGCAGGGAGTAAAACCTCTGATGCCTGCATTAAGAGAGATGAACAGAGGTTATTGTTGTTTCAGATTTCATAGAAATCTCTTCCACGGTACATAACTTCCAAATCCTGCAGATATTTGGCACCCTGAATATCGCACTGAGAGCAGAGGATGTTAAATTACTTTGGTCTGACACACCACATATACACTGGTTCACACGTGCATTAGTTGGGGAATATAAGCAACGAAAACTGCCTCAAAGTTGCATGTACTTGGTTGAATATACTTATGATCTGGTTTGAGGAAATGAGAAATTCAATGTTTAAATCACTTTGACTTTTTTTGAAATTTGTTCTGTTTTTTTTTTTACAAGATTTTAATAACTAAAATATGCAACATAATGCAAAAGTTGCAAACGTCCTCAAATTAGCTGCAATACAGAAGCGCTTTACCTCTGAGCGAGGCCACTGGTCTGGAGGTATTCCTGGATCCTGTCCAGTTCCTCCACAGGCACCTGAGCTATACTGTTCTGCAGGATGGAAGGACACAACAACACAACAACACATGATCAACTTCATTGAAACCGTGTTTTTGGGTCCATGTATTGAATTTATTTCCCATCCCACCATATAAATAAAAAAAAAAAATCCGCTCGTAGTGAAACAAACAAGCTCACAGTAAGACTGGAAGCGGTGATCAATCAATATAGTATACATATTACACAATATATGGTTATGTTCCAAACACATACAGTGAAATATGTTTGATTTAAACAGCAGTCTATGAAGAAGAGGCTACACTTAACTCGACCAAAATGGACTTGAAGCGAAACAAATGTAGAAGCATCTTACGGCGTCAATGTGTATTTTTATACATTGAATAAAATGAAAGCATATCTGTTTCATGAGATGTGTGAGTGGCAGACGTCAGAAATGCTTTAAAAAAAAAAATGCTTTCAGTGGGGACTGGCCGTTATGGCTCATGATGATAAAATGGAATTTATCAAATGTGAAAAGAAAATCCAAACTAATCCATAAACTGTACCTGTAGTGTCTCAGCCAGCAGCATCTCCACTCTGCGACATGCCAGTGTGTCCACCATGCGAGCCAGAACCCTGAACGGTGTACTGAGCAGCTTGTCCACATACAGCATCAGCAAGGAGCCAGACTGACTCAAGTGGATGCCTTCCAAACACTGCAGAGTCTTCTTCAACATTGTAGGCTGTAAAAGGAGGAGAGGAGTCAGTTAACAAGGCAGAAAAGGGACGACAGAAGAAGAGCACTTGACGACCAAATCAAGAGGTGAAATTATCACAAATAGATAGAATAAGAAATATTTTAGTAGTGAGACGTACTGAGCAACTTTAAAAGAGTAGGGAAAGAGTAGTTAGAGGGATGATGGAAAGTGGGGAGCTAAAAGGGTATCATCTTACAGTACTGAGGTTGTCACAGCGGGACTGGATGGCCTGGATGAAGAGGCCGCTAGCAGCTGAGTTGCGGTGCACAGCGCTGATGAAATCCTGCACTGGAGGCTCATGGGAAAGACTGATGAGGTCACGCACGTGGTTGACAATCAGCCAGGTCAGATGCTCCGAGTCATGGAGGTTCTGACACTATTGTTTCCGTGACGGAAAAAAAAAAATGACATTGTTGGCTTAAAACAGGTTTATGTAATCAAAACATGTTTGTGACTGATGCAAACAGTATTAACCCGTTTTGAATGTCCAGCACTCTTAAGACTCTCACCACATAGTCACAGAAGAGGATGAGGGCTCCCCTGTGTACGATCTCTCGGTTGACCATAGCTAACCGCATCTCAGGCTTCTCCTCCTCTCCTTCCCCTGAGGAGTGAGGGCTCCGCAGCTTTGTGCTCGAGAGGCTGTGTCCCCTGAGAGAGAAAGATGGAGACAGGGTAGTTTGTTACGAGATGCAGAACCATGCTCAAGTTCGAACAGGGATTTTATCTTGGACGATTTGTTGCACTACAAATAGATTGTTTTGTTCCCTTATAGTCTTGCAATTTATAATAATGATGTCTGTTTGCGATACACCCTCTAATGGAAATAAACGTTGCTGAGGCACTCACACCATCTGTTCTTACCTGGGTGTCTGGTGCACCTCAGCCCACCAGGAGTAGTTGGTGTAGTCGATGATGAGGAGGACCTGGCACCAAAGCAGCACAAGAGAGGGGTGGGTGGTGATCAGGCACTGCACCATGCTGTTCAGCCCCTCTAAGGGGTAAAACAGAGTGTCCTCGGTGCCAGTTGGTCCACCTCCACCCTCACCCTTTAGGAGACGGCTAGCTGCAGCTGTGATCCTGCGAAACATTCCTGAAAGCGAAAACAAAAAAAGAGAGGAAAAGACCAGTAATAAATAAAAGCATGCAACCGATTTAGTGAAATGTAATGAATTTCATTCCAAAGTTTAATATTCATCGCTTTAGCCAGGACAAAAAAAATGACTATTTAAATGATGTAAAGCTCACCACTTTTGAAGACATGTATGAGACACATGAGCAGTGTGCCCAGCTGCTGGCAGTAGAAGGTGTGTTGCTGCTCTGTAATGTCCACTTTAACCTGTCTGGAGGAAATGTCATCCAGCAACACTCCTACCAGCTGGAGAAGGAACCTGGAAAGAGGGAATAGGGGACATAGGTTTATATTGTTATTGCTTTTATTGTTTCCGTTTGAAGTAGTGCTTTTAAGTACCTTTTAAAGCGCTATACAAATAAAATGTTTTATAATTAATATAGGTGAAGTGAGAAGAGAAACAAAAGAGACGCATGGAAGCAACATAGTGGCTAAAAATGAAAGCAGGTAAAGAGTAAAAACATCCCTCAATCCTTAAGTCAGAAACACCATAAAACTACAGCCACTAACCTGGCAAAGGTTTCCTCAGGTAGGGCCTTTTGTGCCTCACCAATAGGTTCCTGGTTTACGAGTGTGTCGGCAGTGGGTGGGTCACATGGGGAGAGGCCCAGCTGATGCAGGCGACGGATTGTGTGGCAGGAGAGGAGATGCGGGGTGAGAGAGAGTTCGTGGACCCGTGACAGGACAATGTCCTCAGTGGACTGGGAGACGAGCACCCTGAGTACCGCCAGGATACCGGACACCCACAGCTGGACTGTACCTACAGACGCCTGGAGGAGCAGAGGTTTGAGTTAAAGTCCAAAATATTGACTTTGCAGTCACTTACCAAAAAGACGACACTGTGTGGCAAAGGAACATTTTGGATGATTTGAAATGGGGTTTGTATGAGGTAATTATCCATAGTCAGTGTAATATCTACAGTAAAACATATTTTAGCCATCGAAGAGAAAACCCACCTAAAAATATCAATTTCAGTATTTACCTTGCCGTCGAACAGCTTTTTACGGGGAACTGAAGCAGCTAAATTTATCTTTTTAAATTAATATTTTTGTCGAAGTCCAGAGAGCGTAGATTAATATAACTGTACATTTCTTTGCTCCCGTCCTCCTGTTTCTAATGACTGAGGAGAAGTACCTCATACAGCCCGACTTCAAAACATCTGAACTATCCATTGAGCTAAGTCAGACAGTCTAAAGTCTTAATGCATGTTCAGATATCAGATGAGGAGTCTCACCATGGTCACCGGGGTGGTGAACATACTCTTGAGCAGCATGTCCACAGGTCGGAGAGAGGAGGGCGCTACCGTCTCAAACAGAGTATTCAACACTCCCAACGCCTCCGGAGAGTCCAGGTGCATCTGTGTGGACACGAGAAACAACAAATAGAAATAAATTCAGAGTTAGATTTCTTTTAAATAAATTCAGTAATACATTTATTTAAATCCCTATAACGCAAAGAGTTATGTTTTGGGAATTTGTTGCGTCTTGAAAGGCTCAGAACAGATGACACCCAGCTAATTAAAAAATATATAATTAATATATATGTGTATAAAGAGTGTGTGTGTATAAAGATGTATGGAACCATCGCACAGGGAAACCGAAGCCTTTTCAGGCCCTGTCGGAAGGAACCAGCCTCACTCTGTGTGGAGTCGCACCGGCTGCAGCACACTGCTCAGTGTTGCAACCATAAAGACTGCCACACACAATGAATGTGACAATACAATAAATACAAATCTACAAACAGACATAAACAGTAGATTACTGACCTGTTGTACACAGAGCAAATGTATTAAAGTCAACATTACTTTAGACACATGGGTCCATATTAAAAAAATTTAATAAATACATACAATACGGGGACACCATCACAGAGGTAAAGTCATTGCAGTTCACAAGTCCATAGTGGTTAAAAGACGGAGACAATGTTTGTTGCAATGTTTTATAAAACAAGAGCAATACATTGCATCACTTTGTTAAGACCATAATGATTATTATTTGTAGATGTATGAGGGGGGACAGTGTCGCTAATAGTGGGAGGGGGGAAATTACATTACATTTTACATTACATGTCATTTAGCTGACGCTTTTATCCAAAGCGACTTACAATAGTGCATTCAATCATGAGTACAAACTCGGAAAAACAACAATCAATAATCAATAAAGTGCAGTTTCTTCACTAGAGTTAAATTTCGAAAATTACAGAAAATTACAAAGTGCTATAAATAAGAGACATCAAAGTGCTACTAGAGTGCTAGTACAGTGCTACCTTCCTTATTCAAGGTGTAGTCGAAAGAGATGCGTTTTTAGTTTTCGGCGGAAGATGATCTCAATGGGGAGAAATTAATACTATGTACATACAATAAATATATATATTATTTATTTATATGATTATGTGCATGTGTATCTTTTCTTTATATGCATATCTAGAAAATCAATAAAAATGTGATCACAAAAAGACCATAATGATTCCATTTTGTATTTAATCCATTGAAATTTGTACATTAAATGCCTTAACATAGCATGAAAGGGAGGAACATTACAAGTCAAACATATGACTTTTCCATCTTGGGAGCTTGAATAAAATCACATTTGATGACCAGACCATTTCATTTCATATATGTTGTAGTCTCATTGTCAAATAATTTGTTTGTGTGCCCCAACATGTTTGATCTTACAGTATAAATAGCTTGATTTGGACTTCCAGATAAAAGAGCATTTTCCTACCTGCTGCTTAGCAATCATGGGAAGTATGACATCAGAAATCTGTCTGGACAATCTCTTCCACTTGTCCTCATTCTCTTTATGACACTGCTGCAGAACAAGGATGAACATCTCCAACACCTACATGTCAAAGCAAATGTCAGGCAGAGAAAACATTTGCTGGAATGCTTCGTGATATTAGCATGCCGTGTCTGTTTGGATCCGTTTGTGAACGTACCTGATGGTGTTGCACGAGTCTAAGCAGCATGGAGACCACCACTTCTTTCTGTGTTTCCAGCTCTTTGCCTGCATCTGCTTTGTTTGAGCCCCTCAACACAAATAGATCGTGGACTATTGGCTGCAAGGCTGGGATGGCTGTGGAGAAAGGAGGAAAATAAAATAACTTCCAACTCTATATCCATGTCTGTATTTATGATTCTGTTCATCATGCAAGTAAAACAAACATGTTGGTTATACAGCTGCAGTAAGGATGTGCTTTTGAGATAATGCGTTAGTTTAAAGTAATGTTTGGGAATGTAAAGTGAGAATAAACTTCAGTGACGTGTGTTTACAAGTAGAATAAATGATTATGTATGTCGCGTGTATTGCTTGAGTTCCTCTTACCGTGTGTGACAGCTTTCCTGCCGCTCGCCATGATGCCATCACACAGCTGGATGATTTTGGGGATACTGATTATCTGCTTGGAGTGGTAACGCTCATAAGACAGCAGCACCAGGAAGAAAAAGATGTTGGGAATGATGGCCTCCGATTCTCTGTGCAGGAACAGGTATTATTTAGGTCACAGGGCAGCAATGGATATATTTTAGCTAATCTACAGTTAAGTGGCAGCCAGCGTTAACCTCTTATGCACCACAGAAGAAAAACATACTACAGAAAAGCCTGAGACACACATGGGTTCTGAAAATGCCACATTGCATTACTCTTTTATAGGAGTCATAAAGAAAACTCACCTGAACTGTCCTACTTCAATGTACTCAAACTGCTTCAGGACAAATCCTATGAACACCTGAAAACAGAAAAGAAATATTTCAGAGTGAGCTGAAGTTGAAGATGAACTAATGCAAAAGCATACATGTTTGTTTTTTGTTTCGTTTTACCTGATCTGAGTCAAGAAGGCAGTAGTTGACTCTAAGCTGCACAAGTTGGGCGAGCAGGTCTAGTACTTGCCTCTGCAGGGCCACAGAGGTGCTGGTAGTGTACTGCTTCAAAGCTTTGATCACCAGGGGCTCAAAGAGACGAATGTGGTTGTGGATGGCATTCTGAAAAAGCAAAGATGAGGCCCGAGCGTTTAGAACAGCAGCCCCTGTTCATTTTTAGATGTTCACAATCTTAAAAAAAAAAAAAAAAAAAAAAAAAAAAAAAGGAGCAGAACCGTTTACCTTGTCTCCTCTGTTGCGCGTTGCATTTGCAATATTGTACCTCAGCTGGTTCGACGCTTTTTGCATCACATCAAACCATCTAGAAGAGGAACAAGAAGGCAGGTTCTGTAATGGTCAAACTGTGGGTCTGTATTTGTCTGGAAGCACGTCTTTCATGCTCCTGTGTCTAATCTGTGTGGTGCTACAACTCACCCAGAGGTGTCGTGCTCCTGTTCAGCCTGCACCATGTTACGAAGACTAGCATCAGCGAGAGCCTGAGTGAAGTGAGTGTACGGCGCCATGAAGCAGTAGTGGTAGAGGCCTGGTCGCAGGTTGGACGAGCCGAGACGGAGAGCCTTACCCTGGGAACGGCTGGGTCCACTCAAGGCGCCTTCACACTGGGAGGCCAGGTTGGTGCCAAAAAGGGTCTTCAACAGCTACAGACAGAGAGGTCTTAAGTTACTAAAGAATAAAAAAAACAATAGTTTGGAGTCCACTATTATTTAGATATGTTCATTTTCAAATAGTCTTTTTTAAACAAACTTGTACACTTTAAATGTATCATTTCATTAAGGCACATTTCTTCCATTTGGATTCAATTTCAGATGTGGATTCTCAAATTTAGTCTGGGATACAGTAGAAAGAAAGAAATATAAATGATCCTTTATTAATCCCCTTGGGGAAAGTCTTCTCTGCATTTGACCCATCCTTGGTTAAGGAGCAGTGGGCTGCCCTATGAGGAGCAGCTAGGGGTTAAGTGTCTTGCTACGGTCCAAAATGGAACATATTCTTTATATGCAAAGTCAGTAACTTTTCTTTGCACCTGAACATAGTTAATCTCCTAGAGTGTCTTGTAGAATATTCCCCATGACCAGCTTTGTTTCTTAGTGTTTGAACCAACATATGGTTGTTTACATTTTTTACTTGTGATTTTGGTGTTGAGACACTTTTCTTTGTGAAAGTCCCAGCAGCAGTGATTACTGAAGGGGAAATTATCTACCGTTATTATCTACGGTTTTCAGAGAACAAACAAAACTTCAGATTTCTTTTAAATAAATTCAGTAATAAATAAATTAAAATCACTATAATGCAAAGAGTTATGTTTTGGGAATTTGTTGCATCTTGAAAGGGCTCAGGCCAGATGACACTCGGCTAGTATATAACAGAGTGTGTGTATAAAGATGTATGGAACCATCGCACAGGGAAACCGAAGCCTTTTCAGGCCCTGTCGGAAGGAACCAGCCTCACTCTGTGTGGAGTCGCACCGGTTGCAGCACACTGCTCAGTGTTGCAACCATAAAGACTGCCACACACACACACACACACACACACACACACACACACACACACACACACACACACACACACGCAATGAATGTGACAATACAATAAATCAAAATCTACAACCAGAGACATAAACAGTAGATTACTGACCTGTTGTACACAAACAGTAGCCATGGTTGGTTCCCTGGAGAAACAGGACTTGAGGTAGCCTAAGATTTCCTCCACACACTGACAGAAAACAAAAGAACATAGTTTTATTATAGTTTCATTCAGTCAATGTGAACAAGAGTGGTGACAAATTATTATAAGTCTGATTTCCAATAGCGCCGACGTCATGTCTTTACCTTACTGATGTCATGTAGTGTGGCCAGCTCCAGGAGCTGAGACAGAACATCTAGAGTCGAACGCAGGAAACCTCCAAACTTCTCCTGGCTGCTGTGGAGGTCCAGCGTCACCTAGGAGATAATAAATAAAAATGAACATCAACCGCCATTCAGGCAACTAAAACCGTTTCTGTCATGGTAGGAAGTAGTTCTGACCTTGTAGTTGGCATGTGTAGCTTTGAGGACATCATAGAGCTTGAGGTAGGGTGGCAGGTGGTAGAAGTTGCCAAAGGTGGTGGACTTGTTTATGGCGGTTGACCCAGTGCCGTCTGCTGGCCTGCCTGCTCACAAAAAGCAAAACATCAAACTTTTGATATAGTCACAGACACGTCACAGAGCTCTTTACCTGTAATTGGTCAGGTGTGCACATACCTGTGTTGATATCATTGCTTTTCTTTGGGCTCATAGGAGCAGCACTGGGCTCAGCAGCATCCTTCTCCTTGCCTTTTCTGCGGATGGGACTGAGGGAGGGTGTGTTGCTCAGGGAGGGGAGGGTGGCCTAAAAAAAAATAAAAACAGGAGTGAACAGAGTATAGAAAGTGAACTATATACAATGACCTTCCTGTGGATGTAACCTAGTCATAAGTAGATCAATGAAAGTAAAATGTGACTTAAAAATAATCATTTCGAGCCAATCAAAACAAAGACTCTATAAACAGTTACCTTAACCGCTGGTCCCGGTGGTGTGTCATCAAGCACATGAGCACAGATGTTGAGGATCTTCAGTAGGTGAGCGAAGAGCTGCTCCACCATGGCCACCAGGGAGCGCTCCGACAGCCCTGCCCATGGCTCCTCCATCTTATTTGGGTTAGGGTTGGTGCTACCACTGCTGCCTTCTTCCTCTCCGACCCAGGGGTTGCGCATGCATTTAGGGGCCACAGCTGGGAACATGATTAAGGGGCATGTTACTCGATAACAGGTCACTGCTTTTGTATGTTTACAAATACAATTTAATTTCAAGCAAGAGGTCAAATCTGTATGCATATATTACACACCAGCAAGCAGATTGCCGGAAAGCATCAGTGCATCCTGGTGTGAAGAAAGATCCAGTGGAAACCAGGCAGAGGAAAGTAAAGAGAGGACCATGTTGGCCATTCCTACGGTCAGAGTCCTCCGCTCATTGTCTGGTGCAGATGAAGAGGTGGTGGAAGAGGCTGGAGCACTGCTAGTCTGTGACAAACTGCAGAACAGAGAGACAAGGACAGAAGTTAGTCAGGTGTAATAGAAAGAAGAAGAAAAAAAAAGGAAATTAAATGATGAGAGTAATGTTTTTTTCTAGCAGAATATGCAACTATGATGGCATTAAATGTACAAGCACAGGATGAATAAAAGAGAGAGGGGACACAAACCTAAGGGCCCTGCCTCTACTGCGGCTGAGACTAGAGCGGGAAGAAAAGCTGCTGCTGGAGCTAACATAGCCACAGTGCCAGCCTGTACTCCAAGTGCACACTGGAAATTGTACAGCCAGGAGGCACAAGGCTTCACAGCAGCCAAACTGCAGAGAAAAAGACAAATGAATTGTAACATGTCATCATAAAAAACAAAAACACACACCAGCAACATTTTATACAGCAGGCAGAACAGTGATGTGTGATTGATAGCTCACAGTCAAGGCTCTGGAGGAAGAGGAGGTGAAAGCATGGGAGACTGCGGTAACGACTCTGGACAAATTGTTCTCGATTGTGACATCAGACACATTGTTGGACAAGTTGTAGCCTCGGTACGTCCTGGCAGAGAGAAAAGAGCAGAGATCCTCATTGATTGTGTTCTGCAATTTTGTCATAAGCTTTGTCACTGAACCATTTAGACGTCATTTCAAAGCTCTGGTCGTTTGTACATTACAACTGTGGGAACCATTAAAAAGAACAAGCAACCAATTATCTTGAGAATAATTTCTTAGCGATAGAATGACACCAAAAGGAGTGAGTGTCTGTGTGCCCATGTACCTTGTGATTGTGCTAACTGTGAACTGGGAGGGGGGTTGTGTCTCGTGCATCAGCAGCTGCAGGTAGACTGAACTCTGGTCCCGGGCAATAGCCACTACTGGGTCCACTTGACCCTGGTCACAGTCATAGAACAACCTGGAAACCAGCCTGAGAGAGGCACATGGATGGATGAGATGAAAATGAAGAGGTAGTCATTAGAAAGACAGAAAATACATACATATATACTGTATTCTGGGCTATTGTGTATGAGATTAGATAGTATACCTGCTGACAGCAGAGGCAGCCACGTGCCGGACTCTGGGGTCATCATCTCCCAACAGACGGATGACCACATCATTCAGCACTCTCTCCTGCAGCCGCAGACGCTACATAGAGAAGAATGTGGAATTAGGGTCGGCAACTCAAGTTAAAAACTTTTGGGATACACACTGCACATGTTTGTGTCAAAAAAACGACTTTCAATTCCACATGAAGACTACAGGAAAGGTAGAAAGGAGAACTTACCCCAGTGTAGTGATGATCCCCTTTGTGCAAAGTCTCTGTTTTCCTCTCGAGGAAATTAACTAACCTAAAAGAGGAAAGAGTGAATATCTTAAATATTTATTTGTATTTATGTTTCATTCAGACACTGTTAATGTGTAGGGTATAGTGATTTAGAGAGTGTAGTCCAACCAGGACAGCAAGATGCAAGTAGCTCTAGTAACACAGAAAAATATCAAAATTGATTTTACCGGAAGTCCATTTCAGCCAAAGTCTCCAAGAGCTCCGTGCGAACAAGCCAATAGGACGAGTCCCTCAGAGCGAGAAGGTTTATCAGCAACTGCAGGCCTAGCTCACTCAGGGTACTGCTGCACACGGTCATGAGGCAGTGCTGAAACACATCAAAAAAGGTCAGCCTCAAACACGCATGCAGAACACAGACTACTGGCACATTCATGCAGATACACTTACTCTCACTGCAGAGCAAGCCATCTTGCATGTGACGGAGGATTCATCTCTCAGAGTTCTCTGGAGCAAAGGCACCAAGTCGACCAGGGACAGAGGGTTACCTGGAGAAAAACGTGTCATACAGGTGATCATTAAATACTATCCAAACTTTCATTATGTCCACACCTGTGCAGAGAAGATACTTTATCAATCCCAAAGGAAATTATTGTGCCAGCGTTTCATTAAAGATTACAATAGAATAGAAAAAAACAATAGAATACAAACGTAAACATTATGAACAATATAACAATTATTAAGTGTAAAAGAAAAAAAGAATACAATAGCAATAAGAGTAAGGTAAATAAATAAAGTAAAAAAGGAACAATACACCCTCCCCCACACACACACACACACACCTGTTGCACTCTGCACACTGGCCAGCCAGGTGTGTATGTTGTAACGTGTTTTGGTGAGTGCAGCTTGTATGATGGCTGCACAGAGGATGGCTGTGGCCCCTCTGATCTGGGGGTCCCCATGCTCAATGAGGCCCAGAATGTCACTGATATACTGCTGTTCTGCAAGGGGACAGAGAAAGAGAGCAGGGTCAAAGACGGTGCTGAAGAAAATACAGTTGTCTAATAATGCATGTTCTAACTCCCTCTGCAAAAAAATGCACTACATGCCTTTCATTTTTGTATGCTCTCTCACCTTCAACTGGAATGCCGTCCAGCGGCTCCAGGTAGAGGGAATTAAAGAAGGCTTCAGGGTGCAGCGCTGCTGCTGCCCCAACACAGCTGACCGCCAGAGCCTTCACGCTCACTCGCACTTCCTTGTCAGGAGTCAGACCTGGAATAACATAGCAAAGAGATAGAGATAGAGATATATATATATATACATACACACACACACACACACACACACACACACACACACACACACACACACACACACACACACACACACACACACACACACACACACACACACACACACACACACACACACACAAAATGATGTAAAAGAAAGTCAGATACACAACGGACAACATTAAGTTGAGGCCGTGTCTCCAAATATTGTTAAAACTACAGTTTTGTAAAAACAAAGTTCATAGGTTTTGTATCATAGCAGTGTCAATAAAATGTACACTACGGAACATCTGCATTAATTAGGTTTATTTATTTATTAAGGCTTTCATCATAGACATGCCTTGCATTGATCAAACTAATCAATAAACATATTTGGCCAATTGTTCTTTTTTTTTTTTTAAATGTACCTTTTGTCTACACTTAACCTTGGATATATTATCTGTTATTATGATAATCATGTTGGTGCTCCATTTCTTCAGTCTATATGCAATTTATTTTCCTTTTTTTTTAAGTTCTCACACCTAGAACTGAATTATCGACTTGAATCAATCAGTTTATATTAACACACAAAGTAATACGCTTTTGTAAAATCATGAAACATTTTCCCTGAAACCTCTGGTTGAAGATGTTCATTATCTTTACTCCTGATTTTATATTTTTATGTCACCGTCTTCTAATAGTCATTTCATGCTCTTCACATGTATTTGGATCAATAATATCGGTTCTGTATGTGCGGCGATTGGTTACCTGAAAATTGACACAGTTTAACAGTTTTTAAATACTGGGCTAGTGGGATTGGTGATTAATTAGACTTAGGCGAACAGGATGACAGTATTTCTAAATCACACCTGTGTCATATTTTTATAACACTCACCATTCTTTTGTCCCGTCAGTAGGAAGGAAGCAGCAAGAAGCCGTACACAATGCACCAGCGGCTCCACCCCTTGGTCAGTATAATGTCCAATTGGACCCTTTATCCGTGATGGCTAAGAAACAGGCAGTTGAAGTTAAGACAGACGAATAATTATTTA
Source organism: Myoxocephalus aenaeus (assembly GCA_038501785.1). Lineage (NCBI taxonomy): Eukaryota > Metazoa > Chordata > Actinopteri > Perciformes > Cottidae > Myoxocephalus > Myoxocephalus aenaeus. Next base: position 880,547 of record JBAMJR010000128.1, on the reverse strand, counting down.
CTTTACCTTCTGGTGTGAAAAACTGGCATGATTGTTTTAGTGTGCGTTTACCTTATTGTCAGGTTCCGGTTCAGCCGGTTCGTCCTTTGGTATGAAGCGTTCCACACTGCTGTCTGAACCCTGCCGGTTGTGACCTCGGCCATCGAACAGATGAGGTTTGCTCAGCGCTGCACACATAGAAACAATAAGTATGCTTTAAAAAAACAACAACGTTATATTAATAATCAGAACCTGTTTGATTAAAACAAGGGTTTCTGTGTTCGTGCCAAAATGTGTACACAAACATACCCAGGGCTGACTGCAGGATTGGGTCCTGGGGTTCTTCTTGGGAGGAAGGTGCTGCCCCTTCTTCTTCTTCATCCTGTAATGTCCCGATCTGCATCCCAGAGTACTGGCTCTCACTGCCATCCAGCACCTTATGCATAGACACACAGAGCAAACCCCACCAGTCAGGAACTAAACTTACATTACATAAACACTATAATGCAACAAATTGGAAACGCTACCGCATGCGAAGGATTCCTAGTTAGTTCTGTCTCATTCGTTATTGAGTTAGATTTGCTGGATTGAGGACAGAGACACACACACAACATAACAAACAATGACTAAAACTGCAAGTCAAACAAACGTTTGAAAACTACTGGATCATGCTTGGGTCACTTCATTTACAGCAAATCAACTACACACACGAAAAAGCACAGGCTTGAGAACTCTGCGATTTTGGTTGCCAAAGTCCACCAGAGGAAGAGCAAGCTTTTGATCCAAACTATTCAACTTTTAAATTAATTCCTCAAGTAAAGTGATATTTAATACATAGACTGCATGAGGTACGCACATAACATTTTAACAAGTTTTTCCTCGCAAGATATATAAAGTAATCTTAATCCAAAAATTTATATAAATAATATTTTTTCCGGGTTTGGCCTCCGCTGGAACAAAAGCCTGTCACAGTCTCTTGAAAAAGGTAGAGGGAACCAAATCTGAAGGAGAACAATTAAAAAGCAACAGATGGCCTTCATGCTTCTACTTTGAACTCTTCACTGCAAGCCATCAAGAGGGGATGTTGGGGTTGCTTGTTTTTACAAAAGGTCTTTCAAAAGCATCTCTCTTTTTTGTGGGGGGGTAGGAGGGGGGAATCACTGGAAACAAGGAAGAGGGAAAGAAGGGGCATGATGTATTGTCAATGACAACAAGGGGAAAAAGTAGCAATACGCAGGGCAAATTATGTGCATGGTTGTGACGAACGAAAGGAGAAAGAATGAAGAGAGCCAAACGTTTCCAGACAAGCAAGCCCCTCCCACTCCGTTCAAAGTGTCCAATTGGCTGACCTTGTCACTAGTGCTAGAGGAAGAGGAGGTGGCATAGAAGGAAGAAGAGGAGGAGAAAGAGAAAGAAGAAGACGAAGAGGAAGCAGTGTAGACAGAAGAGTCGCTGTCTGTGGCATCGGGACCCTCGGTGGAAGTTGGTGAGGGAGGAGACGGCTCAATCACCTGCGGCAATGGAGTGTGCGACTGAGACGAAGCGGGAAGAAGGATAAAGGGGGAGGGGGGCAAGACCATAGAGGTATAATTGTTAGAGTGGACTCTCTCACACCAAAACGTCTCTGAGGGGGAGCAGCAAAACCCAAACGATTGAATCAAGTGGCACAAATCTTGAAATGAAAATGTATGTATTACAAAAAACTGCCAACCACCTCCCAAATCTTTTAGATGGCACAGGCCTGTAGAAAAAGGCCATTACAAAACCAGGATCCTATCTATGAACCGTTGTTGTCGTCTTTATTTATACTCCTATACTTGCAGTGACAAAAATGTGGTTTAAATACTGTACAGCATGAACTTGAGCCAATGGCTGTCTGTAAGGTAGGATATAAATTGAAAGACTAGATGATTTGCGAAACGGTTGATAGTAATTTCAGTATATGCAATTCGTAGGAAATAGTCTAAAACTTTAATGGTAATACAAAAATGTGAGGAATGAATATTGTCCCTTCTACGAATACCAACGCTATGAAGTGTAGCATCATTCATAACTGGGAACTATGCCTTTAGGGACATTAGGGTTCATAGTTAATTACAGTACTGCATGGTAATTAAGTCTTTCAGTGTCGATGGAAGCGTGCACACGCACGCACACACACACAGCTAGTATATAACGGAGTGTGTGTATAAAAGATGTATGGAACCATCGCACAGGGAAACCGAAGCCTTTTCAGGCCCTGTCGGAAGGAACCAGCCTCACTCTGTGTGGAGTCGCACCGGTTGCAGCACACTGCTCAGTGTTGCAACCATGAAGACTGCCTGCCACACGCGCGCACACGCACACACACACACACACACACACACACACACACACACACACACAGTATCTTCTAACAAAATTAAATCTCACTCAAGCCCACAGTCTCACTGACCAGCTCTGCTACATCTGAAGGTGTGACAGCCGAGTCTGGTCCCTCGGTGGTGGTCTGGGAGGAGTCGCTGGGTGGAAGTGAGCGATCGTTCGTGCCTAGCAGAGTCGCGCCTTCTCCTAAGGGCCCTCCCTCTGTCTCTGGTGTGGTGTAGTCAGCCGTCTCTGGAGTAATGTTGGCCCCGCCACTGGAGCTCCGACTCAGCATTTCCTCCTCATTGTCATTGGGTGAGTCGGGAGTGTCTGATGTAGATGTCCCGCCGCCGCCCTGCTCTGGGGAGGCACTGAGATCCACAGAGTCGCCAGGCTGCAGGGTATGCTGCGAGGAGCGCGGTTGCTCGGTGATGATGTCCACCTGGGCTGCAGAGGAGCCGTCTGCACCAACGACTGTCGCTGGAGGAAAAATGCACACAAAGCCCGTTTATGACGGTTGCATTGGGCTTTACCATCTAGTTTTAAAATTGCAGCTGCCAAATACATTCCGACTCCTGGTGATTGTTGTCTTACCTGTGAAGGCACCAGTGGTGACCTCTGTTCTTTCGGTGTCATCATCCAACCCATCCTCTTCCCCAGAAAGCATTTTACCTAGAAACATATTTAGTGTCAACATATCAGCACTATCACTAGTTGAAAAGAGGGAAAGAGACTGAAACCTTGTATGATGCAAATTGACCTTGAACTGAGTGCATTAAATACAAAACAACAAAAGACTCTGCCTTTGATTTTCTTAAATATATACCTTAAAAACACATATTGTGCATTATTGACAATATATCATGAATTTAGAAGACAATCAACCACCCTAGCTGACTCAGTCGGAGGAAAATTTGCCCAAACCCTGACTGAATCACTTAGTGGGTGATAAATAGACCAGTCACCTCTTTGTTTCCTGAGAAGAAGTGGACTGCAGGAGGACCCTCCCCCCACTGCAAATGGCAGGAAACAGGAAGTAGAAACAGGAGGCAAGGAAGAGAGAAGCAGCAAAAGCTCAGAGGGAGTCATAGGAAAACCAATATTATTTACAGGTGACAGAATTAGAAGAAGCCAAGCAAAGAAAAAAGGTTGTAAACTCAGACCAAAGCAGGAACAAGAGTAGAGCAACTAAACAGTCTGGTCGACGAAAAGTCCATCAGTAGGGGTTAATGTAATAAAAGCTACATTGCCCCCCCAAGTGCCAGGTGACTCTGTAAAACCCTGTAGAGCCCTGAACAAAACTTGGCTTGAAGACAATCCCAACTTAATGGTGTGTTTACCAATGAGCTCGAGGATGCTGCTGGAGCGTGCGCGGCTCTCTGTGTCCTGGCGGAAAACAGTGCCATGGAGAATGCTGCCTGCGGTGATGAGCATGTGCAGAAGCTCTGGTGGGGGAGTCCGGAACATTTGCTGCAGGAGCTCCAGAGCTGCTGTGACCACATTGTGATCCCAGTGCTGTGTGTAGTGTAGGGTCAGCTCGTACACCTTCAGACACACATGCATATATATGAAATTTAGTCAAAACTAAATAATTAACATACAAACACTGGTATCCACACAATCACTCTCTACCTGCAGCAGTTGTTCAGGTGTTGGCTGTACATCAGCCTCCTTCCTCATGACTCCAAAGCTTCCTTTGAGGCTGGTGGTGTTGACTTGCTGCTGCAGCAGAGGCATCAGGTAACGAAGGGTTAACAGCACCCCCAGAATTAGGTGGGTGGGGTGCTCTTCATCCACTGGAACCAGCAGACCTAGAAACGGTTTGAAGGTCAGGGTGTGTGATTACTCATCCTCTTTGAATGTCTGTAGCCATTTGATACCAAACTAGCTTGCAGATGTTACCTGAAACAATCTTAACTGTTAAGTCTGTGAGTGAGTGAGTGAGTGAGTGAGTGCCTACCCAGCAGCACATTAAGGAGCCATGTGTAGAAGTAGCTGGTGCGTCTGGAGTGTTGGCACACACTAACGGCTGAGCTGGCTGCTGTCCGTCGGATGGTGGGGGAGCTGGACTTCAGGTTGGCCACAAACGACTTCAGCAGCACCTGGGACAAAAATGATTAGACTACAATGAAAGCAAGCTGTTGCATGATGTGCATATTTACTTCTCTAAGCCCTGTCGAATTACTGTGTGACGGAACCAGCCGCAACAGTGACAGGCCCAATTGAAGGTGACGTTTTCTAGGTTGCTGCAGTAAACACCTTTTTTTTAAAGGAACTAAAAACACTTATTTATCCCCTTGTCTTTATTGAGTGTGCGCAATGTAGATAATATGTGGAGTTAATATAAGTGCTAACAGTTTTCTGTCAGTTACCTGCAGCCAACCATCCTTCAGAGAGACTGGCACCGCTGCAGCACACCTGACTAAATAGACTGGCGTGGGGAATTGGACTGTGCCATGCTACCTCAGCCAGAGGGGTGTCCTCAGCAGCCAGTCTATTCTACACCGCTAAGGAGAGAGGTCTTCGCTCCTCTTCCAATTAACCATGGACTCACCGACAGCTATATATCCTGCAGTGAAAGATGGCCCGGGAGTGTCCCCTGTTTCATGGTGATCTCATTAGGTTGTCTTAAATTCTAGTTAATGCGTTTTGTAATCTTTAACTAAATTATGTATAACTTATTTATTCTTATTTGTCACTTTGTTCAGATTTTGTTCCCCATTATAATACCTGTAAATATTATTGGGTGAATACAATCCTTATTTTTCCCACCTTTACCTGCCCTCCCAGTTTCATGCTTACCCTGATCCTTCACATACTGTATATTATTTTTGTGAAATTAGTTGCATCTTAATAACTTTTTAAATGATATATTTGACAGTCCTGGAAGGGAGCAATCCTTCAAAATGTAATGTTTGTGGATCCAAGATGGGAAATACAAACTTTATTATTACGGCTTCCAAATAAACTAACTTAAACTTCTATAAATGGGTAGTGAAAGAGTAAGGAAACAGGAGCGGAAACACAACATTTCCAGAGACAAATAATGCAGCAAAACCATTATTTGAAAGCAAAAATGATTGCATTCAAATTCATTTTTCCCATACTATACAGTTTCAACGTTTCTGCTGTGTGGATACCTTGATCTCGCCATCATTGGCGAAGTGCCCCAAGGCGGCCATGATCTTGGGCATTGCAGCTGCCAGAGTCTCCTGTACAGTCTCCTCCTGCCGCTTGGTGATTCGAGAGAGACATGGCAACAGGTTGACCAGGTAGGGTCTGGACCACATGAGACGGAGAGAGGGATGAGAATGCAAACAGAAGAAAGTAGTAAAAGAACATTTAAAACTGAGTGAGACACTAATGTTCCTCCCTCTAACCATAGGTAATTGTGAGGCATGCCGGCAAGCCGCTGACATTACTGTCTTCAAGAGCCTGTAGCTGGCTGAGCGTTAAAGCTTTTGGCATCATCACATGAAGGGGGCTAAATAAAGCTACACATTTTGGAGAGGGAAAAACTGGAATGGCCATATTTAAAAAGGGGTCCCTTGACCTCTCACGTACATTAATCACGAGTATCCCATTTACAGACATGCCTACTTTAAGATATACCCTTGTTGTCTGGGGCAAAAAAAAAATTAGGCTTTTTGCCTAATTTAAAAATTGTTTTTGAATATTTCTGCACACTGGGGTCCCTAAACAGTCTTGGAATTGCATAAACATGGAACGACTGGAAAGCTATAACTCTTGTGAATCCAATGAGATACATTGTATTCATGTGTGATGATGTTAGTCCCCATAGTAGCCCTTTCACATAGCGAGACCATTATTTGAAACTTCATTGTATAAAATGACTTGTTGGGATTCAGAGGATGTACTTTCTTAGGTACATTGATAACAAGATGGTTTCTGAGCAGTTTCCAGAACAGAAGTGCTCGCCATCCTTTCGCCAAAAAATGCAATTCTTGCAAAAATCTCCAAACTTCAAAAGTTTTAATATCAAATAACAGCATTGTTTTTTCCTATGGGGTTCAACAAGGTCTTGGTGTCTTAATGTGTTATTTTGGAGGGATTTTTGAAGATGCATCAATTCTCAAGAGGTTAAAAAAAGATTATATTTAGCACTAAATCTATGTAACAAATGGTATGAACCAAGGAAATTGCTCATATACCTCCATCATAATATTCTAAGCCCTGATACGCTTCTACAATTTATGTTTAAATACCTCATTAATTTATATTTCTGATTTATGACTAGAACTTGACACACTGCTGATCTGCATCTCAAATGAATCTTCAGGTTCCCAACTTTCAGATGATTTATACTGCTTTCATGTTGCATAAACTGTTGACCTGCTATCTCCCCCTAACGACTTCCTAAAAAAAAAATTGTCTATGTGGGTCTCTAAGGGTTAACCAAATACTGATTTTTAGATAATAAGTTTACAATCTACAGCTTAAATTTGCTATCCCGGGATTTTCCCCTCCGAGTTCGGCATAATTTAAATATTGATGCCATGTGAATGAAGTAGAAAGACATTTTCTGGCAGTGTGTGTTTGTGTGTGTGTGTGTGTGTGTATACCTGCATTTCTGTGGTCTGATGAGGTGAGCAAGCTCGGCAAACCTCCACAAAGCTGCTCTCAGACTTCGAGAGGCACTGTTCTACAGAGATACACAAATGTTCATTAACATAGTCACATGAGGTGTTTTTGTTTTTTTCAGACATTTGAGGATAAAACTGTTGCATAAAAAGATAATTAACAGCACAGACACTTATCTAATACCTTTTTAATTTCTTTGTACAGTTCCAGTTGCAGTCTAGGCAGGTTCGAGTCCATTAAAGCCTGAAAATGAACATAAAAAAAAAAAATTACACGGTGCTAACATATCTTATTACATCATGCACACCCAAATCAAGGCTCATTATTCTGTAATTGTATCATGTCTTCTGTGCAGTGTTTCCCCCACCGTTAGAATAGGGTCTCTACATGGTCGCGTTAACACTTCTTTGCTCTGCGTGGCGCACAGCGGAGTTCCACCCCGATGCGCGCGCGCGCGCGCACACACACACACACACACACACACACACACACAGTCAACAAATATGTCGCGTGAAAAGCAGACCTATATATGCGTTTTAAACGCTCCCAGGGTGAAGATGGCAACAGCAGCTCTCATGTGAGGAGCACCGGAGCAGCTCTCCAGGTGAAAGAGACAAAGTGCTCGTGTCTTGTACCAACAATGAGCTGCTGGCTTCACATATTACAAAAGTACACGGACATAAAACTAAGTCATTGATAAATACATGGAGAAAAGCTGTACTTTCGGGTAAATGTTTACGTGATGCCGTTAACAGGTTACGCTTGCGCATGCGCATAGCGACTCGCCGACTTTTGGCTCTTTGCCAGAAGTCTCCGTGACGTCCTTTCTGCTGCTGCGTGTCTCAAAACAGAAAACAGATCTCAGATCGACGTTGAGCATGAATTGTATCAAATCTACAACCCCGTTTATAAAAGATGTGTAGAGGCTCACTGCTCCACTAATACTGATGCAACCTGATGCTCACATATCTGCACTCATTCTGTTTGGCAAAAAAAAAAAAAATAGCTTATTGTTTTCCACAATGAGCTATTTAGTAGTAACTAAATATTAGTTATTTTTTGCACAGATATAACTTTATTTTCATTCTTCTAAGTGATTGCAATTTAAAAATAAAAAAAAATGTCTGATGGAGCAATCTGATTTACTTGAAAGTGATTGCAATTTTCTTTATTCTGTTATTTATAAAAGCACAGATGGAGTCACAAAATTAAGTTATTTATAGAAAAAGTTTGAGAACCACTACTTTAAGTGTTTGTGTCGTCATCGCCGCCCCCCCCGAACCTGTAAACCTAGGGGAAACACTGCAGTGGGTACCAACTGTAAATGAATTGATGATCAACGTTATTGTCCTATTATTGAAGAAACAATGACAGACATTGTTGAAAAGGGGAGAGAAAAGAGGAGTATGGGGCGATGCTCAGTGCTCACTTTGATGATTTTGTTCAGGCACTCATCAGCTACCATCCGGACATCTGATTCGCCGTCATCACTGCAGAGCAGGAACATCTCCATGGCGATGCCCAGCAGTTTCTGAAACTCTGGAGACGTTCTGCTCCCAGGACCATAGAGAAGAAAAGTGAGGAAAATGTCATTACGCACATACATATTCATCTTTTAACAGCCATTGTTTACTCAAGTTATTTACTCGTTATTCTGAACTTTTCACAAATGAAACACTGAAATGAACACGCACAAGTGCCATTTTCTATTCAGCTATATTTCAGTCACAAGCTTTTCACAGGCTAACCCGAGTTCCTGCCTCTGCCTCCCTCACCCACAACCTTGCACATACACACACAGATTAGTCCTGGAGTATCAGATTTAATGAGACTTTATGGGGAATTATTGATGATTATGGTCACGTTTGGTTCTGAACTGGATGGAGCTGAGCAGCACAAATTTTATTTTTTATAATAATAATAATAATACATAATAAAAAGATTAAAGCAACCAATAAGAGCTTTCTGAGCTTTATATAAAACAACTCACTTGGAAACTGTCTTTGAACACTGACTGCTAAAACTACAATTTCTAAAACTTTGCATTTTTAAGATATGAGTTTCACACATTCTGGGACCCTGATCAGCAGTAGAGGTAAATCTGGTTCACCAGAATAATAACAAATCTTTCATTGGAAAAGTAAGCAAGCTAGTAATTCAGATAGCTTGTTGTGGACCATAATAAATTCAGCAGATCAAGGTATAAATAGATCAGCAAAATGTGTATCATTCCGTATATAAACTATAAAAATATGGCAACCATTATTTTATGCTTTACAAAAAACAAAACAAGTGCCTACTGTCCACCCAAGGCAAAAGTAAAACTAAAATCAGAAGTGGTAAAAAGCCATGCCCTCTCAATGCAACCCAACTGGCATATATTCCATTAATCTTGGGTCACTATTATCAAACATAGTCAAATGTCAACTTGATTTAAACTTCAATCAGCAAGGCCTACCTCAGAGACTGAGCCACAATGTTTTCACATATTGTCAGGCAGTGTGTGACCCTGTCCTTCTTTGTGGTAGCCTGTTCCTTTTTCCTGTGAAAGAGGAAAAATGGGGAGGATGAGAAGAAGGGACAGACAACAAGGAGTAGCAAAAAGACAAAGAAATATCGAAGCAAAGAGAGAGAGAGAGAAAGAAAGAAAGAAAGAAAGAAAGAAAGATAGGACAGAGCAATTAGGTTTAGACCTCTAAGAAAGTCAACTGCCAGAGGTCATCTATCTTTCAACAGGGTTGAAATTAAATTTCTAGATGCTAACCAAACAGCACAATGAATGGAATATTTCAAATAAAGTCTGTGCTACATAAGAAAACACATCAACACTGGTCAACTGTGTCAATATCACTGAAAGACTAACTAAAGAGATCCCTATGCGGGTTGAAAGAAACCCATACATTACCCTTTCCAAATGTATTATTCAGCCAATTGTCAATCCTTTCAAGTAAATATGTCTAGTTATAACAACTAACAGCACCAGCAGAGTCATCGGGTTCATCTGCCAGTCCAAATGTCCCTAAACATGTTTTATTTTCTAACTGGCATGCACTGTGTTCTGATTTAACGTAGTGTCTGGCATGTGTTCCTGTGATGAAAAAGCTTGGTTCCTTAAGCTACACAATGACACACTCAAAACGATTGAACGCGGCTTTCCAAAGAGTGTTCTTCCAAGAGCGACTTATTGAAGCAGAGCCTGAACCTTTTAATCGGCCCCCGGTTCCTTCGGCAGGTGCGTGGTCATCCAGTAACGGACGCTTTCGATGCCAGCCATCGTTCATTGAAGATGTGCCTGACTGACACTCAAATAATGGTAATTGCAAACGACAAAGCTCCGCGGGGCATTGGTGCGACATCTGAAAACAAACGACGTACAATCTAAAACAGCAGAGAAGTTGAATTGCCAGCATCTGGTTGCTAGTTCGCCATGAGAGCTTGGTTACGTTGTCCGAGAGGCTCCGACGTTAGCGCGAAGCTAAGATAGCTTTACCTGTCTGTGCAGTCTTCGTCACACAAACATCCACTTACTGTCTCTGGACGAGCTCCTCGGCGGTCGGTGGTCCCTGCTGCTGCTGGAATGACTTCAGACTCTCGAAGGCCTTCATCAATTTCTCCATGGTGGCCATTTTAGCAATCACCAATAAGCACGCTAGCTAGACGAGCTAATATTTACTGTGTGAGCTAACTAGCTGAGTTAGCGCGAGGAGAGAGAGAGAGCAAGCGGGGCGTAGTGCAACGAGAGTGATAACACTGCTCGCGACACCTACCACCGGCCCTCCGCCTTCTCTTCGTGCAAGATATCTCTTATTCTTTCACAATGTCTATCCTAAATGAACAAAATGTTGGTCGATAATAAACCATCTTTGATGCAGCGTTGTATTCCCCCGACAAATCCCACCAGGAAGTGGCATATGTGACAGCTTCCAGAGAGGGGCGGGGCGTGACGTCGGTGGCCAATCAGACTGCGGTTTTACGTTGCTTTAATTGTGAAAGAACCAATGGGTGAGACGTTTGTTTTTCTTCCTCTTTTGTTGTTATTGTTGCTGTCACGGGACCGCTGTAATCCAGATTGTAGAAACATATTTGAGCAACACCAATGCTGTAGCTGTGGCTTTTATCAGTGCACCAAGAAATATGCGCAGGAGTGACAGTGAGGAGGCTAGCACCATTACAATAAGATCACTTAGTTTACACTACATGTGTAAAAACTATGCAGTAATGTACTGCAGGACTTTAAAAATTGGCAATATATGGCCTAAATTTGTTGCTTTGGATGAGTAAATTGACTGAACATAAGAGGGTATTTTTCTCTGAAGATCAAACAAAGTCTGAAGGTCTTCCAGGCTAGAATTTGGCTCGATGGTCCTGCTTCTCAGTCTTGTACTAAGAAAAGAAAAAGATACAGTTCTCACATAAATATGACATTGTCTCCTTCATGGAAAGCCATAAATAGGTGGTATAAAGCATACCTGAATGAAAAACAATCCTGTTGGAAGCAAGCCTGAATCAGATTGTGCTGGACCATGAGTGATCACAGCAAGAAAAAGTGGGCTACTGTTTACAAACACTCTTTCAGATTTTTGTGAGTGACACGACATGAGAGAAAGATACTGTTGATTAAAACACTTGGAGGGATTTTTTTGTGAGATACATGTTTTTTCTTTGGCAGTTTTCATGGCATTATTTGAAAACGTCTAAAAACCCAAGCAGTGTTAACTGAAGGTAGAAGAGTTAAAGATACTGCAGTGTTTTCTGTTTTCATCTACAACAATCCAAGTAGAAAATAAAGTTAAATGATCAATTACACTGCAAGATATTTACTCTATTTTTGTAAATAAAGGAAATAGTGACATATTCCACATTTTATATTGATTACGCTGTTTCACTTTACCACAGAATCTCCTTGAGGGTCAGTCCAATAATAAAGGAGCACACAATCAGGACCAGCGTGTTGGCTCTTTCGACATGGCAACCAGTTACACATCAGTGACACAAGATGAGGAACTCAATAAAAACATAACTGCATAACTGCAAAATAAATCTTAATTTTGATAAGGGAAAATATGTACTGTTTCGAGGCAAGAATTTGGCTCGATGGTTCTGCTTCTCAGTCTTGAACTAAGAAAAGAAAAAGATAAAGTTCTCACATAAATATTACATTGTCTCGTTTATGGAAAGCCAGGTGGTAAAAAGCATACCTGAATGAAAAACAATCCTGTAGAAAGCAAGCCTGAATCAGATTGTGCTGGACCATTTTTCTGTAAAGAATAAAGAACCGTCTCACACTACCATCGACTATCATGAAGTTGAATATGGACTGTCACAAAGTTCTTCATATAATATAAAACTGTGAAAAAAAGAATAAGTTACCAAACTGATGCATTATTAGTCTTTTTTTAAACAGGTAAATTTGTTCCAAAGATTAGGGGCACAACTGTGCAACCTGTGATTTTGATTTTAATAAACGTTTCATGTTTTGTTCAATATATAGAAATAATTAAATGCAGTGAAAGCCAGAGCTGCTGTGGGATCTGCTGCTGTGGTGTGTGGAGCTTTAACCGAAATAGTGAAACAAAAAATCTTTACTGCGATACACGTTTAGTGATACCAAGTACCAGAATACTAAGTGTTTGAAAATAAATGTGAAAACCAACATATTTGATTAAAAAATGTCCTTAATCGTCATAAGTTTGAATGACAGCACACACATATGACTAGAATCACGTGATCTCGAAGTACCTGTTGGCTAGCTTTCTTATTTCCATTTTATGTAATTTAACTGGAAGCTTTGTTACTAGTTCCTTTTCAGATTAATGTGTTATTCCGGTCCAGTGAAAACCATGTAGTGTATCCAAATTTGATACATTTTCAGTTTAATTTTTTTGACAAACTGCAAGATTAAGCGTTTCTTTATAAGAAAATGAGAATAAATTAAATACACAATTTTAAAATGCACCAGTTTTAAACATGATGATCTTATGATACCACAAAAATGCAACACACACATTAATGCACCAGTAATATTAATATAAAAAACCTATTACTTTGGCAACTTATTTTATCTGTGGTGGACTATTTTTTGTGTGGTATGAGTAAAGGATCTGAATATTTTTTACACCACTGAAGAAGGTAAGCAGAGCTGATGTGTCTATCTAACTCACAAAGGAAATACAAGTAGTTGTTAGGTGTCGCTCTTGAACCTTATATTCAATCATGAATACAAACATCCTGTCATCCATTTGCTCTCTTCCCATGAATAAAGTCAAGGGATACATCCCAAGGCCAAATCCAGCTGTGATCAGCGGCTGCCGTCATCAGAAACAGACATCGCATGAAGGAAAAGAAGCAAGTGAGGGAAACGTGAATGCAATTAGGAAACTTGGGATGTACCTAAGGAGAAAAGCATGTGCATGAAAATCTAATGTATTTTGGCTCTCACCTTCACGTTATACCGAAGTTTACTACAGTCCCTTGACTCAGTTGGAAAATAATGAATGGCAAAAACACAACCACCCATTAGAAATTCATTTAGACCTTTAACTTTATGAACTGGGTCAAGGAAGTAATAAACGCTTTCAAAACAACTCACCTGACCTCTAACCAATGCACCTGACCTCTAACCAATGCACCTGACCTCTAACCAATGCAGATCGTATATTGTGGCTTGGACATTGCTTATGTCTTACCAGCATGACACTATTTTCTATGCATATTAATTCATAACAAACAAATCAATTTACGACACAAATAAGTAAAGACGCAAGTATTTTTTATACAAATGGCAGTGTATTATTTCATAATTACAAATGTCAGATATGGTACAACAACCAGTGATACAACTTGTACAATAATTAACAATGACTGCAGTGGTTGAACGACATGACTGTACAGATACAAAAAAAAGAGAAGAAAAATCAGGCCTAGGCCCCGTTTGAATGCCAATAATGCATTTGTCATTCCTCCCTTCCTTGAAACTATCACTGATCTGACCTATCTGGACAGAAAGAGTGGGAAACCCTGGAGAACCTCCAGGCATTATATCGGGGGTTTTCCCAAAACTAGAAGTGACATATCAAGTGACATCAAGGAGCTGAGGATCTCTCACTTCTAAACGTTGCTGGTGAGCGTAATCCCACCTTTTCAGGGGGAGACTCACCACCATCGCCTTGGAGGAAGGCAGGAGAGAATTGCATGTTGTGAATTTAAACGGGAGCCAACTCAGCTGGTCACCTTGTCATTTATAAAGTTGTCCTCAGATACCAGTGAGATATGTTGGCACTAGAAGGTCATCATTTACACATACAAGGAACCTGAAGTATTACAAACCAATACATGCTTGAGTAATAAAACATATGTATTCTTTAAAACAGGCATTACAATGCACTTAGTGCGGACATTCAAAACTGTTGAGCTGTTTAAAGTTCCTTTATGTGAAGGAATTTCTCTCAGAATGGACGGAATGATAGAAAAGAGGCTGAAAAAGAAAGGTGGGATGTCAGAACGTAACTTGGTAATTGGCACATATAATAAAGGCTGTCAGTCTTTCTTCAGTAAATTTTTCAGACAACAAGACAAGTTTGATTTACTTGATGTTGCTTTTGGTATCATTGGCAAAAAAGTTAAAGACACTTCCTATAGTCATTGTCAAAACACACCATAGTGCAATGAAACTAAACAGACTTTCTTTACTGCTATATGGATGGTATAAGAGCAAAGTTCAAACAATGACAGAGGCATGGGTGGCAAACAGTTCAGTTTCCCTGTGAGAGTGAGTGAATGTGTCTTAGTTACACGTTAGAAATACATAATTTACAAGGTTTTTGAGGCTAAAGAGCTAAAAGGCTAAAATCTACATAGGCAAGAGAAATCAGCTTCAAAATGTGCCTGAGAGCAACAACAACAAAATAACAAAGACACTCAGAAACTCAAGTGATGACGAGCCAGCAACAGATGCACACATTCGATTCCTGGTTTTTGACAATGGAATGTGCAACAGGGAAAAACATTTTTAGAACAAGCCAACTTTTCAAATTAGATCAGGATGGTTAATTATACGAGTACCATTTTATTTGTAATGTCTTGAACGGTTTGAATTATAAATGAGTGACATTGAAGTCCCTACATGATTCCTAACTATTGTATTGTTGTACTTCAATGCATCAGATTGAACAGAAACTGCATCTGCTTACAATGAACAACTCACACACAATGTGAACATGTCCAGATTGGGTATTCACAGCATTAAAACAGGTGATGAGGAGCAAACAGCAACTGCCTTAAAAGCTAAAGTCAAAAGCAAAACGGCTTCAAATGCCCCCGAAATGCAAATGAGAAAAAACAATTAGAACATGCTCCGACATGTACAGAAAATGCATTTGTTCAGGACTGGTTAACTTGGAAGTAAACTTTGTCTATGATGAAACAAAAGTGCACAGCAGCTGTGGTTCTGCAAGTGACTGTTCCTGTACACATATGATGGCAATTCTGCCTGCAGGATGCTAATAAACATTATTCCCCTGTTCCTCTCGGTCTACACACATACAAACAACTGTTCCAAGCCATTCCTACGTCACAACATACAGGTTTTTAAATGGAATAGTTAAAAGGTGGGTGCTATTATGATTAAAAAAAAATCTCATCTCACAAACACAGCCAAAGCCACATGGTCTAACTGCAGGTCTACTAGCAGGATACGTGTCCATCAGGCATCGTGCTATCTGTGATCAACCGGCTGTATCTTGACAGAGGCGACAACAGCAATTTGTTATCAAGATGACGCCCTCATCAGCTGCAGATCAGATCTTTTATACAGTGCCATCATCATCATCTGTCAGGTGTTCCAACTCCACCTGGCTTTCTGGTACACTGAAAATATGGGTGGCAAATAATTACTAAGATATTTTAGGGAAAAGGATTTCCCGCTCGGCACATGAGACAGGTTTATATCAATAACCGGACACATCAGGAAAAACAAAGAAAAGCCAGATAGTACAACGAAAGAAGGCGTAAAAAAAAAAAGGAGAGATGAGGAATAAAGATAAACAAAAGACATATTTTGCCTGAGTGAATAATGTAACAGACTTTAACTAAACAGCTGTTCTCCAGAAGGAAACACAGTCTGACATCTGAAATTTAAGATCTGAGCCTTTTAGAAGCCCATGAGAGAATTTTGGAGAACAGGAATGATAATTATCAGACCTTTCACCGGAAAAAAGCCTCTGTGATATTTACTTTAAATATACTAGTTGTTGCACTTGCTGACTCCATATTGTCGGAAATAAATCCATGCCATCTCTGCAAAAATGTAGTTGGTACAGGCACCTAGAAGACGGTTTACACTTGGCATACAGTCCAGAGCAACCTAACTGACTGGGCTGATGGAAGGATGTGGATCATCACTTCAATACCCATTTTAAGTCAAGAGGGGCAGGTGGAGCACGGCATCAACACAGCAATGCTAGACTGGATTTATTTCCCACCTTTTGGATCAATGCGCTTCATTCAGATCCACCCGAGCCTCGAGGGGGGCAGAGGCTAAGTGTTAGTTTGGGAACCGGGTGGATCTGATGTGCTAACAACACGTCATGTTGACCAAATCAATGACAAACATACAGCACGTTTAAAAATAAAATAAAAAAAGGCCTTATGCTACATAGAGAAAAATAAACAACAACAACAACAACTACTGGTACTGTGCTTCTTTAAAAAAAAAAAAAAAAACTCCCCGATACACATCGTCATACTCATTCCAAAAGAAAAAGAAATCAAAACGTAATGTATGCATTCAAGTGGTACTTTTATGGCTTTTTGTACAATACAACCTTTAGTGAAAATATACATCTAGACATAAATTCAAGTACAAATGTACAAAATCTTTAAACTCATACTTTTTTCTTTAATTATAATACACTTTTAATACAGCTCATAAATACAGGTCAACATTCACTGAGTTCCTAAGATTTGCGCTCGGTTGGAGTTTGTGGTGAAGTTCAGCGGATAGGGGTGGGAGGAGGAGAAAGAGAAGGAGGAGGAATAGGAGGAGGAGGCGGCAGGTGGAGGGAGTGGTTTAAAGTCGCGAGGGCTCCTCGATCTCGTCGTCGCTGTAACCGCTCTTAAAACAGACCTGGGAAGAACCAGAAGTGAAAATACGTCACCAACGTTATCAACTTTCATCACTACGTCATCTCAAATGTGCAGGATGAGTTCACTTTCTCCTGAAACGCCGACATTGACTTCACCACATAACGTAGTATATAAAAGTAATAATATATAGTATTATTCCTGTAGTGGACCAAACTGGTGTCCAGCCCACGCACACACACGCAGAATTAGAAAACCAAACTGAAACTATAAAAGTAGGATTTTGAAAAGGGAGGGGGGCATGTCATCCCCTTCTCCCTGCTGGCAGCTACACACTTGAATTCAAGTTAAAAACAAAAAAATTAAAAGGTCTCTGTAATAAAGGACAGGTGAAAGTTGATGAAAATAACCCAATAATTGAGTAGTGGCTGCTGCCTATGAAATAAGTTATTTATATATATATATATATATATATATATACACCACTGACAAACATCTTGTGATATGTGTCACTGTCTCTTAAAAGCAAAGCTTGATAGTAAGTCTTCCCACAACCACAAACTAGCTTATATCAAGACAAGACTCGTCATCGAGAGAGAACGTGGTGCAGCAACAAATACAGAAAATAATATGCAAAGGGAAAGAATAGAAAAAAAAAGAGAGGCCTTATTCTAACCAACTTAAACTAGGGGTGACATGACAGGAAACTACAAACTGATTCAAGGTTCAGGGCTAACACTTTCACATATTGAGTTTGGACAAGGCCTGGAAGGAGGGAAAGAAGGAAGAGAAGAAGTACCTTAGCCCCCACCCCCTCGGACAGTTGCCGGAGCACTAGCACTTGCCTCTCTTCTGAACAGGCGGTAGAAGAAGCCTCTCTTTGGTGGAGGATTAGGTCGATTCACATCCAGATCTGAGCACAGCGTTCCGTCAGTCTCGTAGACATTGATTTCTTTGAAGCACTCCATCTCAATCATCTACAAAGAACGAGAGGGTGAGTTATCCATCCTGATGACTTTCACTTCCTAAGGGAGTTTGGTTCTACAAAAGGCCTGTACGTCAGCGTAAGGAGGGTGCCATCTATTTATAACATAACCCTCTCTACAGGTAGCTGTTTAAGTGTCCATCTGGATTGAGCATTTGGGATGTAAATGAACACCTCCACACTGCGTCTCATACATATTCAAAAACTTGACTCATTCATAAGCAATGGAAAATTCACATTTAAAAGCATTTACACAGATGTCCCACATTGTGAAAAGTGAGTTTGGGGTATTTTTTATTATAAAGCAGATCTAATTGCTATATAAATACTGTGAAAGAATCATAACACTCGATCCATGGGGAAACACTGTATTCAGAAACTGTGCCTTTAAACGACCCTTGCGATGTCACAACTATACAAAGTATGGACCATTTCACAGTTTTAAATGAAAAACCTGATAAATGTGTACTAGTTTATTTCCATATTTTCCACATGTGAATATCAGCTGAGGACGTAAACATGGATCCACCCTGTTGCTTAGCAACACAACGCTGTTGAAACGCGCTAAAACAGTGCTTAACAGACAGAAGGTGAATACAGGTATATTCAGACTGACAGTGTGAGAAAAACTGAGCTTTTTGAGCATTGCAACATGTAAACATGTTCTCGTAGAAACCCAATATACAAGTATGAACATGGAATTGAGCACAATATGTGTCCTTTAAAGGAAGGTATTTTTCTTTAATACAGGTGTTTCTATGTCCCCACTGCTGTACTGCATACTGTTGTGTCTGTTGTGGTACTGAACGATGACATCATCTGCCTGCAGTACCTCGTTCTGCCACGGGATGGAGACACTGCCTGTGACAAACTTGTGGTAGAAGTCGTCGTCTGTGGGGTCAAGGTTCACGCCTTTGACAGTGGAGAACTGCTCAATGTCCAGGACGTCTTTACAGTACACGGCCCGAGGCTGAGAGAGAGAAAACAGACAACTGTGAAAAGTGTATTCATTTTGGATGAAAGGGGGATGGGATACTAAGCCTGAAATAATTCAGATGGATATTTAAAAAACATGGAAGTCCTAACACCCATAAAGACTCTTTGCTGCTCTGTTTTTCCTCAGCGTTGCCCTACTGACCTGAATCACCCAAAATAGAAACCCAGGATAGCATTATCTACTCAGCTATTGATTTAACCTCTCAGGCCACTCCCTCTCCCTCACTCAGTCTATTCAGGACACTGAAAATTAAATGATTCTCTCTATGAACAGCGTTGTTATTGGAGGCAAAAATCTATGAGTGCAGCTAAGAGTGTCTTTGGTTGAGCTACATTCATCTAGGGAAGGTACCTCAGCCATCTACTACTCACAAGCTCCACTGGAGGTATTAGTATCAGTGATGATTGCCACAAAACAGGGAAACTCTTTGAATCGCTACACTGAGATCTTTGCCTGCTTCTCATCGCTTGTACTGCAAGTGTTTGTTTACTTCTGACAATGGTATTTCCTGTGTGCTGAATTGAGGTTTCAGACTACAAGCTGTGAATCAAGCCTGTATCACAGTGTGTGTTTGAGTTTGTTGAGTGTGTGTTTGAGTGTGTGTGTGTGTGTGTGTGTGTGTGTGTGTTTGAGTTTGTTGAGTTTGTTAGTGTGTGAGTGTGTGTGGTTCTTACATCAGGGCTAAAGGGAGGGTCCAGCATGTTGGCCTCCAGCCGTTTGAAGTTGATGTTTCTGAAGATGGGGTGCTGCTTGACCTCTACGGCCCCTAGACCCTGACAACCCAGTCGCTCCTTGGGGTCCTTAGCCAGGAGCTGACACGCAGCAGGAGGAAGAAGCAGGAGAGGTTTATACATCACAACTCTCTGAAGATGTGCGTGCTTGCCCAAATAGATCTCACAAAAAATATGAACCAAGCCTCTATTTAAGCCTGATTCTTCAATCATAACCTAACCTCTAGTGTGATGAAAACAAAACACACACATGGTTGTAGTTCACATGTAATCCTCTTGCCTTTATGCATCGGACCCAATGTAATCTAATAAAGGCCGATACAAATCCATGCACTCAGGGGTTAATGCAGCACCATCATGGATAGAATTAGAGAGCGCCACTGCCGTCTCTATGAGAGCCTCCAGATAATATTACCACCGCACAACCTACAGTGCAGCAGGCTTATGAAGTGGATGAGTGCTGTCTAGTGGTTTGGCTACCAGTGGACACTCACTGGCCCTGTTGTCACCCAAAAGCGGATGGCTTTCACAATCAACAGGCCAATGGCGTCTCACTTTTTCACCACGCCTCTTTCTCTCTCTAGTTCCCAATTGTCTTTGCTCAACTCTTGCCAAACGTACACCAGGGTTCAAAGTAGACTCTCACTCACTTTCTGCGCTTAACAACTTGGATCATTTGTCTATTTTGAGCTGTGGTAATACACCATAATAATAATAATAATAATAATAATAATGTATTTAATTTATATAGCGCTTTTCTTAGTACTCGAAGTCACTTTACACAACATTTACAATGTCCGAAAAAAAAATCCATCCCCCCCACCTTCCTTATTATCTTTCTCCCATTTCTTGCTGAAACCCTTCTCCCCCCTCCACACTCCTTGGGGAGATTATGAATCTGCTGAACCTCAGGTCATAATATTCCACCGTGTCACACAAGTCCCATCCCGCTCAGAGGCAAAGCAGCACAGTGGCTCCCTTTTGCAGAATGGTCAGATTGTGGAAGAGAGGTGAGAAGAACAAATTACATTATAATAAACGGATCTCCTTAAAGTTACACTAGTCCATATTTATATTGGGTGAAATTACTATGTATATAGCAGAATTATTAACTATGCAGAGCAATTTAGCATCTTTCAGCTCATTGTTCTGGTTTTAAGACTCACAAATGTTCAGTTCTTTCAGGATTCAGCATCACTGCTCTCCACCGCACTGATTTCAACCATGATAAACACATTTGTGTAGCGTTTGTCCAGCACCCAATGACAAAGTTTGTGACAACTTGGTGAACAAAGAAGAGCATTTAGCAGCAAAAGAGCGAGCGGTTTCTCCATGGAATTGGTGGAGACCTTGCCTTCGTCACAAATACTATTGCTCTTTATCAGCTGGATGTGTAAATATGCAACTTCCACTTTAAAAAGGTGATAATGTGTAAGTGTTGTGTGTTTACAACTTGTTCCACTGTCTCAGAGTGACAGAAAACAAATAACAGGTTTAAATTTGTTCAGAAATAAGTTGTAAAAATCATTGAACTTCTGTTTTTCATTTGTCACTGTATCTACTGAGTGATTGGCAGAAGATAAAAAGGTGCTCACCTATTGAGGTCACACCTACTTATTATATTAATAAGGGCAGTTATGGCAGTAATATAAACCATTTCATGTTGTTTACCAAGACAAGAACTTGAAGTTTCGCGACTATACATAATGGAAATGCACCTGCATCTCCTCTGTCTCACCTGTCTGCAGATGTCCTTCGCCTCCTCTGCAAACTTATCGGAGTACTCCTCCGGCTCCTCGCGCACTCGTCTGTCCACCTCCTCCCGCTTGACACGCTCCTTGCGCTTTCGGAATGGCGACTGGCCCTGTATCATCTCAAAGATCAGGCAGCCCAGCCCCCACCAGTCCGGGCTGACGCTGTAGCTCTCGTTCTGGATCACCTCGGGAGCTGAGAGGAGGCAGGGATGAGTGAGAGAAGAGAGCTCAGTTCAAGTGGCAAACAGGAACCTGACAGGGTTTACAATCTGAATCAAGTGGAACGGCGACAGTTGATGAAGTTTATTGCAGTGGTTTTCGTAAAGAAGGATGACGGCTTGAGGAGGTAGAAGAGGGTATCAGAGTTACCCAAATTCTTACCCATGTATCCAACAGTGCCCACTCTCCCTCGTATCGTCTCTCCTTCAGGGATTTGAACAGCAAGGCCCAAGTCGGAAATTCGGATGTGTCCTGAAAAAGAACCACAGATTAATAACCTAACTAAGATCATGTTGAATGTACATACTTTAATAAAATGTACTCTACAGAGGAATACATCTGGATACCAAGAGAGCAAAGCTTAAAGGTCCTCAATGGAGTTTACTCATGTTACACTAAAATGATCTTTTATGATAAAAGTGAAACAGAAAGAGAATACGAAAAGTAAGCGCGCAAGAGATACATGAAAGAGATTCCTCTATTTCAAGATAAGACCGTGTTACAGAAAATAGGTGATATGGGAGTATGACTCAGAAGAAGAGGAGAGCACGTGAACTGAAGAACTTCAAGAGACTTTTTAGCCTGTTAGAGACATGCTGCTGCTGTACTTGCACTTCATAATGTAAACGAGTAACAAACTCCATGCGTGTCTTGTAGCTTGTAGCTTGTGTTACTTAAAAAGAGGAAAAAAAATGGAACGTACCACGATCATCCAGAAGGATGTTTTCAGGTTTCAAATCCCTGCAGAAAAAGAAAAAAACAAACATGTGATGGAGTCATTTCCTTGATTTAATGTTTGTATAACAATAGAAATTACATTGGAAGATTTGACTATAACATAAATATTTGTATCCTTTATTTACTTGTCATGTTGTTGACATTTCATTGTCTTTTATTGCCTGTGTGTTTCCACAATCTTTCATGTGGATTAATAGAAGGCTTATCTGTACACATATCTTTATTTGCTTTATTTGTTATCATGCGTTATATTGTACTGAGCTATGTTCCCGTTTTCAACAGTGTTCCAACAGATGCATTTCCTCATCACAGAACTCATTTATATGTTTTGGCCTATTTCAATCCTTTTTTTCAATTCACTTACATTTGACTGTATTGTAACCCTCTTTTTTGCCAACTCATTGTCACACATGCAGAGAACACGGTGTGTTTATATGACCACATGGGCCGTGTCTATGCGAGTGCAGGCATCCACCAAGAACACCAGTGTTTACCTTAACATTACTCTGTGGCTCCATTGAGGGAGAAAGATGCATGACACCTCAGTGAAATCAGTACTACATTAATCCAGTGACACTTCATTATCCAGGACTTTAAATTTGCACTTGTGCCAATCAAA